>CM049861.1:17408976-18098976 GCA_027422415.1 Schizothorax lantsangensis | reverse complement strand
GTTGCAGGAAAGTGTGCATATTCAGATGCAAGAATAGTGCCCTTATTAGGGCGGTTTTCATCACCTAAACAGTTGAGTATGAGTGTGCGAGCGAGAGCGAGAGAGACAGAGAAAGATGAAGGAAGAGTGCATCCCAGACTGGGACTTCATCCATCATTGGAATCAGCATGTGCTGTAATTACTGTGTCAAATAGATGGGAAGATGCCTTTGAGGAGGATGGCGGCTGTGTGTGTGTGTGTGTGCGTACGCTTGTGCATCTCCCTCCTGATCATTTTCCTCTCCCGAGTCACTTCCTCCTGCACTGTCATCTGTCATGCCTACATATGCTGTCACCGAGTGCTGGCAGCTCTGGCCAATCCCTCCACTGCAGAAACAGCGGGATTTCATACGCGCTGAAGGTTATATATCACATCAGTCGATGAGAAGGCTATACATTAGGGAAGACTGATGCGATTAGGTAGGGACAGCTATTCCACAACACAGCTGTAACCTTTTATCAACACAAAATATTGTCAGTGCTCACAGCGCTGGCCTGAGATCAGAAGCTGGAAGGTGTTCATTTACGTTAAAGTGTTAGTCGAAGCCGTAGCCTAGCAGATAGCAAGCAGGTTTTAGGCACACTGAGCCGAAGAGCTTGTGCAGGACACGTGCAATTTGCTTTATTTTGATCTATTTTCCTTAAAATTTTAATTATCTCAAAACTAGCATAGCAACATGCTAAAATTACATTAGCAACCATCTACAACACCCTAGCAACAGCATAGCAATGTGATAAATCTACTTTGGTTACCACTCAGCAACCACCTAGAACACCAGCATAACAGCAAAGCCATACGCTAAAACAACATTGGCAACTATCTAAAACAACCTAGCAACAGCATAGCAACATGTTAAAACAACATTAGCAACCATCTAGAACACCCTAGCAACAGCATAGCTACATGTTAAAACTAGATTAGCAACCATCTAAAACACCCTAGTGACAGCATGGCAATGCACTAAAACTACATCAGCAACCATCTAAAATACCCTAGCAACAGCATAGCAACATGTTAAAATTAGATTAGCAACTACTTAACAATATTCCAGAAAACCAAAAAATTTAGAACACCCTAGCAACTGCATAGCAATTCACTAAAACTATATTAGCAACCATCTAGTGCACCCTAGTGACAGCATAACAACATATTAAAACTACATTACATCAGTCTAGAATACCCTAGCGACAGCATAGCAACATGTAAAAAATAGATTAGCAACCACTTACGTAACAATACTCTAGAAAACCTTAGCGGCAGCATAGCAACATCTTAACAACATTAGCAACCATCTAGAACACCCTAGTGACAGCATAGCAACACGTTGAAACTAGCAACCACTTAACGACAATCTAGAACACCTTATCGGCTGCATAGCAACATGCTAAAACTGCATTAGTAACTATCTAGAACACGCAAGCAACAGCATAGCAACATGAAAAAATAGATTAGCAACCACTTAACCATAATCTAGAACACCCTAACGGCAGCATAGCAACATGTTACACTGACATTGCATCAATCTAGAACACACTAACGATAGCATAGCAACTTGTTAACAACATCAGCAACCATCTAAAACACCCTAGCAACAGCATAGCAACATGTAAACACCAGATTAGTAACCACATTTAGAATACCCTAGCAACTGCATAGCAACATTTTAACAACATTAGCAACCATCTTGAACACCCTAACAACAGCATAGCAACATGTTAAAATGACATTACATCAATCTAGATCACCCTAATGACAGTATAGAAACGTGTTAAAACTAACAACCACTTAACAACAATCTAGAACACTCTAGCGACAACAAAGCAATCTGCGAAAACAACATTAGCAACCATCTAGAACACCCTAGTGATGATAGCAGAGCAATGTGTTAAAACTAGATTAGCAACCACTTAACATTCTAGAACGTGTTGAAACTACTTAGCAACCATCTGGAACACCTTAGCAACTGCATAACAATGCACTAATGATATTTACCCAGAACACCCTAGCAACAGCATAGCAAATCTATTTGGAGCATCTACTGTATATAGCGACTTCCGCAAAACGTTTTCTTTTAAGAAAATGTAAAAATCTGGTCTCTTAAATTCTCAAAGGAATGACTATTGATGCTAAATATTCAATACAAATGCTTTTCTCTTTCTCAGATTTTACAATGAATCGTGTGTTTGTTTATGAAAGAACTGATCCGCATTGAGGTGTAGGTGTGTTTGTTGTGAGTGTTGAGTGTGTAGCGGCAGTAGAGTGAATCTGAGAGCTCATATGTTGATGGAGTGTATAAAGCAGTGATGTGTGTGAGACGTGTTTCTCCTCCCCTCACATGAGCACAGAGTCCCGGGGCCATATGGCTCAGCTGGAGCTACCAGGAGTGCCCAGGCAAAACCATGAGGTGGAAACGGTTTACTCACTCGACTGATTCAGCGAGCTATCAAAGAACCCCCTCCTCCACCCCCCACTCCGCCGGCCAAGGTACTCTCCTAGACTGTGTGACAGGAAAAACTGGTAAAAGCATTTGACCCGGTGCTGGCCGCTGTATCCTCCATCCGGATGAGACCGTCTCGTAAAAACACAACAAAGCATGGTGAGCCATGTGGAGAGAGGGAGTGCTAGGGTTTGTGTGTTTCATGAGGAAGAAGTTATTCATTGGTTCAATATAATCAAATGTGAGGTATGCAAATGCTTGTGAGGATCAATACATCTTTGGCTGGCTATGAGAGGTGTCAGATGAGGCTAGTTTTAAAGATCATAAGGTTGTGTCCCTGGAGAAATCAGTGATAGGAATGGATAGAGAAGAGAAGAGAGGAAACAGTTTGGAGTAGTTCTCGTGTATTGCTACTTCATACACTTTTATAATGAAGAAGTGTGTGAAATTCTACTTATGAATATGTACTGTAACAAGACTGCATGCCAGTATTGTGACATTCACTTCTATTTAAAAGTTTGGGGTCTGTAAGATTACCTATTTATTTATTGTTTGTTTGTTTGTTTGAAAGAATGCTTTGAAAGAAATTAATACTTTTATTCAGCAAGGATGCAAGAAATTGATCAAAAGTGGCAGTAAAGACATTTATAATGTTACAATTTCAAATAAATGCTGTTCTTTTGAACTTTCTATTAATCAAAGAATCCTGGAAAAAAGTATCACGGTTTTCACAAAAAAAAAAAAATTATTAAGCAGCACAACTGTTTTCAAAGCCAATAATAATAAGAGATGTTTCTTGAGCAGCACATCAGCAAATTAGAATGATTTCTGAAGGATCATGTGACACTGAAGACTGGAGTAATGATGCTGAAAATTCAGCTTTACCATCACACTAATAAATTACTTTTTAAAATATATTCAAATAGAAAATGTATCAAAAATTATAATAATATTTTACAATATTAGCTTTACTGTATTTCTCATCAAATAAATACAGCAAAAAAACATACTAAAAACACATCATAAAACTGAATTGGTTGTCCCACAGATTGGTTGCTAATGCTTACATGTTTATATGTAAGCATTAGCATCCTTTTATTAAAACTAATCACTTTTAGGTTAATTTTTTTTTAAAACTGCAGTTGCAACTTTAGCCTTCAATTTATCAATCAATAGGTTAAAAAGAAAACCATCACAAACCTTTCATCTTGCATACAGTATATGCACGCTTTGAAAATCCATTAAACAGTATGCAAATAATTTGGCAATATATTTTTATTATACTATACCGATTTGAAATGCACTAGTTTGTAATCTTGCAAACGGTTTAACATGGATAGTGCACAAATTGTAAAACCCTTGTGTTTGTTTAGTGCATTTGTAGGCCGAATCAGCTACTGTGACAACCTCAAGAAGTCACTTAGTCCACCAATAATTGTTCATCTCATTGATGGGATTGTAAACTGGAAATCAGGTTTCGGTGGTTGTTTTTTTTTGGTACTAGCTGGTCACATCTGTTTATTAGCTAGTTCACCAGCCACAGTGGCTTGTTTGTTGCAAGTCTAACATGGTCTGCTAGCTTGGACCAGCCAATGGCAATCATAGACCAGCTTGAAAAATAGCTCCAGTAATTTTGTCTTTGAAATACCTGTTTTTTAACCCCTCCTAGACAGTTTGTAATCTTCCATCCGTGAAAACATACACATACTTTCCCAATCTCGTGCAGTCACATTTAGGTGAGTTACACTAACAGGTTTTGTGCTTTCAGCGCTGTTGCAGCCGCAGGTTTATTAGGAAGTGGCAGCTCTCATGGGCTATTAGGAGTGTGTAACATTCAGTGCCATATGCTAGCTGAGTGTTCAGGAACAGAAAACGAGCCGCTGTGTGGCTACATGTAACAAACATTTTGGCAGTTAATTACCACGGTGACATCTATAACCAAGACTGGACGACAGACGCCAAAGACAAAGAGACGAGACGAGCCCTCGTGAGACCAATAAAGAGAAGGTAAAACATTCATGTAATGTTTGCATTTTTGGTTCAAATTTACCATATGTTGTTGCTGCAAATATTTAAATCCATTCCTTCCTAAGCTCTTCCCATCTACATTACTGCCATGTATGAAGGATTCAACCATTCTGAATTGCATCACAAAGCCAATTCTGCTCAGGTAATTGGTTTGCGTGCTCTGCTTCCGAACCCGAAATATACGCTGATACTTCGCCCAGAATCATGCCTCAGGTCAGATCTTTATTACAAGAGTGGAATGAAGCACCTTTCTTCCCTTCCTCCATTGCGGATATACAAAGCACACGTGTCGTCCAGAGATCCGGAGGGTTATTTTAAGCAGCCTCTGGCTGAGTGGCGTGCGTCGGGTAATCAGCATGCAGAGAGAGGTAATTTAAAGATGTCTCGTCGCTGACAAGAATTAAATTGTATTTTGATTTTCTCATTAGCCTAATCTCAAGTGGGCCTCGTTATTGTGTAATTTTCCAGCGTTGACACGACATCTTGTTTTGGGAGCTGACAGCCTTATGCTGTCGGGGAAGCGGAGGGGGTATCAAGCGTGAGCGCGGAGGACACTGATTGGTCCCCTCCCCCGGAGTCGATATGAGAGGGGATGTTATATATTGACACCTGGGGCGTGGCTGGGGAGGGGGGACGTGACTTGCATGGGCCTCTCAGATGCATCTTTCAATGTCACTTTGTTTTTGAGATGCCATCACTTTTACAACAGAGTAAATTAGCTTTTCAGGGTCCTGGCGTTTCTCTCTGGGAGGCTGTCGGATCTTCCGTCATTCCACTCGCTCTGACACAGGCTTCATATCGCAGCGCCGCCGGTCCCCCGTGTGTCCGCTGAATCCGATAAGACTGGCGACCTCTAACGAAGCACGTCCCTCCGTGAACACACACTGACACTTCGAACTCTTCAGATGCGCTTGATCGTTTTTGCCTAACGGTGAAATTCTGGCACGTTTTTTAATGGGAAGCCGTGTCGAAGTCCTCCAGGGCCGATCTGTTTGTTTAGGCCCTGATATACTTGTGGCAAAGTTATTTTTTGTTCTTCGCCTAGGGATAAAAAGAAGTTTGAAAAACCAGCAGTATACTGTTAAAGGGATAATTCTGTCATTAATTACTCACCCTCATGTCGTTCCAAACCTGTAAGACCTTCGTTCATCTTTGGGACACAAATTAAGATTTGGGCAGTCGTGGCCTAATGGATAGCGAGTCGGACTTGTAAGCGGAAGGTTGTGGGTTCGAATCTCAGATCCGGCAGGGATTGTTGTTGGGGGGAGTATCCTCCTTCAATACCATGACTGAGGTGTCCTTGAGCAACGCACCGAACCCCCAACTGCTCCCCGGGCGCTGTAACATGGCTGCCCACTGCTCCGGGTGTGTGTTCACTTAGGATGGGTTAAATGCAGAGAATACATTTCACTACTGGTTATATACTCTCTATGTAATTGTGTATGTGGCAAATAAAAAAATATATATTTTTTTATAAAATCTGTGAGCTTTCTGACCCGCCATAGACAGCAATGTAACTGAAATGTTCCCAGGCCCAGAAATATAGTAAAGGTCATCGTTTAAATAGTCCATGTGACATCTGTAGTTCAACCATAATGTTACAAAGCTACGAGAATACTTTTTGTGCACAAAGAAAACAAAAACAATGACTTTATTCATCCACCGACATTGTCATGAGTAATACGACACATGCGCTGTTTACAAGCAGAGGAATGCACACGTATGCGTCATGGTACTCTATTGAACGCGTCGAATTCTGACACGAAAGAGAAGAAATTGTTGAATAAAGTCATTATTTTTGTTTTCGTTGTGCACAAAAAGTATTTTCATAGCTTTATAACATTAAAGTTGAACCACTGATGTCACATGGACTATTTTTATCTATGTCTTTACCTTTCTGGTCCTGGGAACATTTTAGTCCCATTGCTGTGGAGGGTCAGAAAGCTCTCGGATTTCATCAAAAAATATCTTAATTTGTGTTCTGAAGATAAATTAATAATTGTATTCGCAAGAATAAAAGTGTGTATTCGCGTGTAGATTTCAATTTCTGTTCAGTCTAATCTCTAATTGTCATGCCATTCTAATTTCATATTAAGAACTTATTTTAACCCAAAAAGCAAATTATGCTCCCTTCGAACTGGTTTTCTTTAAAATACAAATCTTGTGTAATCCCAGGCTATCTGTAATCAGAAGCACATTTAAAACTGGAATATAATTTAATTTCATTCACATATGTTTCATAAACACATAATCCTTTCTGGATTACAATCCGCCATCAAAATGATATATTTAATTATTCTAGCTGCTGTGAGAAAAGACTATAAACGATGCATCACCTGCAGGATCCTCACATGCGATAGCCTACTAGCCGGGTCAACTTCTTTATGTTTACAGACGTGACGTAATGATGCAGTGGCATGCTCGAATTTCCCATGAAAACCTACCCGTACCACTCAAATTAGAAAACATTACTATAAGCTAACCTTGTGAATCAGGCTAAAGTAAGGCGATAGTTTTGAACACAGGCTAGTTATGTACTTGCTCAAATATTGATTTCGGATCATTTTTAACCAAAAAAAGTTACGGACTGCAGCTTTAAATGTGAAAAAAACAAAACAGCATCAGTGTCATTTTTCAGTTAATTTTCACGCATGCCTGACCTCAACAGACAAGACATAAGAAATTAACCGGAGAGGATTTCCATGCCAAAGAAGGCAGAGCCCCAGAGCACACCTACCTAAAATTGTTATAGACCAATGGTAATTCAAAGGTGTTTGCTTAGAAACTTCTGAAATAAACTCCAAACGACCTTTGTTTTGGCCTGATCTTATTCAAAATTATGTCACACCTGTTTGGTCTTTAATCTTGCTTCAAGTATATCAGGGTTTAGTCCTTGTGCTGTGCTGAAAATCCTTTGCCTAATTGTTGTCCCTGATCAAAAATGACAGGCCTTTTAAAATTTTTAAATCTTTTAAATCTCTCATTATGCTATATTACCACCAAGACTTGGGGTGAATCCCATTTCTCTGTCTTACCCCTTCCCCTTCCCCTAGCCCTTCGTCTTACCCCTAGCCCTTGTCCCTCGAAACCGAGTGGTAAGTGCTAGGGGTGAAAACATACCCCTATGAAATGAGACACCACTTGGTTACGGTTACGTCATCGTACATCGTCGCTAGCTGGCTGCTACGTCACCTGAGGCGACAAGTGTTGATCACAAACTTCCAAGATGCCGTCTGCAAGTGTGTGTATGTCGATCGCGTGGGTTTTATTAGTGATGTTTTTGCGATTGTTGTGCAAATCAGCGATGTAAAGCGTAGCAAACTAGCGATTTTTTAAAACGTTTCAATTAAGAACATGGTTGCAAATATATATGTACAGGACTGTGTAGAGCACAAAACAAGACTGTCGTAATTTTTAAATCAATTATTTAAGCCGAAAATGGAACTCTCTGGATGATCTGGCCGACATTGTTGACGGTTGCGCAGTGTGTTCTGGGTACCCCTTGGTTTCAAGTAAGCTCGCGAAAATGCTTGGTTTTAAGGGGTATCTACCCCTTGCCCTTAGCCCTACCCCTCGATCAAAATGAGAATTGGGACAGCCCTTACTCTCACGTGAACGCGCAAAACTAAGGGGAAGGGGTAAGGGGAAGGGGTAAGACAGAGAAATGGGATTCACCCTTGGATTCAATCTTTTTGGAAACTTTCCTTGATGTTATTTCAACTAGCAAATGTTTTGTATTTCTTTTTGGAACTGAATGATCATAGGCCTCTAAACACTGTTCACTCAAAATATGAGGTGCATAAACTCAGATCAATGAGGCTTATGATCAGTGCCAAATATCAAACCTTTGCTATTACAGTATTTCAATATTTGGGAATAATATAGCATAACAAGAAATTTCTTAGCAATTTTTTTACAGGCTGGTCAGTTTTGACCAAGAACTCTAGAAGTATAATATTGGGATTATAAAAAATTATCAAAAATATGATTTTCTGGAGAAAGAAAATCTTCTCTAGGTCAAAATTACCAAAACACAATATTAGGGTTAAATTGGCTAGTTTGCCTTTTCATCTGGATTGTAAGATTTAAGATGTTCCCCTTCTCATTGAATCGCCACTGTAAACTTCTGGTGAGGTCACAGCCTCCTAATAAATGGAAGAAGATAAGAAGGTAACGTCTCAGCCCAGCACTGAAGCTGTTCCCATGAACCACGTAAAAAGAGCAAGAAAGGGTGCATTGCACACAGTTTATCGATACATTTTGAAAAAATATTATCTAGACTTTTAGTTCTATTATATGGAACGTTTAGTTCAAGATAGGCATTTCTGCTGAAATCTGAGTGTATCTATTGCATAGTTTCACCCAGCATTCTCTCTGATGCGTTTTTTATTGGCTGTCACGTTTTTGACAGCAGAGATAAATCATCTTCCCTAATATCTTGGATTCTCTCCCTGGTTTTGCTTTCTGTTGCCAGTCTTTAGCAAGCCAAATGTGAACAATGTGACCCCAGCTCAGCTCCCTACACCTGTTGTGCTGAATCCTGTGCTGAGACAGGTATAATGAGCTTCATTTCAAAGCAGAGACACAAGCATTTAAAGGTATCTTAAGCACCGAACACCAAAAGGATGGCTGGAATGTTATGCTGCTTTTCAAGGTGTCAGAGAGATTTTTATTATTCTTTGAAATAAATTATTATTATTATTTCAATATTTGGTAATAATATAGCTTAGCAGGAAATTTATAAGCAATTTTTTATAGGCTTGTCATTTTTTACCAAAAACCCCACAAGTATAAAATGGTGGGATCCCCAAAAAAGTACAAGTTTAGAGTCAGTAAGATTTTTTGTATTTTTATTCTTTTGAAAGAAATTTAGTAGTAGTAGTAGTAGTATAAGGATCCATTAAATTGATCAAAAGTGACAGTAAAGACATATATAATGTAACAATGATTTATCATGAGTGTTAAGATTTATATTTCAAATAAATTCTAAAAATATTAAGCAGCACAACCATTTTCAACAATGATAACAATAAGTAATGTTTCTTGAGACCAAATAAATACTGGAGTAATGGCTGCTGAAAATGCAGCTTTACAGTCACAGTAATTAGATCTGTTTAAAACATATCAAATAGAAAAGAGTTGTTTTTTAATTGTAATA
This sequence comes from Schizothorax lantsangensis, assembly GCA_027422415.1. Taxonomy (NCBI): domain Eukaryota; kingdom Metazoa; phylum Chordata; class Actinopteri; order Cypriniformes; family Cyprinidae; genus Schizothorax; species Schizothorax lantsangensis. The sequence goes on along the minus strand of CM049861.1, from coordinate 18,089,314 downwards.
ATATTTTATTTCACAATAATTCTGTTTTTACTGTATTTTTAATCAAATCAATGCAGCCTTGGTGAGCATAAGTAACTTGAAAAAAAAGCATTAAAATATCCTAACGACCACACACGTCAACATTTCACACGTATAATATTTAACTAATTAAAAGTTTATTGTTTTACCCAGTATTTGTATGGTGCAATTTATTACAGTGTTTACCAGAGTAATGCATTGTTTCCTTAGTAATATTCTAAAATAAAACTCTATTGGAAATATAAATAATAGTGACTCTTCTATTTACTTCGACTACACTTAGAAAATAATCTATACTAGAAGGTAAATCATCCAGGGCATTTTTTTAGCGATTCGAACCTGATGTTTTGACCCTTTATGTGTTTATCCTGTTTGGTAATAATCTGGTACCTTGAAAGTGTATGCTAGTGTATTACATAAGAGCCGCGCAGCAAGTCTTTGTCTCATTCACAGGAAACATTGACTTTGAACACTTTACGGTTATTGTGTTGCGGTGACTCTGATAGGCTCTTATAAATAATTTGGAGAGGTACTCTTGAGGTCTATTAGCACCAGTCAGTATTACGCAAAAGCCCAAACCAAACAAAGGCTCATCAATAAAACAATACCGCTACATAAACAATGGAAGGGCTTCAACGCTCAGACGTTCCATAACCTTGGTTCCCACACCTCAACACCAGGAGCCACAAAAGGCACGTCATCATGCTAGTTGCACAGGGAAGGGTTTTATGTTGGCGAGTCTATCGCATTATGACAGCTTCCTGTTTGAATAAGGGATGTGCTAATTTCCCAGAGTTCCTGTAGCGTCTGTGGTTTTTCACGACACGCATGGACTTCAGTCGGTCGCTCATTTGTCACATTGGCACATCCTGGCCTTTGATTATGGCAGGTATTCACTGGGCTGTTTTAGCAGAGGCACACAGGAAAGCCTCGCTGTCTCGTTCTCTCGTACTATCTTTCTTTTACAAGTGTCAGAGGCCATATGACCAGCTCTTTGTTACTATGACAAGTTCAAGCTTATGAGAAACCCTCCGGTCACACTGGCGCAAGCGATTGAGATGTCTGTTAAAAATAGCGAGGAAGACCTTGGCCTGACGTCTCCGCTGTTGCTTCGCAGAGATTTGTTTTCCTGCTAGCGTTTCGTCATTACTGCTGTGTGTCTGTCTGTTGACATCCATTAGCATAAGAATTAGCCTGCATTTAGGAGACAGGACGGAACATCTGGGTTGATGTGAATTAATTGAAATCCTGAATGCTTGCAGCAGTGCTAATTCGCTGCCTTACTAACAGCATAAGGTAGAAAAAAAACACTTTTTGCTATTTAGAGATGTCTGTTCTTTTCTGCTAATTAAGAAACAAACAAAGAACGGATGCTGCAGAATTCTTATCGGCTAATTTCCCGCTGCCGTAATGTGTTACATATTAAGTGCCTTCGTTTACACACTGTCTTTTGTCGTCGGTGCACAACAGCTCGGCCGTTTTAGCGCAAGGTCAAAAGGTCACCGATCCCATAATTTACTGTAAATGCCAAAGCCGTTCTGTGCCCGAGGTTGGCGTGGTGGCGCAATCTCATTTATATGGAGCTTAATGGGCATGTGGGTGTCAACTAACAGGACTTGACTCTTACCTACATGTGCATTAGGCAGCTACTGATCTGTAGCGGCTCTCCGTCGGGGAGCAAGTCTGCTTTACGCTGTGATCTATTGCCACGTTTAACTGCGGTGATCTATCGCACGGAACTGGCAGTAACGGATGAGCCGGCCGAGCTGGAAAAACTCCCTCATTTGTCTCTGTCGCGGCCGCTGAAGGAGAGGAGACGCTAATGCAGGCCGACGGCACAGAGAAGGGATATAATTATGTCTCTGTGCCTCCCCAAGTGCTCGCTGGGTACCCAGCCATATTAGACGTAATAAAGCCGAGCTTTACCACGCTCCTCTCCAAATCCCTTCAGGAGCCGCGGGAGGCAGTCTGTGCTGTGCGTGTGTTTCCCGGCCCTCTTTGAATAAAATACGAATGGTTAGGATTTCCCTTGTAGCTGGCGATTTTACAGCCAAATGAAAATTCTGGCTAGGGGAGAGTGGGCGACACCTTTTAAGTGTCCTCTAGTCAAGGAGAGATGAACTAGTTAAACACGTACATGCCTAATGTTTTAAGTGTCTTCTAGTCAAGGAGAGATTAACTAGTTAAACACTTACTTAATGTTTTAAGTGTCTTCTAGTCAAGGAGAGATTAACTAGTTAAACACTTACTTAATGTTTTAAGTGTCTTCTAGTCAAGGAGAGATTAACTAGTTAAACACTTACATGCCTAATGTTTTAAGTGTTAAGTTGTAAGTGTTTGATGGCTAAACTGTGTTGTGCCAAGGTTTGCGTTCAGTAATTGGGGTATACACAGATGCTTTCTGAACATTATATAGAATTGTATAAAAACAACCAGAAAAACATTTTGTATAACATGTACATTTTGTAGTAGTTTTTTTTCTGATTTTTTTGCTCTTTTTTTTTACCACTTTCTGCGAAATATTCTTGATCTTAACAAATAATTTACTTAGTTTAAACGATTCATAGACACCAGTGGGATTAAAAGGGGTAATAATATTTCACAATATTTACTGTATTTTTGATTAAATAAATGCAGCCTTGATGAGCATTAGAGACAAATCTTACCGACCCTTAGCTTTTGAACAGTCAAATAAAGTATATAGGTTTTGATAAATTTGCTTTTTCATAAAACTGTTTTTATTTTATTTGCCATGATAAATTACTTTAATTCAACCGATTTCATTAAAAAAAGAAAAAGAAAGAAAGAAAGAAAAATAAATAAATACTACAGGCAGCTGAATATGGATCTTTTTTAAAGTATGGTAATTTATGCCAAAAATCATGCACTGTTTACCCATTGTTGCATCTTACTCCACACTCCCCCTTTTTGCTAAAATGCTTGTCCTTAGCAGCGTATGAACTTTCCTTTGAGTTTATTTACTAGCAAAGCATCTGTCAAGAGCATAAATGCAAATGGTGTGTAAATTTAAAACATAAATACCTGGAAACCGAGGGTTAATATTCCTGGACTAGTCCATTGAGGAACGCCATCATATGGTTTATGCAGGACATGAACACAATTCTCCATGGTATGGAGGCTGGGAAACATGCAGGTCTGTAAATCTGTACACAACACAAGTACACACACAAACACTTTTCCTTATGTTTGACCTGAATGTTTCACTGTGCGGTCCAAAAAGACTTCTATTGCTATCTTTTTCTTTATAAATGCATAACAATTTGGGTTAGACACTTAATTGAACATTGATTTGAGAATGTCTTAGCATTCGGTGTGTCTCACTTTTGCTTTAATGACAGCAATGCTGGAGCTGACATGAACAAAACCTGAGATTCATGTTCTCCATCATAAGATGATTTAAGGAGTATATTGAGCTTCAGTGAAAGCAAAAGTCTGTTCAGAAAGTCAGATGATCAGAAAAACAATCAGTGTCAGAAAACAATCAATTTTTTGATTAGTGAAGAAGAAAGAGTAAATAGAAAGAGTAAGTAGTAGTGTTTGTAATAATTGTTTCTTATTAATTTAACTTTTTATTGATTGATTGCATATTTTTTGAGCATTAAGTATTTTGTTCATTTCCAGGTCTTCTGGACCCCACTGTACATCTCAAGTCATGTGCTACACTTTACACAAAATACTTTAAATATTTACATTTATGCATTTGACTGATGTTTGTATTCAGAGCAGGGTTATTATATTCAACAAACTAAAACCATTTCAAAAAATTTTGTTTGAAATAATCTTTAACTGAAATAAAACTAAACCTAATAGCCTATAAAATAAAACCCTATTTAAACTTATTTTATTTCTGCTCATTGCCAAGGCAGCATTACTCATTTTCATTTACTTTGGAAAAACTTGACGTACTAAAATAATTCAAACTAAAACTGGAATTTAAAAAAGAAACTATATATATACAGTATATATATATAGAGAGAGAGAGAGACTAAAACAGACGTAAAAAAATACTAATAACAAAACATAGCAGAATTACTAACTACTAGAAGTAACTACTTAACTACTAATTACTAGAAGTAACACTGATCCTGAGCAACATACATTCATGTTATGTATCAGTTTGTGTATTCATCATTAAAAACCTCTTATTCAGGGATTGCATATTGTATTTGAGTTGAACACACATGGTGTCGTTTACACAATTTTTTCCAATTTCTGTCAAAAGCTGGAAATGCTCCAAACAGAGGATTTGAAACTCCTCAAGACAGGGGCTGTAGTTGTCAGATCAGAGAAACCCCCTTTACAGCCATCACACAACGAAAGTGACATCTCATGCTCCGAGACGCTTTGAAGTGTCAGCTGACCACTTGTAGCACATCTTAACACTTTGCTTTCTTTCACCCGCTACAGGCTGAGACAGAGATGAAGGGCCTGTTATGTCAATTAACCACGCCGACCCATGCGTTTGGCTGCGATTCAAGGTTGCACGGGAGGAGCTCAACTGCTCGAAGGGAAGGCTAGTGTTAGAACGGTAGAGTTATTCATGTCACCAAGTATTTCCCCAACAACTGCTGCAGACCACATGCGATCGAGCCGCAGACTGGGAGAGATTATTCCTTCGGTCCTGTAAATGTTTTGATGGATGAAGTCTTCCTGGTTTCACATCTATCTCCCAGGTCTGTGGTCCACTGAAGGTCTTGTGCAAACACAATTGGCTATAACAAACAGGAAGGCCCCGCTGTTTTATGAGGACCAGCTAGAGCATGAAACACACATACATATTTCTCTATGCAGTATGTTTTTCAGTCTTTCTTCCTATATGGAAAAATAATAAACGAGATCGTATCTCAGTTGTTTCTCTTAGACATCAATGAGATTAAATGGAAGCATTTTGCTTCTCAGATTTTACTTCTGAGAAAAAATATAGTAATCAGTAATCTCAAATTGTGCAGATTTCCCAAGAAACCGTCTGTAATTAAAATTCAGAGATCTCATTATGAACTTTATTATTTTTATCCAATTCTCCAGTGTTATTTTAGTATTGTTAATATACTATTATAGTAATTATTAATATTTTGAATTGGCTTTTAATTTTATATTTTCAATTTTAATTTTAGTAAATTTGTTGTGCTTTTGTTATCTTTATAAGTATATATATATAGAGAGAGAGAGAGAGAGATAGTTTTTAATTATTATTATTATTATTATTTCAGTTTTAAGTCTTGGTAATTTTAGTACTTCAAAAAAAAAATGTTTCAGCTATATGTTGCCAAAGCAGCATTTCTAATTTTCCTTTAAGTTTTTAATCTAATATTTTATTTTAGCTTAGCTTAGCTTATCTTATTTTATTTAGCTAAGATTTCAGTTTCCAAAAATAATTAATAGATTCAGTTTTATTAACTAAAACTAAATCTATTCATTATTTTTGGAAATATTTATTAATAATAGCCAAAATATTAATAATAATATCACCCAAATTCTCCCAAGACTAAATGATCTGAGCTGCACTACACATTAATTTTCTATCTTTGTAATACCAACTGTTGTCTCATTTCTTATTTTTCATGAGGAATTTTAGGAGAAACATCTGAGAAAAAGCTGAGCACTAAATTAAAGGGATAATTCACCCCAAAATTAAAATGTTGTCATTATTTGAACTATTTAAAGATGATATTTTGGAAAATATTGGGAACCAAACAACACTGGACCCTATTGACTTCGATTGGACAAAAAAAAACAAAGACATTTCTCAAAATGAAAGAGCAAACTTTGAGCAATGAAGCTTTAAGCAGTGGTATCTCTTTCTGCTCCGTGATGCAGGAACTGTCTAGAGCAGTTTATTTGCAAAAAGAAATATTATGCAAACATACTTTCCAAAAAGTGTCAGGCTTGAGCCAAACTCTGATTAAGCTCCGACCGAAACGTTACCTCTACCCCATTCATAACCCTCCACCAGAACCATTTACCTGGAGAGCAGAGCTGACCTGCAATGATAAGGACAAGAAGCATCTTTAATACAAATCCCTGCGAGAATGAACTCGCTCACACTCAGCTTACTGATGAAGAGGATCTGGGCTGTTCGGCCCATAGGTGTTAAACTTTCACTAATATGTCCAGGATTTTGTCTCCCCAAAAGGAAAATGCTGCCAAACATGGAAATTACATGTCATCTTTTGGAGATTAATATAAGTGGCCTAAGATACATCTATGTGAAGGGAATATACATCATTATGAGTCATTATAAGAGGCTCTGGCATTATTATTAATCCTACAGTTGATTGGAAACTTAACAGATGCACATAACAGGAGCATTAAAATGATGCCATCAGTGCATTAGTGAACTATATATACTGTATATATATATATACCTGTATATACTATATATATATATCTTGTCTTTGAGACACATCTGGTTTGAGGTCTAAGCACTGTGTACTTGTGATTGTCACACTACAGACTAGACTACTGGAGCAGATTTCAACCTGCCATTGGAGGAAGATGAAAAGAAAGTGGTAAGTGCTAATTTAGCACACTTCTGCACCTAATATACTTTGTTAATGACATTTTAAAACATAAAAATCTATGTATTTATTTAGGTTAGATTTTATTTGTTTAAGCATTCATTTTAAGCATTTACATATTTATTGGTATTTTGGCATTTACAATTTATTGGTAGCACTTTACAGTAAGGTTTCATTTATTAATATTATTTCATACATTAGCTGATGAACTAACAATGAAGAATATTTATGAAGCATTATTCATCTTAATTAATGTTAATTTCAACATTTACCAATACATTATTATAGTCAAAAATTGTTATCTGTTAATATTATTTAATAAATTTGAGCTAACATGAACTAATGAATAATGTAATTTTATTAACTAACGTTAAGAGAGATTCAATCCTGTAACAAATGTATTCCTTATTGTTAATGCATTAGCTAATGTGACCTTATTATAAAGTGTTACCAATTTATTAAATATTATTTGTTATATAAGTTCACATGTATTGTCTTGCCTTTAAAATCAGGCATATTGAATGTTTTATTGGACTGTGGAGTATTGATGAAAGATTTTGCAATTAATAATAATATTTTAAAATATATACAGTGTGGTTCAAAAGTTTTGGATCTAAATGATGCTGAAAATTCAGCATTCCTTCACAGGAATAAATTATCTTTTAAAGTATAGTGAAACAGAAAACTGTTATTTTAAATTGCAATAATATTTCACAATATTACAGTTTCTGTGTTTTTGATCAAATAAATACAGCCTTGATGAGCATTAGAGACTCCATTAAAAAACATTAAAAAAATCTCACTGATCCCAAACATTTGAATGGCAGTGTAAACTATATATACAGTATATATATATATATATATATATATATATATATATATATATATATATATATATATATTTTTTTTTTTTTTTTTTTTTTTAAGAAATAGTGTACAGTGCCCTTACAATGGTCAAAATGCATTCATTTAGAAAGTGTCATTTTCATCTCTCAGAAAAAAGGAAAAAAAGGTCCAAAAGTTGGGTGGTACTTTTTTTTCAAAGGTGCTCTTGTGTACCTTATTTACCCATAAAAGATGCATGTACCTTAAAGGTACATATTAATGTCTAAAGAGTACTTATATACCTAAACTGTACATACTGTGTTAGTAGCTTTTGAAAAGGTACTGCCCAAGTCACAGATTTTGTACTTTTTTCTTGAGAGTGTAATAACTGAAAGATCTCACATGTGGTCCAAAGCTAACATTATTTTTGTGATTCTTAAAATAGATAGATGCTTTTGGGAAGTTGCTGGGAAGTTTAAGCACTACTAACGGTCTACTTAATGCTTCTGGAAACCCATCCCAGTTTTGTTAATTCTCTTCCAAGAAAAAAATGTGTTTTGTGCATTTCTGTTAATGATTGTGACCCACCCAGCTGATGCAAAATATCACTGGCGCTACAGCGACATGAGAACATGAGACAGGAGACGTGGCCAGTTGTCCCCTGAAGCAAGCGAGTGTTGGTATCTTGGCTGTGGCCGTCAGTTTAGCCTAGTGGGAGAGTAGAGCCTGGCCGAGCTTCTGATCTGGTGCAGTTTGGCACACATCCGCCCCCTGAGACGGTGTTTGTGTGATGGTGTGTGTGAAGGACCCGGCTGGGCTGCCAGTGAGAGTGCTTAAGGCACTTTACCTACTTTACCCTCTGCTGGAACGCATGAACGTGTTGTGTGTCATGTTCCATAATTCATGTCTGTCCCTCTCGTTCTCACTGTATCTCCCTCTTTGGCAGATTGCTGTCTTCTGTCTGTCTGAATGACACAATGACAGATATAAATAACAGATGTGCCACAAGACGTCCTCAGTGGTGCATTCCTCACTTAATACTGAGCTCTCAATGAAACTTGTGTGCAATCATTCATTATTGTGCTTATTTGTTCATTTCTCAACAGTCTTTTGGATGTATCTAAGACCAGATAAGGCCGGAAAATCCCACTGATTTGGACTGAAGGACCTCAGCAACACAAAGGTGGCGAGTTTTGACTGGACAAACATCAATCATCTATCTATCTATCTATCTATCTATCTATCTATCTATCTATCTATCTATCTATCTATCTATCTATCTATGATTATTAATGTACATTGATGCACAATAATAGTGATTATTAATGTACAGGTACAACCCTTGTTTTTTATTTATTACAGAAATTATAAATTTTAAAAGAATACACTTAAGTGCAAACTGAATGTAAAGTTTTTGGATGCTTAATTGCATGTTAATTGCAATTAAGTGAAAATATAATTAAAAGTTATATTAAATGCAATTAACTGATATTTTAGAGTCATTTTTGACCTACTTAAGACCATTTTTATATGTAATTTCATAGTTGTGTTTGAAATATGGCACTGTCAGATATACTGACAAGCATTTAAGGTAAACAAAAATATTTAAATTTATAAATAAATTTAATTTATTTATTTATTACTATTTTCTATCTATGCTAAGGAAATTTGGATTTTGAATACTTATATATAAATATTTGTATTCAAATACATTTGTAATGATAAAATTGCAGTTTAGTTATTTACATGATATTATTTTAAAATGTAATATTCAATAACACTTCAGTTGTTATTAATCAAGTACTTTAGATGTGCTCTAGTATGTTAGTCAAAACAAAAGCATGATGAAAGATTATTAGATAATATTATTAGATAAGATTTAAAACTTTTATTATATTTATATAAAACAGTCATGAAAGTGTACTCTCCTGAATTATTATTATTTTTTTTAAGATTTGTGCAAATTCAAAAGAATTAAGTGTATTTATTTTTCACAAAGGACAGTCATGCTACAGCCATTACTACATAGAACATTTATTTGCTGACAAATAAATAATTGGCTGGACTGTAGCTTTGGTTGACGTTAAAGGGATAGTTCACTTTGAAATTAAAATGTGGTATCTATCAGCTTACCCCAAGGGCATCCAAGATGTAGGTGTCTTTTTTTTCTTCAGTAGATCCAATTTTGATGTTTTTAGGTCAAACCGTTCTAGTCTGTCAGTCATATAATGGCAGGTATAGGTCACTGTCTCTATAAGAGGGAAAAATAACATGCACAGAGAAATCCAAATTAAACAATTCCCCATCGTAACTACACATTGATGGCCTAAGACACGAAACGAGCGGTTTGTGTGAGAAAACGAACAGTATTTATATATTTTTTTACCTCTTGTACACAACCATGTCCAAGTGATCTGAGTGCGCACACGCATCCGGTGTGTGACGTGTGTGAGCACGCTCTGGCTCACACTGCATTCACATGGGGCGTCGGCGTCAACGCTTGACGGAGGGCGTGTCTGAAGCGTGGTGCTGACGCGCCGTCATAGTTACAACAACCAATCACATACTTCTCTGGTGTTGCATGAACGGGATTGGGTATTTGCATGAGGCGATCTGATTGGCTGACGCCTCCGTTGGCGCTTGAAAAATTGCGTCAGCACCACGCTTCAGACACGCCCTCTGTCAAGCGTTGACGCCGACGCCCCGTGTGAATGCAGCTTGAGCCAGAGCGCGCGCACACACACGTCACACACCGGATGCGTGTGCGCACTCAGATCACTTGGACATGGTTGTGTACAAGAGGTAAAAAACGATATAAATACTGTTCGTTTTCTCACACAAACCGCTCGTTTCGTGTCTTAGGCCATCAATGTGTAGTTACGATGGGGAATTGTTTAATTTGGATTTCTCTGTGCATGTTCTTTTTCCCTCTTATAGAGACAGTGACCTATACCTGCCATTATATGACTGACAGACTAGAACGGTTTGACCTAAAAACATCAAAATTGGATCTACTGAAGAAAAAAAAGACACCTACATCTTGGATGCCCTTGGGGTAAGCTGATAGATACCAAATTTTAATTTCAAAGTGAACCATCCCTTTAACCTTGTATAACCCCAAATCAGAAAAAGTTGTGACAGTATGGAAAACGCAAATAAAAAAAGAAAGTAGTGATTTCTAAATTTACTTTGACTTGTATTTCATTGCAGACAATATGAAAACAAAATATTTCATGTTTTGTCTGGTCAACTTCATGTCATTTGTAAATATACTTCCTTTCCTGTCATTCAGACTTGCAACACATTCCAAAAAAAAGTTGGGACAGTAAAGTATTTACCACTTTGTAATGTTGCCATTCCTTTTCACAACACTTAAAAGACGTTTAGGGACTGAAGACACCAAGTGATGAAGTGTTTCAGGTGTAATTTTGTCCCATTCTTCCTGCAAACAAGTCTTAAGGTGGGCAACAGTACGGGGTCTTCGTTGTCGCATTTTGCGCTTCAAAATGCGCCACACATTCTCTATTGGAGACAGGTCGGGACTGCAGGCAGGCCAGTCAAGTACCCGTACCCTCTTCCTCCGCAGCCAGGACTTTGTAATGTGTGCAGAATGTGGTTTTGCATTGTCTTGTTGAAATATGCATGGACGTCCCTGGAAAAGATGTCTTCTTGAAGGCAGCATATTGTGCTCCAAAATCTCTATGTACTTTTCAGCAGTAATGGTGCCATCACAGAAGTGCAAGTTACCTTTGCCAAGGGCACTGACACAACCCCATACCATGACAGACCCTGGCTTTTGGGCTTGTTGCTGGTAACAGTCTGGATGATCATTTTCTTCTTTGGTCCGGAGCACACGGCGTCCATTCCTCCCAAAAAATACCTGAAATACTGATTCATCTGACCACAGTACACGTTTCCACTGTGTGATGGTCCATCCCAGATGCCTCCGAGCCCAGAGAAGTCGACGGCGCTTCTGGACACTGTTAACATAGGGCTTCCTTTTGGCACAGTACAGTTTTAACTGGCATTTGTGGATGTAACTACGTATTGTGGTACTTGACAAAGGTTTTCCAAAGTAGTCCTGAGCCCATGTGGTGATATCGCTTATAGATGAATGAGGATTCTTGATGCAGTGCCGCCTGAGGGATCGGAGATCACGGTTGTTCAGCTTAGGCTTGCGCCCTTGTCCTTTACGCACTGAAATTCCTCCAGATTCCTTGAATCTTTTAATTATGTTATGCACTGTTGAAGGTGAAATATCCAAATCTCTTCCTATCTTTTTTTGAGGAACATTGTTTTTAAACATTTCAATAATTTTCTCACGTATTTGTTGGCAAACTGGCGATCCTCGGCCCATCTTTGCTCCTAAAGGACTAGACCTTTCTTGGATGCTGCTTTTGTACCAAATCATAATCACAATCACCTGTTGACATCACCTGTTTCAAATCACATCATTATTTAACCAATTTACCTCATTACTAGCCCTAAATTGCCCCTGTCCCAACTTTTTTTGGAATGTGTTGCAAGTCTGAATGACAGGAAAGGATGTATATTTACAAATGACATGAAGTTGACCAGACAAAACATGAAATATTTTGTGTTCATATTGTCTGCAATGAAATACAAGTCAAAGTAAATTTAGAAATCACTACTTTCTTTTTTTTATTTGCATTTTCCATACTGTCCCAACTTTTTCTGAATTGGGGTTGTATTTTAATTTTAAACTTTCATTTTAATTTTTTCACAAACATTACTTACAGAACAATAGTTAGACCCCTGCAGTGCCACTTAGTCAAATATGGAATGCTAAAGTAACATTTAAAGAGTAACATAATAGTGTAAAGTTTTACTTTTAAAAGTAACGCTCCCAGCCCTGATTCTAACACACTCTTTGTTCATATCTCTTGTGTTGTGACGTGTGATAACCCCTCTCCTCCTTTATACAGTCGTAGCACTTGCTGAAATCACTCGGCTTTCTGTTTCATCTGGGATGATGTGCTCTCTCCTCTCTCCGTGAAGACATTCCTGACGGCCGAGGTAACACAGATTTACCCTCTGCACCACAAATGTGTTTAGAAAAGATATGATATACGGGGCCCAGCGTTTTATGACTGGAGCTGTTCATTACATTCCTGAAGTGGCAGCATATCTCAGCGAATACTGGTCTCCTTCACCTCCCAACCTGACCTGTGTGTGTCCTCCCAGATCAACAGTCAATTACAGTCTCTCTCGTGCACTCGCTCTCTCACTTTCTCCCTCAGAGAAGAAAGGAAGGTTTTGGGCCGGCCGCGGTGCCACTGCCTGGCTAATTAGAACCAGGGTCTGTTAAAACGAGAGCTTTAGTAAAACATGCAGTAAAACCCTGAAGGCGAACCATAAACTAACCCATTTCTTTCATTCTTTTAGAGGGGACTCAGTCTGAAACCTGGGCGTAAACTTTTATGAGCACCCCTGGGGTCACCAGTAAACCCGTTAATAGAGATGAGATATGAGGGCTCCCAATGGCCTCCCATTTTGTTTCTTTTTCAGTTTTTTTTGTGTTTTTTTGTATTCTTAAGGAGGGTCAAGTGCTCGTGTTCCAGTTCAGGGTCTCTTAGAGGAGCAGCACCAAACAAAAACAACTTAAGTGTAACTTGGTCATGGTGCAGTAGACTGTTATTTTACTGAGGCATTTGAAGTATTTAATTTTAATCAAACAAATTTAACTTATTTTTTTCTTGTTTTATAAATATACCATCATACAGTACATCCTTACAGGAATCTTCATCTACATTTAACTTGATGTAGAAAACAAATGTGTCATTGCTTATGCATTACTGATCAAAATTTGGGGTCGGTAAGATTTATAAATGTTTTTGAAGTCTCTTATGCTCACCAGGGCTGCATTTATTCAATACATGTAAATACAGTAATAATTGTAATATTGTGAAATATTGTTACAATTTAAAATACAATGTTTAATATATTTTAAAATGTAATTTATTCCTGTGATGCAAAGCTGAATTTTCAGCATCATTACTCCAGTCTTCAGTGTCACATGATCCTTCAGAAGTCATTTACTTAATATAAATCAATATACTGATTTGCTTCTCAAGAAACATTTCTTATTATTATCAATGTTGAAAACAGTTGTGCATATTTTTGTGGAAAACTTTTTTTTCAAGATCTTTGGTGAGTATGAAGTTCAAAAGAACAGCATTTATTTGAAATAGAACATTTAAAATATTATAAGTATCTTTACTGTCGATTTAATTTACTTTTGATCAATTTTCTTGAAATAATAAAATAAATAAAATTCCTTTAAAAAAAGTAATTTAACCCAAACATTTAAACAGTAGTGTAAATTAATCATATTTAGTTATATTTGTGACCCTGTCTGTGTAATCCAGGCTAAAGTCTCAAAACCTAATTTTGAGATAACAAGCTTGAAAAGTTGATTTCAACCATTAATTTCACTATAATTTCAATATTTGACATGGCTGTACTCAGTCAATATTTTAGATATCAAGGTTACATTTTCACAGAATGTTCTTTTCCTTATGAAGGATGATTTTAGGTAGAAAACAGTAAATGACAAAAAAAAATATTTTAGCTGGGTTTTCACAGACAGGGTCACATTTAATAAAATTATCAATAATTGTTAGGAAAAGCCCCTAAATGAAGATGCCATTATTGTGGCAGATAAGTAAAGTTGTAAATATACAAAAAGTGTCTTTAGAATCAGTATGTAGTTTTTGTTTTTCCATGCAATCGAGCATATGTTTGTCAGTCTGTCCGAGATAAATTTGAAGGTCCTTCACATAGAGCTAATTTTTGCACCCCATCTGAGATTTTTAATTGTTGGATATAAAATGCAAACAGACATCTTTAGCTGTTGTGAGTTACTTTAATGGACTCATGAAAAAGATTATTCAGACTTTTTTAATGATTACTTAAATGGATAGAAACCCCATTTTTAATGTATTTACATATGGGGACAGCATGACTAATTGTGTTTATTTTTTCTCATTATTTTTTGTTATTTTTTAATAAGTATATCATTATTTTTGTTGCTTTTTTATAAGTATATAATCATATATAAGTATAAATATTATTCACATAACGCCATTCAGTAGCATGGAAACTGAAGACTGGAAAAAAAGAGCATCTTTAGTACTTAATTTTTCACTAATTTGTATTTGGCTTAATTTTGACAGCACACACACAAACACCCCTTTTAGGCCCGAGGGGGAATTTAAAGCCCTGATCGGAGTTACACCAAATCTATTAGCACAGGAATGATGATGCCGTTGAAAAAGCTGACAAAACAATTTGTTAATATTACAAATGATAATGATTTTTTGGCGGTCACGTTGCCCCAGGGCAACAAAAACACACCAAACGTCACTTCGCAGGGTTTGTATGTCTGCGTTAACGTTGTCACGAGGGCAGCACGCTTCATATTTCAGAGCTATGCTAACTTTCTCGGGTTACCGCATGTCCCGGGCTTTCCTACCCCGTAGACCACCCTCGATTAATCTTCCCCTTGTAGCGCCTTTATAATTTGCCATTACAAAAGCCATTAAAGCGCAGTCTGATTCAGGCCCCCGGAGGATATTCTAGCTGAGAGATCGAGAGGCTCCTAGAGGCCCCTGGCGGCCCTTTGCACCTCGGACGAGCCCCGAGTCGAGCGGACAGGTCCTTAAAGCTGGGTGAAAAGATCAGCCAAAAGAAAACAAGCATGATTAATGAGAGAAAACGAGGGCCCTTTGCTTTCTTTCATCTGCTCTGATTCTGGTCTTCGGTGAGCCATTAACCCACAGGACAACTGTCCACAGAAACGCTGAGAAATGAGCTCCCTGTGCTCGGTTCAGGCAAATGTTTATGCCTCACAAATGAAGGTGGAACCCAGGGACATTCAAGAGGTGGAAGAGCGTGGAGGAGAGAAAAACAAAGCTCAACTGACCGCTTGGAACCAGAGTTGAACCGATGTCATTAGTAACGGTCTCGTGGCTGCCCGGCTAATCACTAAATCTCTTTTCACGCCGCAAAGCCAGGCAAAATCAGCTCTGAAAGTGAAACAGCCTCATTTGTGGGCCATTTTAAATGAACCGTGAGGTTACAGATCATGTAGTCTACAAAATAAGCACAAATCAGAGCATTAAAAGTAAAGCACTCTGAGAGAGAATTCACTGGATGAACTGTTCCTGTGGATGTTGCTTATTCGCACATGGTGTCTGTGTTGATTTAGTGCTTGATTCACTACAGAAATTATGCAAATAATAGCAAAACACCAGCGCTGAATGCAATATGCGGGGTGTTTTAAAATGCATTTTTATTTTCCTTGAAACATGCTTAGAAATGTATTGAGGGAAAGAGCTTCAGCAACACTTCTGCTCAAAAACTATTATAATATTAGCTGTATAACACTTTCAGATACCTCAAACATTTCATAAGACCTGGAGCCCTTTATTAGATCTATTAAAGGTTTACTCTGTTCTCCTGATACTAATGCTGATGCAATATATTTGATTCATAAGGGGAAATACATGGAAAGATGAATATTTATTTAGTTATGCATGTATTTGTTTGTTTGTTTATTCCCTTGAATATAGGGTGTGGGTGACAGGTTTTATTTTTATATATTTATCATTTTAATGGGAGGGTTGTAGGAGGGTTTATATTGAGCCAGTCTGTAATTTTTTACTTTTCAGTGAATATACCAATATGCATTGTCTTGTTAAACACCAATAAAAAGATTAAAAGTAAATATATATATATATTATAATATTCATTTTTTAATAATAAATGTAATATTAAATTAAATACTTAATATTAAATCAAATATTTAATTTGAATAAATATTTAATTAAATATTTAATTTAATTTAATTGCACCAAATCATTTTAACCTAGTACTATCTATGGTCATGTAGTGCTGCACTGTATTTCAGAAAATGCCTAATTTTCTCAGGCGGTAATAGCAAAAGATTAATTTTTCCAGACATTTATCACCAACTATGTGACTATAAAGTTCCTCATTTTATACAGAAAAAGGGCATGTTTTGTTGACAGTAAGTTCATTTAAATATGATGCAGCACTTTATCAGTACAGACAGTGCTTGTTAAACAGTTTTTTGGGTGGTTAGTGAATAAGACGTGTGGTTTTGCACTGAAATACTGAGCACAGAAATAGTGCAACTGTTTTTGTGTTACTTCTTCAAGATTAATCATCTTTCATTGAATTGCTGTATATGAAAATAACTAAAAATATCTTCTTTCTCCACTTTTGAACATCCGTGAAGATAGACATAAAGAAGTTTTGAGGCCGAGGCAGCACACAGGGGGGGGGTGTGTGCGGGTACGGTTCTCAGCAAGTCCAGCCGCCCGCACCTGGACCGGGGTGAAACGGAATATGAGCTGAACTCTGCATCTCTGAAGCCGAGGCCTGCCAGCGAAGAGAGAGGAGTTCGGGGTCAGGAGAGAGAGAGAGAGAAAAGGTCAGTCACACAGACAGTTTCACACAGTAATGTGTTTCAAAGCTGTTCCTTCTGCAGGGGTAAGAACCACTCCATCACTTCATATCACTAGAAATCCTGAGGCCTCTCGCTAACCCTGCACATTTCACATTGGTGAAAAGCATTATGTAGCAATGCTCAAATGTGATTTAAAAGAATCTGACCATTTTATATTTCAGCTTTTGCAAGTGTAACTACGACAAATGGCTTGCAGATCTTAAAAAAATGGCCTTCATAAATATGAAATTGGGCTGTTGCGCCCAGTGCAACACTTTCTTTCTTTCTTTCTTTCTTTTGACCAAAATAATGTTGTGAAATCCATAGAACTGATCAATATTTTTTTTATTGTGATATGATCCGCAATGTCTCTCATTAGATGACATTATGAGAGATATTTGAATGATGCAAAATCATGTTTCCTTCCTGACAGCTCTGGCTGCAGAAGAGCACTCATGGCCTGCTGGGAGAGGGGAAATAATCGTTCATTAACCTTTGAACTCGAGAGGGCGTCAATTCAGTCAGGCTTCAGCTGCAGCACACTCACATACAACATTCCCTGCAGAGAGCCTGCAAACAGGCAATTTACATTTCACTACAAGTTAATTTGTTTGTAAGTTAGTTTCTCAATATCCTTCCATAGCAACATAAGCAAGATTAGAGCAAAGATGATATATTCATGATCTTCTGTCAAACAAGCCAGTTTTATGCTCAAATTGATTCTGCAAATGCAATTCAATTGCCATTGTATTGTTTTGGTTTTCTTTCTTTTCTTTTTTTTTACTTTGTTTTACAGTATGAGAGAGAGCTAGGTAGATATTACTTAGAAATCCATAATCCATTTCTGATTCCAAATTACATGACAAAAAATTGTAGTTAGTAACATAATCCATTACATTACACATTATAGGTACTGTAATCAGACTACTTTCTGATTAATTTTTTTAGATTACTTTTGACCTAACTTGTTTATCACATTGATTTAAATTGGATTATCTTGCCATATTGATATAAAAATACAAAGTGTAAGAACATATATTCTATTCATTGTAATTAACAATATTAAGTGAATTAAACATTACATCACGTGAAGGTTTCCCAAACTGGGGTTCGTAAAGGTACTGCAGCGGATTCGTGAGTTTAATGGAAAGCTAATAATTAATTAAATCATAAAAATATAAAATGAAAATAAATCATTTATAAATAACATAAATCAAAATGAAACACTTCCAAAAAAAAAAATATATAATAATATTTTCTTTGTTTACCTGCATGTCATGTGACCATTAACCAACGTCACAGAATGGGGAACATACAAATGTGATATTTAAATATATATTTAAAAAATCTCAGGGGTGCTTTAAATAAATATATTCGGTGAAAGAGGTTCAGATGACCAGAAAGGTTTTGAAATGTATATATTTTATATAGCGTGTGTGTGTGTGTGTGTGTGTGTGTGTGTGTGTGTGTGTGTGTGTGTGTGTGTGTGTGTGTGTGTGTGTGTGTGTGTGTGTGTATATAATTAGTTTACATATATAATAAACATATGTATATATTATTATTATTATTATTTTAATGAAATAAGTAATATCCCGATGTTTTAACAATGTGTGTGTTGTGGTTGTTTTCTTTGTTGGTAGTGTTGAAAGATTTTATATGATTGACCCTGCCAATAACCATAAAGGTCAATATTGACAATTACTTTTTTCCTTCTTGCAGCTTAAGGAGATGTTCGCTATAAAACCCCACATTTCCATCGAAGGAGGGACTTGAGCCACTTCTAGAGATCAGAATATCACAGAAAGTTGAGGATGGACTCTTTTGACCAGTAAGCAACCACCCAGAACTGCATAGCAACACCCTAGCAACCATCCACATCATAGCATCATGGTGGCGACTTTTGCATAAGCAAACACCTATAAAAATCTGCATTATATTGCATTATATCCCGTCCCTAAGTATTAGTACAGACACATGCCTGAAAAATCATCATGGTGGTTTCTCTGCAGTTACAACCCAATTCCTGCTGTTTGTGCCATTGATTTTGTTGTCATTTCTGTCTGAAGAGCTGAAATAGTTTATATCTTGCTCTCTCACAGTAGCTATAAACATAGACTGACCCCAGCCCTCACGCTGACATTATAAAGAGTGTGGCGGTAGTTATGTGTGAGTCAGTGTTGTGTAAAAACAAACCAAATGCCATGGACAGAGCCGCTGTGTGTCAGTAGCGCTGTTAGCAACTGCTTCAGAAACAGCCCGCCTGACATTTCCTACAAATGGAAAGAGTGCAGGAAAGAAAGCACATCCTGGAGGAAATGGCTGAATTTTTGACTCCACTGGCCCGTTAGAGAATACCTTTCATCGATTCAGACCATAGAGGCAGAGTAGAATGGTCAGTGTTCTACATTTCACTACTGATTATACCCAGTATGATTGTGTATGTGACAAATAATAAAGAACCTTGAACCTTGTGTTCATGTTCCCTTTACACTAACCTGCTATTGGACGCTTGGAGAACATGACTGAGTGTATATTGCTATCTCAGGCTGTCTGGCATGTCAATATTGAATTATTTTGCACAGAAAAGCATGGTTCTGATCAATCGCTTGACTTGAATGTCTTTTATAAACACTATAGCTACCCCAAAATGCTCAGGTGTTGCTCTCTTATGGCTTGGATTCATTTTAGTGTCAATTTTATCTAAAATGTGTTTAGAGGGTGTTGAGATCTCTGGCTTTTGATTGCATACTTTGGTATTTTAGACTAGTCTGAACCTAGTTTGTGATATTGTTGAGATCTCTCCTTTTATTCTCAAAGTGGTCTAGGAGAAACAATTGAGATATTAATGAGATCTCATTGTCTTGTATGCTTCAGTATTGGGCTCTTCTATCAATCCGCATTGAAGAAACAGAAAGGGGCTGCTGAGGTGCAGCTGTGGAGAACAAAGCTTATTAATTATTCAGGAGTTTGTGATTAAAGGGAGGATGTGCTCCTCATGTTATTAGAGCAGAGGTAATTACTGTCCAACAAGAGCCGTAACATGGTTAGAGACCATTCCCAAATCTAACTGTTGAAAGCAGATATCTATCCTTTCATAAAAGAACAAAGAGCATTGGTATATTCACAATCTTCTGTTCAAATTGCCAGTTTCATGCTCAAATTGATTGTAAAAGTAATTCCCAAAAATAAATAAATAATACAATAAATAAAATTGATAGTTCTGACTCTAGATTATGATTGGATGAGCTATATTAAAGTTGAATGTTGCTTGGAAACCATTATCAGCCTAGAATTAGGCCAAACTAAATTATTTGATGAAATAATAATAATAATAATAATAATTATTATTATTATTATTATTGTTATTGTTGTTGTTATTATTATATAGTAATAAATTACTTTAATAAATTAATAATATTATTATGATTATTAGTAGTTGTATTATTATGAAAACAATGTTATTAAAATATAACTATTTATTAAACATTGGTGTTTTATCAGATTCCTGTTGCCTCCATTTTATAAAAGCTTTGTTTAAAAAAAAATACTGTAACGTCACATCTTGTGGTTTATTGCCACTGAATTTGATTGGACATCATTCACAAATGATGTCCAAATGCATGTTTGTTAATTTCATATTTTCACTAATTTGATTATGCTTTCAGCTACAAGTAAGAGTCTCTCAATTATTTTAAATCCACTCCACAGATTTTCACCCCAAAATTAGGACGAAACAATGTGGATTGGGTCTGGAAATACATATTGCTTTATTATTTTGTGTTTTTAATAGAAAATGCAATTGAAGACAGATGTTTTCTTTTAATTTGTAAGGATTTAAAAAAGCTATATTAGTAGTAAAACAATCAAATATTATAAATGATTTTAATGAGATTTTTTTTTATGGAGATGATGTAGTAAATTAAGTAGACGGCATATAAATAACAGCTCATATAAACTGTTTAAATGTCTCCAGTGTCGTACAACGGCTGGATGTGTTTTGATATTCCATCTTTCACTCCTTTCGTTTAGTGTTCGTGCAGATCGGGAACTCTAATGAGAATGTCAGGTTGCTCGTGAGTGTGTGTGAAGCATTTTGTCATCACCGTGTGTGTGTGTGCTTGTGTGTATGAAATGTGTCTGAGCTGATCTTCCTGTCCGTTTGCAGTCTCTACATCACCAGAAGAAAGGCAGAAGTTGCTACCAGATGGTTAAACAAACACATCACCCAACTGCACATAACTCAGACCCAGTTAGTGTGTGCTGTCAAGGGTGCGAGGGGAAGCGAAGGCACGTCCTCCTCCTCCTGCTCTCCTCACCTCTCCTCTCTCCTCGTTCTGTGCTCCTTCCTTCCCATTACACACTTCAGGGGAATGAAAACAGGATGGGAAAGATGGAGTGGAATCCATCGCTGTGTGTATTTAATTGTAATCAGCGAGCACATTTGTCCATGTTAGCGTCTCTCTGTCCCAGGTGTGTTGAATAAGGAGGACATCTGGGAAGGCATGGAGGCCTCGAGTGTGTGGGTGCGTGCGGAGATAAAGGGTTTCATGGGGAAAGTGGTGTGTGTTGAGAGATGGAGGACCGGACTCTTAGTAAGCGTGTGTAGGGGAGTCGTTGAAGACCCGAGGGGCAGAGGTTAAGAGTTTGGAGGTCATAAGATCACTGTGTTTTACTCTCCCTTCGCCTCATCTCGCTCTAAAAGCTCTCCGCGGCGACCTTATGAGAGTCATTTGTTACTGCAGGTCTCACAGTTTATCTCTGCTCTCCCTGTTTATAAATGAATGCACACACATGCACACCAGTGTTGGGGAAACTGCTTAAAAACTGTACTGTAGTTCACAAAACAATCATGATTTGACTAGAAAACTGTTTTAATAAAATATTGGTAACATTTAAAGAGATAGTTCACTCGGAAATTGAAATTCTGTCATTTACTCACCCACAAGTTGTTAGAATGTGTGTAACAAAACAGTTGACGGTAGCCATTGACTTCCACAGTATGGAAACAAATACTATCTTCACCCTCATACTGTTGCAAACTACTTATATACATAAGTATTTTTCATTACATATATTTACAATATTTTACAGTGTATTTATCGGCAGTTTTGTTGTTGTTGTTGTTTGTTTGTTTGTTTTTTGCTAAATCAACTGGTTTTAGCTGGTTTATATATATTTTTAATTTTTTTTTACTAAATCAACTGTTTTTTAAGCTGTTTTTAAGCCAACTTTTTATCTAATTATAAAAATTATATATATTATGGAAGTCAATGGAGACTTTGCTGATGAAAGAAACTCAGGTTTGGAACAACTTGATAATGACAGAATTGTATTATTTTGGGTGAACTCTCCCTTTAAAGCCTTTATATACATAGTATATATCGTTTTTATGCATTATTTATGAATTGTAAAACAATCATTGCGTTGTATGATATCATGCATAAATGTTCTAAAACATTTAATACTTATTTGGTTAAAAATGATCCGAAATCAATATTTGAGCAAGTACATAACCAGCCAGTGTTCAAAACTATTGCCTTACTTTAGCCCAATTCACAAAAGTTAGCTTATTGTTGTGCTAACAACAATTTACATCATCTTGCTTTTTTTCCTCGGTTGGTCAGAACAAACGTGACAGACTTGTTACTTACTTGTTCAGATGGCAATATATGGTGAAAATTCTTATTTGGGTCATATATTCCAAGACGTAGGCGAGAATTTGTGATTCCTAAGTAAAGTATCCCTGACAGCAACACATTCACCTCAAAACATTAGATTCATCCGAGCTGGAGCCGTACCGGAGCACAACCCACGCTATGAAAATAATTCCACAAGTAACTGCAACTGCAGGTTTCAAACAGAGATGGCGACAAAGAGGCAAAACGGACTGCAGCTTTAACTAAACACAAAAGCATGGAAAATACTTCACAATACTTATGCTTCTATACAGTTACTCAAGTGAATCAGTGAATCATCTAAGTGAACCAGTTCACTAAAATGAATCAGACTTCCCAATGCTATGCGAGAGAGAAATATATTGTAGTAGATGTGTGAGCAATTCAGCATAGAAAAATAACTTTTCTATTGAATGAGTGCCGTTGTATTGTTTTTGTATGTTTGCTTATGTGAACAAGTGCCTAATCAGATGGTCTGGTTGTTTTATAATTATCCTGCCTGTTTGATTGCATTTGAAAGTGTCATTGGCCTCATTGTAATTCATCATAGTCCCTCGCTGGACCACGAGCAGTTGCTCAAGATATGCTGAAGACGACAACAGGTCTTTTGGCCGCTGAATCTCGCCGTGATGTTGAAGAATGTTAGATATGCATTGCATTGCCTGCTCATGCGTTTTCTCTTTTAACGGCAGCGCACACTGGCTGAAGAGGAGGAGCGATAATTATTATGGCATGTCTCCACACCTCAACACAGGCCAATGTCAGCGATGCTCTAATGTGAGGCCGCATGACAGCTGAATTACATTGGGCCCTCGGTATGTGTAAAAGACGTCTGAAGTTCAAACGCAGACCAGCGCTGTCACTCCTACGGGTGCTGAAATGCGATTGGCAGAGGAGGATCCGGGGGGAGGGTGCAGAGGTAAACCAGATGTGAGAGAAAAATAAAAGTGGTTCCTCCTGTTGTCTTTCGCTTGTAAGATATTTCCCTCGTTTCACAGATGGGTGAAGTGCTTCTCATTTTTGAGAGTGCAGCAGTGAGATAAGAGCAGTGCATGATGGACAAAATGCAGGATGCAATTATTAAGATGAAAATGCATGTATGCATGTGTGTGTTTGTATGCACTACCTAGATAGTTTATAAACTAGTTTATAAACGCCATGCATCCAAAACAGTGCAGCGGTTGCCTTTATCTATAAACTGCAGACATTGTGGGGTGAAAAGATGCTGGTATGACCCCAGACATTGGCTGACCGGTGCTAAATAAATAATAATATATATTTTTTAAAAACAAGTAACAAATCACAAGTTTTCATTACTTAAGGGTAATATTTTATAAGTAGATATGCTCTTTTTATTATTTATTATTAAAACAATTTTTATATTTGTCAGTGCCTTCTTTTATTTTATTTTATTTTACCAGTATATATATATATATATATATATATATATATACACTGTAAAAAAAAAAGTTGGGCAAACTTAAAATTTTAAGGCAACCAGCTTCAGCAGATTTTTGAGTTTTCTCAACTTCTTGTTTTAAGTTTATACAACAAAAAGTTGAGAAATTTCCTGAAAATAAGTTGGGACAACTCAAAAATCTGCTTTAGCTGGTTGACTTAAAATTTTAAGGTAGCCCAACTTTTTTTTTTTTTTTTTACAGTGCTGTATATATATACTGTATATTTTTTTATAGTAATTTTACATTAATATAATTGACATTAATATATTTTATTTTATTAAGAGTAATATTTTATGAGTATGAGTTTGAGTTTGAGTTTTTATTTTATTTTGGTTTAGTTTATTCTGTTATTCTGTTTTTCACTGTAAATACTTATTTTATTTATTTAATTATTTATTTATTTATTACACAAGTAACATGTTTTAATTTATTTTATTTGAGGGGAATATTTTATAATGTAATAGTAATATTTTAGGTTGGTAAATATCAGTATATATGTTTTTTATTATTTATTTTATTATTATTTATTCTATTCTATTTTATCAGTGCCTATTTTTATTTTAGAATAATATTATCTAATTAATATTTTATATTATTTAATATTTAATTAATGTTTTATATTATTTTATTTTATCAGGATGTGTGTTTATTTTATAGTCATTTTCACATTAATATATTTTACATTGATATATTTTATTTTATCAGATATTTTATTGAGAGTATGTATATATGTTGTTTTCCGTGTTATAATTTATTAAATTATATTAAGATTATTATTAAAATGTATTACATTTCTGTGGTTCCTTAAGCAAAGAGAGCAACTATTTGCTAACAGATATCTTTTATGAACTTCATGCATCCAAAACGGCACAACCACACTGTAAAAAAAAAAAAAAAAAGTTGGGCTACCTTAAAATTTTAAGTCAACCAGCTTCAGCAGATTTTCTCAACTTATTTTTCAGGAAATTTCTCAACTTTTTGTTGTATAAACTTAAAACAAGAAGTTGAGAAAACTTAAAAATCTGCTGAAGCTGGTTGCCTTAAAATTTTAAGTTTGCCCAACTTTTCTTTTTTTTTTTACAGTGCATTGCATGACCATCATAGAGCAAAAAAGTCAAGTCAAAGTTTATTTATAAAGCACTTTTTTAGAAACAAGTGTTTGCCAAAGTGCTGTACAAGCATGAATAAGACAATATCACAAATAGAATAACAAAGTAAAAAAAATATTATGAAATATTATAGAATAACATAAAATAAAATAAAATAGCAGCTCTCACGCCAGACTATAGAAGTAGGTTTTTAAGCTAGACTTAAAAACAGTAAGTGTTTGGGCCTTTCTAACAAGTAAAGGCAGATTATTCCAAAGTCTAGGGCCCACCACTGCAAACGCCCGGTCACCCCTGCTCTTCAGTCTTACACGGGAAAAAAGGAAAAGAAGCCCAGAAAAGATGCTGGTGTGACCCCGGGCACCAGCTGACGGGTGTAAAGCAGGAACTCTCACGGATGAGGAAAGAACTAAAACAGGCAAAAAGAAGTAAAACACTGATCTCTCTACACCACAGCACAATCCCAACACACACAGCACTGCCAAAGATCTCTGGTGATGTCATCCATTCGTGCCAAACACAGATTGATGCCTTCTGGATGCAGATCCGAATGATATAAACATGAGTGAGAGAGAGTTTTTCTTCTGATGAAGATGACAAATGTGAGCCTCGTATCACAGCAGACATGCTCCGTACCTGACCTGGAATGTCTCTGACAGGCACACTCACTTATTTTACATCATCTATTTTAATAACTTGTTTTTGGGGAATTGACTTCGCTAGAGCAGAGGATGCAAATCATCTACTAGCAAACACATGTTTCGTGAATTGTCCTCAGTGTTGCTGTTAGAGGGGCTTGAATGACACGAGCCCCTCTGGTAGAGGTTGTAACTACAACTTCTGTTTCCTAAAAGCACCATTCTCCACTGATGGCCAGAATTAGCTGTGTGTGTATATTGTTATTTATTTGTGTTCAGTCATTCATTTGTTCATTCACTCATTCATTCATGTTTAGCAAATACATATCGCCAGTGTTTTATCAGTGCATGAATACATTTTATATTATTTTATATTTTATTCAGTTTAAGGTTAATTTTTTATCAGTGCCTGATTTTATTTTATTTTATTCTATTTTATTTTATTAAAATTTTGTATCAGTGTCTGAGTGTATTTTTATTTATCTATTTTTTAAGTCTTTTTGAGGTTAGTTTTTATCAATGCCTCACTGTTTTGTTTTGTTTTGTTTTGTTTTGTTTTGTTTTGTTTTGTTTGTTTTGGTTTGGTTTGGTTTGGTTTGGTTTGGTTCTGTTTGGTTTTGTTTTGTTTTGTTTTGTTTTGTTTTGTTTTGTTTTGTTTTGTTTTGTTTTGGTTTGTTTTGTTTTGTTTTGGTTTGTTTTGGTTTGGTTTGGTTTTGTTTGGTTCTGTTTTGTTTTGTTTTGTTTTGTTTTGTTTTGTTTTGTTTTGTTTGGTTTTGTTTTGTTTTGTTTTGTTTTGTTCGATTCTGTTTTGTTTTGTGCATTCTTGTGGTGGCATCAACCAACCAGGGGTGTGTTTCCCAAAAAACAACTATGGTCGCAAGTTCCGTCGTTACCAATAGAGTTCAATGGAACTAACGACCATAGTTAGCTAACGATGCTTTTGGGAAACGCACCCCAGCATTGTAATGATGTAATTTCCTACAGGTCAGGAATGCAGTCAAACCAAAATGTATTCAGACACCTTCAACATTTCTCACATTATCACAGTTTATTCACTATAGTTTAGAAAATGGTAATAAAATATGACAAGACTCAGAGTTAAACTGTGTCAGAATAAATTCATCTTGATAATGCCAGATAACTTTGATGGAAAGGAATGTAATGAATTACGTTGAATAGCTGTCAGCTGTTAAATTTAAGTACAAAATTAGATGATTACCAATTTAGGTCAACCGATTACCAAGCAATGCTTAATTTTGTTCAGTCTGTGGTGTAAAAAGATTGCATTGGCAATTAAAGGAAAAGCACTTAAGCAAAACATGGTAAGGTCAAAGTGTCTGAATAATTTTTGGTCCCAAATTCTTTATCAAATTTACTGGTAGTCCACTGTATGAAGAATTTTTGGGTATATTATGTCACAGTTAACTTTATTTTGCTATCCTCACTTACATAAATTAACTATAGTGTCCTGCATCCACTAGTAAAAAAATATATATAAAAAATTATATCTGGTGTCTGAATAATTTTTGGTTTGACTGTATATTGAATTTACAGCTCGGTTCAAAAAGTTCTGTGGTCCCTTGAGCAAAAATAGCAACTACTTGTATTGCTAACGGATAGCTTTCACCAGATATTATAGACCTCTTTGGAGGCGTAACGTTTAGAAAGAAAACATATTCTATTTTTTAGTTTTCTCTCTCAGTTCTACTACTGACAACATTATATCAACTAACAATTATAGTTAGCTACCTGTTAATCTGTCAACATCTATTGCTAGCTACCTGAATAATAGCATAACCGGTTTAATGGCACAGACGTTTGAAGGAAACTCTATCATCCCCTCGAGTATTGAGGTTTGTTACTGCCACAGTAATACAGTGATGCATGTTAATATACAACAGGACTGTGTGCTGGCAGTCAATTGGAAAAGCATTCATTTCTGTGTCTGTGTACTTTATTTCTGGCCTAAAGCTGAACCTCTTTCACCAAACTCATGAAAACTCTTTCCAAATTTTACCATTTCACACACACACACACACACACACATGCTGTCATTGGCACTGGTCTTCTGTTTGATCAAGAAAGAAGTATATCATTTATCTCACGCTAAAAAGCTTGTTTTGGTTGTCAGTGAATGACAAATTATCTGACAGTGATTTTATCTCTAGCTGTCAAGAAGTTAAAAACTTATTTTTGTTGGACTATTTTTGCATTCACTTTGCCTCCAGGGTGTTTTGCTCATTCACTTGCGTTTGCATTTAGCTGTGCGTGAGAATGAGCCGCTGTTTTAGGAGTCTTTAACCCTGTAAGGTACAACCAGACATGAAGATATCAATGAAAAATCCATGATTTAGTTGATCGATTCAAATGAGCAGAAAAAAAAGGTTAAAATAGTCAAACTGAGTTGCTAAATTCAAGGACCAAAACTAACTAGGGCCGTTCAGAATGATAACTAACAATAACTAAGAACCCACACCAATGAACAATAATGTTCTGTTTATTAAGCTGCCTCTGATTGTCTGTCTATGTTGTTATCTTTTTAAAGTGATTTCATCGATATTGTTCCTCTGTGTTGTTATCATTATAGTTGTGGAGTAGATTTCGCTATTCTCTTTCATCTTGAATGCTTATTAAAACGTATAATTACGGTTATTGTTATAGTTAATGTACTTGATGTGAACGGCTCTTTAGACTACAGAAGTCAGTACAAAATACAGGTTAATGTGCTAATATGTATGGAGGCCTGTTTACGCCATGGAATATATGTATATTTTTTTTTTATCTTAGCAACTTTTTTTATCTCAGAATTCTGACTTTTTTACTCAGAATTTTGATTTTATAAAGCAGAATTGTGACTTTGTTTCTTGCAGCTCTGAGAAAGTCAGAATTGTGAGATATAAAGTTAGATTTCTGACTTTTTTCAGTTTGACCATTTGGCATTTTTATTTTTTTCCTGAATTCTAAGTTTAATTCTGTATTTTTTCTCTCTCTTTCACCATGGGATAAAAATAAAAAGGTAATTGTTTTTATCTCACAATTCAGTATTTTTTTCTTGCAATTACAAGTTTATATCTCACAATTCTGACTTTTCTTCTCATTTTAAATGTGAGATTTAAAAAAAGTTTTTTTTTTTTTGTTTTTGTTTTTTATTCTGTGGTGGAAACTGGCTTCTATAAATACCACAGTATACTAATAATTAATATGAAGGACTTTTCTTTGATTTTATCAGTATTACACCTGTATTTTGACTTATGCATTTTGTTGTGTTTTGAATGCAAGTAAACTTAATGGAAAAAGTACAGAAAATGTTCTGCAAGGACATTATAAATAATATAAAATAATATTCATTTATTATTTCGGAATGCTTCTTTTGGGGACATACTATACTCAAAAAAAGCTATTGAATTTTTTTTTTACAGTGCCCTCCACTAATATTGGCACCCTTGATAAATATGAGCAAAGGCGGCTGTGAAAATAAATCTGCATTGTTTATCCTTTTGATCTTTCACTCAAAAAATTCACAAAATTCTAACCTATCATTGAAGTAAAACAATTGAAAGTGGGGAGAAAATCTCATGATGAAATAAATGTTTTTCTTCAATGAATGTTGGCCACAATTATTGTCACCCCTTGAAATTCTTATGAGTAAAATATCTCTGAAGTATATTCCCAATCATATTTACCTTTTTTAGCACACCAGATTGACCAGGAGCATGAAATTGTCCAGCCATGACTTCCTGTTCCACAGGATTATAAATATGAGGAACACAAAGGCCAAATTCCCTTAATCATCCATCACAATGAGAAAAAACAAAAAAATATATTTCTGATGTGAAGAACAAGATTGTTGAGCATCACAAAATAGAAAGTGGCTGTAAGAAAAGAGTTAAAGCATTGAAAATCCCCATTTCCACCATCAGGGTAATAATTAAGAGGTTCCAATCAACTAAAGATGTTAAAAATCTGCCTAGAAGAGGACTTGTCTATATCGTCCTAATGCACGCTGAGGAGGAGAGTTTGAGTAGCCAAAGACTCTCCAAGGATCACAGCTGGAGAATTGTAGAGATTAGTTGAGCCTTGGGGTCAGAAACCTAAATATATATATATATATATATACATATATCAAACATCCCCTACATCACCACATGTTGTTCGGGAGGGTTTCAAGGAAAATTCTCCTCACTCATCCAAAAATAAACTCCAGCAAATTCAGTTATCAGACACGACTGGAACTTCAAACAGGACTGGCTTCTATGGTCAGATGAAACTAAAAAAAAGGGCTTTTTGGCAGCAAACCCACCAGATGGGTTTAGTACAAACAGGGATAAAAAAAAGTACCCCATGTCCACGGTTAAATATACTGCTGGATCTTTAATGTTGTTGGCCTGTTTTTCTGCTGGAGGTCCTGGACATCTTGTTTAGACACATGGCATCATGTATTCAATCAAATGCCAACAGATAAAAAATCAAAACCTGTCTGCCTCTGTTAGAAATCTTATAATGGGCCATGTTTGGATCTTCCACCAGGACAACAATCCAAAACAAACATCAAAATAAACACAAAAATGGGTCACTGAACACAAAATGAAGCTTCTGCCATGGCTGTCTCTGTCCTCTGACCTGAACCCTACAGAAAATGAGTGAGGTGAACTGAAGAGAAGACGTACTAACATGGAGCTGTGAATCTGAAGGATCTGGAGAGATTCTGGATGAAGGAATGGTCTCTGATCTCTTATCAGGTGTTCTCCAAACTCATCGGGCATTAAAGGAGAAAACTCAGAGCTGTTATCTTGGAAAAAGGACATTGCAATAATTGTGGCCAACATGAACTAGAGAAAGCATTTATTTCACAATGAGATTTCCCCCCACTTTCAATTGTTTTACTTCAATGATAGGTTGGAATTTTGTTAATTTTTTGAATGAAAGATAAAAAGGATAAATAATGCAGATTTATTTTCACAGCCGCCTTTGCTCATATTTACCAAGGGTGCCAATGTTAGTGGAGGGCACTGTATATTGATTTATAAAGATGCTATAAAACTTCTTTTAAATGGTCAGTATTTTAGGTTGTTGTCAGGTTATTTATGGTTTTATGGCAGTCAATAGGAAACACTCATTTAGATAGCAACGCTCTAACAAAAGTCTGTAAAAATAGGGCACAACATACTGTTAATATAAAGGAATTTTCTGTATTGATTTTCCACAGGTGTTTTACCTGTATTTTGAATTACACATTTCATTGTGTTGTGTCAGTAATGTGGGGAAATGTCCGTAAACTTAAAGGATAATGTCCTGGAAGAAAATTAACAGTACCTTTTCCATTTTTCCAAGTGTGTGTGTGTCAGACAAAAGCCCTGCTCATCCTGTCTCTCTCTCTCTCTCTCCGCAGGTCCAGAGACTGACAGTGAGACAGTAAGCGGAGATTAGGTGGTGAAAGCGAGCCGTGTGGGGAATTGAGTCGCATTGATCTGTCCCCTCCTCTGTCCCCGAGCCCATAAAAATCATTAACCTTTCTGCCACAGACTTGCTAAAGCTACAGCCCAGTATCTAACGGAGGTTAATTAAAACTAAATGCGGGGAAGGGGTTCGAGAGGTGGCCGATCTCAAGGGAGAGTCACCCAGACTTCTAAATGAGTTCACAGCAGGCTGCGCCGCTCACGCTCCGCTTTGACACACACAATGTCATCATTGTCCCCCTGCTATGGGACACGGACGCTAATATTCCTTGGGGTCTTTTCCCAAAGATTAATATAGTCCTTGGCTGTTGCCTGGTAAATTATGACCTCCGTATCTCAGCAAAGGACTTGTTATTGAGTTATTAATAGCTTACTGGTGGGGATTCTAGTCGTGAATATAGATTGTGTTGTTTCAGAGGCAAGGCAAGTTTATTTATATATAACATTGCATACACAAAGGTAATCAAAGTGCTTTACATAAAAATATAAAAATAATATTAAAAAATAATAAAAAGTATTTATTTAAAATAACAATAACAATAAAAAGTAATATATATATATATATATATATATATATATGTATATATATATATATATATATATATATATATATATATATATATATTAAAAACCTTTTTCATTAGTCATTTTTCTGTTTAAACTAAATAAAACACATTGTGTTGATGATGATGGGTTGTACCTGACATTTGTGGCTTTTAGTTAAAATACTTATCCTTTTTTTTACAATTTGCTTTTTTTCAGTAAAATGGATTTACAATTGAATATGTAAGTCAAATCAAACCAATTACTGTTGAGGAGTGAATTATTAAAAAAGTTTTGGAGGAATAGCGTTTGTGCAGTTCCTTCTGGTAACTGATTAGAGTAGTAATTCAATTGAGGAGGCACATTTATGAATCCTGCCAACACTAGAAAAGCGTAAAAGAAAGACAATTCAATCTACAACGGCCAATTCATTCCGTGCATGACTCAAATCTCTGATTATTATACATTTTTAATGAATTTCTTATTGAAAAACTAAAATTATGCCTCAAATAATGACATTTTAAAATTCTAGGCCTTAATATAATGTTCTGTAGAAACACGCTTCACTTTGTAGCTCTGAATTTGATTACTGTAACACTCTGTAATGATGCACAATATGAGTTCCTCTCCGTTTTGTGCTGGATAAACAGATAATGTTGCCACAGAGCAGGGGAAGAGGACACACTTCAAGTTTATTGCCGTCTATTGAACATGTTATTGCTTTTCTCCCTGTAGAGTTTCTGTCCCAGGTGAGAGCGGAGACTGAGCGCATGTGTGTGTGTGTGTGTGTGTGTGTGTGTGTGTGTGTGTGTGTGTGTGTGTGTGTGTGGTGGTCCCTTAGTCCCACCCAGAGCAGATCTGTAATTAAACCACAATCGCTGACTCAGCCACTCAGAGAGATGTGCACAACAGACCAGCAACTCAAGTGAAGATGAAGATTTAAGGTGGTAAGTTCACGTTAGTCACAGCACTTGTTTGGTTAGAATATATATATATATATTTTTTTTTAAATGCACTGTTGTTATTGAGAGAATCTCAAGTTCAGGGATATTTATAAAGCACATTTAATAACAACAAATATTGAATCCAAAGTGCTGTACAGTCAAAAAGAAACATGAAAAAAAATCTGACTTAAATAACATAAACTCATAAAATAACATAAAACATTCACATAAAACCCCTATACATCTCAAACATCATAGGCTGTAGAGAATTTTTTTTTATGGCTAGTGTGGAAGACCTTACAAAATCTCACAAAAACATGTCCAGGTCATATTTCACACACAAAAATGAGAGTAAACATATGTTCCGTACTTAACAAATTTACTTTAATATTTTATTTTTTATATCTTGTATATACACTTTTTTGCATAGCAGTGGGAGCGGGTGCTTTTTTATCATTTTATTCATATATATATATATATATATATACAATACAATACAATTTATTTTTTTTTTATTTTTTATTTTAGTGTAAAATATGACCCAGACATATTCTGGACAGGCTTTGTGAGAATAAAAATAATTATATAAAAAAAAAAGATTTTGCATTTTAAAATGTTATATCACTTGATTCCATCAGTATCTTATATGCACTACCTCTTTTTACACAATGTAAAAATACCATATTGTAAAAATGAATTTGTAGTTTTTAAATTAAACTATTTCTACTTGATCTAACTCTTCAAATATTTGGTGTAACCCAACATATTAAGTTTATTGAGTAAAAACATTTCTTGGAAGAAAAAAACTGTTAATTACTTAATTACTTAATTGTTAGTCACCACATAAAATACATTTCTAAAGTTCAATACACAGATTATTTTAATGTTGGCGAAATTATTACACAGTTGCTAGTGTGAACGCTCTAGAACAATTTGGACTGAATTCAGATTATTGGATAACATTACACAATTCTTATGCAAATGGCCATACAAATTTTACTAATTTTAAGTAAAACATTTACATTTGTATTGATGTTTCAAATGTGCATCTGTAGTTTAAAACTGGTTATTAGTGGCATCAGATCTGGATTCTTTGACTTGAATCTATATTAGAGGGGCCTAGTGCATGAGAACCTATAGTAAACCCTAAAACAAAGAGTCTAAAACTGTCAAATCTGGTGCTAAATTGCATCATTAAACAACTCTTCCTTTTTTTCTAGGAGATACTTAAGGTCATACTTGTAGAGATGGAGGGCAGAAGAAAAGAACAAGCAGACGAGAGGCTCAGAGAAGAGAGACGGTAAAAGAAGTGAGAGGCTAAAACATGTGAATGTTCCTCTGCCGGTCTGCTGCTGGTGTCCTGGTTGTCAGAGAGCAGCGCTACTGATGTATTCAGTATTGTGTTACTGACAGAACCCGCTTTGTTTGTGATGAATGACTGTGCCAGCAGTGCTGACGGCTCTGCTGTTCAATACATATAGATACAATACCGGCTGCCTCCGTGACACGCTGATGGGTTTTGTCCCCGTTCGTTTCCATACCGTTTAATCTCGGCCACTGTATTGTGGGTGTCGCTGGAGATGGGCAGATCGGACCCAGCTTCTTCTCGCTGGGTGAGCAAAGAGTTTATTAACACACACAACAGCCCTGTAGATCTCAGCCTCTGAGATTTAGGTGGAGTTAAAAGACTTTTTCCTGTTGATAGGAATGCTGTTGTTGCCAAACTGGCTGTAGGTTTGGTGTTTTCTCTGCAAAGACCATGAAGCATCATTGTTTAGAGGAGTAAAACAAAAGAGCCTTCAGATGCCTCAAAAAGCTGAGCTGATCTGGCCTTTTTTCTTTTCTATTAGTTAGGCTTTGATTTAATGCACATCCTTGTTATTTAAGGCTTTGTTAAAAACAGATGCTATTTTTGTCACCCTGATCTTTTTTCTTTCATAACAGCTGTTGGTAATTTCAGTATGAGGCAAAAGACCAAACACAGCAGTTTTGAATAAATGTTTGAGACTACTGATAATTATTTTTTAATCACAATTATAGAATGCTGATTATGCACTGTGCACAGATTTCTGTGCATGAACCGAAATAGTCAAACGCAATGATATAAACCATCTTTCAAAAATTTGGGGTAAGTTATTTTGGAAATGCTCACCAAGGCTGCATTTATGTGATCAAAAATACAGTAAAAACAGTAATATTGTGAAATTGTATTACAAAAAAAAAAAAAAAACTAATTTCTATTTGAATGTATTCTAAAATGTAATTTATTTTGGTGATGCATTTTCGATTACTCCAGTCTTCAGTGCCAAAATTATTCTAATTAGCTGATTTGCTGCTCAAGAAACATTTATTAATATTATCAATTTTGAAAACAGTTGTGCTGCTTTTTTTTGTGAAAAGCTAAAAACTTTTTTTTTCAGGAATCTATGATGGATAAAAAGAACAGCATTTATATGAAAAATAAATATTTTAAAATAAATGTCTTTACTGTCACTTTTGATCAAGTTAATGCATCTTTGCAGGAAAAAAAGTATAAATATTTCTCAAAAAAATCTTAGATCTAAGTGAATGTGTATTTTTTCCTACCCAAAAATCCCAAAATATTATTAATTACTGGTGTTTTATGGATAACTATTGTAAAGTGACCATTTGTTTGTGCTACGACACCTCAAATAATTAAAATTTTCACTTGGGAGATGATAAAACATGCCAAAAAAATCATATAGACGACAGTTAAAAGAGTTGGGACTTGGCAACGCAACCAAATAGAAATGCTCAAAAATGCTCACGCATCATACTGGCATTCCGCACAGAAAAAAACACCACTTATGTATTCTGTATAAATTCTGTTTGATTAATATAATACCATGTGAAAAGCATTGTTCACAGTGGAATCGACTGCTCTAGAGTCTAGACTATGATTTGAAATAGATCTGCGGTTCTCCTCTGCTTATCCACCCGAGGAGCCCGTAGCCTTGAGTTGAAAGCCTTGTTTTCTGACAAATTTACTGTAGAGGTTTAGTTCCTCCTTAAGCACTGTCATCTCCAATTATTTATCTTTTTCTCCACCAAAAACAAATCCAGAATGCTTAAAAGGATGAAGCGAGCACACCAAAACACACATGCTTCAAAACGTGCAGCAATAAATATCAGTGGTAAGTTAGCAGCTGCCGTCAGCAGAACGATTGGCAGAATTTGTGTTTCTCATTGTACGTTACCTCCCTTTCCATTACCTGAGAGCGGACGGTATACAGCTGAAGGCTAATTCTGTGTGTGTGTGTGTGTGTGTGTGTGTGTGTACGTTCAGGCCCCTGGGATAGTGCTGCTTGTGAATGGGCTTGAGTGTGAGCCTATTTCTGATATTTATGGGCGACAAGGACACTGTAAGTTATGGCAGGACTGAGGGCCGAGACCTTTCCCAGTTTTTTCACTCTGCATTTTTTCCGATTACACATCTCTGTCTCAGCTTCCCTTCCCTGGTTTGTTATTCTTTTTTTTTTTTTTTCTTTTTTTTTTTTTCATCTTGGAAAAATATAAACTATTGTTATATAAATGTTTATTATTGTCACATGATCACTCACAAAGGTGCTTTGAGAAATGCATAGACTGTCATATCACTTTCAAATAATTTGTAAGGAGTCTGGAAAGATAGATGGATGGATGGATGGATGGATGGATGGATGGATGGATGGATGGATAGATAGATAGATAGATAGATAGATAGATAGATAGATAGATAGATAGATAGATAGATAGATAGATAGATAGATAGATAGATAGATAGAATGATTAGAATTAGAAACTTAGATTTAGAGTTTTGCTAATCTGAAATCTTCCCGTCTGACACACTTTCTTTTCTTTCTTGACTTTTTTTTAGTCCCCTCCTGTGTTCCGTGAGGAATGTTCCACGGGGGACAAGCTCTTTTTCCTCCATAAGATGACTTACTTCCAGGGAGTGAATAGTTTCTGTTTCGTCCAAAACCAGAGGGGTAATGAAGGTTTGGTTGGATCTGTTTCTCTGGGATGTTTTGAAAAATTATCTTTTTGTCCTCTCTGACAGCGCCGTTTATCTGCCATTTCCAATTGGACTCTATTTATGGGATCCATCTGGGATATACGCAGCCCTAGTCTTCCTGATGCCTTGTGCATAATCAGGTTTGGACTGGTTGTGTGCTGTTTTTTTATTTAGCCTTCAATGGTCTAAGAGACTAAAGACCATTTTAATGGCTCAAAAACATCAGGTTTTAAGTGTCAAACTTTTCCTAATTGGATGAGAAATGGGCTCGGATTGACCACAAACAATGTTGTAATATTGGATAACAGTCACATTTGTTTGTTAAAACTTTAATATTATTTGCCTACCGGGTTTTGACTAATGCAGACAACCATTTAATTTAAAGGTAAAATAAGAGGTTAATTTCAAACGAGGGTTTCTGTTACATATGCACTGAGGTCTCTGGGAACCCATACAGTCATTTTCAACAGAACATGAGGGTTAAATGAACACTAAGTTATTCATTTGGATGCATTAATAATAGGTGTGCATTACTTTTAAAGCACAACTGGCAATGCACGCTGACGAAGAATAATGTACCCACTGTCCTTTGACAACTGTTCCTCCATATGAGTGTGTGTGTAGGTGTCATTTAAGTGTGTGAGCCTTGGGAAAGTTCAGCTCTATACTGGATATGTACTTATCCTAAATATTGTTTGACCTTCCCAGCGCAAGGCCATTACTCTCCACGGATTCGAGCACAGATGGATTTTTCATTGCATTAATCCTCCAGATCAGGTGGGTTTTGTCAAAGTGTTAAACTTTAATACTTTGGGTCATTTATCTTTACAGAAAAACCGGGGCTCTGTCAGCGACCAGACGAGCTATTTCCTCATTGCGCTTTCGGAGTGGAGCTGCAGAGGGCAGGAGCTGATCACAGCTTAATCAAACCCTTATGCGCTCCAGCTACGAGAAACTACACCTCTCCGGAGAGGTGCTTCACCACACACATTATATACAGTATTTATTTGTGAACGCACAGACACTCTTCTCGTAAAATGTAACACGGATACACATTCATTACACTCCCATCTCCACACACACTTTAGAAAACACTAATCTTCACTGTATGTTTCTGCTCTGCAGTGTATTGCATGTATGGCCCATTATGACATGTATTATTTTAGGTAACGTTTTACATTATATTGTCCATGTTATATATAATTGTGTATGAGGTAATGACAAATAAGGATGTCTTTTAAAAATCTTTAAAACAATTGGCAAGTTCTTCGAAATGCAATTTTCTGTAGTCATATTGGTTTCATACATTTACAAATGTACTTTTTTCAGTTTATTAATACTTTATTTATTAATAGTTAATTAACCCTTTCGGTCACACTTTAGTTTGGGGACCAATTCTCACTATTAACTATGGCCTCGATAAACTCCTAATTTGTTGCTTAGCCTGTTAATAGTTAGTAAGGTAATTATTACGTTTAGGTATGGGCTAGGGTTAATAATAATAATAATAATAATATGCATGCTAATAAGCATCTAGTTAATAGCCTAGTTAATAAGTTGCTTATACGTTGAATATACTTGTGTATACATATTATACATGCATATATTACACACACACATACATTTATTTATTTATTCATTCATTCATTATTAATGCCATTTTTTTCTTGCTAAATAGATTTTTTTCAAATATTATTGATATTTTAAAGAAGTATAGCTTTGTTGCTTATTTATTTAATAAATAATGATAAAAATGTAAAATAATAATACAAATTATTATAGATCATTTAAGAAAATAAAACAAATGTAATGTGGCTCCACACCACATTTTTCTGGACATTTTCTCTAGATATAAATCTAAATTACTTTTATTGAAATTGAAAACATGTTCATCATCATCATCATCAGATGTGTATTAAACTCATTTTTGTTTGAACTGCATTTTAATGAATATTTGAATAATTCAGTACATCCAGACGAAAAAAATAGGATACCATTGACTCTTTATATATTGTGAATCACCTTTTAATTCACTTAACTGGTTGTCTGCAGTTGATAACTTGGAAAACAATATGGTTATACATTATTACAGTCCTGATTATGATTGACACCATCAAGCATAGCACAATTACATCAATTTCTATGAAATGTTCTTGCTAATATTTAGAAATAACCATATGAAGCATGTTTTTAGGATTGCCTTTCAGTCACTATACTTCCTTTACAGAATATAGAACTTATTTATGTTTATGTATAATATAGCAAGTTTCCATGATGACACAATTCATTGTCAACAAGCTGAGCTGTATGCTGTGCATGTTGTGCATTTGACAAATCCAACTTTAAACCTTGCCCTTTGGTCCTCGTGGGATTTCTGATGAGATGATTCACTCCACCTCCCTCCATCTTCTCCATTAGGCGCCCAAGTGGTCGCGGCCAGAACTGCGGTGATTGATTCTGCTGTAGTTCCCACGGAACAGTGTGCTCTAGTGATAGCATTTATCTTCATAAGCGCTGATATGCACCCGGAGTGCACTCCAAATTAAATCCCTCTTTAAAAAGCGCATGGTGCTTCTCAGGGAACTACATAAATCGTGGCTGATGTTGCTCCTCCGGTTACACGCGCCATAATCAGCTGATGATCAGTTATTTCCATTCCAGAGAGCATTCAGCACGACATAGTGTCATGAATAGATCTCTTCATCTCAAATGCAAATTCATAAATATGTTATCTATTAAGTTACTTAAAAATACGTTTAAAATGCATTTCATACAGAAAATGACACCTCTTTTAACATGTCTTGTTACACTTTATTACAGTGTAACATTTAAATACTGAGTAATATTAATTGACTACATGTACTTACTATATGGTTAGGGTTAGGATTAGGGTTTGGTTTAGGGTTACTTATTTGCATGTAATTATGCATAATTTATTGTTATTACTATAGTAAGTGCATGTAATATGTGTAACAATGACACCTTAAAATAAAGTGTTACTAATGTTTTCAGTTTCAGATTTTTATGTGATTTTTATATTTTTGTCAAAAATGTGTAGTTGGTGAATTATTAAATGTATTAAAATACTAAACTAAAATAATTAAAAAATGAAATATTAATTTAAGACGATTAATTTTCTTTCTCTTTTTGTTCACCAAATCAGCGTCAGTATGACAAACCTTATACATGCGTATACAAAAAAAACTTAAAACGATTATATTTTTAAAACTATAAAATGTTTTAACAATTTTATTAAAAAGCACGTTTTGTTAAACGTTTCTTTGTAAAATATGATTTATTATTTTATCAACTAATGCTTAAGTTAAACCCACGTGTATTCATATATCAATACTTTTATTAATGGATTCATTCAATCTTTTTTTCCCAGAAAATGGTACCCTATACTTTTTTTATTATGAAACCAACTTTAATACAAATATTACATTTCTTAGAACTTATACCAAATGTGTTCTACGCTAGATTTCTACCCAGATTTCTACCAAGATTTCTCCTTTTTTGTCGTTACGAAAATCATAATTTGTCAATGACCCACATTTATTTACATTTATTATTTTGCATAATGCAATAGTCCACCGTTTAAAAGATATGATTAAATAAATAAAAATAAACTATACTATTAAGTGTTATTAAGAATAGGCTACCTCAGTATAAATAATGATTTGTTTCTCTGTACAGAGGCCTAATCAAAAAGGCTAAAGCAACTTTATCCATTAGTGTGTGTGTGTGTGTGCGTGCGTGCGTGCGTGTGTGCGTGCGTGTGTGTGTGTGTGTGCGTGTGTGTGTGTGTGTGTGTGTGTGTGTGTGTGATTGTGGTGTCAGTGTTGGATCATCAGCGCGCATCTCTTTGATCATTGTTCCGTGGTTTTGCATCAGCTCACGTGATGCCGCACAAAGGCCGAAATCCATCACACATCCACACCAGACAGGTACGTGGAGAGAGAGAGAGAGATTACGTTTGCTTGCTCCAGATTAAATGGAAAAACAGACGCCTGATATAATCAATTGTCGTCGAAATTTTCATATTTTTTAACAGTATTTGTATCTTTAAAGAAAAAACTTAATACAGTTTGCTGTTTCTTTTTTCAGTTTACTACACATTTGTGATCACTATTATCCATATGAGTAATAATAATAATAATACATAATAATAATAATGTCTATTTGTATATGAAGTTTAAGTTTGAATAAATGAATTCACGTCGTTCCTTCTTATTTTGTTCATTTGCAAATAGACAAAATATTTGTCAATTTTACTTATTTAAAACAGTACATACTGAAATACGCGTACTTTCTCTGTACAACATGATTAATAATAATGAACGTGTGCGTAATATGTAATCATGTTGTAGAACAGCTTGCAGTTACACACTGTTAGTGTTATTGTGATTAATTAGCCTATATCGACGTGCAAACGTGTTTCCAAATGTTTTATCCATTCCATGCATTCAGTGTTTCTGAAAACGAAATTTTACGAGCTCAAATGACTCTTCACACATGGATGGCTCTGGCAGCGTGGCACAGTGGCAGTGCCATGGACTGGAACACATATCAGCTCTGTTTTGGCTTCCGCTCATTGGACGCTCAGACGCAGATGTGCGTAATTGCGCGTGTCCATCAGTGAAGTGTGTTGGGGTGTCAACCGTTCATTCAGGTGAGGAGAGAGAGGGTGGAGGGGTTCAGTGGAGATGGAATGAGAATGTCTCTATGTTAAAATTGATGTGACATGCAAAAATAACTCTTATAATTGGACAAACCGAAGAGCGTGAGGTAACAGTAGAAGCGGTTTTATTGTCTGGATGTATATTCGTTATTATTTTGTTATGTAGGCTACACTGTAGCATCTGTACTTTTTTATCTTAGTGTGTATGCGTGCTTACAAAAACGTAAGTTAGTGAAATGATTTATTGCACCTTTGTTTGGTGAAGAGCAGTGACCTCCATCGAATTCCCACGCCTTGCCGATCTATCCAAATAACTGCGTTTATCAGCGAGGACGAATCCATTTCCTCCTGTTCACACCTTCGCTGCTCTTTTTCGGAACTCACGGCGAAAGGCTCCATAATCCCCTCCAGGAGTCGTGCCCCCCACGGCCCTTTTTATGATCTGGACCCGACCCCAGTGGCGCGCTGGCGGGGTGCAACACTGCTCTGGTGGGGTCCGAGCCTTTGATCCGCGCGTCCGTTTGTCCGGGTTTGTGGCTGTTGGGGAGGGTGCGTGCGCTTTGGGGAGCCGGGGCATTTGTCATCCACAGAAAGAGAAAACATCAACAGGTACTAAATACCGCTGAACATGACACCATCAAAAGCAACATTGGATGTAAAACAGCAGGCGACTCTGACGCTTTGATTATATTGTTTTTAGAGAGAGGTGCATCGGTAATAATGAGAGCTGTTTGGACACCTTCACTGCGCCGCCAGCCATCAACCTGCGCGCGCAATTAACCTGTGACCATCAAATGTGCACGCGCCTCACCATAATGGATTTCCGATTTTACTGCTCCTTAATTGTCTTGAGCTTGTCAAATTGGACGAAACACTCATCGATATGACATTATTAAACACAATTAACACTCATGATTACATCGATTAGCTCATTACATCCACCAATATTCCTGCGCTTCTGCAACTAATTTTAACCTTAGTTTAAATTAAATAATCCGATATGGATAATACATTAAATAATCCAAAATAAGTCTTGAATTAAATAATCAAAAAAAAAAAAAAACTGGGGCACATCACAAAAGTTACCGATTTCCAGTCTAACGCGATATACTTGTCGTTTTGAATTAGAATTTATTTTATAATTTCATATATATATATATATATATATATATAATATTTTGTACACTCAGAAAGAAAGGTACAAATCAGTCACTTTGGGCGTAAATAGAGAACAAAAGTGCACTTTTGAAAAAGTACTGCCCCAGTCACAGCTTTAGTACCTTTCTTCCGAGTATTAAACCTCAATAACAGCTTAATATTGTTAATATTATGCACATAATAGGCTATATGCTATATACGTACTGTTATGCTTTGATCATAAGGATCATATTGGAGGCCTAATAGCTGATGTGCGTTTGTACTGGCCGGTTTTGTGGTGTTGTTTTGTTGAGAGCAACCAAACATCGACATGATTGGTTTACAGCTCAATAATGAAAGAACGTGTCAATCACACTGCTTGGATTTACAGCTTCTAGACACGAGACCATTGACCTCATTCTTCTTAATTTAAACCGATCAGAACATATATCAGGATTTATTTGACATTATAATTCTGAATTTTAGAGTAAATTCCTTTATATCTTTTAATAAAAATATTATCTTTTCATATTTATATAGATTTGTTATCAATGCACGTGGGATCAAACTATGCCAAGAGGGTATTTGGGAAATAAACGGCACAGAGCCAGAGTAACACCTCACTACACAACACACCCGATAGGTTCATCACAGTCAAATGTCACCGCTTGGCTCCACGTTAATGCGAATGTCCCCGTATCATGTTTATATAGTAGTTAGTACAGCTGTTTGGGTGCGAGAGAGGCGAGCAATGTTAGCAGAAACGAGCACGTGCAATGCAGCGGAGACATTTGAGGTGCATGACTGTAATATTTTGTGAGAAGTGCCTATTTAATATCTCAGGCAACAGCTGAGCTTTCTTTTTTATGGCTATTAAAATCAAATCTAATCGTTTACATTGAAGACTAAATCTGAATCAGACAATTCAGTGTTTCTGTAATTCTTTATTTGGATCATATCGAGAAAAATAAGGAGAAAAACTTAACTTAAAAGAAGCTAATCTTCTCCAAGATCAAATGTATTTAGCATATTTTAATATTACATGTGTGATGTATTTAATAGTGTATACAATAATTAATAATTTGCATATTCTGTTTTAAATGATATTTGTTATTTGCATTTAATATTGCATTTCATACTTTTATTAGCACAAAAAAGGCAAAAAAATAATAAACCTGAAGAAAAAAAAACGTTTTATTTTATAGGCTACCAGGCTATTGAAATTTATTCTTGTTGCATTTTATTTTATTATGGAATCATGTTTTATTCTATAATAAATATCCTATATAAAATATGTATTTAACGTAATCTCGTGCACAGTAGCATTATCCTGAATAAATGTTTCCAGATCGCTGCCACCTCCACATGCGTCTGAGGGAAGTGACGCAGGGACGGGTTGGGCGAAAATAAAACCCTGCTCCGCTTAAAGCCGTGATGATTGATGATGTCAGGTGTTCTGTTTCTAATTAACGTTTAAATTAGGCCAAAGAAAACCTTTCGAATTAGCGCTGCTCCGCTTGAGACCGTCCGGATCCTCTCAGAGCGGTTTGAGAAGAGACGGGATTATCTTTAGAACTAATAATGCTCGCGCATTTGAGAGAAATGTAACACCATGTTCAGCTTCGGTTTCTACCCGCCCTCCGTGGGGTAATGCGAATGTGCTATTGTTGGCGCTGAAGGGCATCA
The DNA here is from genome assembly GCA_027422415.1 of Schizothorax lantsangensis. Taxonomy (NCBI): domain Eukaryota; kingdom Metazoa; phylum Chordata; class Actinopteri; order Cypriniformes; family Cyprinidae; genus Schizothorax; species Schizothorax lantsangensis. Next base: position 18,045,098 of record CM049861.1, on the reverse strand, counting down.
TTCTCCCGATCAGAAATCCTATCCTTCCACATTTAATAGGTTTAGCAGCTTTCCTCTGACCTGACATTCTGAGGTGACCAATTCGTTAAGGACATCTGAACACGACTGGACTAATAATAATAGTTGTTGTTATTACTATTATTATTATTATTGCGCATTTAACTCACGCAGCCTTTTGTTTATATTTACTTATTATAGCCTATTATATGATTTGAATTTTATTTTTACAATAAGCTCATTCAACTTCCTTGAAGACATTATATTTCTATATTATCTTCCATTGAATTTGTTGATAGTTTAATTCATAAAAATATCTAGAAACCGAAAATGTCACTTAAATGAAATTTACAATTGCTTTGGTGCATTTTTTTGTATATATATATATATATATATATATAAAGATAAACTGCAAGGGTGTGACATTACTGTAGACTCATTAGCATGTTTTGTGTAGTCTGGTTAGATACATTTGTTCAGTGCATTGTTGCTCATTTGCCGTAAAATATTCTATTATAGTTTGGCTCCGTGTCGTCCACGTCGAGCGGTCTGGACCCGCACTAATAGAATGTCGTGCTGTTTTAGTGCTCGTGAGCTGTTTGGCTCGTTTCAGTCCCTGTACGGATGTCACCATATGGTGCTCTTGGCACGGACAATGCGATATTCCTGCGAACTGGCCATACATCGCCAATGACTCGTGTAAGAGAGACATCTATCACTCTTATCGATTATTGAAACCCTGTTAAATATTATCAGATGTCAGCATCGCCACTTGTTTATTGCCCAATGTTTTACATTTATGGGGAGACCACCTAAATATTCACTAGTCTAAAGGCCTCAGCGAGGTATAAGAGAAAATTACCTTTGTTTGGTAGCCTACTGTTGGATTGTTTAGCTAAATAGGCCTATCTGTGACGAAATACTAAATGATTATTGTGCAGATATTTTTATTTTTTATTATTTTAGAAATAAACCAAACAGCAAAAATATCAAAAGCGAATAGGCTACATCTGAATGTTGTTTAAAAATATTCGTGAGTATAGATCATAAAAATAAAAATCTTAATAGCCTATAATAGCCTTTATACAACTTAAAATTGTATATAGCCTATATATATATATATTCTAATTTTGTTAAAAAAGCAGGCTGGAAAAAAATCTCGCATAATAAGTTCACTAGCACAAATAAATCACGAAATGCGGTGCAAGAATGTCTGAGGGAAAAAAATATTTTATTATCTTGAATCTTTTTTTTAGGTCAAGTATCATTACACTCATTGTTCTCTTCTATTTCGTGTTTTCCTAAAGCAAGAACACGATTTCTTCTTACCTGCATCTTCATAGCAGGCTCACTGCGCGTGTCCCACGAGCATCATCTGAAATAAAGTCCGACGCGGAGCGGGTGAGAACAGCACTGCTGTAAGTCTGCTGCTCTCTGCTCTTTACCCACGTGCATTTTCACAAATTCATAGAATGGCACTGTGCTGCACTGACTGAGATGGTACGGAAATATGTTATGCTGGTTCTCTAGTTGTCCTCAGTTTAAATTTAAACCTTCTCATAAGTTCTAATACTATTTAGAATATTAAAATGTGGAACTCTTATTTTAAAAAAAATTCACCCTTTAAAACAAATCACACTGGTAGGGATCCTGCTTTATTATGGAAATGTCTACATTAATAATTAATAAAAATGTCCCACCAGCAAAATGTATGCATTTTAATTGGCTTAAAGCAACTGCTTGTAAAAATCGCTGCTATTGGCAAAACCAACACTGAAAGCTATATATAAAAATACTGTATATTTATTTTTAACAATACATAATTGTTATCCACATCTGAGCCGCTTCGCCCATGCAGTTTTGCAATCAAGTCAAAAATATAGCCTATATATTTTTTATTGGACTGAAACAATGGCACGTCTTGCATTCTGATCTCGTGTAACAGCAGATAGCCTACACGAGGTGTGAGAAAAGCATGCTGTCATAACAGCCAAAACTACAATAATCATGATATTAGCCTACAGTAATTATTCTTTCCCATGTTGTTCCGCTATGGACAATTCTAAATGTTCATTAATGCCTTGTTGAATGTTTATTTTATTGTTTTATACTTTACAGTTTACATTGTTGTTTTTATTATTCTTAAATTGAAGATAGATCCGCAGACACGTTGACATATAGAGAAGAGTAGTAGCCTACTGGTGTTAATGAGAGCACTCTCCCTTTTCAGGGAGGCATACGCGTGGAGCACGTGGTTTGCTCTAAGTGGGAGTGGGATGCATCAACAGATGCATAAACATCCAGAGCCATCTCCCCTCTCTTTAAACTTCATGGGGAAACTCCTCCTATTCTCGGTCCAATTCATTATTATGGTCTGGCCCTTTAAGACGGAGCAGCGGGTCAGCAAGTAGTGTAGTGTTTCTCTAATTGAACTTCACAAAAGCAATCAACAACAACTCGTTAGCGGTTGCTTGCTGTTTTGAGCCTCCTTGAGACACGGCTACACATGCTGAAGATCTTCATGGAGCAGCTCAGAGAAGACTGGAGCCGCATATGAGGACTAAAGTTCGGGTGGCTGTAACGCCTGAAGCATGGTGCTTTTGGAGAGCCACTTCAGACTGAGGAAGAACAACGATTCTGTTTAAAGAAAAAGGAATAGACCAGGCTTTTGTATGCATAAACAAGATTTAGCGAACTAGGTGACTTCTATTCGACATAGTTGCTTGGGACTGAGATGACCTCCAACTCTAAAGACATGAAGGCAGGCTCCGTTTTGCAGTCCAGCGGCGAGGAGAGGCGGCGGGGTCCCTTGGACCAACTCCCACCTCCGGCCAACTCTAACAAGCCTCTCACCCCGTTCAGCATTGAGGATATCTTAAATAAACCCTCCGCCAAGAAGTCCGTCGGTAGTCTGTGCCCCCCGCGCGTGTTGCAGAAAGTGACCGGCTCGAGCGCGTCTCGGAACGGGATCAGCGCTCCGTCCTCGCCGTTATGCGCTCTGGAGGAGCTGGCGAGCAAAACATTTAAGGGGCTGGAAGTCAGCGTTATACAAGCTGCAGAAGGTAAAATGTTTAGCCTTTTTTTCAGGGGTTTGTTGTTTTACTTTCGGATTGTGTTTACGAATTAATCTTCGAGTTTTAAACGCGCAAATTGAAGTTAGTGGCACTTTTGGACGTGTGTTATTGTAGCGGTAGCGAATATATGTGGATTTTACAACTGATGTCGAATGCATAGGTTATTTTATATGCATATATAAAACAATAATATAAAGTAGCCTATATATAAATACATATATGTATCATATAAATATATTTCTTAATTTTTTTTAGGTAAAATTTTACCATCTTGTAGCATCCCCGCCTGTTATAGGCTACACATTTTCAGATATTAAATTGCTCCTGTTTTTTTTTTATATATATAAATGTCAGTGATTCCTCGACTGTCAGTATTTCAGGAAAGTCACATACCCCTCAAAAATTAAAGGTTCTTCGATTGGCAGGCAAAAGAAACTCGCTTTTATTATCAATAATAATTTTCATTATAGGCCTGTTGGGCTTTTGAGTTGCTAAATTGTTCTTTGGCGGTTAAAATATCAGTAAACTGGTTCATGACACTTTAAAATGTCAGTAAATGGTGGTTTGAACCAAGTTCTTTGTAGATCTAAAAAACCTTTGTTTTCAGAAATACAGCTTAGCATGATGGAACAAGAATGTGCCTTTACAAGAATGTTAAAGAGAAGGAAATCATTCATGTTCACTTGACACATTTACTGAAAACAGTCCTCGATCATGACGTTCGTGTTGACATTGCAGAACTGTCTTAGTGGGTCACGCTAACGGTTAAGGTCGCCTGTAATAAGATTGAGGCCAGGTCTGTGGCATGATAGGCTGCTTGATTAACACATCAAATATTTCTTATTTACTTGGCAATCAATAGTTCAGATGTTTTGGAAAGTTTCTTCCCCTCTTTTCAAGAACAGCTGTTATGCAGCTGGAATGAACAACTGTGGCCTATCACATAACACAACAGTGTGTACACTCTTAAAAATAAAGGTTCTAATTTGAACCAAACAGGATTTTGCAGCCTGATTCCAAAGGAGAACTTTTTTTAAGTTCTACAAAGCAAAATAAACATTTACAGTCTGTTATGGTGCTTGAAAGATCATAGAATCCAAAACACTTATCTAAAGAACCTATAATGTAACATTAAAGACTTTTTAATCTCCAGAGAACCAAATATCCACTCAAAAACCATGTACAGCCAAAAATAGCATCATCGAAGAGCTTCCAAATAACCTTCAAGAAGAATGCTTCACAAATAAATAGTTAATGTGCATTTAAATAATAGGAAATTAAACTGTGCATTTTGCTGTAGGTTCATATTTCAGTTTACTGAATGAGCATTAGCTTTACAGTGTTGGAATGACTTACTGATGAAAGTTATTCTGAATTGTGACCTACACACGCCGCCTGCGTTATTCCTGTCATGTGTTCTTGGAAATCAACTCTCCTTTTCTTTCCATTTAAAGGTCGCGAACATCTCAACGCCTTTGGCCAAAGACAGGCCTCTAAAAAACGACGGAAGTCCCGCACGGCCTTCACCAACCACCAGATCTACGAGCTGGAAAAGCGCTTTTTGTACCAGAAATACCTGTCACCGGCCGACAGAGACCAGATCGCACAGCAGCTGGGTCTGACCAACGCGCAGGTCATCACCTGGTTCCAGAACCGACGGGCCAAGCTCAAGAGAGACCTGGAGGAGATGAAGGCGGATGTGGAGTCTCTCAAGAAAATCCCACCAAATGCATTGCAGAAACTGGTGACCATGGAGGACATGGAAGACCCTCACGGTGGCTCGGGGCCCATTTCTCCCAGCCTTTCCCCAAGAGCCTTTCCACAGTCCCCGTCCTCGTCCAGAGGCCAAACCACAGACGAGTTCTCAGAGGAGGACGAGGAAATCGAGGTGGACGATTAAAAGCAGGCCCTTGTTTTCAGAGAAGGGCATTTTTCACAACTTTTGCACGGACTTTGCGGAAGAACTTGAAATGCAAGGAAAGTTTTGTGTCTCCCTTATTTTTAATTTATTGAAAGGACCTCTACGTTCTGATGTCCAGATCGAAGACATGGTTTAAGGAATACGTTTTCATAAGATCTGAGAAATGCTTAGAGATAAATGGTACAGTATCAAGACTGCAACATGTGTATGTACATTTTAAGCTTTATTTCTCGATTTTTGAAGGAAATGTGTGCAATTGTTTACACCGTTCAACACATTTATGACTGCTGTAGAAACTCTATGCCAAAAGTGATTTTCAATTAAATTCTCAGCTGAATAGAATTATATATTTATAAATAATTTCAGAAGTCACCAGAAAGCGAATTTATTCAATCTTGTTTCTACATTGTAATTGTCAAGACTCATTTCCCAAAGTTTTACATTATATATACCAGTTCCTTGCACATTTCCTACTGGCATTATTAACAAATTATTACAAAAAACAAAATGTATGTCCAAAACAATGCAAGGGCAAGGTTGTGTGTATATATATAACAAGTTATGATGCATCTAACTCGTTAAATTTATTGTAACATTCTATTTAATCCTCATTTATGTAAATAAAGGGTATATGTAATTTCACAATGTTTCCTTACCTTGAGTCAGAGTTTAATTATGCACATGCTGAGCTGAATTATAAAATTATAATTTCCCTATAAACCCTGTGGATATAGAAAATCTAATTTTATTTGCAAGATATCGACAAATGTTATTTTTTTATTATAAGTTTATTTTTACCAAAACGTTATTTTTTTATAGGCTTATACATAATTATGCCACAAAAACTTTTTTTTTCCCACCACAAATCATTCTCTCTTTTTTATCCTTTTTTTTTTTTTTCATCGGTAATTAAATTGCAAAGTGGTTGAAAACGGTTGTGAAAACGTTTAGGACCACCTAAAATTTTAAGGCAGCGATTAAATTGAAGTTTATGCCTACTATTTTAGTGGCATGATTTTTACAGTGTAATAAGGATAAGCTGCCATGCATAAAATGTTTTATTTTATGCAAATGATTTTATGGCACACTCTCGTGAAGTTAAACAGCTGAGAGAGGCAGAGCACTTTTACACATCGCTCCATTGTGTGTGTTAAGAAGAGTGTTTGTGTGTGTTAAGTGCTTGAAGCTTAATTGAACAAGGTTCCCCCTCTCACATTGTCATGAGGACAACATAAAGCTTGCTTTCCTCCTCGCGCCATATGGTTTATGAATCTTCTCTAACACAAACTAGTCAACATGATTCATTAGGTTAACCCGCCATTGAGTGCGCAATAACAGTGTCAGTCGGTCGAACCCAAATAATACCCCACATCTGTGCCCGTGTGTTAAAAACGCCCATGAATAGCAGATGATTAGCATACGGTTCCTAATGAATAAATCTCAATAGGAAGCCGGTGGAAATGGGGAGGATTGTTGCATCCTGGTCTGCCGAATTTCTTTCGGCCCATTTGTGTCAGTTGTGAGCAGATCAAGGCAGCAGTTTTGGGGCAGCGAGAAGATGGAAGTACAATTGGCCTAATCGCTTGGAATAGTTGGGGTTGAAAAGTCAAGTAGATTTTTATGAGCGCTTTTGTGGAAAGACTCGCCAGAGAGCCGGAGTTCTCAGAGCTGTCGAGGCAGCGGCACATTCTCGTGCTGTTTTGTGTTTTCTGCTTCGAAGTCCGCACAAAAGCTCACATGCTTCGGGTTCCTACTGAGAGTCGAGATGACTGGAATTTGATGGTATATGAATATGAATGCGGTTGGACTATGACGACTGAAAGCCGTGATTGATTTCATAGTGTGAAAATATTTGAGCAAACATATCCAAGCACGTTAAAAGCTCTGAAAGGACCCTTGGACGATAGATCAGTGTTTCACTTTAGAGAGCAAGATTTGCCGTGCTAAATAGAATTTCTGCAAAAATGTAGCCTACAGAGTTAAACTTTTCATTAATGTAAAAGTAGGCTATTTGTTAGTGGACATGCACACGGGCAGACGTATGGAAACGCAGTTTGTGCTTTGTAACAGATGTCACTAACAAGTCCATATTAAAATAATTAGCCTACTGTTTTCATTTAAAGTCTTAATAATGGAAAACTCAATGTGAAAAACGAATGCCAGAAATAATAATAATAACAGCCTAATAATAATAATAATAATAATAATATTAATAAATCAATTAGCCTAATGCTTACAGAAACGTAGCCCGCTTCATTATTATTGAATGTTATATAACATTATCCTCCTCATCATCTTTTAGGCTACATTCGTTAAACATTTATTTAAGATTATTAGTTATTATAAAGAAAAAACGAATAAAATCAAACATTTAGCCATGCGCTTGAATCTGTTTTTTTAATCAGTTTTCGATGTTCATGTAGGCAAGGCTATTGTAGCCTTTTTTTATGCAATCGCGAAAAAAAGTCTAAATTATCCTACATTAGAGGCCTGTACAAATGACGTGTTACATTTTATTTCGTTTTCTTCAATGGTTATATTTATATATAAAATATAGTCCTATGTAGCTGAATGTAAAATAAAGCAGGCCTTATTGCGAAAATGTACATAGGCTAATTTTCTTTAAAATATTCGATGAAAGCAGAGCGGAGCACAGTCGTGTGTTTTAATGCAACATGATTGTATTCTAGATGATTTAATGCATTACAAGAGGAAAACATAGCCTACTATTCCTATTGCGATAATATTACATTTTGTTAACAAAATGGCACAAAGTAACATTATTGTAGACATACATGACCCGAAAAATAATTAGCCTAAGTCAGCTGTAAATTTCAACGAATTTATTGTGGTAAAATAAATTTGTTCTTATCTATTTGGTCTAAAGAACAAATTCATGGAGAAAAAAGTTGTATATATATATATATATATATATATATATATTAAAGAAAGATATAAAGAAAAAAACACGACATTTAGCCAACAAAGATTACCTGGTGGAGATAAATGTAAAATTTACCTGGCAAATAATAAAATATGAGAAGAAATGTACGTAACCTAAACATAGCCTATACCCGAGCATTTCCCCCAAATTATATTGATCAACAGAACATCTATTGATTTGTATGTCTGACAGTAAATTTTCTTTTCTCGAGACATTTAAAGCGTTTTTCAATCACAACAGTTACAGCAGAATTATACTTTCCCGTCATGTGATGATGGTATGGTGTTATATAAAAGCAAGTTTTTACTAGGCTACTGCGATTCTACTAGACATTCTGCCTAAGGTTTTCATTGTATCTTCAGACCGCTACATATAATGTATTCTGAGATGAAAAATGCCTTGAGAAGATCCTAATAGAGTCATCGTGAGGTGACTGAAGGAGATCGGTGTTAGTAAGGTTCTCTTGAAGACCAACACTGCACCCTAGTGGTTCATTTCTTAAAACACTGGCGATTTAACTACAAATTACAAAGTCTTAATTTCGACTAACAAGGCTAGACATAATTTGCGTTCATTTAATGATCATATAATTTTAATATCTTGCACTGAAGTAGGCTCATTTAAGTGAAAAAAGAGAAAAGGACACACAAACATATAATACAAAATGCACCCAATATTTTTACCACTTTTTTTTACCAATTTATTTTCAAAAATACAAAACAAAAAAATAAATTTATATGCACAGAAAGCTATTAAAATAGAATATGTGAAATACAAAATATTTACACCAATTGATATTTTCACATAATCCTATCTTGTCCGTTTGTCTTTTATAGCATAATGGAGTACCAGTGGTTGTGCCTAAAAGGGAGACAAAGAGGAAAACATTAGAACATGAATGAAAGGTTTAACAAAGTATCATCCTGTTGACTGACACTAAACAGAGTCTGCGGGCAGAACTTCATCTGTCACACTTAAAAACATATGAGGCATGGAATTACTTGTGCTAAATTCTCACAACGCTTTGACGCCCCACAAACCATGAAACAATATGGAGAATAGCACTTGCATTGCATATTTCAGACCACAAGGCGACATCAGGCATATGGCTTTTCCTAGTACTAATAAATCTCTGCCTGTGATTCCCCTCAGAAGATTCTTTCAGTGAGTAAAACAGAGCACAGTAAATCACTACAGAAATGAAGATCCCACCTACAAGGAAAGGCAAACGGGCTGATAGTGTGAAAGAATGCAGTATGACATTAGCTGGAGACGCTTGAGACTACGATACCTTTCCAAACCAGTGAGACAGCCAGAGACGCTTCATGGTCATGTGATCTGGGAGAGATTCGTTATTGAATAACATCTGGACCTGCAGCGCAACAAAGAGCACACAATGAAGAGAGAAGACAACAAGGCAGGAGGATAGAAAACAAAACAATGAGAGGTTTAGTTTAAAATCTCTCTCTCTAACTACATTTCACAATTACATTTTTTTTTTAGCTGGTCGTCCTATTTGAACTTTGATTCTTTCTATTATAGAATTGAACAACAAATTCTCCTAATTGGGATGTACAAATCATACATGCATTTACATAATCAAAAGTTGTCTTTTTGTCTAATACAGTGTCTTAGTTACATTCACTAACAATAGACTAATCAGCTGTAAGCTCAGTGAAAGAAAATAGGTGAATTATTTTGTTTCCTACTTCATTTACTATTTTGTATACCGAATTAATTTTATACCAGGTTGCAACTGCATATAGTTAGAAAGAAATAATTATTTAAATTAGTAGACCAGAGGCCACAAAAATATCAGGAGATGCCATTGAGATGATATTCATCTAAAATGTCACTTCTATTAATACGTCATTAATAGCATATTAATTCTATTTTAGCATATTTAGTACTATTTAATAACAGTGTATTAGTGTTTATAGTAGTTGTTTTAGTGTAAATTCAGAAATGTGTGTATATATATATATATATATACGTGCTGTCAAAAGATTAAACGCAATTAATCGTATCCAATAAAAAAGTTTTTGTTTACATAATATATGTGTGTGTACTGTGTATATTTATTATGTATATATAAAAGACACACACATACAACATATATTTTGAAAATATTTACATGTATATATATATTCATATAAATTATAGAATATATAAAAAAAACATTTATTTTATTTTATTAATCATTTGACAGCACTAATATATATATATATATATATATATATATACACACAGACAGACAGACAGATAGACAGAGATAGATAGATAGATAGATAGATAGATAGATAGATAGATAGATAGATAGATAGAATAGGAATGACTGAACTGAATGTGATGTAAAACTTTCTGGTATGTAAAAGCAATGGCTCTATAAAGAAAGACAAAGAAAAAAAGTCACACCTGATGTTTTTCCACATTAAGTCGATGACATAACACTTTCCTCAGATGTCGTACCTCAGCCCTGACAGAACAACGCACAAATTTCTGCTGCAGGAACATAACAATATAAAATAAACAAATGTATCACTGCTTCTAATAAAATTTTTTTTTTAAGGTTTTCTTGAGAATGAATCAATGTACATTCATATTCCTTCTTCGGCTGTTGTCTTACCTGTAGAGTTAATTTATTTTTGTCCTTCCCAGAAAACGATGAGCTGTAAAAACAAGATGAAATTATAATCTTGAAGTAAGTACGATTTTTTATGTTTCAAAAGAAGTCTCTTATGCTCACCAAGGCTGCATTAATTTGATAAGTAATACAGTAAAACAATAATATTGTGAAATATTATTACTGTTTAAATGAACTGTTTTCTATTTGAATATATTTAAAAATGCAATTAGTCCTGTGATGCAAAGCAGAATTTTCAGCATCATTACTCCAGTCTTCAGTGTCACATGATTCTTCAGAAATCATTCTAATTTGCTGCTCAAGAAACATTTCTTATTATTATCAATGCTGAAAACAGTTGTGCTGCTTAATATTTTTGTAGAAACTGTGATTCTTTTTTTAAAGGATTCTTTGATAAATAGAAAGTTCAAAAGAACAATATTTATTTATTTGATTTTGAACAGAAATCTTTTGTAACATTATAATTGTCTTTACTGTCATTTTTTTATCAATTTAATGCATTCTTGATGAATAACAGTATTAATTTCTTTTAAAAAAAATCTTATGGATCTCAAAGTATAAAAAGAAAACTAATGGGGGGGGGGGGGACCATAAGCTTTACTGCTGTCTTCGTACCTTTGCCGCTCCAAACATAGAGAGACCTGTTCGTCGTATCTGTAGAAATGAGCTTTGGAGTGGTCAAAGCTTGTGTAGGGTAATCCTGTATTATCTGGAACTGAATCTACAAGAAAACACAAACATACTTAATAACAATCTTAATAAAATCAAATCAACAGCAGCATCTATGGACATGCTGTCACTTACCTTCTCCAGACGGCTGTATGATGCGTTCAAGACCTCGTGACTGATAAAATTCTTTAATTCGTTTGTCTTCACCTGAGAAGACCAGATGGATATTTAACCATGACTGACCAGGAGACAAACCGACACTCAGGTTCAAATGATCCCGATCTTTGTACTTACTCTCTTGTAGACCTGGGACTAGTTTGTAGACGATGTCTTGCATAACTCTGTCCAGCTTTAGATTCAGCAATGGCTGTGTTTCATGGATTTTGATGTTACACATCGGACAATACTTGCTGGTCTGGAGATACTTCACAATACAACTTTTACAGACTGCAGAGAGACGGTGGAATGAAAATGAGTAAGTATTCAGTTTAATAACACAGCTTATGCATTTCTTCTGCATATGTCACAAATGATAACTGAGAAGTAGGCTGCTATAAATCTGTGTTCATTTGAGAGTGTGTTATTAGGAGAGAAATCAAGTACACAACACTTACATGTATGGAGGCATTCTGTGATGGTGGTTGCGTCGATAAAGTATCCTGCACAGAGGTAGCACACAATGTGTTCATTTAGGTCCTTTATCTTTATTTTAACTTCTTCCTGTAAAACAAACAGGTAGTTTGAGATCACTGTGACATTCTGCATGCAAATCTACAGTGCAATATTGTTATCCCATGTTAAACCGTGTAAATAAGACACTTTTTAAAGTTTATCCTTGACGTCCTCATCTGTCACCTTGTGCGAAGCCCAGTCAGTTTGGTAAAACTATCATTCATAGCTGAAAAAACATTAAAAGTTTGTCATTCCAAAATACTTATTTTGGTGAGAAGAACTCTTGAAAACATGTAAAATTTGACAAATAGAGAAAAAAAGACATCCATTCTATAATTTCTATTTAGCCTGCCCTACACATACAAATAGTTCAATCAAACCTAAAGCCGCTTCAGCAGTGTCCGGTTGTAACACGCTAAAATTGAACTAAAACTATGTTTTTATGACCACATAATTATTTGAAAGACTGTGGATTTTCGTACTTTTCATTTGATAAACAGCAGGACTATTATGCCAAACACACACACACACACACATACACATATACATACATGTATGTATATATATATATAAAAAAAAAAAATTTAACATTAAGTGCCTCTTCAGACATGGAAAATAATGGATAACAAAAGTAATTTGTTGCGTACAACTATTTACATGCACGCGTTTCTTATTGTGGTGCGGCAGAAGCGCGCTTCACTTTTCAGCGAGTCGGGTGTTATTTGTAAACAAGCCTGCCATTGGCTGAATATACCAGAGTAAATACGCGAGTATTCGCTGACAATCACTGTCAGGGCTGCAAGCCACTGAATTAAGGACTCGAGGTCGAAGAAAACGGCAGGACAAGCATTTGATTCACATTACGTCCCATGACTGAATCCTGAAGTAGGCTACAACATGCATTTTCTGTCACGCATGTTCAACACGGACACGCGCTGCCGATAATAGGATGCACTTGTTCACTCGTCAGGTCCAACCTGCATAAATAAACATGTGGGATATCACAGCGCAGCACGCGACGTGAACGAGCACTGTTCTGCAAGACCTCACAAAACAACCCATTTTATTAGTGTTGGAGTTGGGAAAAACCACAACGCAAGAGATTCGACTGGGACAGAAATGACAAGAAAAACCTCGCCACGGAGAACAAAAACACAACCGCTAGACACAGTGGATTGATTCTTCGCAACACTCACGCCTGCGCAGACACGCAGCAAGGTCTCGCGCTCCATCTCTCGGCTTTCGCGCCACACAGATCGCTCCTCTCGCGCGCGTTTATAGTAAGCGCGGGAAGCGCGTGGCGAAAGACGGGCCGCTGAAGCGATTTTGATCCCTATCACTCACCTCGTTCCGTAAAGGGTCGAGCTTGTAGACGTTCTGCAGCTGATTTCTTAGCCGCATAGCTATCGCCATCGGACCTTGATCCGCCATCTTTGGGAATTCTGCATACTTCCGGGTAACGGAGTGGGTGAGTTCGATGGCTGAGAGGCGGGGATCATCTTAGCTGGTTTCCACACACTCATTTCCATCCCACACTGATATTATCGTTGGGTGTGTGCAAACATCTTTCTAAAGAACTCCGTCAGAGTTTCGGCTAACATTAGGCTTTTTATATTACATCTTATGCGTAGGCCTATGTGTGTAACTTTTAGTGATATCAGCAATTTCTGTATTGAGAGTGATAACACCTGTCAGGATCATAATACCTACAGACTCAAATTGAATCAAATACAATATAACCAAATGTTCAAGACTTGAAGGGCCAAAAGGTATACATTTAAGGATCGATCAGTGACAAACCCATATCAATCAAACACTTTTTGACACGTCAATACAATAGAACAGAAAATCAAGACTAACGTTACTGTCTTGATTCTGAGACCTTCATGTGTGAAAGATATTTGGCTTTTTGTTTTCTCTCACCAAGACTAAAACCTACTACCCTCTCAAAAACATAGTAGGCCTATTGCAACATTACTTTTTATTAACATTGTTTATTTTTTATTATTATTGTTATTTTTAACTTAGTAAATTAATAATGATTTCATAAGAATGCCACAAGCAATTAAAAGTTCAATTACAGTGGAAGACTATGGACCATATTTAAGGTTTCGAAAATGACAACAAAGCAGTAAGGGATACATTTACAGACAGCTCAATGAGTTTATCATTCGGCTGCTACAACATTAGAATTGTATCTTTCCAAAACAACATTTGGTGACAAGAACACTGAAAAACAGTGTTGTGATACTGTAGGACCACTTGAAATGACCATATCCCTCAAATCGTCTTTTTCATTTGTTAACAATGTATGTTTGCCGTAAAAGACTTTAGTTGTTTACATGTAGTTGTCTACTTGTTCTAAAATCTGTAGGACAGATTGACATTATTTTCTGTTTTAATCAACAGAACATCAAACAATGTAGTTGTATACAGAGCTTGAGTTGTATTTTAACCAAGAACGCTCCTTCAACACGTTTAACTGTTTATGCAGTCAAAAGTGCAATGTTGCTGTGTAACCACTAGATGTCCCTACTTACTTTAATGTAGTTATCAGGGATTCCTGTAATGCTTCAGAAACAAGTGAACAGCCCACACTTGTTCTTCAGCCCAAAGTCTGGTTTCTGCTCTTTTTCATGACTTCTGGAATTTAACAAATGCAAATTCATCATTACTGCTTCCAATTCAAGTTTATCTCAAAACACAGTTTTATGTGTTGCAGCATCACACTTCAGTAGTACCACATTGATATTACAATGTTTGATCATCATGACTTTGTAGTTTAAATTGGAGATGCAAGTACAAGAAACTAATTTTGTAGATAGTTAGACTGCACACAGAAATATTAATTTAACAACTACTTATTTCTCCATTTTTCTTATAAAATAGTATAGAACAAAGTGTCTGCATGTGCAATGGCTTATCTCATTTGAACTAATACTGTCTCATAGGTGGTCTGTTTTGTTTTACCTGTCAAAACCTATTAGAATTAATCCGGTTTTCACCTGTTTGGGCTCGATGTGTACTTTAACACAAAAGAAACAACATCTCATCTTGACTGTGATTGTGAACCTGAATTGAAGCAGTGTTTAACTGAGTAGAAATATGAATTTATAACACTGCAAGTCTGAACCGTGAAGTTGTGTTCTGTTTTAACACAGACATCTGATGGGGTCATCGCACATCTGAGTGACAGCACCTGCCTCCACATACAAATCACGCCTTTGGGGCGGACAGAGCACAACCACAAGCTCTGACGATAGCTGAACACATCAAAGAGAAAAGACAGAGGTGCCGAACCCTTTGGCGCACCGTGGCATTTATTTCTTCACCGTATCTCAGACAGTTTATGGACACTAAGTCCTTCTCTTGTTGCCTTTTGTCTACACACCTATCAAATCCTTCCAGCTTTTCTCCCTATATCTAAAATAAAATAATGAAATGATTGTTTCACCTGCCAGCCAAAGGCTATCAAAGTGAAGAAGATAAGGTAAACTAATGTCCAATAGCTGGAGTCATTTCCATTGGATCGAGTTCAGTTCAGAGGGAGATATGAGAGGGATGTTACAGAAGTTTTAATGAAAACATGTCACTGAAATCACAAGGCGATACAATATGTTTCTTGTTGAGATTCATTCATGTGAGGGAGAAGAACCAGAACATGTTTTACTAAAGCAATTGCAATTGCCGACCACCTTCACCCTGAATTGAAGCCAGATCTTGATAAGTGGAAACAATCCGTCTCATTGATTCATTATAAAGCTGCTTTATTTTCCTCACCGTTAAGATGTGTAAAAGCTTACATAGGATGACTGAAGATATGTATCCAGTAGAGTGGGTTCTATATTTAAATTATTTGACGAGAACTTCAGAAAACTTGGACCAAATGGTCTTAGAACAAAACTAGAAATGTATCGTCTGGTATTCCAAAGGGATTCCACAACACTTATCTGAGATGCTATTTCCTCCTGAATTAAGGGATTTAGTATGTCTCCTGTTGGCAAAAAAGCGAGTAAAAAGAGAAAAGAAAAGACTGTCATGCTGATTTCAGTGCCCCTGGCCTAGACCTGTTCACCCAAAGCTCCAAAAACAACCAAACAAACATCCATACCGGATAGGAGGCTCGCCTGCCAAGTCATGCCAGAGTGAGGCCCTCTGTTTGGGGCACACAGACTTTTGCCTCCCCCTGTCCCAGAGCAATCAGAGCATGTAGGGACAGACACCGAGCTTTTTGTTTTCGCCTGCTCCAGCAATTAGCTGCCAAGTGGCAAGCTAATGAAGATAACCCCCTCCAAGCCCTGATCAGCAGCCAGGGCGCTGACGACAGCTCAAAACACAAAGACTCTTACGGGAAGAAGAGGGGGTAGTTTGGGACCATTTTATTGTTATAATTCTGATTTATAAAACAGATTGTTAAAACTTTAATTTCTGATCCGTCAAGCCTTATTTAAAGAGTTGTAACCTTATACAGCGTGCGTGTAACTGTGACTGCACATCATTTGAATTCTACATTAATGCTTCATGTTGCATAACAGGTTAAAGTTACCTGTAGTGAGAGGCTTTTGGAACAATTGATTTGCTATTGCTTTGTTTTGGAGTAGTACTTCTGAGGACATTGCATGACTTGCAATACATAGTTGACAAGTACAATACTGGCTGATATATTAAGTCCTTAAAATTACAATAGCTCTTTATTATATTTTTTGTTGTATGTAGTAAATAAAAAAAAAAATCTCGAGTAACAAAAAATGTTGATGCCGTTTCAATATTTGACATCATTTGACTAAACTAGTGTATTAACAGGCTCTTTGAATCTGTAGTCGGAGCCACTGAACTCCATCAGCTCCTATACCCTGATGAGTTAATTGACATTCTGGCTGTTGAATAATGAATGAGCAACTGAGTTGTATTCTGTGACCTGGATAACTGAACTGACATAGAGTGCACTGCAGAATGATGAACAGTCCTGACAACACACATTTCACCATTCTTCCTGTTATGTTCCACATCTCATCTTTCAATTGATTATTTAAATATTTACATACTTTCCTATGGTTATGTGCACTGACAAGAAGACAATCCATAAAGATTTGGATTTTGATCGTTTTATATATAATTAGAAGACAGTTTTTCCCACCAGGGGGCGCTAGAGCCGAGAATTGAGGCCTCATGGGCAGCTGATTATTCTCAATTATTCTGTAACTGCAGTTCACCTAGACAAACTGCCCCTGTCTGTATGTCTATTCTCTAATGACTGGCAATATTCCTGTAATTTGGGTGTGTCAGTGTATCCTGTCTGGTACAGTCTGAAGCCGTTCAACCCAGTGTGATCAGAGAGTGTGGGCCAACTAGCTCTAAAAGGTAGGCTATATTAACATTCAAAATGCATGTTTTAAGCAGACACTTTTTTTTTTTTTTTTTTTTACCAGTGCAGTTTACAAAAATATATGTTCTGTTTATTATTATAGGTACATTTTTGGAACACATGATATCAGTGCAGTACTGCACAGAACCAATTCAGGTGCAGTACTAGATAAAAACAATGAAAACCAAACTAAGAAGGCAGGTAAGCTCTTGACACACTTTGCATATTGTATACATTTATGTATATTTAATAGAACTGGTGGATTTAATGGTAAATGTCCAGAAAAAAAAACACCAGAGCTATCATTAAAATGTCATAAAATATTAACTTTTTTTGTAGTGTTTCGAGATATCAGTGTGAATCTCAAATCTTATATGTGTAGGATTAACCAGAATTTGTAAATATTTATATACTGTATGTGTATATAATAACATACAATACAAATGTAATTTACATATTTATTTATTTTTAGAATATATAGTAATTGGTGTATTAAAGAAAAGGATTTAATTGCATTTTGTCAAAGACTGTCACATACGAAAAGATTCATTAAATTGAGTTTTCAGTGCCACGTGTAGCCTCATAGGGCTTCACTAGTGGCTATGCATTCTGTTTTCATGGTTACGTCTCAAAGCAGAGTGGATTGGGATAGGGTACACATGATGGTCCTCTCTGATTTCAGCCTCTGGGGAACGTACTCAGGTGGTCCTATCAGGTGTGAAACTGATTGCTGTAAAGACAGGAGACCTGTCAAGACAGGCTGGAACCATGCCCAGAGTGAGGGGGTCGAAGGCTTTTTAGTTTGTTTTTTTTAAAATGTCACAATACTGTCATTCACTGGTTGATTGCAAGCAGACCAAACTCAACTGGTTTAGTTGAACAGGCATGAAAGTTGAACTGGTATAGACTGACTGAATGTTTTCTGATGCTTATTCTTAACTTTCCTCAGGTAGACAGAAGAAGAGTTCACCGCAAAGAACCATTTTTGACCCATCTCTGACTGGTTCAGTCTTTGAATGACACCTTCAAGAGTAGAACCCAAACTGACCTCTGCGTGCAGAGATACCGGCAAGATGATGTTTTCATCCATTTAATTAAAACTATACTCAGTAATTCTGAATGATTAAAAACTCTTGTTCCCAATAAGTCATTCAGTTAAATCAATGACAGGTCTGGGGCCTTTGTCGGCGAAAGACTGAGCTTTTTGGTCTCAGATGAACTGGCATGGCATTCACGCCCGAAACTCCTGTTTGTTCAGAGGAGCAGCAGCCGTGCTAGCCTGGCACGGCTTCACATTCCTTCAGAACTGGCTCATTCTGGACTTGGCCCAATATAAAGTAAATTTGAACAGAGAAGTACCTTTCACAGGTGTTAAGACTGATACAGCAGCCAGTTCAGAAGGGTTCTCCCTTGAGCTTTCCTGTAGCTCAAATGGTAGAGCATGGCGCTAGCAACGCCAAGATCATGGGTTCGATTCCCAGGGAAAGCAAGAGCTGATAAAATGTAAAAACTGTAACTTGAATGCAATGTAAGTCGCTTTGGATAAAAGCATCTGCTAAATGCATAAATGTAAATGTAAATGTTCTCCTGAAAGGAATCAACCAAATGTAAACACCTCAGAGATGCCGTGCCGTAACATCCTCATGGGTCAGTGGGTTTGACCGGCATTGTTTTGCAAAGTACAGACAACAAAACAGCATTGTGGAAGACTCTAAAAGATGTTGTTAGTCTTTTATTGAATCAATCCAAACTTCTGTCGATTTCTAAAAAACAATGTTGACTCATGCTTTTGTTTGTAAAATACACATGCACTTACAATGGGAACCTAAGAGTGTTTAGAAGCAGATGGAAAGCTTGGATAATTGTAAAAGCACTCAGTGAAAATGTTTGTTATTTTAGTTGTAAAGTTGTCTAAACCGTAATTTTGATGTGGGCCTGTATTTCTAGGTGGATGAATATCTGGTTATACATTACCAACGTAAATTCCTATGGGTGGAGTTTGCTTCATACGAACAGTTCTTTGTAAAGAGTTACGTCATGTCCCTTCCATGTCCTAGCCGGTATCCTTGTGTAGATACCAAGTGAAAATGAGAAACTGCATGTTTTGAAGCCTTTGATAAATCAGGTTAAGGTTTTCCTAAAGATCGTAACATGACACGCCAGTTTCCGCTGTAATTACTGAATGGCTGGATGTTCCCCCATTGTTATCTGCCATGGCTGTTTGAGATCATGCGGGTGCGACTCAAACCCGTAAGATGGCAAGAGGCAGAGACTGTGTGCAAATCTAGCCCCACTAGTCAATGCCTAAGCAGTCAGAAGGGCTCACCGAACGGCCCACGATGACACGAGAGACGCCAGCACCCGATAAACGCTAATCAGGAAGCTTGACCGCCTGTGAGACGCCCAAAAAACATGTTGCAAGCTGGCAGAGGCAGATAGTGGCCGTCTTTGAAGATTCAGTTATATTCATTCAGAGTTTTGGCTCTTGAGGAAAGCTTTGATAGAGTTACAAAAAAGGCTGGCAAACCCTTATACCCGCTCTACATTAAGGAGAGGATTGTTTTGGAGACTGTATTCTTCTGTCTGGTCTTCTTTCAAACAACATGCAGGCATTCTTTCATCTTTGGGTTACATCTTTTTGTTGGTAGCATGCAATGTTACTGTGCTGTTGTCGACTATGTTGGAAATAGTAAGAGGTAGACTGACAGACATTGAAAAGTCATTCATTTTTGGATTGCATTTCTGAGTATTTCGTTTCCAAACAGGATGCTGGCCCTCATCATTTAGATCAAAGAAGATTTGAAGACCTTTTTGATTTGCTTATAGTACATCTGTATAGCAGGGGCATAACAATCTAAAAAGTGTGTGTTTGGGACAGGGCTGTGCACTGTTCAAAATATTGTTGAATTTCAGTTAGTAGATGCTGAATTGCAATTCGAATTTGAATTTAAGGAAGTAGAAATAAAGTGAATTGAAATGTAAAGAAATATATATTACATTTTTACTAGTCAAGGAAAGTTTAAAGACAAATTTTGAATGTTGGCTTGACAGAGAGCCTTATTTGAAAGGGGTTTCCTCTTCCTGTCATTCCAATTGAGCTTCCTGTGGGGTGTGGCCAATTAAATTCAGTGGAGTCAATTGTTCAGTTCTGAATTTCATATTATCATATTAGGATTAATATCTTACTGATTGCATATTGGATTCATTGCAAATACAACCAGACTTTTGTTTTCTCTTAAAGGTCTCTTAAAGGTGTTATTTTACATGGTTTGCTACAGTTTTCTTTACCAATAAGCAAAATGCTAAAGAGTTCAAAGAGACACACAAATACTAATTATTGCCCAAAATAAGTAAGGACTAAGTTATAATTTTAAAAGTAAGGGAGATTATTCCCCCCAGTTGTAATGGTTGATATGCCCCGCTTAATACTTGTAGTAAAGTACAGCATCGATCTAATGCAAAAGAACATGTGCAGAGCAGACAGAAGTATTTTTAACCAGAGGATAATAGCATAGCTGTGCATGAATCCATTCTGTAATTAAGCATAACTTATGTGCTCTCTTTTTCTCCTTAAGTGCAGCACAGGGAAGGTGCAGGTGAGAATACTTGAGACAGGGAGGAAGCAGATCAACCTGAGGAATTATGTCTGCTCCGTGAAATTGAATTTTAAAATGAAGGCATAAATAATATAGTCATGTCCATAGATATCTTGATCTCAGTAGGATATGTGGCAGACAAAGCACTCAAAAATCACACGCTGAGGTGCACACACACAAACACAGATAAGGTTGTCTCAGTGCCTGAAAATTAAGAAATCATTAGAGCAATTCATCATTGTGTTGGTGGGGAAAAAACCTCACTCCTTTAAATAATTACTCTGAATCAAAGGCTAAGTGCAGAGAGATCAAAGTCAGGCATTCTTGAGTAATCCTCAAGTGTTGCAAATCTTCGGTAATCTACCTTGCCAGGTCCCCACTGTTTGACATGTCTTTACTGTAGAAAAGGGAAGGGTGCCATTAATTACTGCTTTGCTGTGCAGTTGTTTACTTTCGTTAAACCTGAGTGCTGCTTGATTTGTGGATCACCCTGTTTATAGATCACCCCCGTTTTCTTTGTGTTTGCATGGACGTTCACACGATCAGTCTGCTTAGCTTGATGTCTGTGTTTGCATTAGCGTGTTTGTCTGCTTGTTCCAGGAGTTAGTAGTGTGTTTGCGTGTGTGTGTTTCTACACCGGGGGAGTGAGGATGAGATTAGCTGTGGACTCGGACAGTTTACTTTTGTGTGTCGAAACGTATTCTTAAAAAAGTGGATGAAATTGTGCAACGGTGTGTCCCTCCCTCACCCCAAACACTGCCAATCCCCCCACTAAACGCCCACCGTCCTCACCACCTCAATCCCAGCGTTGTTTGAATTCACGGCAGGGTCAAGGAAGTTCATTCGTTCTTTCTCAATGATGAACCGAAGAGAGGCTTGTGCACAGGTGGTTTAGGCCTTTATCTGGTAACTCTGAGACACTCGGTGCTGTAGTGACTGAAGAGTCACTCCTTCACAACGTGCACCGGTGTGCTGGCAAACTCATGAGCCAACTGAAGATTTGTGAGTGGGTGGAAGGTCTTTAATTTTCCTGCAGGTCCTGATCAGGGGGTGGATCAAAGTTACAGAGAGATTAAAGGACATCAGCAAGGCGAACGGCACACAGAACTCTTTCCTCGCATCGCTCTAATCCAGGCAGCAATCAGCAGAGCGCTGGACCACATGGGAAACGGGGGAGCCCCATCGAGATGGGAACAAGAGTTTAAAGGTCACATTAGAAATCCAGTAGATTTCTTAGTCATGTGATGAACGACACAGCTAGATATACACAGACGGTCGCTGAATGATCTATGAGCCCCTTGAGCTATCGATGAATGTAACTTGGCCAGTCAGTTGAACAGGATAGAACTGATGAAGCACTTTGAACAGTCTATCCTGGTCATTGACCCCTATTTTAATCTTCAGTGTCTACCTCCCATATAGCCACATGTGCAGGATTTGGCCAGAGAAGAACCCTCATCCCCGCCTGAGGAGGCGGGAAAGGGGATTCTGACCGCAGCGGTGAGGTCATCTTTAGCGGAACCTCATTTTCCTTTAAATTACCCTGGCTGATGACCTCGTCTTTTCTTGCAACAATTAACTCTGATTTGCTCATCAACTGAGCAGAAAAATTACCGCAGGGCAAAAAAAAACAAAGACCACATAGTTAGCCAGGGCTGCTATCTCCCATCAGGGCCGGGACACTTCTTTGAACATCACCGTTTGCTTTGATTGCAAAGTAGATGTGCTGCTGGCTTCCCTCTGTCAGACGGAGGACGACTTTGAATCGGGCGTGAGGTAGTGGCTGCTAAAGTTGACACATTTTACAAAAACACACTTTATCTCATTTGTCTGCATGTCTCCTGACTTTATTTTAATATCTATATTGTCTCAAGTGTTTACGCAACTTTGACGTGTGTTGACAGGTTATTTTTTCCACGAATAGGGCGTTGGAAATAAGTCATCCAACAATTTCGGACGTCATCTCAAGATGGAAAAAGAAAAAAATAAGAAAAGTTTGCTGTTGTAATGAATGACTCAAAGATTTATCACTAAGATTCGTAGTATTGTTTTTCCCAGACTAAGGCCAGCTCATTTGCATGCTGTAAAAGCTGAAGTTGGTATAAAAAACAACAACTCTATATAAATAAATGGATAGTATTTATCGGATAAGAAATGCCTCATGGTCAGTGATTAAGTGTGCTTTATGGCGTCCGTGAGTGAGACGGGATTTTGATAACTGTGGGGGAACTGCAGTCTCTGAGCTGTGTTTGAAAGGACATTGATTTCCCATTTGACTGGTGTGTTTAGTTCAATCAGTTACAGGTATGTGTGAAGAGCTCAGCCAGGTCAAGATATACCCAGCAGTTCAAACGCTTGCTGGGGAACACAAGATTGCAGGGTGGAGTTTATCGAGGTAAACCCATTAAGTTAAAAGATGATGAAGTAAACTGAGTGCAAAAGAAATGTGGGATCGATAACGTTCCAAGCTTAGTTAGACCTCTGACCCCTGGACTCTGTATTCATAAAGGTGCTGAAATGTTCTTGAATTGTTTTAAAAGAGAGGGGAGTTCAGAACAGCACGGTTGCTTCCATTTTAGCTTCTTGTCTGCTTTGGGTTGCGATATTGTCTTTAGAGAGAAGCTGGGGGAAGACCCTCCTGTACACATCATTGTCTTTGAGCAGCAATTAAATTTTGAATTACTCTGGTGGGGGCAGCCAAACCGTCTGGGATAGAACTGCTATGCTTGCCAATAGAGTTGGACGTTCTTCAGCTTTGATAACACCTGATCTATGTGTCAATATTTTACCTTTACTGTAAGTGTTAATCGCCTCTAAGATGTGAAATGATCTCATAGTGGGTTCCTCAAAATCGTTCAGCCCACCAGGATGATACTAAACGTCTGTGATCTAATAGCCTATGCTATTGTTTTATAATCCCATTTTATTTATCCATTTTTTTCATTATAATGTATTGTCTCGGTGTTACACATCTCAAATTAACCTTGAATTTTTCACAAAATAGTATAAGTAAATTTAAGATTGTTTAAGAGTTTCTAGGTGTAGTTAGTACAAATAGAAAAACAAAAAAGGAAGAATATGATTAATTGAGTGTTCTTAAGACCTCAAGGTAAGGATGTCAGGCTGTGGACAGAAAGGGAAATGTTAAAAATGTTCTTGACCAGAAGGGGGCAGTGCAGAGCAGATGCCATCCAGCTTGTCTTATTGGTTCTCTGTTCATCCATCATAAGGTGCTCAAAGAACAGAGTGCTGTATGAGTGAAAACACTCAATAGATTTTCGTCTAAGACCATTACTTTGATTGACTGAGTGTGGCACTGTTGAATGCAGTGAAAGGTTAGAATTTGAGAGTGTAAAAGTGTTGTGTGCATTGCGTCTTTTCCTAAACACTTAAAAATAAAGGTTCTTTATTGGCATTGATGGTTCTATGAAGAATATTTTTTTATTATTATTATTATTAATTAAATTATTTAGATTTTTTTTTTTCACACTAAGAAAAAAAGCTGAATTAATGGTTCTTTGGGGAACCAAAAATGGAACAGTGGAACCTTTATTTTTTATAAATCAAATGAAAATAGTAAGACACAATGAAGACTGCATGCTTGCAGCTGTGTTTGTATTTGTGTATTGTGTACTTGACTTTATTTGGGAACAAAACCAAATCTATCATCCTTAAAGGTAATTATATTTCATAAAGTAGACTAAATTTAATTTGTATTCCAAAAATATGCAAGCAGTTTCTTTGAGTGGGAGCTTATGTTTTGGATTAGTTTGTAGTAATTATAATTTAAAAACCTAGATTATGTCATAGTATGCCATTTCAATACCTAAATCAAAGTGTGTGTGTTTGTTTGTGTGTGTGTGTGTACAGTGTGGCAGTGGGAGCAGGTAGTGTATTCAAGCTTAATTTATCTGCTCACTAAAGGTCAGTAACTTGGAACATCACACATTTATTGCCCATATCAAACAATGATGCTATCACTGGAAATTGGATACTGTCCAGAGACAGAGGAAACAGCGGAGTATGCCACATATCTTTCTTTTACTTACATGCTTCCCCCCCCCCCCCCCTCTTCTCTCTCAATTTAATTTTTTTTTTTCTTCTTCGTGAAAGTGCGTGTGTTCTCTTACACTAAATGACCAAAGTTGCCCATCAGGATGTTGTAGGTATCAGAGTACATCAGTTCAGATAATGCACCCTCTACATGGCTGATGACATAGCTGAGGACTGATTTTGGAGATATGCCCATAAATCTGTTAGATTACCCCCATGCACACACACACAGATGGATACACACAGATGCAGATATTCCTTGCGTGCACATATCTGTCAGACCTCACAAATCGACACAGATTTATGAAAAATGGACACATGCGGCGATTGTAAATTCCACATTTTCCTATTTACTCTTTTCTCACACTCTCACGTTGGTTTTTCAGATTAACGCGCATTGCAATACTTACTTGCTGCAATACTTACCCCAGACGCTTACACACAAGTGAAATCCTGACCTTCTTTTGTTAGAGGTGAGTGTATGTCTTTTTTTATGATTCATACAGTGTGTATGTCTTTTTTTAGGAAAGGGATTGGGAGAATGCATTGGGAATAGAAGAATTTCACAGTTCAAACTCCATGCTACAGGTGCACTAGCACTTGGGGCTGGGTTTAGTTCATGTGAGTTTAAATTGAGTCTGACACTAATTTTGGCATTTTTGCAGCACAGATGTGCAGCACAGCCTGCTCAGGCCTGGCCTAAGCATCCCAAAGAGATGGGGACACAGTCACACAGATCTCCCCAAGTGGGTTTATTTAGCAAGAGGCTAAAGACTCACTATAGCTTCAGCATACAGCAGTCTTCTTTTGCCGTTTTTCAAACGCACACACTGACCTGCCACTGCCACCCAAAAAAACATTACCCCAAATAATAGTGCTCATATTTCACATCTGTTACTATTAGCAACAGGTTTTCTTTGTCTGAAAAGGTAATATGCGGGTGACCTCACTCTGGTTGAAACTCTAAAACTAAAGAAAACTGTAAAACATGAAAATAACAAGTGGAGACAGATGTAAATTGACCGGTGCTGTAATCCTGTCTTTCTTCTGAAGTCTCTGACATGTTTACAAAACTCAGTTCATTCATAATGAGTTGTGAATGTTTAAAATAAAAGGGGTTAAACAGAGTGACCACAGGTTATTTGCTGAATCTGATATTAACTCACCTTTCCGAGACCCTGGGTGAAACCGTGCGGCTTTCAAATCCCACAAGACTTTGCTCTCTGGTCAGCACTTGAAAGAAGCTCGTAAATTCCACAGATTAGTTTAACATGACACCATGCACACTTCTGATTTTATGATCATCTTTTTCCTCCTTCAAGGGTCTTGTTAAAATAGCTTTCCTCAGTGGTGGAGTTCAGTCTCAATCTGTGAGGAACCACTGATAAAGGTAATAGATAAGGGATGTGGTGTTGTTAGTATACCTAATTGCCCTCCTTTTAGGATAAATTCCTACTTAAGGACTTGTCAGTCAACTTGTTTTGACTCTCCTTCATTCCTCTTTTTTCCTTCTTTCTTTCTTTTCTGTATGACATACATTATCTGTCATATAAAAAATAGCAGAAATATTTAATCCAAAAGATAACATATTTGACTGATGTGTGAAAAGACTCTAAATGCATCTTTAATCTATGGGCCTTATTCATGAAACATGAGCCAAATGAATTTCCGTGTAAATCGCTCATAAATCAATTATTGCATAATTCAATGATTTTACGTACGGTTTACACAGAAATTCGTTCTGCTCACGTTTCATGAAAAAGGCCCAGTGTGTCTATCAGTCAGTCCGTTTCTCTCTCTCCTGTGTATTTGAGACCATAGGCTTGCCAGAATGGTTAAAAACTTAAAAAAAAACGGCTTTGAAATAGTTTCCGATCACTTTTATCTCATGACAGAATCTTTATCTTGATGGACACTTAAGTCATTATTAACAGCTGTGCTTTCTTCCAGCAGTATAAAAGTTTTTCCTCATTTTGAAAAATAGCATTATTATTTTTAGCACACCAAAACCTATTTTATGTAAATATGTCTCATTATAGATTGTGGCTTATTGACAATCTCTCTCTCTCTCTCTCTCTCTCTCTCTCTCTCTCTCTCTATCTGGTCTAGTCTAAAGAAGAGCCAGAGCCCCGGCCCCCATCATGTGCACCTTCTACAGAGGCACCATCGAGAGCATTCTGACCAGCTGCATCACTGTGTGGTATGGCGCCTGCAACGCGTCCTGCCGCAAGTCCCTTCAACGGATAGTGAGAGCAGCTGAGAAGATCGTTGGTGTCTCTCTCCCCTCCCTCCAGGACACTTACAACACCCGTCTCACCCGCAAAGCCCTCAGCATTGCAGGTGATCCCACCCACCCGACACACAACTTCTTCAGTCTGCTACCATCAGGGAGGAGACTGAGGAGTCTCCAAGCCAGGACAAACAGACTGAAAGACAGCTTCATCCACCAGGCTGTCAGGAAGCTGAACTCCCTCCTGTCCTTGCCCCCCCTCCCCTCTCTTACCCCACGAATCACTGAACTCTGACCCCCACCCCACCACCACCACCCACACGAACACACACACACACACACACACACTCACACTCACACTGAGATAAGCACCGGTCACTTGTACAGCATTGGACTGACCTCATTCAACTACCTCTTCTGACAGTCTGAAAAAAGACTGCTCCTTGTCACTTTAAATAGTCTTGATAAGCTCTTTGCACTACACCATTTATATTCTGCACTGTTTGTTTGTTTGTTTATTTCACTGATTTGCACTATCTGCCATGTGCCTTATGCCACTTTATCCATTTTTTTATATTATATATTTATATATATATATATATATATATATATTATATATATATATATGTGTGTATATATATATATATATATATATATATATATATATATATATATATATTGATTTGTACGTATCTGTATTTTTGCGTTCTACTGTTTGTGTTTATTGTTATCTGTATGCACCAGGGAGTAAGAGAGTAACGCAATTTCAATTCTCTGTATGTATGTACGTACATGTGGCAGAATTGACAATAAAGCTGACTTTGACTTTGACTTTTGACTTTTGATATCTATTTATCCAGTTGTGAAACAGCCAATTCGGTTGTCTGGACTGCCGTTTTGGAGTGACGCTGTACAATCTCAAGTCAGTTTACATAAGTCTGCCGCATTCACAAGAAGTGGAATTGCATTGTGCATATTTCATTCAGCAGTAAATTTTTGGGGCGCATTCATGCCGTTACCTGATTTGCATAAATCAAGGTGCTAAAACATAGCAGACGGTGAGTGCAAATAAACAATGCTATCATTGGACACAATTCATTACTGAATTCCCCAACGGTATGTTTATTTAGAAAATAATTTTCATTGCAAGATGTCGTAGAATCCTCATTCCAAAGACGTTTGTAATGACAACCACCAAACACTCAGATGAGTGAACTAACCTGTACCGGGTGATTTGTTCCTAAAATATTTCAAAATGTTATGAAAACATTTTGTAGGCTCATTGGTTAAGAAAAACTCATTCTTTGGACTTGGACATGTTTTACTCCCACAGAGTTCTTATACACTACCCATTAAACTGAACGACACGTAACACGTAATTCAGAACCGGGCTCGAATACCAAAAAGAATCAGTTATTCATTAAACGGCAAAGCGCTGCTTTAAACATGTGTTGATTCCAGCCACATGCCGTAAACATGTCTGTGCAGTTTTGTGTGAGCGGTGCAGATGTTTCTGCTGTTGATAATGCCATTATCTCCGGAACTATAATTACCAACAACGAGTCTTGTATAGTCATATGAGCCTCTGCATTCTTCAGCATATTTCTCGCAATGCTTCTTTTTCTGTTCTTTCTTTTTTACAGGAGCAAACAGCTGCTTTATCCCAGAGGCAGTGTCCTCCTCCCAGACTAACATTAAACATAGTCTTTACCTTCCTGAAACCAGAGAGCATCTGTGCCTCTTCCTGCCAGAGATGTCTGGTTACAGCTGTCTGCCGAGAGGTGGGGCGTCGTCAGGGAAACCGCTTCATTAGGGGAGTAATTAACATCCGTGCTAGACAATGGATGCTATGGTGATAGACTCGCTTTCAGTGTGCTAAGGGATGACGTTATGCAGGTAATGGGATGAGTCCGCATTATGTTTTACATCACAGTGATGTGCGTAATACCAAATTAGATAGACAATGTCATATTGAAAACAAGGCGGTGAGGGATGTAATCGCAGTCTGTTCAATATATTTTTATGTATAAACAAACCATTGATCTTTTCAATCTGGAAATATACATGTTGAACAAACTGTACTTCTGTCCCACACATCCTTGTTTCCATTTCCTGAAAATTAAAAGGATAGTTAGCCAAAAATAAAAATGATGTAATCATTTACTAAATTTCACCCTCATGATGTATGAGCGTGCCACCAGCACCACCAAGGTCATGGTTTCAAAACCCAGAGAATGTGCGAATTGATAAAAATGTATACCTTAAAGGGATAGTTCACCCCAAATTTTTTTTTAATTCTGTCATTAATTACTCACCCTCATTTAGTTCCAAACTCGTAAGAACATATTTTGACATATTTTTGATGGAATCCGAGATCTTTATGACCCTGCAAAGACAGCAACGCAACTGACACGTTCAAGGCCCAGAAAGGTAATAAGGACATCATTAAAATAGTCCATGTGACATCAGTGGTTCAACTATAATTTTATGAAGCTGCAAGAATACTTTGGGAAGAAATTGTTGAAATTGTCTGTGCACAAAAAGTATTCTTGTAGCATTACGGTTGAACCACCGATGTCACATGGACTGTTTTAACAATGTCCTTACTACCTTTCGGGGCCTTGAACGTGGTAGTTGCATTGCTGTCTATGCAGGGTCAGAAAGCTCTTGGATTTTATCAAAAATATCTTAGAGTTCTGAAGAGGAACGAAGGTCTTACAAGTTTGCAACAACATGAGGATGAGTAATTAATGACAGAATTTTAAATGATGACAATTTAAATGTTTGAAAATTCAGTATCCCTTTAAATATGACATATTCTCTGACTAAAGGCCATTGCACACCGAGTCCGAATTTTTCGTCCGAAATTTTCGCATGTTGAAAAATAAATACGACCTCACATTATGTCAATCACGTTTACACACTGCCTCCGAAATTTTCGTCCGTCATAAAAAAATTCGGATCGGGTTCGATTTTTTTGCGTTTTTCGCATCCGTGGCAAACATTTTGAGAGGTGTTTTGACCGTTCAGAGCCACCGTAGAAGCGAACGCCAAAATCCAGAACGGCGATTGTCAAATTCATCCACTTAGTCTCGCAGCACAAAGCACTGTACTGATCCTTGCACACTGAGTTCACAGAAATCGGTGGTCTTCTTTTTAATATGTGGCTCTAGTATCGCTAGCAAAGCATCAAACTGAGCCACTGACGTCCTGAAGTAAACTTTGAATCGCCTGTGATAATCCCGCTGCTCCTTAATAAGGAGAGGAACTCTCCATCCTCTCTATATTTTAGGATTGGATGGACCCAATATTTCCTTTCTTTTTCTTTTTTTAAGAAGGAAGAGAACAACAAAATCATCCTCAATGCTTGAAGACTCCATTTAGTAGGCTACTGTTTTGCTAATTTTTTCACAACGGATTAATTAATACGCATCGGACTCAGTGTGCAAGGTCTCTGTGCATTACGAATTTTTAGGATTGCGAATACGAAAAAACGCATGCGAAAATTTCCGACTCAGTGTGCAGAGACCTTAAGGTCTGTCTGATGCATCAGTTACTTTTGTATTGCGTAATACATTTCAACAAATAGTTGTATTTTTCAAATTGAAAAACAGTCTGTCCCTATTGACATTAATTAATGTTAGTGAACTCTATCAAATGTTTTTCAGCCATGTTTGGGTTTTGACTCATGTTGGCAAAGACATATGAGGGATGGTGTAGTGTCATAACTAATTGCAGGGCTGTTAACCAGAAGGTTGCTGGTTCGAGCCCTTTGAAAAGGACCAGGTCATTAGTCTAAATTATTACTTAAATACACTGTAAAAGAAGAATACAAGAAAATACTATTTCAGTATTATTACTTGCCATTTCTTTGGAATTATTTGTGAAATTTACTAGACATTTCTTTGTGAATATTGTTTCAAAGTAGATCCTACAGCAAATGTTTACCTTATTTAATTTACCTTGTCAGCTGTTAATTTTACATAAATGCCAATGTTGAAATGTAGTTTCAGAATGCATGTTTCATCAAATCATCCTTTCTTTTTGTATTCTTGTTTTACAGTGTTTTACACTAACCCAGTCTGCATTCACTCAGTTTTCATTGCTTTCAGACACCGCAAGGCTGGCACAGATTCAAAGACGCACAAAGAATCGGGTACATTAGTCTTTGACAGGTATGAATGGCCTAAATAAACAGCGAAGAGTTCCGAGCAGGTCCTCTGATAGGTCTCATTCATTTGGTCTGGGAGCCCAATGACAGCTTGATTTGGCTTTGGATTGCCATGAACCATTCGTCAGGCCTTTTCGTGTGGGCTGTCAGACCAATTGACTGGCATGCTGATCGATTGTGCTCCGCGTGTCAGTGCCTGCGTCTGACACACATGTGCGGCGATCTGGCAGACGTGAGCTTGGAGATGCCTGCTGGAAATTTAGACATATGAAGAATAGACCCGGGGCAGATATTTGTGTGAGCGCTAATAGAATGTGAAGGGAGAGCCAGATATTTGCAGTGATACGAGGTGAGCAGGAGCAGCTGTGTTCGCTATGTGTACATACATGGAATGCAACACTGCGTCCCAAAGCATAAGTTCGTTTTAAAACAAATCGCCTATAGAAACAGATGAGATGTGCAAATACACACCCACCTGCCCACTTACATGCACACAAACTCGGGTAGGCTGCACTCCTGGGTGGGCCGTGTATTGTACGAGACAGGTCCCAGTGCATGAAAAGTGAGACTCTGTCAAGGAGAAGCATGTGTGTGTGTGTGTGTGTGTGTGTGTGGTTCAGCCCAGCCATTCCTAAGGATATATGGTGAAATAGATTTCTCCAGGGGAGAGGTGTGTGTATGTGTGTTCGCCCGAACACATGGCGAAATGGAGGCCCAGCAGTGAGTGGATCAGTATGAGGGTGGACTCTCTACGCCTCTCGCCCAGCCAAAGATACAGCACACGTTCCACTCAATCCCGTCATGACCTCAGCCAGTGCTGGGAGACAAACACCCGTGCTCTGCGCTATTCCTGAAGGAAAACTCACCACTCCGGGCATGCAACGAATGACTCAGCACTCCGCCTCATACGTGATGGTCAACCTGGAGCGCTCCAGTCGTGATGACATCACTGCGAAGGTCAGTTCCCACCCCGCCATGGGCTGCGGCGTTAATCAGAGTCAGATTGAGCAGGGAGGGGAGAGGACAAACACTCTACGGTTTCAGCTGTACATGCTATGACAGAACCATTTCCATGGAGAAATATCCCCAAACTCGAGCCCAGGTCAACAATTCCCAGACAATTAATGGGTACTAGTGCAATTAATATTCTGGGAATTTTTGCACCGTTGTTATTCGTTTCGTTTTGAACAGACTGACTTCAGTGTACAGCCTAAAATAACATTGTTACATACAAAAGCATTTATACTGTACACAAACAATCATTCAAAATTTTGGGGGTCGCTAAGATTATTTAGTGTTTTTAAAAAAAAAAAGTCTTATATGCTCACCAAGGCTGCATTTATTTGATTAGAAATACTGTAAAAACAGTAATATTGTGAAACATTATTCAAATTTAAAATAGCTGTTTTCTATTGTAATAGAATTCAACATGTAATTTATCCGTGTGATCCAAAGCTGAATTTTCAGCATCATTACTCCAGTCTTCAGTGTCACACGATCCTTCAGAAATCATTCTAATATGCTGATTTGCTGCTCAAGAAACATTTCTGATTTATTATCAATGTTGAAAACAGTTGTGCTGCTTAATATTTTTGCAAAAAATTATTTTGTGATTTTTTTTAAATTATATATTTTTTTTTTTTTGATGAAAAGAAAGTTAAAAGGAAAAGGGTTTATTTTAAATTGAAAACTTTTTTAACATAAATGTATTTATTGTCACTTTTGATCAATGTAATGCATCCTTGCCAAATTAAAGAATTAATGTCTTTAAAAAAAAACAGTTACATATATGAACAGTTGCATTGAGCAAACTAATCAATTGCAATCCATGTTAATAGCACTGCAGCTTGACAAAGTCATTGTCGTCAAGCACAAACATGCCTCCTTTCTACACTGCAACTTAATTATAGATCAAATAATGATTAAAAGCATTGTAACAGATATATTCAGTGTTGACTAGTGCATATTCTGCATTTTAAAGGCACATAATCAATGCAGGCAGTGCATGCATTTTGTTTCTTTGTGGATTCCTATATAGAAAATTAGCAGTTGCTACTTTGATGTAAGCCAGTGGTGTGAGGACCACAGAAGCAGTCAGGATCACTTGAGTAACACCAAACCCATCGTCTTCATTAAAGTTTCTCCCAACGGAGCCGCTCTCAAACTGATTCATCGCAGTTACTCGCCATTAGGAATAAACTCAGCACTCATAACTAATAACAAATGCCAAAACATCTCACCTCGTTGACAGTAATGGTCTATGTGAGATTTAGGTGAGACGCAAAATGAATCACTGAATTCTAGCTGATGAATCACTGTTCTGGAAGTTTGATGGGGGCTTTTAAGAGACACCGAAGATACCGTACGGGTGTCCGTACAAACAAAGCTCAGTTACAACCAAATTCCATTCCTGTCGTGGGATAGCAACATAAACTTGGCTACAGTAAAATGCGATTGGTTCCCAGTTCCCAGCTTCAGATTTGATTACTGTCAATGCTATTGTAAGAAATTCTATTTCCCTTTAAATAGCATTCAACTGCATTTCAGATTGTTAATATATGAAGGAACAGGGCTTGTTTTTTAGTAGCTGAGTAAACAGTATACATTATCCATAATGGTCCAGGCTATGATGCGTCCCCACAGGTGACGACAGTGCGGTCACCACTTAACCTTCCTGCTCTAATGTTGCCCATTGGCCCGTGAAGTTTCATCAAGTTTATGAGAGGGAAAGACCTTAAAAGCTTATTTATGAATAGTGAGTGTTTACCCTGTTCTTTTAAATGGATCTCTGAGGGCAACAGGAGAGTGAGGGAGGGAGGGAGGGAGAGAGAGAGAGGTGAGCTGGGTTAGATGGATAGACAAGAGTAAGAAAGCAATAAGAAGTGACACCAGTGCTTCATTTGTGCAGGAGCAAGCCAGACCCAACACCTCTGGAACTGGATTTAGGACTTATTTTAGCGAATCCCTCACCTTTGAAACCAATGCATGCTAAGAGTTGTATATATAAATTGGATTGACACAGAGAAGATTAGCATGGCATCTGTGAAAAGGATGACATGCAAATCCGTGAAAATGTGGGTGTTCATATACAGTGATTATAATATTTTTTTAAAATATTATTAAAAACATTAATTCAGTTAATCATAAAGGGATATGAATAAATATGTTTTGATCAAAAAATTTTAATAATCTCATGTAAATTCTTTAAAAAGTGATTTTCAAAGCAAATACTGATATGAAATTATTTGCAATTGACATCAATGATTAATGTCTGTGTCTGTTTTCAGTTAAATTCTAATATTTATATTTATTTTTTTATGTATTTTCTATACTGTAATAATTTCACTGTTTTAAATACAATAACAGTGATGTTAGTTCTATAATTCTATCATATTTAGCAGTATCCTTGTAAAATATAACTCAAACATTTACACGTGTATATATGTGTACTAGTGCAATTAATATTCTGGGAATTTTTTTAACTGTAGTTTTATTAGAAATATTATTACAATTAAAAAATAACTGTTTTCTATTTGAATATATTTAGTAATTTTAAAAATTATTCATTTGATTCCAAGCTAAAATTTCAGCAGCCATTACTCCAGTCTTCAGTGTCTTCAGAAACATGCCTTATTATTATCATTATTATTATTATTATTTTCTTCTTTTTTTTCATATGTGTAGCTGCATATGTACAATCTTTATTTTGGGTTGATATTAAGAATTTGATTGAATGGCCTTTCCAGCAAAATAATTTTGTGTATGCATTCAGTTTGAAAATGATCATATTTAAATCAATGCTAATAAAAAAAAAAAGCTTACAGTGTAGACAGATTCATTAGAAATGAGACAGATGTAGTTTTGTTGCATTATGCTTCGGATATTACCATCCCTTCCCCTCCCCAACCTGCCGGATCCATGACTAATGCGCCCTGTGGCTGGATTTCATAATTTACACAGAATAAAGAGTGAAGCAGAATAAAAAGATGAAGAAAGACGCTACTTAATTTGTGAAGGTGTTTAGAAAGAGTTCTCAATTGATAGTGCATCTGCCTTCCTCAGAGCAATCCTTCCCTCCCTTTACTTCTAAACATGAAATAATGTAAATTCCAGGCGTTTTCCCGCTCCGGCTCTGATGCTCCGTCTCACCGGCGCGCTGGAATCTCGTAGGGGTGTGTGAATCTTGCAGTAATGGCATTCCTGCCTGGCTACATTACCACTATTTCCCAGCCATCAATCAGAAGGCAGTAGAGAAGTGCTATGAGCTGCGAGCAGGGCTGGACCAGTGGACAGGGAGGGCCGGACAGCAGATAGTTACTGATATTAGCACCAGGCCTGCGGTAGCAGTATGACAACTCCTTAGCCTTTTCAACTTAAGCAATCGAAAGGCCCTGAAGTGTCAAGATTAGAGAGCTGGAGATTGTACTGCTGAAAATAACACTCTCACACAGAAATGGGATGGGATCCTGTGAGGACATGGTTATTGCATGAATTTTGACAATGCAGTTTGATTAAATTGTAACGGGTTTCTTTCCTTGCCAGACATTTAGTCGATCATTTGTTTTCTATCTCTGTGTCATATTCAGATGCTCCTCCCACAGCAAAATCTGTTCAGTATCATATTTTAATGAAACCGAATCACAGTGCATTTTACGTCCATAAGATGATATTTCCAAGACGAGCATGATATTCAAGAACAGCGAGAGGAAAAAAAAAGTAGGCCCAGAACTTACATATTGGGAATTTAAAAAAAATGTTTCTTATATAATAAAATATAATTAGTGCTGAGCAACGATTAATCACTTTGTTTATATGATATATGTGTGTGTACTGTGTATATTTATTATGTATATATAAAGACACATACATACAGTATATATTTTGAAAATATTTACATGTATATATTTATATTCATATCATTTCTATTATAAACAAATATATTTAATATATAAACATAACATATTTTTCTTAAATATATACATCCATGTGTGTATTTATATATACATTTCAATCATGACAACTCTCGGAAGATTTTAGCATGGTAATGCTTATGACTATGTTAATGTATTTGGTCGTGGCGGAATAGATCTGCTACGCTGCTGCTGAATTGCTGCTGCTGTTGGTTATTGCTGTAGTTGTAGATTATTGTGTGTGTGTGCGTGACGCGATCACTTCAACTTTTTCCTTATACCAGCAGAATCAACTTTAAACACTTATCGTCTTAATAATGCATCACTGTATAAAGGTCTGCTTTTATCTGTGTACACTCACAATGAAAACAAAACATTTTGCTTTTATAAAAAAAAGAAAACCTATAGGATGTTGCTTTCTGCCATTTGAGTTTCCTTTCTGTGAACAAATTAAGCCTGTCACAAAAATAAACTGAAACTCAGCATATATAGGCTGTTACGTGTCGCACTGTTTTTCCCTTGTTTATCTGTTAACTAAATCAAATATATTTCAAGAATTTATTCCTTGTATGTATATATGTACTGCAGATTATATATACAAACCCGATTCCCAAAAAGTTGGGACACTGTACAAATTTTGAATAAAAAAGGAATGCAATAATTTACAAATCTCATAATCTCAGCAACTTATTAGGTCAATTGGCAACATGATTGGGTATAAAACGAGCCTCTCAGAGTGGCAGTGTCTCTCAGAAGTCAAGATGGGAAGAGGATCACCAATTCCCCCAATGCTGCGGCGAAAAATAGTGGAGCAATATCAGAAAGGAGTTTCTCAGAGAAAAATTGCAAAGAGTTTGAAGTTATCATCATCTACAGTGCATAATATCATCCAAAGATTCAGAGAATCTGGAACAATCTCTGTGCGTAAGGGTCAAGGCCGGAAAACCATACTGGATGCCCGTGATCTTCGGGCCCTTAGACGGCACTGCATCACATACAGGAATGCTACTGTAATGGAAATCACAACATGGGCTCAGGAATACTTCCAGAAAACATTGTCGGTGAACACAATCCACCGTGCCATTCGCCGTTGCCGGCTAAAACTCTATAGGTCAAAAAAGAAGCCATATCTAAACATGATCCAGAAGCGCAGGCGTTTTCTCTGGGCCAAGGCTCATTTAAAATGGACTGTGGCAAAGTGGAAAACTGTTCTGTGGTCAGACGAATCAAAATTTGAAGTTCTTTTTGGAAAACTGGGACACCATGTCATCCGGACTAAAGAGGACAAGGACAACCCAAGTTGTTATCAGCGCTCAGTTCAGAAGCCTGCATCTCTGATGGTATGGGGTTGCATGAGTGCATGTGGCATGGGCAGCTTACACATCTGGAAAGGCACCATCAATGCTGAAAGGTATATCCAAGTTCTAGAACAACATATGCTCCCATCCAGACGTCGTCTCTTTCAGGGAAGACCTTGCATTTTCCAACATGACAATGCCAGACCACATACTGCATCAATTACAACATCATGGCTGCGTAGAAGAAGGATCCAGGTACTGAAATGGCCAGCCTGCAGTCCAGATCTTTCACCCATAGAAAACATTTGGCGCATCATAAAGAGGAAGATGCGACAAAGAAGACCTAAGACAGTTGAGCAACTAGAAGCCTGTATTAGACAAGAATGGGACAACATTCCTATTCCTAAACTTGAGCAACTTGTCTCCTCAGTCCCCAGACGTTTGCAGACTGTTATAAAAAGAAGAGGGGATGCCACACAGTGGTAAACATGGCCTTGTCCCAACTTTTTTGAGATGTTGATGCCATGAAATTTAAAATCAACTTATTTTTCCCTTAAAATGATAAATTTTCTCAGTTTAAACATTTGATATGTCATCTATGTTGTATTCTGAATAAAATATTGAAATTTGAAACTTCCACATCATTGCATTCTGTTTTTATTCACAATTTGTATAGTGTCCCAACTTTTTTGGAATCGGGTTTGTATATATATATATATATATATATATATATATATATATATATATATATATATATATATATATATATATATAAAATGTAATATAATATTTAGTATTACTACTGTACTACTCTCCGTTCAAAATAAACGAAAAGAAACCGAGCATAGTAGATTTGTTGTTTTTTTCCTGTTGTACCGAAATCGTATCGAACCGTGACCCCCGAACTGAGGTACGTACCGAACCGTGACATCTGTGTGCCACCCCTAATATATATATATAATCATTTTACTTTGTTATTCCGACATGGTAATTATGCCAGAAGAGATGTACATTTGGAGCTTGTTACATAAAGGATTATTTCAAAGATGAGAGATGTTTTCAAGTCTTAATATGACAAATTTGGATTCTGTTACATAACAATCTGCAGGAGTATATTAATTGCATGCAAATATTGTGAATGTTTTCTGCATGAAATCCCTGGAGTAGTGACAGAACGATCACATCACTGGACACTCAGTTAGTCATGAGGAACCCCTCCTAACTGCTATCTGTGTGTGAGATATGACATCATTACACTATGAT
This sequence comes from Schizothorax lantsangensis, assembly GCA_027422415.1. NCBI lineage: Eukaryota > Metazoa > Chordata > Actinopteri > Cypriniformes > Cyprinidae > Schizothorax > Schizothorax lantsangensis. The sequence goes on along the minus strand of CM049861.1, from coordinate 18,006,291 downwards.
GGCTGCTTTATCTTATTGTGACATCATAATTCTATCAGCTGGTTGACTCCCAGCGATGAGACAGCAGGAGCGATGGTTTTGAGGTGCTTCAGAGGGGTTCCTCCACTGACAGTGACATTGTACACACTCACAGATGCAGTACAAATGCACACACACACAGTTTGTACTAAAGTGAGTTGCAGAGTGGCGTAAAGCAAAACATATGGGTGTGTTCCTTGTGTATATCTGTTCCTCAGAATTCACTATAAATCAGTGAAGAAAATTCTGAAATACTGAACAATAAGAGGTTTCGCACTGTTATGTTGTGTTTTAAAAACTGATGTTTCGAAACGGATTAGTGGAGTATGTTTTACAAGAAATTACTTTTGTGGTTTTTCTACACTGAAGAAGCTTGGTGTAGAAACAATTTTCACTCAGAAATTGCTAGTCGAACAAGATGTCTCTAAGTTGTAAATCAATCAAAGATTGTTGGAGTATGTTTTATAAGAAAAGTCTTTCTTGTTCAATTCAATGTTACTTGCCGTTTCTTTGTACCGTTAATTATTTGTGAAATTTACTAGCAATTTCTGAGTGAATTTATTTTCTACACTTTTAAGAAATAAAGGTTCTTTATTGGCATTGATGGTTCCATGAAGAACCTTTAACATCCATGGAACCTTTCCATTGCACAAAAGGTTCTTGTAAATAGGTTCTTTAGTTTTTTTCTAAATGAATGAACCAAAATGGCTTTCTTATGGCATCACTATGAAAACTCCCAATTTGGTACATTGCTTGTTTTGTTTTGTTTTGTTTTTGTCTGTAGTGAGCTAGTCTTTTCAGCAGGAACGGCTCTCTAAAATAAACTACAGCTTAAAAGCAAACTCTGCCCATGGCCAGCAAATCCATGACCAATTAGATCAAGTATCCACCTAGTATTGGAGGGACACTCCAGGAATGGTTATGTAAACCTGATCACTTCAGAGCATTGCTCATACCGTTATACAGTACGCTCCAAAGGGCAGCTACCTAACTACTTGGTCACCACTAAAGACTGAGAAATGCCTTTCCTCCTTTATAGGCAGGCGTGTTTAGTGCAGATCAAAGGGACACAATCAAATTTATGCTAGTGGATTCTTTCTACATCTTTCTACATCTACATCATTCTGGCTTTTTCTCCCTCTTTAAACTCTTGTGCTGCTTTGTGCTTTTCAAGAATAAAACTAACAGCTGCAGCCATCCTCAGACTGCTGTTATGTTGCTATTTGGGGTGTCCGAAAGTATCTGGGTTTTAAAGTTTGTGGTGGTTCATATAATGGCAATTAAAAAGCATAAAAATAAGGGCTGTCAATCAATTAAGATTAATTACAGCAAAACCATTCTTTTTATTCAGTGCTTTTTAGTTTCACTTGCACAATAAACATTATATTCTACATTTGTCAAATTGCATCAAAATGCAAACTGAAATAAATGACAACTAATTATCAGCATTAAAAAGTTTAAGGTATTAATATATTTAATATTAATGTATATTTGATGGCATTAATGTTAAATGACTACTGACTTACAAAACAGTTGTTTAAATGGCAACATAAGGATGAATTGTGTGCATCCTGGGAGCCTTTGATATGGGCTGGAAACTATTTTTTACTGGAAATTTTATGTTGCTTTTAGAGAGACATTTCTCTTGTAATCTTAGATTAGAATCAGACAGTGTTTACACTAGACACGCAAAACTTGCTGCGCACTTTGAAGCGTGAAGATCTTCTCATCACTCAGAAGGTAAAGCTCTCAAAAATACCCTGGTTCACCATTTAAGAGGTTTGCTCTCAGGATGAGTTTACCATATAAGCTCAATGTACAACCTATGCTCACCACTAAACAAAAACTTGTTGAACTAACTCTGTGACACATTATTGCTCTGTTCCAAAAATGACTGATTTGGTACAATAAATGATGCCTTCAAGAAATAGTTCACCCAAAAATAAAAATTTACTAACCCTCAGGCCATGTGTTTGCTCATCAGAACAGATTTGGTGGAATTTAGTATTACATCACTTGTTCACCAGTGGATCCTCTGCAGTGAATGGGTGCCGTCAGAATGAGAGTCCAAACAACTAATAAAGACATGACAATAATCCACAAGTAATCCACATGACAGTCCATCATAATGTCTAGTAAAAGTTGTATCGTCTGAATTAGGGGAGAAATATGCACATATCAAGCACCATTCTAAACTAAAGTTCTGAACAAATATGTTGATGGATTTTGATGTGAGGGAACAACAGTGGACGGACTTTTCCACTGGAGGAAGTGTTATTATAGATTATGGACTTGTAGTTTAGCTGGAAGTGCCTTAATGATAAATTTGTTTCTTACAAAAACTTTTCACTTCAGAAGATGTTAATTGATGGGCTGGAGTCGTGTGGATTACTGTGGTGTTTTTATCTTTTATCAGCTGTTTTGACTCTCATTCTGACGGCACCCATTCACTGCAGAGGACCCATTGTTGAGCAAGTAATGTAATGCTAAATTTCTCTAAATCTGTTCTGATGAAGAAACAAACTCATCTACATCTTGGATAGTACATTTTTATTTTTTGGGTGAACTATTCTTTTAAAAGGCTGCTTCTGTTTTTCAAATAGAGCATGTCTTTCTCCATTATTTTGTTCTTATCATGACTTATATGCTCTTATGGAAACAGTGAAGTGGATTCAAGTGAGCAGCTTACAGAATTCTTCAAAGTTCAGACGTTATGTATGCAACAGCAATATGATCTGTTTGGATCTGAGTCTTTCGTAAGGTCAGTTTTGGGCGATGGTGTAAGGCCGGGAGTTAGTCATACATCAAGGAAATCTACTGCTGGAATAAATTTCTCACAGACTAATGAAACTAAACTCATTCATTGGCCTGACATGTGCTTTAAATGTTTACATGACTTACATCTACATGTTAACTGAGGACTACCACATGAAAAAAAAAATGCGATAGTAATTTATAGTAAATACTATTGTGTTTTGGAACCATACTATAGTAAAGTACTTGAATTAATTTGCTGTTGTAATTCTATAGTTGCTGTGGTAATATAACAACTATAGTAATATAAACAAATCACTTTACCCAATACTGTACTTCTACAAGTTTTCTACAACTATAGGGAATAGGGAAAGAACAATACACTACAGTTTACTGTAGTAAAAACTAAAGTATTCTACAGTATACAGTTTATCAGTTCACTATAGTAGTATAGTTAATACTACATTAAGCTGTAGCATTCATTAACAAAGTGTTGTAAATAATATAATATACATGTGCATCTCAATAAATTAGAATGTTGTGGAAAAGTTAATTTATTTCAGTAATTCAACTCAAATTGTGAAACTCGTGTATTAAATAAATTCAATGCACACAGACTGAAGTAGTTTAAGTCTTTGGTTCTTTTAATTGTGATGATTTAGGCTCACATTTAACAAAAACCCACCAATTCACTATCTCAACAAATTAGAATACTTCAGAAGACCAGAAATTAAAATAAAGCTTACCCCAAGGGCATCCAAGATGTAAAACATTTTTAGTGAATTGTTGGCCTTCTGGAAAGTATGTTAATTTACTGTATATGTACTCACGGATACTTGGTAGGGGCTCCTTTTGCAACACCTTTAATTACTGCCTCAATTCGGCGTGGCATGGTACAAGAGGTGATCACCGCTCGTTTGTGGCACTGCTGATTTCTCTGTGGTGGTATGGACTAGAAGCCCAAAAGGATCTTTCTTTGATAGTGGCCTTCAGGTCATCTGCATTGTTGGGTCTGGTGTCTCTCATTTTCCTCTTGACAATACCCCATAGATTCTCTATGGGGTTCAGGTCAGGGGAGATTGCTGGCCAATCAAGCACAGTAACACCATGGTCATTGAACCAGCTTTTGGTACCTTTGGCAGTGTGGGCAGGTGCCAAGTCCTGCTGGAAAATGAAATCAGCATCTCCATAAAGCTTGTCAGCAGAAGGAAGCATGAAGTGCTCTAAAATTTCCTGGTAGATGGCTGCGTTGACTGTGGACTTCAGAAAACACAGTGACCAACACCAGCAGATGACATGGCAGCCCAAATCATCACTGACTGTGGAAACTTCACACTGGACTTCAAGCAACATGGAATATGTGCCTCTCCACTCTTCCTCCAGACTCTTGGACCTTGTTTCCAAATGAAATGCAAAATTTACTTTCATCTGAAAAGAGGACTTTGGACCACTGAGTTCTTTTTCTCCACAGCCCAGGTAAGATGCTTCTGACGTTGTCTCTGATTCAGAAGTGGCTTCACAAGGAACTGGGAAGGTTCACAAGGAACCTTTTCCTGAAGACGTCTGAGCATGGTGACTCTTGATGTTTCAGTCCACTCCTTGTGAAGCTCTCACAAGTGTTTGAATCAGCTTTGCTTGACTGTATTTTCAAGCTTGCGGTCATCCCTGTTGCTTGTGCACCTTTTCCTACCTAAATTCTTCCTTCCAGTCAACTTTGCATTTAATATGCTTTGATACAGCACTCTGTAAACAGCCACAACTTTCGGTAATGACCTTCTGTGACTTACCTTCTTTGTGGAGGGTGTCAATGTTCGTCTTCTGGATCATTGCCAAGTCAGCAGTCTTCTCCATTATTATGGTTTCAAAGAACAAGAGATACCCAGAATTTATACTGTATGGATGGTCATTAATTGAAACTCAAATGTAAATATTCTAATATTTTGAGATACTGATTTTTGACTTTCATGAGCTGTAAACTCTAATCATCAAAATTAAAACAAAAAAAAAACTTTTGAAATGTTTTACTTTACATGCAATGAATCTAAAATATATGAAAGTTTCACTTTTTGAAATAACTTACAAGAAAAAATTTACTTTTTCACGACACTCTAATTTATTGAGATGCACCTGTATACAGTATAATACACTTTACTATAGTATGGTTCAAAAAGACTATAGTATTTACTATAAATTACTATAGTATTTTTTCATGTGGGCTGTTGGATTAATTGAAAATTTAAGGAAAGAAGATTTTTTTATAAATCCTGGTAACCTGGTAGATTCCTTGTAGCAATCTTGTCACTTGAGAAGGAAAAAGACTTAAGATATCCCTTGTTTTCTGAATAAAAATGTATCACGATTATGTAAATTTATGGCTAAAACAAGAAAAAACATGGGGTTAGAAAAACAAATTTAATTCAAATAGAAAACAAGATTATTGTTCTTATCCCATTTGGCAGATTTTTTTAAAAGCAAAAACTCACTTAAATAAGACTTAATACCTTGTCATTTTGCTTCTCAAGTAAACGTATCATGATTTAAGAATTTTTAGATATTTTGCTCGGAAAAAAAGACAAAAATACTGTGTAAGAAAATCTTTTTTTTTTTTTTTAGAGTGTTAGACTTTTTCATTTGGCAAAAGTAAATGTATCTTGTTTTAAAAATGTTTAAATATTTTTATTTGAAAACAAGACGAAACTAAAAACAACAGATAAGTTTTGGTTTTAAGAAACATGGTGGAAGGTGAAACGAGATTATATGTTCAGTTCAGTTGATATTTCACTCTTCAGTAGCATGTAATGACTGGCTTTCTTACTCATAGCAATTAGAAAGCAAAAATATTAGGGCTGTCAATCGATTATGTTTAGAATTTAGCTTAATCTCAGCATAAAGTTATGCTCTTTATTTTCTTCACTTGCACAATAAATGCTTTGCAAACTCACTGGAACTCATTTGAAATCTGGAATAATTGCTGAATTCTCAGAAGCATGTAATCGCTGACTTTCTGACAGATTTTTTTTTTTTCAGCTTGTGCAAGAACAATGACCAGCGAGGATGAAATCTATAGTGAAGCAACCGAAATGGGCCTGACAGGTATGGCTCAAACACAGAGCAATACGAGCTGAGTAAGTACTTAAACATCCTGTAAATAATGCACCTAAGACTGGAGCAATCGTCTGATGTTGCTACGATTTACTTGGATTTGAATATAATTACAGGAAGATAGTGTGGAATTCGTGAACACCCAAACTTTCAGCAGGCTGTCATCGTAATAGCTTTGTATTTTAAACATGTATGTAAACATACTGAATGACGCAGCAATGTTCGATGAAATCCCTTCAATCTCACCCAGATCAGTAAGTTAGCGGTGCCAGAAGGAGATCAGGTGTAAGCTCATGTTGTATAGGAGGAGATTAGTCCTGTTGAATGTGTGGCTTTGTTTACAGCTCCCCGAGACACTTATGGACACTCTCATTTTCGGCTGCACTCAACATGCTTTGGCCAAAACCGTTTGTTGGGCTGTTAAAAGCCAGCGGTACATTACCAGCTCTAAGCCTTATCTTTTTACACATGCTCACATAATGCCTGAGATCAAGACGGGTCCTCTACAATGTGCCATTAATTTCATCTTTCAGGCCTCCTTATCAAAATATTTTGTTCCAGCTTCCATCAAAATACTTCAGTAACCTTGGAATCTGTCAAAACATTTGGGATATTTTGGAGTTTACCTGATGGCAAATGATTCCTTCTGAAATCGCTGCCTGAAATATTCTCCCCATTGCAGATTAAAGGGCTGCGTGCTTTAAACAAAGGTGTTCTTGAGTGAGTAGAGCCTGGCTGAACTGTCTTGAACCATGACGTTACTGAAAGAACGAGCCTTTGGCTTGCAGTAGTCAAGCCAAAATGAGCCGGGAGGAAATGTGACTAAGCAATGTTTAACCTCTGACCTGTCTATCTGTCTGCCTCTTTCCCTCCCTGTATGTCTCTCTCTTTCTCTAGGAAACATTTGTCAGCAAATACAGTACGTATCAGTGTGTCACAGATATCTAAACAAACAACTACAGTGTTGCCTTCACGATTGCTATTATTAGTCATTTAGTCTAAGCACTGTCTTTTATATCTGTTGCAGGGTTAATTTTAAAGTGTCGTTAAAATTGACAGCATGCAATTAAAATTTACCTAATTTTGGCAGTAGAGTATTTTATTTTAGTATGTATTTGGCCTGTCCATTTTACAGTTCGTAATTTTATTTCCTGATATAGGAAAGGAAAGGAAAGGAAAGGAAAGGAAAGGATGTGACGTGTGGGCAAGTATGGTGACCCATACTCGGAATTTGTGCTCTATATTTAACCCATCCAAGTGCACACAAACAGCAGTGAGTAGTGAACAAACACACACACACACACACACACACACTCGCACCGTGAACACACACCCGGAGCAGTGGGCAGTCAATGCTGCGGCGCCCGGGGAGCAGTTGGGGGTTCGGTGCCTTGCTCAAGGACACCTCAGTCGTGGTATTGAGGTGGAGAGAGCGCTGGACATTCACTCCCCCCACCTACAATCCCTGCCGGACCTGAGACATATAATGTTAATAAATAAACCTAGCTGAAAAACTAAAATCTGCTTTGTGCTTTAAAATATACTAATAGCCACTATGTCATTTTTACTCTTAATTATATCACAAATATCAAAATTACAGTAAGATGACATGCATTATCCCAATAAATACAATATTTTTTCATCATGCACACTATTTTATTTTACTAGATTTTGTTTTTCAGTTACAATTACAAAAGTCTTTGCAATGTTCTTAAAGATGCACTATATAAATTAAGATGCACTTTATACATTTTTACTACTTTTTTAACTTACAAAAAATTACAGTAAAATGACATGCATTATCCTGATAAAATAAATAAAAAAAATTCATCATGCACACTTTTTTATACTCCGTTTTGTTTTTAGTTACAATTACAAACACTTGTGCAATGTTCTTAAAGATGCACTAAATATTGTTTTCTCATTTAAATAAGTTTTATGCATATTAGGGTCCCCTCCCCAAAAAATAAAATAAAAAAATATTCAACTCTCTCTTCAACTTGCTGTGCCTTTTCTTTTTTAGACAATGTGACCACTCTAATTTTTCAGCCCCTTTTCTCAAAGACCACTTTTCATGGTCCAGTTGAGTCCCAATGGATAAAGCTAAATCCCACCATTTAACTTCATCCATCGGGACTCGACTGGACCATGATTGCTCATTTATTACACTATTTGACTGAAATATTACTCAAGTAAAAAAGGTTGTGAATGCCATTTCATGTAGTTCTAGTTTTATATGTTTTCAAATGCTGCTGAACAATGTGTAAAATGTGTGAAAAGAATAAACATAAACTAATTTGAACACTATATCTTACCACATACTGTTTCTCATTTACTATCCCATTTATTTTTTCTTAAATTTGTATTATTGTAGAAGTAAAACAGGTGTTGAATGTCATTTCATGTAGTTCTACTTACATATGTCTTCAAATGCTACTGACCAAAGTGTGCAACTAATGAGAAGAATTAACTAATTTGATAAAACAGGCATCATTGTATTTAACACGCATTCAATATTTCACTCCGCACAGGTTCTGCACATGTATCTGGGATGTTTGAGCAGCTGGTCTCTCTTAACGGAGAGAGATTTTCTCACAGGGTCTCTCTCCTGAGGAAACACCTCTACGGCATGTAAGATGACCACACATCTAGCACAAACCAAATGCTTTCGTCCCACCACTCATCTGTGTGCTGAAATTTCCCCATTTTTGAATGGACGCCAGTGCAGCCATAGTTTGGTTTTGTGCGAACCTGTTTGTTTGGGCCGTATACCCAGCAAAGCTTCTTCTGTCATAGAGCTGTCACTGTCTGCCCCTCTGCTCAACCTGCGGAGATTCCTCAGGGATGGAATAATCACAGGTGAGGTTGCAGCCTGACAGTGAAGTGAAATAACCCTATATTGTATAAACATTACATCACTGCTTCTATAAGTTGGGTCTGGCAGTGGTCCACATTTTATAAGCTCTCGTGTGCTTGAGAAAAAGGGAAGTGGATTTTACTTCAATGTCCATTTCCTCCCACAAACCACAAATGCAAGATAGACAAGCAATAGAGTGCTGCATGGATGAAATATTTTTGTTGGTCAAAACTGAGAGAGAGTGAGAAAGAGATGACAGCTGTGTGTGTGAATTACCTGCATCTGTGGGTTTCTCTCTCTACAAAATTATGTTGTGAATTGAGTTACTTAAATTCCTTTACTTTAGTTACTTACTTACGATTTTACCTCCTTGTTACTGAGGATTATAATGTAACGATCCAGTATATAAGCTATTTTATTAATAAAAGTCATGGGGCAGTGTTTCTGTGCTCCTGAAAGTTTCTGTGTGTGCGCAGCGTGAACTCTGATATCTCTTTCTCTTTCTCTCGCTCTCTGTGTATGTGTATGTGTATGTGTATGTGTATGTGTATGTGTATGTGTATGTGTGTGTGAGCGTCAATTAAAGCAGCGCATTAAATGCATTAATGGGCCAATTTCAGTGTTGGCATACAACAATGGCAGTTTTTTTGTGGGTGGAGACATCTGGTGACAGAAAATTACAGTTTTAAAAGTAGCAGTCTATGGAAGCCATGGAATTAAAGAATAAAAAATATTGCTCAGAATCATGAGTTTATAACCCACACTTCTGGCTTTTTTCTTTAGAATTGACAAACTCACAATTGTTGAGTCAAATTGAGTTGTAAAGTCCAAACTAGGATATATAAACTTGCATTTAAAAAAATAAATAAAAAAGTCAGAATTGTGAGATAAAATAGGTAAATGCTATGTAAAATGTTTTAGTTTTAAAAACTAGTTCATGCTGTAACTGTAGGGCTAATACAATATGTCCCCTATGAACTGCATATGTGAATATTATGTAGACCTATTGTTTAAATCAGTTGAAAATAGGGTAATCACAGCAGGTTTAATACATAGTCTGTCTGTTTAAACGTCTGTGTTTAGTTTCAAATGGCATCCGAAGTCACAACAATACATGTTTTCTCTTATTCCATGGATTTTACCTGTTTCCCTCCACTTGTTACCAGCGTTTTTCTGCCAACACAATGTGCGCACAGCTGCAAATGACGTAACTGTGACATCTACTCCAAATTGGTCTATATCCACCTTTTTCCTCAGAAACCGATGACCGCCAAAATGATGGATTCTCACTTCCGTTTGGGTGCTCTCATTTTTCTGGTCTCCATAGATATCCATGTTAAAACGGTAAAAAAAAAAAGATCGACAAAATTAATTAAACTGAAACTTTTTCAATATAACTAAATATAAAAATGTGCACAGGGTTAAGCAGTGCTGTTATTGGCTGCCACAGTAACAGCAATAAACTTAAGGAATTCCTGTAATGTAATTTTGTGTACCAGCAAATCTGTCCGTGTCCGGCAGTGAAGAAAATAAGCAAGGCTTGCTGCGCTTGTGTTAAAATACTGTGTGTAAATTAATAAAATTCTGTGTTAAAACAGTGGTTCCCAACCACGTTCCTGGAGGCCCCCCAACACTGCATGTGTTCCATGTCACCTTAATCAAACACACCTGATTCAGATCATCAGCTCATTAGTAGCAACTCCAAGACCTGAATTGGGTGTGTCAGACAAAGGAGAGATGCAAAATGTGCAGTGTTGGGGGGCCTCCAGGAACGTGGTTGGGAACCACTGTGTTAAAATAATGTGTGCTCTTATCATTTTGTGGACAAAATCCTGCAAACTTCACCCCAATCGGGAGCAAACCTCCAATTGCGACACTGTAAAGTGATGAAACTCTGGTGCCATGTGCTTTTTGAAACCATTACCATAGGTTTAACGCTATATTATCAGCTCGGAAAATGTTAATTTGAGTAGAAACACCAGAGACCAGAAATGTAAAGCATCGTTCCAGTCGGGTGAGACTTCCACGTTCTGGTAAAAGGTGGATAGAACGTGATTAAACTGACTTGGAACTACCTGTGCATTAAATGGTTTTAATGCATTCTTACCATACTTGTCAGAACACTCGATTCTGATTGGCTGGCAGTAACTGGGTCAAAAGTAATCCGTTTGAAGCTCACAGAAAGGTGATTCATTCTTTCTTTATCAGGTAACATTTCCTTATTTTGACTCGCTATGATATCCGAACCCAGCAAAATTTCACTTATTTTGTCTCCTTAACAATAAAAGCAGATGAAGCGGTCTTTTTTCACCGAAGGACAGGGTAAAGTCTGAGACAGAGAGACAGATTGTTCAGAACGATACGGCCCTCAGACCGCAGCTGAGAAATGGTGCGTTTTTGTTTATGGAGTGTGCGTGAATATATTCCAGACTTTATTAAATTGTGAACTCAGTGGGAAGGAGAGAGGGCCGAATAGCACTTTGGAACAAAAGGCCTCAAGTTTCATGTTATGTCTTGGTTACAAATGACACAGCTTAACCCGGGATAGGAGACAAAGGCATAAATTGAATCTGGCCCCAAACCACAGACTCCTTAAGTGAAGGAAGGACATATCTGCAACACTTCTCTGACACCGTGAAGTGATACTCTTTTATATTGTTATGGTTAGACTGACGCCCCGAGCCAAGGAATGGCAGAAAATGGATTTCCACCCTTCAACTTTTCCAACTTTATCCAGCAGATTTCTCAACAATGAGGAGATCATTCCTGAGTCATCCGAGCTTCAGTGAGTCTGCAACAGGCGCGTGAATGTTTCGGAATGTGCATCATAATGAAAAAGCATCAATATCCCGAGTTCATTGGTGCAATTTAACGTTGTTTTCCGTGCCAAGAAAAGAGCCATCAAACATAGACGACTCCTTCTGCTTCTTTTGTTATTCAACTCATTAATAATTCTGTTATACCTCTGATCTCCTATTGATATTAAATATATTCCCAGATGTTTTTCTTGTCAGTTCTACCACTCCTGTCTTGAATATCTTTGCTATTGTTTAACTTATGAGCAGGAAAACCTGCAGCCTTTAATAGGCTAAAGAAAACACAGGTTTGTCATCAATCACTGCAGTGCAGCTACACGACAAAGCAACACCTACAAATTGGCTTTGAATTGCTAAATAGTGAAATCAGTGTTTCAGGGCAGGGCAGGGCAGCATTTTTTTTTCTGCTGGAATGAATCACTAAAATGTGACATTCATCTTTTTGATGAGTTTTGCTTTGATTAATGAGTGTCTGAGAGTGGAAAGTCCCTATCAAGCATCGGGAAGAGGGCAGGCGTTTAGTACACAGCGCTCATCAGAAATCAGAAGTCTTCCAGAGAACAGCTTGCATGATTTTTTTTTCTACTTATGCTGAAGCTGTCAGCATGCCACCCAAAAGCTCTTTCTCATTCTTAACTAACAAGATGTCACATTTTGGTTGTTTGTCTACTTTTTTTTTAATAGAAACATCAAAGTGCCTGTGTAGGGAAAGTGTAAAGCTTTGTTTCAGTTCTGTGATATGACAAATGTATTTTTAAAATGCAAATATTCCTCTCAGCTAATGAGGTTATAAAAGATGCATGTAAAAATTATTTTAAAAATTATCAAATTTATTTTAAAAATGAATGCAACTTTTTTATGTTCACATTTATATTAACGTATATAATTATTATAATTATTATTGTTATTATTATTATTATTATTACATTTAAGAAATGTGTAGTAAAAGTTAGGACAAAAAATTCAAAACATAATAAATTGTTAATATATGTGACCCTGGACAACAAAACCAATCATAAGTAGCACGGATATATTTGTAGCAATAGCCAACAATACATTGTATGGGTCAAAATTATCCATTTTTCTTTCATGCCAAAAATCATTTGGATATTAAGTAAAGATCATGTTCCATGAAGCTATTTTGTAAATTCCCTACCGTAAATATATAAAAACTTAATTTTTGATTAGTAATATGCGCTGCTAAGGACTTAATTTGGACAACTTTAAAGGTGATTTTATCAATATTTTGATTTTTTTTTTTTTTTGCACCCTCAGATTAAAGATTTTCAAATAGTTGTATCTCAGACAAATATTGTCCTATCCTAACAAACCATACATCAATGGAAAGCTTATTTATTCATATTTATTTACTATATTTATTATTTTATTTTATTTTTTTAATGTAGTTTTTTTTTTTTTTTTGCAAAACAGAAAAGCCATTTTCAGCTTGTTTTAGGAAGCATGTCTTAGAACTGTATTCAGTCCTCCTGATGAGGGACTTCCTAAATACCATCACAGATTTCACTTCACGACTAAGACGCAAGATACCTTGATAATCCTGACAGGCATTGTGAAACGCTGCAGTATGAATGATAAAGATCGGAATTTCATTGTTTGTTATTGTTTTAGCTGATTCATCCTGAAATTGACTGTTCCCGGTCCAGGGCCAAGCGCAGTCATGCAAACCTCTGTACTAATAATTTCAGAACATGTGGTAGGATGATATTTGCACAGCAACACCTGTAGGTACTTCCCCAGACTATAAAACACAAGAATGCTACTCTACCTTCACGTCGAGCGTTTGAGTGATGGCACACGATGTGAGTTTTTTACAGGACAGAGAATAGTGTATATCTGCTCAAGGCTGCTTTATCGGCGCTCAAGCGAAGCTTCTTTGTGATTGAAGTTCCCTGATGGACAGATAAAGCCCTCAGCAGCAAAAAGTGCCTGAATGCTATCTGTCTCCACGGGACCTGCTGAAGTCCAGCTCAATTTGACATTCAATTCAATCCTTTTGTGTTGAGGCTACATGGATCATTTTTGTTGCTCATGCTTTTGCAAATGATGCATTTAACCGTAAATCTGTATCTGTTTTGCTATTGTATTTTTCATAAAGTTCACATTGATGAAATATAACACAGATATATATACACAGATAAATATTTTTTTGTCAGGTTACATATTATTTACAACTTAAAGCCCAGGATGTCTCTACTTAACCGTCGGTCTCATACGGTTGTGGCTAGAAGAGATACATCTATGGCTGGAAGTGACGCAAAATCTCAGCCTACATTGTTGCAAAGTCTTTTGAACCAAAATCTCTTAAAATCTCACCGGATGGACAGGAAAAAATAAAACGTACAGTGATGAAGACAACTGTGAACTAGATTTCGCAAGACTTGCGTCACTTTCGGTCGTAGTTTTATCCCTTCTAGCCACAACAACTGTCTCATGCACATCTGCCATGTTTGTAATTAACACATAGGGTTTTATTTAGAACAACAAACACTAATTTATGTAAACACAGAGGATGGTAAACACTAGCTATTTAGTGAATAACATCATTATTTTTGTTTTCTTTGCACACAAAGTATTCTCGTAGCTTCATAAAATTACGGTTGAACCACTGATGGCACATGGACTATTTTAACGATGTTCTTACATTTCTGGCCTTGAACATGTCAATTACATTGCTGTCTATGAAGGGTCAGAGAACTCTCGGATTTCATCAAAAATATCTTAATTTGTGTTCTGAAGATGAACGAAGGTCTTACGGGTTTGAAACGACATGAGGATGAGTAATTAAAGACAGAATTTTCATTTTTGGGTGAACTTTCCCTTTAAAAGAAAATCCAAATAGTGAGGCACAAAGAAACACAAGAGCAATTCTAAGGTTCACATAAACCTGACTTTTATTTTGGAATATTAGATATTTTGTCCTGTCTGTTTACCATCCTCTGTGTTTACATAAATGTTGCATCATAGCATTTTGAAATATTTTGGTAAAGCTGCATACCTATCTCAAAAGATGTTTTAAAAATGACTTTTATATATACTACTTTTATAGACTTTTCCCCTCACCTCTAAATAACTGTGCATTTGCTGTGTCCCAGTCTTTTTTTGCTTGCCCATGTCACACACTGCATACAATGATGTTTTTTCATATTTAGTATGCTGACATAGACATACACTTAAAATTTAATTTAAGTTAATTTTGTTCAACAAAATTATTTGTTTTAATATACTTGCTTAAATTCATTTGGAGAAGTTCGTTGAACAAATTATTTTATTATTAATAACTTTGGAAATATTATCTGTACTTCAAAAGTACACTGTAAAAATGATTTTTCAAAAATTAAATGTTAAAAGTTAAAACAAAGATTAATGAAGTATGTTTTACAAGAAAATATTATTTCAGTCTTTCTGCATCAAAATTTCACATTTAATTCAATGTGTTACTTGTTGTTTCTTTGTAAATATTTGTGAAATCTACTAGCAATTTCTGAGTGAAAATAGTTTCAAATTAAATCCTACACTGTTTTTTTTCAGTGTACAGACCACAACCACTGTAAGGGTGGTCTTCCATGTTTCTGTCTGTCTGCTTGAGTTCCTCCTACAGTTTAGAGTCTGTTTTCACTCTCAAACTCTCTCTCTCTCTCAACCTCTCCGCTCACACACTCAGTCAACTCTATAACCTGTTCAGTCTTCTCTGTAACCCAATCCAGCATTTAAAACAAAAAGGTAGACACTCTTCAACAAGGAAAGGTCCTTTATCGCCTTCCCAAGAGGTTTTGAATATCAGCCTGTGCAGATAGCATCTCTCCCTGGCTATTCGAGTGTGTCATGGCCTCTTTCATTTGATCTTTATTTACATCTGCCATTGTGTGGCCTAAGCCATTAAACGAGAAGCCGTTCTGAATGGATGAGAAGTTCGGGATAATGCCTCCGCACTCCATTCAGTTTCCTTCATTAGCAAGCTGTCCGTCCGTAGTGACGGATGAGAGAAAAAGCAAAAAGACGAAGGGGGGTAGAAAGACAAATGGAGACCCAAAAGAGATTCACTGTAATGCAAGTGAATGCTTCACCTCATAGGATTCCATTCAAATCAAGGCTTGAAAGCAAAGTCAAGCTCGGTTTCCTACAGACACAAAGAGAGACAGAGATAGCAAGTCTCCATATGGTGATGCATGATGGGGCCAGTTCACTAAATGCTTACTAACCACCTTCGTCATTCACTAACCACCTTAATCCAGCTGTAGATCCTACACTGAAAACAATTCGGTGCAGGATTTCATTTGAAACAGATTTCACTCAGAAATCTTGAAGTTTCTTCAAGAAACTGAAGTAGAAAGACTGAAATAGTATTTCCTTGTTAAATGTACTCTAATAATATTTATTTACAACTTTGAAAAAATATTTTTTTACAGTGTAAATGTGCAAGTATTGCGCTGCAATATATGCATTCTTATTATATTCTTATAACTTATATTCAGTATCATTATTTATTTCAGCACAAACATGCTTCCTTGCTACTTAAATTAGGTTTATTCACAAAAGTCATAATTAATTGCCTCATGCGATAAAGTAAGCAATCTTGCCTCCTGTGCAAAGCAGGCAGTTAAATTTTAATTCATATAGAGCTTTGTGTGCATTTTCTGTTTATTATGAGTAATTCATTATGTGATGATTCATGAGACATTGTGAAATAACAATTTTTACACTACCATTAAAAATGACTACCAGTCAAAAGTTTGGAATAAGCATTTTTTGTATTTTGTTTTTTTTTATGTTTTTGTCTCTTATGCTCACCAAGGCTGCATTTATGTGCTCAAAAATATAAAGAAACTCAAGAAACATTTACTGTTATCAATGTTTTAGCTTTTTAATATTTTTGTGGAAACTATGATACTGTTTCCCGAATTCTTCGATGAATAGACACTTCAACAGTTATCTGAAATAGAAATGCAATATTACAATGTCACCATATTAGAATGATTTCTGAAGGATCGTGTGACATTGAAGACTAAAGTAATGATGCTGAAAATTCAGCTTTGCATCACAGAAAAAAAAATACAGAATTTTTGAAAAATATATTTAAATTAAAAAAATTCACAATATTTTTGTTTTTACAGTATTTTTTTTATAAAATAAATGCAGCCTTACAAATTAATTTCAGAAACAATTTTAAAAATCTTAATTATTCCAATTTTTAACCAGTGTAAGGTATTTTCCCTATAGTGTAAGTTGACCGAAGTACAATAACACAAAACCTAAAATAATCAAAAGGAGTATGCACTATTATGTTTGCATCATTGCCTCATTTGCATAATTCCTTTACTGAATTGAGTTCTAAAACAATGCAAATTCTGCATGCAAATAAATAAGATCAACAGGCACAATTGATTCTCAGTGAATTCCCCTCTGTGTGTGTTAGTTTGTCTGTTTTAATGCGTTTGTGTGTGTATGTGTGTGTGAGCACACGCTCATGCTGGCCTTTTTACAAATTGCGCAGGGTGTGGGAATTTCCCTCCTGTAGTGATCTGTCAATCAGAGTGTGTGTTTGTGTGCATGTGCACTTTTGTGTGACTCTATTTATTTGTGTGTGTGTTTTCTCTCAGTGCAGTTCCTCTGTCAGCCTCCTGATGTTGGTTGTTGTGTTAGTGATCATTCATGGCTAATCCTGCTTCTTTCCCTCCCAGGTTGCTGTGTGATGTTGGTTAAAGGTAAAGCAGGCTAGTGGGGAGATGCATGAGAGATTTTAGGCCTCCAGGGCAAAGACAAACAAGAGTTCACAAGTTTAGATGTTCATATAATCTAAAGGATGAGGGTAGACAGGAGTGTCTGCAAAGGAAGAACTCAATCCAGAGACTCAATTCAAGCTCTAAATTTACTCCTCAGTGTCATTTTGCAAACAAAATGGAAACTTGGGGTGAAGGAACAACTATTGAAAGAAGAAAGATATACAACTATTTGTATATTAATGGTTTGCATGCTTTTGTGAGGTCAGTTCATACCGAGTTTGATCCGGTTACTTGTTAGGACTGTAAACACCAAGTCAAATGGGTTTAGGAGAGTGTTTATAGTAGATGTGTTTCACTGTTTGTGGTGTATGTATTACTGTTGTTGAGCTTAAAGGTCCAAAAAGTATTGCATAAGCATTATTGCATTATCTTCATGTATGATTTGTTGATCTTACATTTTTTTATTATATTTGTTGATCTTTGTACTACAGTGGTTTTGTGATGCAACATCAACAAAACTATTGTAAATAAAATAGCTTTAGTTTTGTAACTCCCACTACATAATTTCAAACTCATAATTATTTCACCTTTTATTTATTTACTTATTTGTTTGTTTGTTTGTTTTGGTTAAGTTGGTGCTCAGCTGGGAAATATGAACTAGATCAATACTTTCATTTATTAACATTGGTTAACATGAACTTACAATGAACAATACTTCTAAACCATTTATTAATCTTAGTCAATCTTAATTTCAACATTTACAAATACAATATTTACAATACAATCAAAAGTTGTATTTGTTAACATTAATGCACTGTGAATTAACAAACAAATAACAATTATGTTTTTGTTAGCATTAACAAAGAATAAAAAATAAAATAAAAAAATCCAACAAAACATAACATTAAATTAAATTAACATTATCATGTCATTGTTTTCATATTTGCATAATGTTTGAAAGGTCCTTGTCTTAAAAACAAAAATAAACCGCACCTTTGATGGAAAAATAAATCCCGAACTCAGTCACGTCACATATCCAATGCAACTTAAAAATGAGCAAACCAAAGTTTGATACACTGCTATAAAAACACTAGTAGCTATATTTACATGCACCCAAATCTGTTAGTAATCAAATTGATCATTCAGTCAAATTGAAAAGCCTTCATGTAAACACCTTAGTCAGTCCAACTGAGGTTGATCCAAATGAAATTTTCATTGGACTGAACATGGGACACTTTAACAGGATTTGTTTGAAAAACATAAATGCACAAGTAAATAAAAATATGAATCAGATTGCAATATTTAGGATTCATAGAAACTTAAATTGGATCTGATTCATTTGGCTTAATGAAAATTAGTGCATGCAAACATAGCTGTTGTATAAACCAATACTGTGCAGATTCAATGCATTGTAACGTGTTCTAGGTTCATTCAGGTGAGCTTCTGCATTGCTGAAGGAACTGGTGGTGTTTTGTGTGTGGAGTTAGCCGTGAGCGAGGGGTGGGGATGTCGAGCTCCCCGGTTTCACTGCAGACGGCACATTCCAGGCTCAGCTTTGATAAGACACAGGGCAGTAGAAGACAAGGAGTCAGTCAGTGGTGGGGTCCACAGCAGGCCAATGATTAATCCGGCCCCAATCATTAGTGGACTCCAAACTCTCACAGTTTGAGAGAGACGAGGACCAGCCCCGACTCACAGACACATGCGTTACAGAATCTAGGGGAATGTGGGAAAGCGTTTTCACATGGTAAAAGCATCAAAATCATCATGCTTACACATGCAAATATTCAAAACTGCCATATATGATACATTTATGAGCAACAACTCAAACTGGACATGATTTTTAACCCTATAAAGCCTTATTTCTAAAGCCTCTAAATTACCAACATAATCAAAATTTTCCTGAAACAACCCGTAGTACATAGTCTACTGCATGCCTTCTGTTGCCAGATTGGTACTTTGTACTTTTTACCAAGTAAAAATCCTTTGAGTATAATAGTAAAAATGCCCTCCTTCAGGTTGTGGCACTTGTGTCTTTTTGCTGTGAAATCTTACTGATTTTTAAAAATTAAAAGTAAGAAAAACTTTTGTATTGCTAGTAATATTTCAAGATGAACACTTACTGGATTCAAGCAACTTAGGTTTACTTGAATATTTTGAGGAGTACTTGATTATTTTGGCTTTTGAGGAGTGTTTATTTGTTCATCTCTCAATCATCACTAATTATATATATTATTGGGAGATATAGAGTGATAACATATTTATATGCATTTTTTGTAACTAGTCTGCTGTTATACAGATCTCATCGATTTACATTTTTTACATTTTCACATAGAATTTAATTGTACTTTTCGGCCATATAAATATCAACAACTCAACTAAATTTTTTGCTCAGTTTGGGCCTCTGAATAAAACTGAGATCGAGTATGAGCTCCATATTCTCCTATATCATTATATGAGCCTGATGAATCATATATGATACTCAACACATGCAAACTTAAAATAATAATAATGACTGTCTTAAAGTTTAAAAAAGAAAGAAAAAAACCTGTTCCATTTCGCTAAATTATTTTTCAGACTTTTATTTCATATGTCAGGCTTTAGACAGTTAAATATAGTAATTGAACCCTTTTGTTAAGATAATGCATCTTACTGTCCTCGATTGGACCCAGGTTTGGAGATAGAAGGCAGCTGCAAGATCACAATACATCTCAAGCTGTGTTTCTCTGGTCCCTTTGGTCCCCTTGATCCCGCCGGCTCCCGCCTGCCCTGGTTCCTCCACTGCTGAGTTTTGATTAGTTGTTCATCAGTTTCATTAAAAGGAAACCTAACCTGTGCACTCGTTCTTACAGTGATGGATTCCCTAAAGCAAGTCTGTGAAGCCCTGAGACTCCACATGAGTTCCTGGTACCATTTAGCATTAGCAAACACAGGAAGGAGTGTTGCAGGGGTCACTGTGTGTGTGTTATTCTGTATGAACCTGCACTACAATCCATTTTTATACATCTTTCTGTTCTTTTCTTTTGAGGTAGAGTTGTTTAGGGTCACTGGTTGGTTTGAACTTCTGAGGGGTTTTTGTTTGGTTTGGGCTCTTTCTCACCTTGACCTCTTCACCCTGTTCAAACACACTCCACCGCCAACACAACACCATCCAAGCCGTCAAGTGTTGAAAGAAAGGCTGGTAAGCAAGTAGGCAATCAAAGTCCAGTAGTCTGCTGTCCATGACCAGCCCAAAAACTTCCCAGCATGCTTGACTGTGTCAACACATTAGTAATGCACAAGCTAACACAAGCTTTGTGATGTCCCTGTTGTTCAAGCACTCCTCTGAAAATAAAAGTTCTGCAACTCAGTCAAGAATTCTGCTGTGGATTTTTGAGAATGTTTAACTGTTTTATTTGAAAGAACTGCATTATCAGGTATCTGGCGTTTGATTGGTGTGGTTGTTCTAGAATATTAATCAGTTGTTTCAAGCAATGCCGATGTTATAATGCAATAATCCACATGACTTTATTAACATAGTAATCAGGGCTTAAACTGATCTTTAAGCAGTTATGTAATAGCAATATGGTTATTTATATATGGTTATGGTTATATATCAATGCTATCTCACGACCAAATCGTACGTATTTTACGAGGTGGCTAATTCGTACGAATTCGCACGACCTCGCTCGTACGATTTTGTACGATTTGTCCAAACCCCAGTGACGGGTAGGTTTAGGGGCGGGGTTAGGTGTAGGTCATTCGTACAAATTCCTACAAATTGTGCAACTCGTAAAATATGTACGATTTGGCAAAAATCATATGAATTTGTACGAGTGAGGTTGTACGAATTCGTACGAATTTGCCACCTTGTAAAATGTGTACGAATTGCCATGAGATCGGGCTGGTTATTTTAGAAAAGCAATGCCCCTCCCCTTCATAGTGGTGGCCAAAATTATTAGAACACTAGTATTGTCACCAGCTAAAAATGGTTTTAAGTCAGTTATTTCTATCTTTTGCTGTAGTGTGTCAGTAGGAAATATCAGTTTACATTTCCAAACATACATTTTGCCATTAATTGTAATAATCCAGTGAGATTTTTGTTTGCACAAGGAGTCTGACAACAGCCAGTGCTCCACACAGAGATCTGATCTGATCATCATCAGTCTGTCTGGAATGACATGAAGAAACAGAACAAACTGAGACAGACTAAATCCAGAAGAACTGTGGCAACGTCTCCAAGATGTTTCAAGAAACCTACCTGCAAAGCTCCCTGAAAAAGTATGCGCAAGTTTTAAACGCAAAGGATGGTCACACCAAATGTTGATTTAATGTAGTTAATAGAAGTTAATTGATAAAGAAAATGTACAGGTGCATCTCAATAAATTAGAATGTCGTGGAAAATTCATTTATTTCAGTAATTCAACTCAAATTGTGAAACTCGTGTATTAAATCAATTCAATGCACACAGACTGAAGTAGTTTAAGTCTTTGGTTATTTTAATTGTGATGATTTAGGCTCACATTTAACAAAACCCCACCAATTTACTATCTCAACAAATTAGAATACTTCATAAGACCAATAAAAAAAAACATTTTTAGTGAATTGTTGGCCTTCTGGAAAGTATGTTCATTTACTGTATATGTACTCAATACTTGGTAGGGGCTCCTTTTGCTTAAATTACTGCCTCAATTCGGCGTGGCATGGAGGTGATCAGTTTGTGGCACTGCTGAGGTGGTATGGAAGCCCAGGTTGCTTTGACAGTGGCCTTCAGGTCATCTGCATTGCTGGGTCTGGTGTCTCTCATCTTCCTCTTGACAATACCCCATAGATTCTCTATGGGGTTCAAGTCAGGCGAGTTTGCTGGCCAATCAAGCACAGTAACACCATGGTCATTGAACCAGCTTTTGGTACCTTTGGCAGTGTGGGCAGGTGCCAAGTCCTGCTGGAAAATGAAATCAGCATCTCCATAAAGCTTGTCAGCAGAAGGAAGCATGAAGTGCTCTAAAATTTCCTGATAGATGGCTGTGTTGACTGTGGACTTCAGAAAACACAGTGGACCAACACCAGCAGATGACATGGCAGCCCAAATCGTCACTGACGGTGGAAACTTCACACTGGACTTCAAGCAACATGGATTCTGTGCCTCTCCACTCTTCCTCCAGACTCTGGGACCTTGATTTCCAAATGAAATGCAAAATTTACTTTCATCTGAAAAGACGACTTTGGACCACTGAGTAACAGTCCAGTTCTTTTTCTCCATAGCCCAGGTAAGATGCTTCTGACGTTGTCTCTGGTTCAGAAGTGGCTTGGTAGCCCTTTTCCTGAAAACGTCTGAGCGTGGTGACTCTTGATGCACTGACTCCAGCTTCAGTCCACTCCTTGTGAAGCTCTCCCAAGTGTTTGAATCAGCTTTGCTTGACAGTATTCTCAAGCTTGCGGTCTGTTGCTTGTGCACCTTTTCCTACCCAAATTCTTCCTTCCAGTCAACTTTGCATTTAATATGCTTTGATACAGCACTCTGTAAACAGCCACACTTTTCAGTAATGACCCTCTGTGACTTACCCTCTTTATGGACGGTGTCAATGTTCGTCTTCTGGATCATTGCCAAGTCAGCAGTCTTCCCCATTATTGTGGTTTCAAAGAACAAGAGATACCCAGAATTTATACTGTATGGATGGTCATTTATTGAAACTCAAATGTAAATATTCTAATATTTTGAGATACTGATTTTTGACTTTCATGAGCTGTTACCTCTAATCATTAAAATAAAAAAATAAAAAACTTTTGAAATGTTTTACTTTACATGTGATGAAAGTTTCACTTTTTGAAATAAGTTACAAGAAAAAATGAACTTTTTCACGATATTCTAATTTATTGAGATGCACCTGTAGTTATGACATTATTTTTGACAGCGTCCTCATTTTACAGCATTTTACACAAGTGCCTAAAACTTTTCACAGTACTGTAGTTTTGCAGGTAGGTCTCTTGAAGCATCTTGGAGACGTTGCCACAGTTCTTCTGGATTGAGTCTGTCTCAGTTTGTTCTTTTCAATTTTTGATTCTGTGACAAAACTAATATGATTTCTGTTAACAACTGTGAGTTATACACTGAAAAATTGGTTTTGGATTTACTTTAGGAAAAATGTTACTCAAAAATTTCTAGTAAAATTCACAAATATTTACAAAGAAATAGCAAGTAACACATTAAATTAAACGTGAAATTTTGAAGAAGAAAGACTGAAATAGCATTGTCCCATAAAATGCATTCCAGTAATGAACTTCCAAAAAAGTAAAATAAATAAAAAATCATATACAAAAATATACATTTTATAGTGTATATTTCATTAAGTACATTGAGAGATTTAGAAGGACATGGAAATGTGCTACACAAGCCATTGCAAAGAAACAGCAATTAACTTTGAATTAATGTGAACATTTTAAGTAGAAAAACTGAAATAGTGTTTTGTTGTAAAACATACTCCCAAAATCTTTTTTTACAGTGTAGTAGGAATGACCTATTAGTAAAAAGATCATGACGGTTGTATTAGTCAAGTATTGTACTGTTTACATGCATCTTAAACATTTGTTTTCAGTCAGACTAAATCAATAGTTTAAAAAAACAATAGACCAAGAGAACGTGATTGTAGCACGGCTTCATCCAGCACGAGTTGCTCAAACTTAGTGATGGATGCACAACGTATTTTTAAACCTTCAAATATTCAGTTTTCACTGCGTCATCCTCAGACTGACAGATGAAGAGCGTAGCCGGATTATGTTCGGTGTGACGAGGGCCGTGTCGCTGTGGGCCGCGGTGGGACTCCCTGCTGTTGGGTGCAGCATGTAGAACAGTGGGGGGCTGTGCTGTGTTTGTTTAAAACCCACAGGAGCCCCATTAAGCCCTGATTCCACTCATTTAGGGCTTCCACAGGAACAGGGAGCCGAGCCCCTGGGAAGCGGCACGTTGCGAGGGACACCAATTATGCGGCGGAGGACACAGGCCCGCCTGTTCCTGCTCAGGCCAGCTGTCACGTCGCAGGATGACCCTCTCTGTCAAACCCATTCAGCGGAGCGCATGGAAAGCCAGCCTAATTGGTGTTGGGCAAACAGATTTTGTCACAAAGTTGCAAAGGAAGCTAAGTAGCTGAACGTTCACATTTTCCAACCCCTGACCTGCAGATCGGGGCCATTCCATTATGTTCCTTTCCGTTGATTAATCATATATGACCCCCAACTCGTTCTTGCGAACTCGGGAAATCCAGGGCAGCAATTAAAATCAATATTCTAGCAATAAGCGGCAGCGTAAATAAGAAGTGAGCTCTTTTCTCCCTGCGGAGTGATATGATATGTACAGAGACCCAGTAGGGGTCTTTGGGGGCTCGTTCGATTTGTCTCCTGGTTTGTTTCAGGGGGGTCTGTCATTCTCCATGTTAAAACGAGGATTTTGTGAGAGATTCACTTGACATCATTAGCTCTGGAGAAGCGCCACAATGGCTGATTGCTTGTCTTGGCTTATGAAAACACATGTTGGATCAATGCTCAGGTGAAAAGTCCGGCTGGTTTTGTGCTTGTTTAACTTTAGTTTAGTTTAACTCCCTATTTCCACCTTCAGGCTCTCTTCTTTACCATCTACTCATCCAAAGTATCCTTAATCATCATTCTATTGTAGTACTGTACTGTGAACATTTATTTTATGAACATGAAGTTTTTCAGAAGTTTTATCTGGTCTTTGTTCGTCATTTATGCATGAGAAATTTCCACAAAATCAGGCCATCCACAGAGGTTTGACTTCAACAAAAGGGCACTTTAATCGTTTAATAAAACAAACAACACACTGTGTGTTTAAAAAGCAGGATTAGGATGATGAATGAAGAAAGAGCGCAGTGATTGGGAACCCTGTAATAAAAGCTCATTGTGAAAAGCGAAAAACCTCATGTTGAGGTGGTTTTGTCATTCAAGATGATATTGCTACCTGATACGAGCAGCTCGTTTTTCTGATTAATTACACGTTAGCTGGGAGGTGACGTCAATAATTCGCAGTGGGGTAAAAAAAATAATCTGGGCCCGGCCACCCGCAGAACTAAAGCAGAAATAACACTGGCTGCAAATATGTAAATATCTGCAAATTAATGACCTTCATTTTGCTGTCTTTTCAGGTCATTGATTACAGATGAACACACTCAATGTTAATTCATTCTGAGAGAAAGAACAAGAGAAAGATAGAGAAATAGAAAGATCTAGAATCCTTTGAATAGACAAAAATGTGTATTTGACGACTTTACTGTGTTATTGTGTGTGTGTGTGTGTGTGTGTGTGTGTGTGTGTGTGTGTGTGTGTGTGTGTGTGTGTGTGTGTGGCACTAGATACAATTAGGATATATTTAGAAATAGATATAATATGTTGTAATATATAAGCTGTTTTTAAGTTTTTAAAAATAAATTATAAAATAAGGAAAAAATACATTTAATTTAAAATATAATTGAATGTGAATTTATAAATTATTATTAACAATAATAAAAAGACAAGTAATATATACATATACTAAAAGATAAATAATATAAACATAAACTATAAAATATGTATTATTTATTATTACCTACATAAAAAAGAAAAAAATAGTATTAATGTATTCCAAGCAATGCACACATATAAATAGATAAATGTGTGATGTGATATCATATAGCTCAGTCCTCCACCATCAACAGAGTCCAGACTCAAATTCTGCGATGACCCCAGAACATGTTTTTGACAAAACAAACAAAGGAATTCTCCCCCAAAGCATCTCTGTGCTGGAGAGAGGGGCTGTTTGGAGAGGCAGAGGGGGGTCAAGAGGCTTTTGCCATCAGTGGGAAAGTACTGATTAATTTTGAAGAATTTCTGTGAGAAAAAACGCCCCGCGCACAGTTCACTAATTACAGCCCTGCACAACGCACAACAAAGAGCCGTCTCATATCGCAAGACAATGAGGAGCCCCGAGAGAGCGAGGGAGAGTGAGAAAGAAAGAAACTAATGAGATGAATCACCTGTCAGTAGAAGAGGATTCGGGCCCCTGGTGGCCCCCGGGAGGAAGGACATGCATGAGGGCCCAAACGCTGCTCCTCACCAGACGATCTCCATCCCCCTCTCATGACAGACAGAAAAACGCCTGGCTCTGTCATGTTGTGGTCAAAAGATCCCGCTGACGACAGCCTCACTGGGATTTATTTCATGTGCTCATTGAGTACACAAGGTCAGTAAGTAGTTTGACCTGATTGTGTTAGAGTGAAAAGAAACAAACTGTGTGAATATTGCAAAGGAAACATATCCACCGTATTTTGCAATGCAGAAGTAAGCTATTTTCATTGAATGTGTGAGACTTCCGAAACATTAGCCGCTAAGAATAACAAGTGCATTAAACAGTAAAACTCTTTGTGCTACAAACCAGTGTGTTTAAGACTGTGATAATAAATTAAAATAATATGATAACAACTAGCAGTTTGTAATATCATGTATCATAAGAGACTGTTTTTTTTTTCAGGTAAAATAACTGGAAGGGAATGACACCAGAAGATTCACACACATAAGTTACAAATTACTGCACCACTTTCACCTTGCAAATAAGGTGTATGTCAATATGACATCAAAACTGACATTATTTACTTTCATATTACATGTTCCTGGTCTTATCAAAGACTTTACATATACAAAGACCATGCACTCATATTGTTAATGAATGGGAGAAGGTTCCATGCCAAAAAATGGTGGAAAAATCCCTCTTTCAAAATAAATAAAATAAAATAAAATAAAAAATAAAATAATAAAAAAATCTGTATCTTTACTCTGAAATATGTCACATACAGTGAAATCAAACTCACAATGACTCAAAATGAAATTCCACACAAGTGAAGGAAAAACATAAACTACCACTAAAAAGTTTGTGGAGAACAGGATTTTTTCTTTTCTTTTCCTTTTCAAAAATGCATTAAATTAAAAGTGACAGTAAAGACACTGTTACGGAAGATTTCAAATAAATGCTGTTCTTTTGAACATTCTAATTATCAACAATCCTGAAACAAATGTTCCACAGTTTCACAAAAATATTAATCAGCACAGTTTTCAACTTTGATAATAATAAATGCTTCTCAGCAAATCAGAATATTAGAATGATTTCTGAAGGATCATGTGAAGCTGAAGACTGGAGTAATGATGCTGAAAATTCAGCTTTGACTCATTGGAATAAATAACATCATAAACTATATTCAATTATAAAACAGCTAATTTAAATTGTAATAATACTTCACAATATTGCTGATTTTACTGTATGTATGTTTTTACAAGAGACACTTACCAACCCCAAACCTTTGAACAGTAGTTTATATATGGAATTCTGGTCATCTTTCTAGTTGTTTCTTTTTCCACAGATCTTGAATACTTGACTTTCATGAAGCACATCTCAGATGTTTCTCAGAATAGTTTTCTACAGGCACATATGTAATCCTATAAAAACAGTTCTCCACTACACGTATGTGAACGGTTGTAAAGACAGTGAGGGAATCAAAACGCTCTCTGTGTGTTTGACAGTTTGAGCAGGGAGGCCAATTGTGGTCAGATTCACTGAGAAGGGAGACGAAAGTTTGCGGTGTCTGAGCGGTTTCGCGGAAAAAAAGAAAATGACACTCAAAGAGCCGTGACAGTTAGGATTATATTAGAGGTCAACCTTTATTTTGGTTTTGCGTGTTTGTTCCTCCACAAAACCCTGAGGCGAAGTGAAATAATATTTAAGGAGACAAAGGTTGTTCTGTGTCGAGAATAGAGGGCCACCAAATTTCTGTTGACATGGCCCTTTATTAAGTGTGTGGTTGCTGAGGAGAGCAATCCGAGGAACGTTTGGCCTCTCGCAAAATCTAACCCGACCGTTGAGAAACGTTCTGCGCAGCAGTGACCGCCGTGCTGCGGCACGCACCTTATTTTCTGCTTGTCACTCGTGAAAGAAAACAAGTGCTGACTGGCAGCCACCAGGCGTGGAAAACATGACCATTAGTTACGGCTTTTACCGAAAGCTGACCCAAGAGTGCAATATTTTTAAAAGGCAAGAGACTGGTCAACTAAAAGAGAGCAGAAGTGGCGTCCTAGACAGTCATGCACTGCTGGAGTCTCCTGTGATGGAGTCAGCGCTTCTTTTTGCCTAAGAATAGCTGTCGGCTGCTGCGGTGAGTTCACAGAGTCTGAGAGAAGCGGCTACAGAGAGATTGTATGATTCATTTCAACATGTTGGGTCAGTTCCAGGGTCATCCTACACTGATCAAAGGTTACGGCAAAGGAGGGAAGCAGTTAAACACTTGTTGATCTTTAATGTTCAAATGTCAGGTTATTATTTAAAAGTTTGTGGACGGTAAGATTTTTTAATGTTTTTGAAAAAAAAACAAGTTTCTTATGCTCACCAAGGCTGCATTTATTTGACCAAAAGTACAGTAAAAATATTTTTTAAAAAATAAAAATAGCTGTTTTCTATTTAAATATATTTTAAAATGATGCATAACTGAATTTTCAGCATCATTACTCCTGTCTCCAGTGTCACGATCCTTCAGAAATCATTCTAATATGCTGATTTGCTGCTCAAGAAACATTTCTTCTTATTATTAGTGTTGAAAACAGTTGAACTGTTGTGCTGCTTAATATTTTTGTGAAAACTATTATACATTATTTTCAGGAGTGTTAATAATAATAATAATTATTATTATTATTATTGAATCCTCAAAAATAATAACTATTTTTGAATAATATTAAAAATAATGATGATTCATTCTACAATTATGAATTTGTATCCTGTTTATGCATTACCTGACCAGTTAAATTAGAATTTGTCTTTGTATGCATTTGTCCCTCATTGTTCTGTCATAGGTTATTACATTTTAATTTATTTCATTATTGTAATTATTTCTTTGTTGTTCTGTTTGTTCTGTGAAAAAGCAAAAACACTAAAATAAATGTTTATGAAAAATTATATTATGTATATATATATATTAAAAATGATGATGATGATTAATATTATTATGGTAGCACTTTATTTTACAGTCCTGTTACTCATGTAAATACTACGTACTTATTACAGTAATTACAATAACTATGTACTAACCCTGAACCTACCCCTAAACCTAACCCTACCCTATTGAGTTACCTTATATTACCAGTACTTTCTTAGGTAGGTACACTGTAAGTACATGTACTGTACAAAAAAAGCAACCATTATTATTATATAAAATATATATCCTACCTTTCCTTTTTTTTCTGGGAGAAAAATGTTAATGAAAATTTGACTTGTTAGCAAGTATTTTCCAGAGCTGGTTTTCTTTCATTTAGAGAGCGAGAAATAGAAAAACACATAGATTTTGTGTGGTGCCGTGAGGTCATTTTAATGTGTACATATTTTTCAGCAACTTTAAAACATTTTTAAGCCTTATCACCTCTTGCATCAGCCCTCCTACTCACCCCATCACCAAAAATTTGTGCAATTTTTTACTTTAAATAAAAGTAAAACCCAAAACAGCAGCGCTGCATTAAACATCATCAGACTCGGACAGACTCCTGCGTGTGAATGCTCCGTCTGGCCCGAGTAATTCAAGCTTGGAGGGGACACCCATCTAAAAAAATATGGCCTGCTATTATTCAGCCTTAAGGAAGGAATAATAAAAAGGGGAAAAGAAAGACAATCCGTCAGCCATCTAAATCAGCTGACATCCCCAGGTCTCCCCGCGCTGTAGGTGGCTGCGCTGCAGCGAGCGTCTGATAACATCAGTGAGAAGTTAAACAAAAGGCATTTTTCCCTCAAACCGGCCATCTTTCAGCTTGACTACTGCTGTAAACATCATTCCAGAACACAACATTATGAGACATCTTACCCTACATTCCTGATCCTCCTTTTTAAAGGGAGAGCGAAGTCTCAGAGCTTTGCCAAATGAAGACTCTTAAGAGCTTGGAGACACACGGAGGGGGAGAGTTACAGCGTTTAAAAAAATGTACCACCATCCCGACAGCAAGTTTTACTCGAGAGCTCTCGGTTTCACCTTTGAGTCTGTTATTGACACATCGAGAGTTAGAATAAATTCTCTCTAGTGGCTCATGCAGACTGTCTAATGAGCTCGCTGTCATCCGCAGAAGTAATTTCTCCCAGAACAAGGTTTCATACCAGAAGTTTTGGAAATCCATTTGGAAAAGGAATAGTTCCATTGACCTTAATACCTTTCCGAACATTCTCTTTGAGCATTCCTTCACTCCCTTCGGTTCTAATTGATTTCATAAAAGAGGTAATATGTAAAAGCGAGGAGGGGCTCTGTTGATATAACCTTGAATCTAAATGATCCTTGAATCCCCATGTTGTCTGAGAAACTCTTCACTGTCTTTAAATGCCTCATAACTTCCCCATGACACATTTTCTGGACCGTGTCTTCAACTTCCACAGTGCAATTCGCCTCTTTGTCTCGTGTCCTATGGCAAATTATCAACCGTAACCTCTGCGTCAAAAGCCAACTCCCTTATGCTGCGTTTAGCATGCTTTGGACACCTAGTAGTTACGGCCCTCTAAGAGCATATTCACACACGTGTGGGCCTGTTTAATGTGCTTCAAGACCCATCTTCTTCTCTAAAAGCTCTTTGCTTTATTATGCAGTCAGTCACAGTCAAAGTGAAGATTGACTTGCATCAAGTTGAGCACGGCTCCAAATTTGGGTCTTCAAATCTTCAACGCTTGCTTCGGTAAATTAATTAATGCGATATTATGATTTGCATAGAATTAAAGCCTAATAAACTGTCTTATACTTAAATCTTATGTCTGCTTGGGATGCAATAATGATTCATTTTATTGCATTATTCTATTGATTAATTATGTTATCTGGTTGAAAATTAAACAAAAAATAAATATTATAAATGTTTTCTTGAAAAAAAAATGAAATGACAACTGTTCTTGAATATTTTTAACAGGAATAATTATCTGACATTTTCCTTTTAAAAATATGGGAATAAATCACGGCTGGGAACACTATTTATCATGGCACCGAATGTGAGTGTTTAGCATCCCAGGTGCTACATTCTCTCTCTCTCTCGCTGTCTGTCTCAGTGTTTATGTATTTGGAGATTATGCTATGAAGAGTTCGTGCTTGTGAAGATGAAGGATATGCAACAGTTATCTGGAAATAAACAGGAGCAAAAATAAAGTTCCAGACTTTATGTAATTTTTTTTTTAAAAAGATCTTTGGATTTATGGGATCATCAAACCTAAATTTTCAAATATAAATCAATAATTTGAATATTTACTTTACAGTGTTGTTTTTGATGTATGTGTGAATTTGCTCCATAGTTTTCCATTGCTTTCAATACAAAACACACTGCACTGCAATGAATGAATGAATGAATGAATGATTGATTCTCTAACTTGGTGTTTTGTCTTTTTTTTCCCAGTACAAATATATCAATATACTTAAAACAAGATATATTAACTCAAATAGCACAATGACTTAAGATATTAAGTCCAGTTTTCTGAAAAAATGCATCAAAAAGAAGTGTTTATGCTTAAAACCGGTCAAAATTGAGGAATAAAGTCATTTTTTCAGTGCATTACAGTTTGACGGTTACTTCTAAACTGTAAACACCTCAGGAAGTGAATTAGTTGTTTTCAATGACACATTGCATTGAAAGGAGTCTTTTGACCCACACATTTGATTATGAAATCACACTGCAACTGTCTATAGCAACAGGTACTGTATAGGTTGCATGTAATGCAGCATTGAATTTCTAGCACTGTAATATTGGTCGTCATACATCCAAATATACGAACGCCACAAAATAGTCATAACATATATTCATTTTTCATATATAGTCCTCTTTTTTATTATTAACAGAGGTCAAATAAATTCATCAAGTCATATTTACAGAGAAAGGCAATAAATATTTTATAATAGTAATAAAATTATTATTTTTTGCATACATTTATTTAATCGTACGAGTGGCATGATTGTTAGTAACGTCTGACAGACGATGAGTATATAGACGAGTGTATACTACAGCTATACCCATATGGAGAGTCGACCTCACCAACAGTGGCTGGAGTCCAGCGTCTGCAGAAGGGATTTCCCCTGTCTCAAACCTTCTAGAACCGAGAGAAAGCATTCTAGAACACAAAGAACATGACTGATTGTCAGGCGGACCGATTTCATTGGCTGAGTGACCTGGAAGTAGTCAAAATCTGACACTTGTTGAGTGTCCGGGACATTAAGAGCGATGCATCATACCTGGTATTTTGGTAGCTTACATTTAGGGTGACGGCATAATCAGCACGTACACATGATCCAAATGTAGAGCATTAGAGCGATTACCAAACCTTACTCCAGTCCCTTCATATCCAGGCTCATGTCTGTTAGTTCTCACACACACTATCACCACAGCTAAAGCTGATATCTGGCTAGTCAAAGCACGTCGATCTAAGCTGAATCAAAGAATATCGAAGCGTTCTGTGCATTCGGCCTGAGAAAAGGCCTGCTGTCCGTTCAGACGAGAATGGCATCCACAGAGAGGCTCTTCAAAATATTGCACTCAAAGCTTCACGTTTACCTATGGAGGCCTGCAAAGGTCACATGACTCTGTTATCGCTCTCTCGTTGTGTTTCCATGACAGCCCATTCCAGTGGAAAATATTGGATTCTTGTTGTTGTGGGCAACACAAATGAAAATAAAAGGTTTCCCAGGTGGTGCAGTTTGCTCTCATCGCTATTCCAGAGTTTAAACGTGTCAAAGCAGGAGACGCTAGTTCCTTATAGGTCATCCTTAGTTAATCCAGTATAAATAAAATAACAGACACCAGTTACGTTTAAAAAAGACCCACATTCAACAGCTGGGAAAAACGTGACGCTTCTGAAATATAAAAATAAAACATCTTTGAACTTAAGTTTCTTGTCTCTTTTCCATAGCCATTGTTTATTTGTGTCCTCTTCTCCTGTTTCGGATTAGATTAAGGTGTTTGTCAGGTAAGGAGCACGGGGAGCGTCTCAGTTCGTTTTGTGGTTGGGTTTTAAACGCCGCGCCCTTCGTGTCCGTTTCGTTACCGTCGTGAAACGGAACTCCTCCAGAGGGTCCACTTTTCCTTTGGGGTGGCGCTTCATGAAATGCACTTCCTGTTGTGTTTGCGTGGTCTTGGAGCCTTTTTTGGGTCGACCCTTTCGGTTGAAACCCAAATACCAGCCTTTGTACTTGGCCGACACCAGCGCTGTGTAGTTGTTCTCCAAATATTCCTCCACGAAAACGCACTCTTGGCTATTCCCATTGGGCTGAGGAGAAAAGACAAGATGATATGTCAGAAAAATGGTCCACTTGTTGAACAACCCCTCAGATGATGGTCTGATTGGTCATTGGGACTTTATGTACAGCCTGTCAGTCATTATTGCAAAATATAAACCCTAACAAAGTTCATGACTGCTCACAGATTTAAAAATAAAAATACTATATATTATACACAATATATTGCAGAATCTATTAGCAACACAGCCAAGTTGTATTTTTCCTAAAATAAAATAAAACCCAACAGCATAGTGTTTTATGACCCTGCAGTGGTTTATTTTACAAAAATGACAGGCTTCCATATTATTCCATATTATCTCACTTATTAGCCAGCTACTCATAAAACATAAAAAAACATAACATAACATAACATAACATAACATAACATAACATAACATAAAACCAAATAGCATAGTGTTTTATGAGTCGACCCTGCTGTAATTTATTTTACAATAATGGCAGGCTTCCATATTATTCCATATCATCTCACTTGTTAGCCAGCTACTCATAAAACAAAATAAAAATAAAACAAAACAAAACAATTTAGAATAAAATATGGGGAAAAATATATGACTGGAGAATGACTGACCAATCAGAATCAACTATTTTACAGAGTGATTAATAACCATAAATAACTGTCTTGATAATCTATTGAGTGAAGAAAATTTAGAAAACACCCTCTTTTTAAAACCCTATTTATTATAATTTCACAATATGTGCATTTCAAAATAGTTTCAAAGTTTGATTAAAAGCTGATATGCAGTTTACACATCTACTATAAAATTATTGTATGACAAGACGCCTACTTGTCTTGCAAAGCATAATGTTTTTAAAAGAATGACCAGCTTTTACCAACAAGACACAATAATATGGCCCTTCAACTTAGGGTCAGTTCAAAACAAGCCAGTGAAGCACGTAATGTCCTATTCATGGCAAATGTAGGGGGTGTTGGTCTTTCCACTAAGATTTGTTTGTGGTATGGCAGTTACAAGGACTTGGAAAAAAGGACAATTTTAACTTCAAACAGCCAGCCTCAATATTTCATTTTTGCTTGAATAGATGGTATGAAAATATGCATTGACTGGCTCATTATATAACCATCATGAGTTGGTTACAGTAGCAGTGGTTTTGGTCCCAACTACAAACTCATACATCAAGTTGACATACACTAAACATGCAATACACGAGTAATTATATTCATGACTGCAATTATAAATAAGCTCATGTGTAAATCAAAAGCATAAACACAGGAACCAAAAACTATTTCATTACATTCATATCGTAGTTTAATGTGGCCCAAACCTGTTTTTTATACCTGTTTGCAAGACAGTGAAAACAGCAAATTACATTGAATCTGATATTTTTAGTTCCGATGTGTGATAATAAACATACCTTTCCAATAATTTTGCCGTTCTTGTTCATGCAGATGTAGTATCCACTCTCTTTCCCTTTTATTCGAATGTGACTCCCGAATGTCTCCGTCTCCACAACAAGTAAAGCTGCGGGTAAAAATAAAACACCGGTTACTTAGAGTTCATGAAGACAAAATGATGCTCATAGAATTAAATACATTTTGTTAGAAATAAACTCCTAAAAAATACTATATCTCTGTGAATTTGTTAAGAACACACCTGGGTCATTGTTAAAATAAAATAAAATAAAATAAAATAAAATAAAATAAAATAAAATAAAATAAAATAAAATAAAATAAAATAAAATAATAAAAATATAAAAAAGCATTGTCTTATGTAAAATATATAATTTATTTTAAGACCATTTAGATTTTATTTAATTGTAATTTACATTATTGTGACAATTTCCCACAAATTATCTTTAATTTTTAATGTCAGAAACATATATAAAAACATATATATTATATTATTCATATGTATATTTTTTTATTTTTAAAACATTATTTAAAAACATTATTTATTTATTTATTAATAATTGCCATGCAAATATCAGTCACTTATTTACTAGTTACTATTTGTTATTTTATGTAGCTGTATGAGAAAAAAACTGCTTTCATGTATTCATTTACATGACATACTATACTGTTTTATTCAAAGCTACATTTGGCATGTGAACTATTAAAAAAAAAAACACTGCGAGAGAAACGTAATGATTGATCATACACTACAGCTCCCTCACAACCCCTAAAAAACACCCAACTCTCTCTCTCTTTCTCTCTGTAACCACCTTTGTTAAGGGTCCCTCTCTTGGGGGGAAGCAATCTGCCAAACTCCTTGGAGCAGTTCAGATCCCCAGGGATTGGGTTTCCACTTGCCTTTAGTTCGTGCTCACTCAGTCAAAAAGTTAGGATGATCCATTTGTTTAACACACTGGGCTATTCAAAGGTGCTCAAAGCAGAGAGGCTTAGAGAGCAACACCAAAACTGTCCCCTTCCAAAACAGCCCGGGGCAACATGAGAGGAACGACTAATCCCGGCAGGGCACTTGAGAATCAAATGAGGGTGGGAAAGATCCCACTCCACAGTGGCGAAGACCCCTTTAACAAGTGCATGACGTTTTGAAAGATATGCCTGAATAATACAGCAAAAAATCCTGTATTTAAATGAACTCTGTACCTAAAAACCGAATGCTTAAAGCAGTCAGCCCACCATCTGTGCATCTCTCACGCCAGCTGATTTCTCACTGGTGCAGCTTATTAATATTAAAGCACAGATGTCAACTGGACACACTGACCTTCACTAATGTGAATGTTTTATTATTCCAAACAGGGGTGAAACCGAAGACATTTTTGAGATGTTTCTGGGAAGGCGAGTGTTTGCTGATAAATGAGTTATACGAGTGTAAGAACTGATCCAGCAGTGTGTTCAAATATACGACGCAGTGTTGTTTTCATGTTGCTTTTGCTTTATTCGAAGAAACTAGCTGTGTTAAAGTCGATGTGAAAGACTGTTCGCCACCCATTTTATTTCTGTAACATGACGCATTACAAAGTGAAACTGGATATTCAATTTTAATTCCTGATGGATTAAATCACGTCTGTCCAACATTTTATCTCACTGAATATCACTCTCCACAGATCAGGTTGCAAACAGCAATTCACATTGACTTTAAAAATACTTTGAACATACACTACTGATCAAAAGTTTGGTGTCAGTAAGATTTTTTTCTCTCTCTTATGCTTAACAAGACTTTATTTTATTAAAAACATAGTAAAGATAGTAATAGTGTAAAATATTATTACAATTTAAAATAACTGTTCTATTTAAATGTTTTACTATATATATATATAGAGAGAGAGAGAGAGAGAGAGAGAGAGAGATTACATTCATACAGACAGATATACATAGTAAACTGCTATATATATATATCTAGTCTTCATGATCACATGATCCTTCAGAAATAATTATAATATCACTTTTGTATCAATTTTTTAATATGTAATGTCACTTTTGATTGATTTAATGTGTCTTTTCTGAATAAAAGTCATAATTTCTAAAAAGACAAAACAATCTTGCTGACTTCAAACGTTTTCAATGTAAATGTAAATGTGCATAAATGCACATTTGACATAAATCTGATGTGTTAACTCAATCTGACTTTTAAAAAAGCAGCTCAGAATTGAGTCATGATTAAAACATGCTCCGCTCTCCTTATGTTTTTAGAATGTTCGAACTTATTAATGTTGACAGGACAGCTGAAACACAAGGGTAAAGCTGAGACAGAGGAGCACAGTGTGCATGTGTGTGTGTGTGTGTGTGTGCGTGTGCATGTGTGTGTGTGTGTGCATGCGTGTCATGGAGTTCACAGGTGCCAGGTGTGAGGGTTTACCTGGATCTGCCTCCTCTCATGCTAACACAGGTACAGAGGATCAGCTCAGCCAATGCTGCACTGCTTAACAGACACCAACACACTCGAGCAGTAAACAACAGCAACACTGCTGTAAACACTCGCTGAATTACAAACAATAGCTCACACTGCTATTAAATGACAACTGAATAAAGAACACTGCCAACATTGCCAAAAATACTACATCCTACTAGAACTAGAACACACTCTAACTAATCCTGCTATATAATTACTGAACATTACCAACATTTCCATAAACAATACTGAATGCTGAACATTAAAGATCAAAGCACAACTATATGAATGCAAACAAACAAGCTCGATTCCACATGCCGTCATGTTTTGCGTTCAAATGCAATTATCGAGTGCAAAGAAGGGATTCCCAAACTTTTCTTTCAGCCGAACCGCTTTGATCTAAAATATTTACCTAAAGTACCACTTGAGATTTTAAATTCATATTTTAATAATTTAACAACACATTGGCATGTTCACGGTACTCAGATATTGTTAAATGGTCAAAAGACATGCAGGCAAACAAAATATTTATATACTATATTTTTATTGTTTTTATTTTAAAATTGAGCCCCCGTGATCCTGCAGAGGATAAGCAGTATGGAAAATAGATGGATGGATGGATGTTTTAATTAATTATCCTTTCGTCAACTCACAAAATTCAGTCTGGGAAACCCTGGTATGACGCAAGCACATTTTGCATTCTCAACATTGCCACAAGGGACGCTATAGCAAACACAAGCATAAAATGTCTGCTTCCATGGTAACGATTCTCATTTAGATCAGCTTCTGACATCATGCAGTTTAATGGCACAGATATTTAAAGATTATAAGATTTATGACCACAACCCTGATCATCAAAACACCATCTAACATACACAAAGCATGAATATAAGCACAAACTAGCGACCAAATTAACAGAGAATCAAAGTGATAGTTGACCCAAAAATGAAATCTATAAAGATCATTTACTCACCCAAATGTTGCTCAAAACCTCTATGATTCATTCACAACTCAGACATAAATAGTTCTCTTAAT
Organism: Schizothorax lantsangensis; assembly: GCA_027422415.1. Classification (NCBI taxonomy): domain Eukaryota; kingdom Metazoa; phylum Chordata; class Actinopteri; order Cypriniformes; family Cyprinidae; genus Schizothorax; species Schizothorax lantsangensis. The sequence goes on along the minus strand of CM049861.1, from coordinate 17,967,852 downwards.
AACTCTGAATGAACGTGCAAGGTCGATATCAGGATTTTCAGTGGATAATATACATAAAGTCATGCAAGTTTGGACCAACATGTAGTAAATAAAGACAGAATTATCATTTTAGGTGAACTATGCCTTTCAAATGTAATGTTTTTAAACCTGCTTCATCTAATGTGACACAAAATGAACAAAAACAGGATTATGCAGGTATAGGAATCCAGGACTAGAGCTTTATGGAGTCGTGTCTGTTGTGGAATCTTTATGCTGAACAGCTCTGACTGACACAAACGAGCACAAGACTGAAATATAAACATGCTTGTATCAGTCGGCAAAGTTAAGTGCAGCATTCAGTGTGTTTATCTTCACTCCGAGTCTCTGTTCTCACACTCGTACCGCTGGGGCACGCTTCCCATCAGTTCTGTGGTTTTTGTTTTGTTTATACTTTGATACATTTTGATTAATAACAGCTCAGGTTGGATGTTAAAGAGAAGAAGTTAATCTTAGATATGATATTAGCAGGCCTAGATGGAATTCTCTGGGGAAATAAGGTATTTAAACACGGTAGAATGAGTTAAATGTGCTAATGGAAAGTACTAAACACTTTATGTTAATGTAATGCATTAATTAAATTACTAATTATTTAGTAAATTAAAATGCAAGAGGCAGCTTTAATGATTCTATATATCAGAAAACTGATTAAAGCAGGCTCACAATCAGAGATTGCAACAAATAAAGCCATTTAGGAAGACTTGAAAACATGCAACACAAGAATATATCTGAGTTAAAAAGATAGTTCTTCCAAAAATAAACAGTCTTTAATTATTTATCCACCCTCATGTCATTCCGAACCTGTATGACTTTTTTTTCATAATGTTGAATTTCTGATGAACATCCTGCATCTATTTTTAATATAATAAAAGTGAATGAGTGCTGTCAAGCTCTGAAATGACAAAAAAGAACCATACAAGTATTATAAATGTGGTACCATTTACTTGACAGTGTGAGAAAGACTGACATTTATGTTTTTACTGAAGATCTGTGTTCTTGAGAGTTCATTGAGTGAAGTAGAAGTGTCTGAATTTGTTTTTTTAAGTTAGATCTCTCAATGATTTGTTCAAAGCATCAAACTGATTCGGTTCTCAAATTCAACTCACTGACTACACTTACATGCACAATAATATTCCAATATGAATCATTCACTATTCTGATTATAACGGAGTCATGCCACAATCGGATTGCCCGATTAAGTTTAGTAATATTCTGATTCCTCAAATTCTGATTCCCACCCATATATATAGCATGTAAACACCATAAACATAAATATTGTAAACATATGTATGCATATACAGTAAATATCATATTCAGGATATGGCTGTAACCTTAAAAAGACCTTAAACAGAATTTAATGTGCATAGTAAATTATGTTGCCACAGCAGTTAACTTTATTGTCAGTGAATAATGGCTTATTGTACTTAGTTGTATACCCTACTATTAAAATACCACATTTATTAAACCTCTGTGGTTTTTTTGTGTCTTTATTAAGAGCCTCAGTTATTGCAAGTGCATGGAAAAGAGTAACCAGTGCAATCCTTATAACGTCCCCATTTGTGTTTAAAAGAAACAAAGTCATACAGATTTGGAACGACATGAGCGTGAGTAAATGATAACAGAAATTTCATTTTTGGTTGAAATATCTCTTTAAATCATTCTGCCTTATGTGTTCAAAAGCAGAATATAAACTGAGTCAAATGTTACAGGTTCTTCTGCGTGGTTTATTCAGAGCACAGGAACACTCCCGTACCGTACTTGCCCCCATCGTCTCCATTGGCGTTGACCTTCTTCCCCAGGATCTGCACGTGTTTCCCAGTGGTTCGGCTGTAGAGCTGATATATCCGCACCTGCTTCCGACTCACGTCGTCTCTGGTGTGGTTCTCGATGTAGAACCGGAAGTCGGCGGACCTCTGGTGAGATTCCTAGAACCAGCAAGAACAAAATGTGTTGATGTATTTCTTGATTCGGTTTTACAACTGCATGCATTTGAACACTTCTGCTGTGCTTAAAATCCTTTACCTAATTTGGTGTTCCTGGTCAAAAATGACCGGCCTTTTAAAAACTGCTTTTACATCTGCTATTAAATCCAAGATTTGGTGATAATATAGCATAAAGAGTATGCTATATTATCACCAAATCTTGGATTTAATCTTTTTGTTAACTCGTTTTCATTCAATTAGCACAGGTTTTGTATTTCTTTCTGGAACTGATTGGTCGTAGGCCTCATTGATCAGGGCTGCGTTTCCTAAAAGCACCATAAGCCTAAACTGATCGTAGAACCATTGTCACAAGGGAGTTATGATCAACTTAGGTTTACGATGCTTTTGGGAAAGGCAGCCCTGGTCTTATCCACTTCAGTTTTTGAATGAAAAAAAAAGCATTATTTGTGGATAATTTGGGCAATGTTCACTCAAAAACATGCATGGGCTCAGCTCAATCAGTTACAAATAGAAATGCAAAACCTGTGCTAATTGAAAGAAAACAGGTTAATAAAAAGTTAAATCCAGTTGCATAATACATTTATAAACAATTTTTTGTAGACCAGTCATTTTTGACTGGGAACACCACAAGTGTTTAACAAAGGTGGGGAAACCCCCCACAAAAAGTACAAAAATTATTTGGGGGGGGGGGGGGGGGGGGGGGGTTGTAATACGCTGTGTGAGCAAAGTCAGTGAGTTTTAGTCCAATGCAACAACATTAACTAGCATTTTTGGGGAAAAGAAAATCCTCTGTGAAATGGCATTAATAACTGATTTTACTTTCATCATGTGAAACAAGAGGATGGGATTTCATAAATTAGGAATTGACTGGAAAGTGTCCATTACATGCCAGAACAGTGGTAGTCATTTCAGAGGAAAAGCAATTTTACATGTTGATGAAAGATTATGATAACACACTTTTTTAGGAAAAACATGCTGCCATGAAACAGCCACAATAAGACCAGGAATGTGTATTGTGTACAAAGTAAATAGGGTCAAATTTTAATATCATGTTGAATCAACACTAAACTGACTTTACAGCAGAAATTGAATTTGATTTATAATTTGAAAAGGTTTGCATAATTGATTCTGTTATTAACTCCTGCGAAACTGCTTTGAAACAAACTTTATTGTACAAAGCCCCATATAAATAAAGGTGACTTGACTTTTCAAGCAATAAAAAAATTCAATGAAAGTTCAGATCACAGTAATTCCTGCATGTTTTGGTGCTCGTCTCTCTCTCTCTCTCTCTCTCTCTCTCTCTCTCTCTCACTAAATAAAACATCTGAATACACTGAGCCTGGAGCTACACCGAGAAGTCAAGTTTTCAATTTCCACAAGCAAGTCTCCAGCAATTATCCACCTGAAAGATCCAACTCTGTCATCAAACAAATATCTGCCTGAGGTAAGAATCACACTCATAAATCACACATACACACCTGTAAGTATGGGAAGTACATGTACACAACTGAAGCCTGCTGCACTGGTACACACACACAAACACACAAAGCACTAACATAATAAAATACACTACAGCTTGCCATGGCATCTCCTGTCGCTCACATTCACAATCACCCGAGGCTTTATATGAAAATCACCAATCCACTTCTCATCCAATATCCTCCTATCCTTCCTCCTCCTCCTCTTCTGTCATCCTTCCATATGTGAGGAAAACATATACCTCTAAAAACCCTGGAATCTCCGTCCCAGCCAAGACTACTCTCACGGGCTGAAACGAGGGGTAATTATCCTGTAATGAGCTTTTATGTGGCTTCTCTCAGGTGGTTAATTACGCTCACATTACATGCTTCCAGTTCATGTTATTTTAACCTCGGCTAATTAATGACATTTAGGGAGCATGAGGGGAAAAGCGCAGCTTACGGTACAAAAAAAGAAAAAAAAATCTTTTCAACAGAGTTGAGAAAGAAACTTCCATAGAGATTCACGCTGAATGCAAGACTGCTAAGAAATACATCAGCACAACACAACTGGCTAAATTAACCCATTGATTCAGGAATTATTAAATCACAAATGAAAATCACTTCAAAACAATGTAATTGTTCCATTTCCCCCAAGAAAGTAAAAAAGCAAAATAAGAGACTGAAGATAAAAACACCATTCAACAAACAACGTCAGTAAGATTTTTTAAATGTTTTTAAAGAAGTTTCTTATGCTCACCAAGGCTGCATTTATTTGATGAAAAATACAGTAAAAACAGTAATATTGTGTTCTATTTTTAAATTAATACATTTTTAAATGTGATTTATTCCTGTACTGCAAAGTAGAATTTACAGCAGAAATTACTCCAGTCTTCAGTGTCACATAATGTTTTATTGTTGTCAATGTGAAAGAGTTGTGCTGCTTAATTTTTTGGGGAAAACGAGAAGATCCTTTGATGAATAGAAAGTTCAAAAGAACATTTATTTGAAATACAAATATTTATAACATTATAAATGTCTTAACTGCTACTTTTGATCAATTTAATGCATCCTTGCTGAATAAAAGTATTAATTTCTTACTGACCCCCAAAATTTCGAATGGTAGCATATGTTTATAAAATTAATAAATAAAATAAATACATAAAAATAAAAATCTTACTGACCCCAGACTTTCGAACGGTAGCATTTATTGATAAATATACTAGAGAATAACTTTTGAATGTATGCTATAATAAACAAAAAACACAATGGCATTTAGGACAGTCATATAGAATTATGCGAAAAGGTCAAAGGTGGTGTGGATGTAAAACTGCATCCTGAAACCTGAAAGTTAAAAATAACTTTAAGATCTGCAGTGTTCAACAAACCAAAGGACATTTCACAACATAGTTGTGAAAAAACTACACACATATTAGTTCAAGTTAGATAACCCAACATCTTCTAGAAAAATAAACTGTATGAATTTCAGTCGTTGTTATACATTTTATTTTCCTAGATGAATACATAGATTACATCCAAACAGGAGTCATCGTACGTTGGTCCCTCTTACGTCAAAAACAACTCAGTTTAACACAGAATCAAGGTTAATTCTAAGCTCTTGGCCAATTTCAGCTCACAAAAAGCACACACACACAGACGCAACTCCGCGCACACACAGCCTCTCCTCGGAAAGATTTACTCTGAAATCTGGCCATCTAGTCAGACACAGAGGTGTGTTTTGTAGACAGTTGCGCACGGACAGGAGCGGGAAGGCAGAGGGCATGCCTCTGCAGGGAGCGAGCCACGGCCAAACATTTTGATCACGCCGCCCGACTCCCTTCAAAGCCAACCTAGGCAAACGAATCTCATGGCGACTTCAAAAGCCCGTCCCCGTCCCGAGCACTCTTGCATGTCAGATAGGCCCTATCTGCAGACACCACTCTCTGTGCAGGATGCATCTCAGGAAACAACGCTTCAGTGCACCGCCACTTAAACTGTGCTTATCATGCCGTCTTTCACTGCATCTCCTTAATAACAACTTTGTTTGTTTTTTCAAGGAGAACCTACAACAACAGCGAAGGCTACGGTTAGCAATAGAAGCAAGAGATACTTGTACTCTGTCTGTCAATGACCTAAAGAAGAACTACTGTCATCACTGCCACACTAAAGCCTTGTTTGTGCCAACTGCTTTGGAACAAAACTCAACGCACAGAATTATATAACCAGCATGGGTCTCGTTTTCTTCAAAGCGGTGGCTTTTGTTCCTGGTTTGAGCGGTGATCGCCCCCTTCTATTACGACATTCTGATGCAAGTTTTATAATCACAATGCCTTGACCCATTTGCCAGGAGAAAAAAGGCTCTCATTAAGCCGTTCCCGCCTTGTGAGGAATGTACATCTGTCAGTAAAGACGGATTTAAGGAACTGCAGATATCTAATTACTTATGTGTTAGGTATATTTTGTCAGCTGAATTCAAAGGATTAGTCACCTTACTCAAAGTCTTGGGAGAGTCTGAGATTGCAGCTAGTCTTACCTTAACAGCTTTTAAAAGGAACATTTTAGCCTCTTTAGATTTATTACTTTGGATTCATATAGTTGATGTACACTATTTATGTATATACTTGTATACACTTACTTGTGTGTATTAAATATTATTTAATTTAATCACATATATATATATATATATATATACTTTTTTTAAAGAGAAAGAGATTCTTTAGACATATTGCTTAATGTATTGTATATTGTTTATATATATATATATATATATATATATATATATATATACACTATATTGCCAAACGTATTGGGTCGCCCCCTTCTAATGAACAGGTTTGACTACTTTAGTAATTTCTATAAGTACAAATCTTAATGTTAAAGCATATAATGATATTCTAGGAAATGATGTGCTTCTAATATTATAGCAACAGTTTGGACAGGACCCTTTTCTATTCTAACATGACAATAATATTCCTCTGTGTATAAGGCAAGGTTCAAAAATAAATGATTGATTCAGTCAGTGTGGAAGAACTTGACTGGTCTGCATAAAACCAAGTCCTAATCCCAGTTTAACTCCTCTGGTGTGACTGTAAATACAGACCTTGAGCCAAAAACCCATCACCAAACACCAATGACTTGTACATATGGGTTCAGTCATTTTAGACACTTCCAAAACTGTTGCAACAGAGATGGAAATACAATTTTTAAATACATGAATTATGTTCCCATCGTTGTTGCCACAGATTTGGAAGTGCATTTTTCTGTTCTAAAGAAGGGGGTGCCAATACTTTTGTCTATATAGTGTATGTACAAGTCATTGGTGTTTGTTAAACTGGGATTAGGACTTGGTTTTATGCAGACCAGTCAAGTTCTTCCACACTGACTGAATCAATCATTTCTTCTTGAACCTTGGCTTATACACAGAGGCATTGTCGTGTTAGAATAGAAAAGGGTCCTGTCCAAACGGTTGCTATAATATTAGAAGCACACAATTTCCTAGAATATCATTATATGCTATAACATTAAGATTTGTACTCATAGAAATTACTAAAGTAGTCAAACCTGTTCATTAGAAGGGGGCGACCCAATACTTTTGGCAATATAGTGCATATACTGCTATAGCAAATATGTTTTATTCATTTTTGTGGGTTTTTGTTCAATCTAATTTTAATTGTATTTAATATGCAATTAATTTAATTTCAATTTAATTTTATGGTCAATGTTCATCCTCCAAGAAATAAATATTACATTCACACACACACACACACACATTTCATTTCATGCATTTCATCTCCACTAAAAGGTCACTGAGTTCATAAAGTGTAAATGCACAAATCGCTTATTTTTGTATTCAGTGTGAAATCAGTCAAAACATGAGCTTACTAACTATTCTGAACGGAAATAATTGTGACTCTTTATGAAATACTAGATTCATGGTCAAACACAAAAAAGCACAAAAGGAAAACCCAGACTTTTAGAGAAAAAGAAATTCAATTCCTCTGGCAAGACCACCAACAAACCCAAAGACTCTTTTCAATTTTACAGCCTCTGGGGTGTAGATTTCCCATGCCTCTGTTTTCAAAAACCTCAAGACAACAAATGAAACAAGCTTTGTGTTTGCGCACCGGCGGCACATCCTCATAATCCTGCCTTAATCCAGATTCATGACGACAGTGAAACAGACAGACTTACCTGCAACTGGAAGTAGAGGACCAGAAAATGTAAACACCTGGAAAGAGAAAGAGAGAGAATGAGAGGGAGAGACAGAAGGGAAGTAAGGAGGGGTGAATCACAAGCAATTACACCAGATAAAAATGTAGCAGTTCATCTTAAACCTGGCTTTGAGCGACTTCTATTGGCAAGAATGTACGAACTCAACGTGAATCAAATAGATTATTAAGAATATTCCTTACACGTAGATGAACCTTGACGGCAGACCAGACATCTTGGTCAAATACACCTGTTTCCAGCGTTTGCCGCTCCAGTAAGTGCCGCGCGGAGCCCCGCCACTGTCTCACACACAAAATCCCGGAGGAGAGGTGCAATCCCAAGGAAAAGAGAGATGAAGGAACTGTAAATGTGCCGCTGGAAGCAGCATGAGGCTGTATCTTGTTTGAAAAAGAGCTGAATAAACGCAAATCAGTGTCTTCCCCGTGGTGTCCCCGCTTCTCCGCGGTCCGCGCGCGCTGCGCTCTCTCGCCAAAGCGCGCAAAGATTGAATTGGTAAGAAAGGCTGAAGCGGGGTGTCTCCTCTTCGGTGAACAATCCGCGACCTTTAGTGCTTACTCTTGATCCAGTATACGAGACGAAAAGATAAATTCCGTTCGTACCTGTCGAAGTCACCTGAAAGCGCACACCTTACGTGGATCATTCCAAGCTTCCCGTGTCCATTGTTTGGAGAGGGAAAACTTTCCCAACAAGTCAGGATAGATGAGTTGCGGTTAGAAGTCTGTTCTTTAGTTGTTGCTTCACTGTTATCCGAGTCGTTTGTATATAAAAGGCGCACAGACCCGTGGCAAATCCTGGAAGAGCGCTGGGTGATGGTACAGGACTGTCTGTATGTGTGCCGAGGAGGGCTGGAGCGCACTGAGGGGTTTTGGGTTGGTGGTGGGTGGAAACCTGTTAGTGGTTTTGCACCTGATAGGGTGATCTGAGAGAGTCCATCGGTGCGCGGAATGCGCCTTTTCTCTGTCTGAGCACAGTTTCCTTTGCGCTTCTCGTAGTTTCTTAAACTCTTTCGTCGATTCGATGGGAATCTGTGACAATTCCTTGCGGATTTCACATACGAACTCGTAAACAGGTGCATTTCAGTTGAGCAAAACCAGACACGAGGTGTTGAGATAACCAAATTCTCATCGGATGGGGTAAAGAGAAAGAGGCGTTACACTCACTTTTTTAAAAAAGTTTAAATGCATACTACTACTACTGATAATATATGAGCCAAGGTCATTAAGTTTCAATAAATTATTAAATAAAAACATTCTTATAATTATTTTAATAGTATCGATTAAAAACATAATAATCATTAAAATAATTAATCATAAATTAATACTTGGATCAAAGACAAATGTCAGAGATGATAAAATTGAGAAATGTTTCAAAAATCAGGTATTAGACACATGCGAAGTTCTTAAAAATGTAATCTTTATGTCCATGATGGTGGTGGGGGGGGGGGGGATTACAATTATTTTAATTTAGTGAATCTAAAAGTTGTGTAAACTTATATATACATTATATTATAAAATATAATTATATATAAATATATTTTTTTATACTTTATATATTTACATATTTAGTCATTTTTATTCATTCTTAATGACCTTGGCTCAGTCTTTGTTTAATGATTTTCATATCGCATGACAACCAAATGGCTTTCTCATTCAAAAAAGTAATAAATAAAACTATTTATTTTTTTTTTTTTAGGTAGATGTGTAAATTAAATCCCTAAGATGCAGTAGTTAATGATGCAACAAAATTTAAGTATTTAAAAAAAAAACTTTAAAAAAAAGTCCTTTCACTGATTACCCTCGTTCAGCTCGTTTGTCAACTTCCCAAACCTGAAAGTGTTTTATTGGTGGAGTTTGTTGATTCCTCTCAGACACTATTGAAATGCAAGTGCTTGTCGAACTCGACTTTTCAATATTGTGCTATAAGTCATCGGGCATTGAAATGCATCAGAGGTGTGAATGTGTTTACAAGGTCTTCTGAACATGCCCCCTGCCAGCAGCAAGTTTATTCCCTCAACAGCCCTTTTCTCAGCTGTGATCAGAGAAAGAAGAAGCATTTACTCATTTACATTACTGCTTTTACTTTTTACCGTAATCTATCATTTGCACAGAATTAATTTACAAAGCACAGCTTAGATTTATTTTAGAGGTTAAAAACTAACACAGCATGTGGAGTAAAACAACATGGTCCAATTGACATTTTTGCTTGTTCAAACTATTACAAACAACCTCAGACTGTGTTGGTGTCCAATATATCTATTATGAATCTGATGAATTACTTTAAAGTCTGACCTAGAACAGCACATGCCATAAGAAGGTAGTCGGGAAAAACAATCTCACTTCATTAAAACCAAATTAAATCCTATTGTTCTTTTTTCTTCCTTTTAGCATGTGCTCTTTCTTGTTTTGCATGCATTTTTTTATGCATGCAAGCTCCTTCTATATAATATAAAATAATAAAATAAAGTATAAAAATAAAACACTAACCTATAAATCAGGAAGGCTGTCGAGTGAAGTGAATTTCCTTTGAAGTGGATCACCTGGACCATGCTGTAAGCTCACAATTATCCATTTGGGAACAACCAAAACAAAAGCGGTTTCAATGAAGAAGCGAACACAAAGATTAGTCCGTCATCATCCAAAAAAGATCAAGGGAGGCTTTGGCAATATGACAACCTACAGAACATTTCCTGCAACAAGGCCGAGATTGGGACGCGCAGATCTAACGAATAGGAAGTTACACTCTGGCATTCTCTTGAATTCGGAAGTGGCTAGATCTTTCTGAATATTCAAAGCTTTGGATACCGCATCTGTCTTACAGAGTATTAATTATTCACGTGGCGGATTCCAAGTGCAACTTATGCTACAGTGAGGGCCAAATTCATTTGTCTAGTGTGAAGCATAGACATAGTTGTGTTTAGATTGTCTTTGTTATTTATTAGAATTGCACTACTTGGAAGAATAAAGACAAAACGAATGAGCGATAGATTCCAGCAGTGATTCCTGGGAGAGCTGGAAAGGTCTACATCACACTTTTAACTTGTGAAAAACTGCTAAACCTTAAAGTGGGTCACACTTTGTATGTGCAGCGGTTAAGTGGACTGAGGAGTGATTTAACTAAACAACAAAGAATCATTAGTCAAAGCGGCTTAATGACAGGATAGAATGCATTAAAAAAAGATAAATATGTCAGATCAAGGCATTCTGCACAAAACCGAGGCCTAAAAAAATAATAAAAACAGTGTGTCCTCGGTGCATCGGTGTAATGAAAGTTAGCAACACTGTGCAACTTCTGTGTCCCTGAAGCTTAATAAAGCAGGCAAAAAAGGTCACGCACAGTTGTTCAAAGGCTTTACAAGACCTTTTAAAGCTTGACAGAGTAACTTCACAGTTCTGGAAGTAAAGCCCAGTGTACCACATTAGTGTCAGAACACCTCCGACACACCCAGCTTCCTCCCTGCTTCCGCTTTCATCTCTGACACAAACGTATAGATGGAGGGAGTCACAGCATCTGTGTCCTATTGAATTTGAAGGTGATGGAGAGACCTAATTGGCTGATTGATATCTGATGGGCTTTTTGAGTCCAGTGTGTGAAGAGAAAGAACTCTATCAGTGTCTTGCACAATGGATTAAAAGGTTTATCTGTAAACAAAAGTAAAGCAAAAATAATTTACCTGTTTTTACTATGCATAACACAAATGTAAACAATTTTGTAACATTTTTGTACTTTTTCCCCTTACTTCATTCACATAATAATAATTTTCACCATAATTTTAAACCATTTTTAAAATAGTTTATAATATTACGACAGCTAGCTGCTACAAATACATAGAATTACCACATGCATGTGCGAAAGTTGAGGAGCAGAAATGGAGACAAAAGAGCTCTCAAAAAAGCTATATATATAGCTTAAATAAGCTGTTTTATTTCACTCTTGAAAATAAGTAAAAATTAGTTTAAAAAGAAAAAAAAGTTACAGTTTTTACAAATTTTTATTTATTTATTTTGCAATGCAATAGAAGAATCATTTTGGGTTCCCTAAAGATGCTTTCAGTGAACAGTTCTCAAAAAACTTTCTTAGTGTGATGAACATTTCAATAATCTAAAGAACTTTTTTCCACTATAAAGAACATTTTGTGCCATTGGTCCCATGGATGGTAAAGATTCTGCATTAAACCATCGATACTAATAGAGAATCTTTATTTTTAGAGTGTACATTAGAAAGTCTGTGGCTACAAGAACATTTCCAAAATACTAAAAGTTCCAAGAGACTCAACTGGCAGCATCATTCATGAGTTTAAAATGTATTTTACCACAGAAAACTGTCCGAGTTGTGCACAAAAAGCATAATTTCATTTAAGGTAAATAAGACGTTAGATCAGCTGAGAAAAAAAAATTAACTGCCAAAGACTATAAAAACACTAAACAAGCATGGCTTTCATACCTGGACACCTCGCTGAACAGCACTCTTGACCAAGAACATCATAAGGGCCGACCTAACTGAATTTGGATATACCCGAGTATGCTTAAATGAGTAGTAAGACCAAACTGAAATTTCTGAACCCATGGATCAGCGGTATGTCTGGTGCAAAAAAGCCAGGTTTATGACCAGAAGAACACCTTTAACACCACGGTCAAACTGGAAATATTGACTATTTGAAAGACATCATGAATTCTTAGAAGTATCGGAGCATTTTGGCAGAGAATGTCATACCTTCAGTGTACAGACTGAAGCTTGATAATCATTGGACTCTTGCAGCAGGTCAATGATCCCATGCAGGGGCGTAGTATGTGGGGGGGATGGGGGGAGGTAACCCCCCCAATAACCAAAACTAGCAAGTACCATCCCCCCAATATTTATACCAAGGTTAATAGAAACCTAGAATCAGGCTATTTATTAATTATTTGAATTGCGCCTTCTGCGCTTTTATAAGCGCTAACCTCATGTACGAACCGAATGGAGCACTTATCAGCACAACATGACTGAAGCGCAGTTCTTTTAATTGTGCACGAGCAGCGCGCGAATCACCCTATACTCTGTGCACGTTCACCAGCGCGCTCGAGAAGTGTGAGAAGATTTGCGCGAGCCATTCCTATCGCGAAGCTGATGGTAAAATATGCGATCTATTTGAATTCTATTGAGAAACTGCCACTTTAAAATGCTATGGAGAAAGTCGAACATTATCTAAAAAAAAGGCACAAACTGAAAAGACTGATGAAAAGAGGAGAAAACATAATCTTGCACCAGCACTAACATAATATTAAAATATTTTTAAACTACTCATGACCACCTTTACTATAATTTATCACGTTTTACTGTAGGCTTATTTATTGTGGTAAATTTTGTCTAACTTGTAGAATTTATAATAGATAATCTGTTAAGGGAATAGATTTGTCCCTGAAGATTTATATTACAACTGTGGCATGTTGTAGCTATTGTTTCTAAAGGCTGTTGTTTCTTGTAACAAATGCAATATAGATTAATAAAAAAGTCATTATTGGCCTGGTAATGATTAATAGGCTAGCCTTATTATAACAAATGCTACAGTTAAGAACTATGGTACTTTTTCATAAGAGCAAGTACAAGTCAGAATCGAGAGCCAATGGCTTGTAATGATGAGTGATGGAAAAACCTTCAGATATTCCAATGATGGCATAGATTAAATCATTAAGAGCCAGATGAACTGATAAGGAGTAAGAAATAAACAATATCAATATAAGAAAATGTTAAATTAGATTGACTTCCCATGGAGTGTTGAATTATAACATTCTGTCAAACTATAGCCTAAGTGTCTAAATAATATAAAATACATTATATCCTATGTAAAAAAAGTAATTGTAAAACTAGCCTATTAACTTTATTGCAGTTACGCAATCAACCAACTTTGCATGTGTGGTGGATAGCACAAAAGACCATTTTACAAAAATAAACATTTAAGCAAACAAACAAATAAATAAACCTTAAGAGGGAGCATGACCTGGGGTCCATTTCAACCCCCCCAATGTTCAAATCAAAACTACGCCCTTGCAAGTATGCATCCAAATTTACCAAAACCTAGTTTAGAGATTGGTCCTAGAATGATCTTAAGTGGCCTGCTCAGTCTCCAGATTTAAATCTCACTGAAAATCTTTTGTGGGATTTGAAGAAAGCAGTGGCAACACGGAAACCAAAGATTATCAGTGATCTAGAAGCTTTTTGCATGTGAGGAATGGGCTCAGATTCCAGTAAAGATGTAACCGAAGCTTCTAAGAACCTAGAGGCAATGTTTAGAGATTATAAAGTGTAAAGGATTCTCCACAAAACATGACTTTTGTGGGTTAAATATTTGTGTACACTCTCAGAAAAAAGGTACAAAAGCTGTCACTGGGGCAATACCTTTTCAAAAGTTACTAATATGAACCATTTAGGTACTAATATGTACACTGCGGGCAGAAATTTGTACCTTTAAGGTACTAAAATGCACCCTTTATAGGTAAACAAGGTACAAAGGTGTATGGTACTAGTGACATCTATCTATCTATCTATCTATCTATCTATCTATCTATCTATTTATCTATCAGCACAGCAATGGTCAATCCCAAGTTTCAAACCCCTGGTAGGTCGCTGTAGGGTCATGTCGTGTCGGACTCTGAAGGTGACAGAGAGGGTGTGTGGGGGAATCAAAGCCTTGATGTTGCTTTGAGGGTGTGTACGCATGCCTAATTTGTCCCCCATCACACGTCGACTGCATGGAACCGTTTAGAAGCCCACTGAAGTGCAGGATGCGGCGTGTGTGATGTTGGATAGGTGTGTGGGTGGGAACAGGAGTGTGTGGGGGGTGAGGAGCGTTTGAAGGTCGGGGGGGTGGGGGGTGTCGTGGTCGATCGGTCTGAGAAGGTGACGCTACCTTGGCAACCGAAGTTGATAATTGCTCTGTCAGTGCGGTGCAAATCCTGGCCCGCGCATAGAAGGCATTAGCGTGGCCCGCGACCAGGCTGCGCAGCGTGGCGCTAATGATGATATTTCCCCTCTTGCTCTACGTTCCCCGTCCAACGTCATAAACACTCGGTACGTCTCCCTTGCCACTAGCTGCTAACATATGTTTTTATTTTCATGACTGCATCAATTTCCATGGCTCAGTGAACTCGGCGCTCCTTAATTATTCCACAGTCGTTTTTTCGGAGTGGAGTTTAATAGATTTTAAAGAGCCGGGCTGTCAGAGCTTGTCACAATAGTGTAGATGTTTCAAACCGGAGAGAGTAATTGGTTTGGGAACAGCAGGTTTCTTTGGCACTTCGGCGGAGGCCGGACGGTGGTGGCGAATCACATCTTGAGTTGTGATTTAAAGACATTGGGTTAAATGCAAAATGTACTAAATTGGACGCCGTAAGTGATTTGATTGCTGTAATTACACCGTGACACCTTCAATCTTCGCAATGAGGCAATAAAGCGTCGAAACGTCTGAAGTGTTGACGGACGAAATTTGCATTGTCAGTCAGAGAATTACTCGGCTCTGGATGTGGGCCAGATAACCTTGTTTACATCATCTATTTAATAAAATACAATGAAGTAGAGTCACCCACCGGTCCCGAACAGAAGCCTTGGCCTCACAATGCTCAATTATATAAAAACAGTATCTCCAATTACAGTAAACACTACCTTTGCTTCCAGCTTGGGTCATCTAAGGGCACTTTACTGTTTTAAAACAGAGAAGCTTTGTTCGAGAAAGCAGACAACACTGGAACGAGCCATATTCTTCGGTTTGAATTCACGCAGTCTCAGGTGTATTCTCTTACACCATCTCACCCCTGTGTATAAACACACACACACACACACACACACACATATACACACTCAGATTAGCAGACTTTTCTGAGAAGTGTGCTGGAGGTCCCTGTGTGGAGGTGTGTGTCCCTCCAGCTAGCTGAAACCAGCTTGAACTCAATGGACTAGTCTAGTCCCCCTCCCGGGCACTTTATGGGCTGGTCTGATCCATTCCCCTGTCTAACACCTCTTTAGAGCCTGCGTTTCCTTTGTTCTGTCAATACACAAACAACCATTCACATATGGCCACTCTGTAATCAGTGAAATACTAGCCTCTGGGCTTTCAGCAACAGAGAGAGAGAGAGAGAGAGAGTTAGAAAGAGAGAGAAAACCATCCATGACCAATCAACTCTTAAAATACCTGTCTGGCTTTCGGTTGCAGATGTTTTCTGAGGAGGACACAGATGAAAAGCACTTTTCTGAGAGATTCACAATTTTAAGGGAATAGTTAGTTAATGTCATCATTTACTTGCTCAAAACCTGCATGACTTTCTTTCTTTTGTGGAACAGAAAATAAAAAGTTAGTAATCCACATATATGAAATTCCACTATTCATTTCCGTACACTGTAAAAATTGTTGTAATTTTAACGGTAAAATACTGTAAAAATGCTATGGTAAAAACCTGTTGATTGCTTAACGGTAAGTTCTAACAGTAAATTCAGAACAGTTCAAAATCTAATACTGTAAAGTACTGTTAAATTTACAGTTTTTAGAAGTGAAAAACAACAAATCATATAATTTATGGTGAAAAACCACAAATTGACATTCCCAAAAGTCTCTGTGTGACCTTTCATGTTGCTACTGTATATTTTATGGTAAAGTTCTTGCAATTACAGCTGCCCTTTTTTTACATTATATTTCATAGTTTTTTTACAGTTTATATATTCACAAAATATTATGTTAATCCAAAACCAGTGGTTGGTTGCATGTCATGTCAATGTCTAAGTGGGCAGTTTTTTATTTAAAAAAAAAATAGATTTGGATCACAACATTACAAACTTTGACTTGAAGCAAAACAATTAAAAAGGAAAATCAGACAAAAAATTACTTTAAAAACTACAATTGCATGACATAATTAAAAATATGTATATAGAAACAATATATTGTAAGTTTATTACAAAATGTGCATATATATATATATATATATACAGTGTCCTCCACTAATATTGGCACCCTTGGTAAATATGAGCAAAGGCAGCTGTGAAAATAAATCTGCATTGTTTATCCTTTTTATCTTTTACTCAAAAAATTCACAAAATTCCAACCTATCATTGAAGTAAAACAATTGAAAGTGGGGCGGGGGATCTCATTGTGAAATAAATGCTTTCACTATTTCATGTTGGCCACAATTATTGGCACCCAATTATTGCAACGTCCTTTTCCCAGCACAACAGCTCTGAGTTTTCTCCTATAATGTCTGAAGAGTTTGGAGAACACCTGATAAGAGATCAGAGACCATTTTCTTCATACAGAATCTCTCCAGATCCTTCAGATTCACAGCTCCATGACGGTGCTGCTTCTCTTCAGTTCACCTCACTCATTTTCTGTAGGGTTCAGGTCAGAGGACTGGGACAGCAATGGTAAAAGATTCATTTTGTGCTCAGTGACCCATTTTTGTGTTTATTTTGATGTTTGTTTTGGATTGTTGTCCTGGTGGAAGATCCAAACACGGCCCATTATAAGATTTCTAACAGAGGCAGTCAGGTTTTGATTTTTTATCTGTTGGTATTTGATAGAATCCATGATGCCATGCATCTGAACAAGATGTTCAGGACCTCTGGCAGAAAAACAGGCCCACAACATTAAAGATCCAGCAGTATATTTAACCGTGGACATGGGGTACTTTTTTATCCCTGTTTGTACTAAACTCATCTGGTGGGTTTGCTGCCAAAAAGCTCTTTTTTCAGTTTCATCTGACAATAGAAGCCAGTGCCATTTGAAGTTCCAGTCGTGTCTGACAACTGAATTTGCTGGAGTTTGTTTTTGGATGAGTGAGGACAATTTTTCTTGAAACCCTCCCGAACAACATGTGGTGATATAGGGGATGTTTGATTTTTTTTTTTTAGGTTTCTGACCCCAAGACTCAACTAATCTCTGCAATTCTCCAGCTGTGATCCTTGGAGAGTCTTTGGCTACTCAAACACTCCTCCTCAGCGTGCATTAGGACGATATAGACACACGTCCTCTTTCAGGCAGATTTTTAACATCTTTAGTTGATTGGAACCTCTTAATTATTACCCTGATGGTGGAAATGGGTATTTTCAATGTTTTAATTCTTTTCTTACAGCCACTTTCTATTTTGTGATGCTCAACAATCTTGTTCTTCACATCAGAAATATATTTTTTGGTTTTTCTCATTGTGATGGATGATTAAGGGAATTTGACCTTTGTGTTCCTCATATTTATAATCCTGTGGAACAGAAAGTCATGGCTGGACAATTTCATGCTCCTAGTCACCCTGGTGTGCTAAAAAAATTAAATATGAATGGGAATATACTTCAGAGATATTTTACTCATAAGAATTTCTAGGGGTGCCAATAATTGTGGCCAACATTCATTGGAGAAAAACATTTATTTCATCATGAGATTTTCTCCCCACTTTCAATTGTTTTACTTCAATGATAGGTTGGAATTTTGTGAATTTTTTGAGTGAAAGATCAAAAGGATAAACAATGCAGATTTATTTTCACAGCCGCCTTTGCTCATATTTATCAAGGGTGCCAATATTAGTGGAGGACACTGTATATATATATATTAGGGGTGGCACGGTACATGTATTCGTCCCGAACCGTCACGGTACAGGCATCTCGGTTCGGTGTATGATGCCTTACGACGAATACAGGCAATTCCCCCCCAATCCGGAAGGGGGCGCCCACAGCAATGCAACGCTGTTTGATAACCGCCAGCAGAAGAACAGCGAATGCCAACGGTGACACAGAGGAGGCCGCGCTGATGTTTGGCTCACTGTATTTTATTTTGATAAAGTACCAACTGGCTGTCAAGTTAGCAATGCTGGAACTGATGTGTGTGTTTGTGTGTGTGCGTGTGCATGTGCATGTGCGCGAGCGAGTGTGTGCGAGTGCGAGTGCGAGTGTATGTGTGTGTGCGCGTGTGTGTGTGTGCGCGAGTGTGTGTGTGCGCGAGTGTGTGTGTGCGCGCGAGTGTTCACACACGACCTGTAAAGGTCCCGGAATGACACGTGACGTCATCATGTGACGTATAATGTACGAGTCGAAAACGCTAGACAGCCAAGAAACAGGAAGAACGAGAAGAAGCAAAGCGGAAGTGTTTGTATTGCTTTATAAACATGGCAGCTGATCAGCTACTTGGGACGTTGTTATTTATGTATAATATGCTTAATGCTCAAATTACAACAAGTTTTGTAAACGATATTGACGTCTTTTCGGAGAGTTGATGAGGTAACGCGTACGCTGGAAGCAAAATTGGCCGAGAGTAGAAAACAATATAAAGCAGCAAGACTTAGAGCACGGAGGCGCCATCGCATGCTAAAAGCTACAACTCTGTTTACACGGCTCATGCAGCTGGGTGTTTCTGAGCGAAGAATGTGGATGTTACGAAGACCTCAAGGGGCTGTATTTTGGTCCAATGTCCTCGAGAACTTTACCGCCGATCAGTGGCGGCAGCACTTTCGCATGTCACGGACCACGTTTGAGTTTGTTCTGCAACTTGTTGAACGAAGCCTGCGACGAAAGACTACAAACTGGAGAAAGCCCCTTGAACCACGCCATAGACTGGCTATTGTTCTGTGGTGGTATGCTACCCCTGGCGAGTACTGCACAATCAGTTGTCTTTTTGGTGTGGGCCTGTCGACCGTTTGTACGCTGGTTCACGAGGTAACAGCGACGTTGAAGAGAAAGCTTTTCAAACGTTTCATTTCCTTGCCCAGAGGGGAAGCTCTTCAATAGAGAGAGAGAGAGAGAGAGAGAGAGCGTAAGGGAGACTTAATCGATTACGTGATTTGCAGTGCTTCATGAAAGTGGATGGGCACTAAAGATTTATTTTGGTGGTATTTGCTTGTCACAATTAACAATTCTCTGATTTGTTTATATTTCTTTGGAGAATCAGCGGTGGGATCACAATAGTGAAATTTCTGTGAAATATTGACCATTGGTCCATTATATATTGTCAATAGCATAAAGAAGTCACTTTCAAACCAAGCAGCTTTCTGTCGGTCCGCGTGGCAAATTCGCATGAGCAGTTTAAACATGAAGGAAATCTAAGTGGGGAACTTTTTTGCATTCATGCAAAACTCCCAATTGCACATATTACTTTTGAAATGACTGGATTTTGTCTGCAAAATTTCACAGAGCAAAGGTAAATGTGACCACACTTGAATGTAGTTTTTCACCAGGAATGCTGTTTAACAATTATTCAAAACTAAATTTAAATAATGTGGGCTGATGGCAATAGCTCAGAGTAGGTCTGCTTTTAAAGGTTTGTAAGTTACTGTTAAAAATCTATTCCCCTATAAAGAAAATTAATGAGATTTTAATTCTGGAACCTGATTGTTGGGCTCTATAACCTGTGAACAGGACCAGACTTTATGCTAAGCCAAAAGTCAGGCTGTGTGAGACTAGATGAAGCCTTGGATACTACAGAAATGCTGCTGTGATTAGATTTAAGCTTCTACTTCAACTGAAGTTCATTTTAATGGTCTATATAATGGTTTATCGGTTGAAAAGTGTGCTAAAGGGGAAGGCCTTGACGGTAAGTACACTATTACAAACAACCACCCTTCTCTCTCCAAAGCAGCGAGACTTAATGTGGTAATTAGGGATCACAGTCTGCCTCCTCTGGATTCATTTCACAGCAACATTATTTCAGTAATACATTCACAGATTTGACTTTATCACACTTTTGTTTTGCTTTCTAGTAAAGAGTACTGCATTTATTTATTTGCTTTTTTATTAAGAGGTACCGTGGAAATTTAATAGAGAAGACAGGGTGAACGGGGTCATGAAATGACATGTCAGAACGTGTGCTAATCGCTAAGCTCCAACAAGAGTTTTGCATTTAGTAAATACTGTAGTAAATTAAGCTCAAATTCTCTTCCTCAACAAAAGGTGATCCATACCAGGTGTTTATGTATGACCTCATTCCCGCTTCAAGCCCTACAATGATTATTTTGTCTGATTCGCATTTCTGCACTCTTCTCATTTCACTGCTCGCATGGTAAGTCTCAGGTTGTTGGGATCAACCTGGCCAAGTTGTAACGATAGATAGAGGCCTTCACATCGTAACAAAAAGCCTGCAAATCACATGGCGTGTCACGCACCATTTAGCAGCAAATGGGTTCAATTCATCTCGATAAGAGTCTCCAGAACTCAGTCAAGAAGGAAAAAAAACCAAACCTCATCCCATTATTCTCAGAGAGCTACAGGTGCCCCATGCGACCCGGGGCTGAGCGTGTTTGAAGTGCAGAACCGCAAAAACCACTGGGACTGCAATCTGCACAAATATCGCTCACTTTATTTCACTCAGGAGATGCTTAGGAGTTGACAAATGGCCCCTTTTAGCTTCACTGTTTCAAAAGCTAGCTAATGTATTAATGTAAAATTGTTCGCAGTAATGCAGGGGGAATTTCAAAAGCTAAAGAGGTCTTTGTAGGTAAATATATGGCTTTTTTTGTCCTGCTCATTTTAGAAGTGAATGAATCCAACGAACTCTCTAAAACACTGATAGACAATTAACATAACAATATTCCAGTACTTCCACACAGAAACAGCTACCACAACTTCTGGATAACACGACTAAGAAAGTGATCTGGTTTAACATGTAGGTTTAGTTAATTTGCATGAATCTATATTGTTAACTATGTATTTTGTTTGTTAGAAAAAATTAAGTATTGAATATACATGTTTTAATGAATGAATAAGCAAAAAAAAAAAAAAAAAAAAAATATATATATATATATATATATATATATATATACACACACAATATTTATATTTAATAATATTATAAATAAACAAACAAAAATATTATTATTATTATACCAAACAAACAATTAGTTAAATAAATTAACCATGTTTGCAATAATAGCCAATAGCTACTTTTTTATTGTTTTTAAAAAGTCCTATAATGTAACTTATGAATTTATAAACTTTCACTGAAAAAAACTGAATAAACAGCAAAACATTACTGATTTGTTTGATGCTTCCACACTGCAAAAAAAATATGTATGATTTACTTTACAAAGAAGCAGCAACACATTGAATTAAACATGCCATTTTGAAGTAGAAAGACTGATATAGCATTTTATTAAAAACTACTCAAAAAAAATAATAATTCCAACTTCGAATTTTTTTTTTACAGTGCAAGACAAATCATTCAAAACGTGTTAGCTAGCTGACAAGTGATAAGTGACAAGTGATGTATTGAAATCACCAGAATATCATGAAAAAAAGCATTGCAAAGCATAAAAAAGAAACTTAAGATGCAGTTAAGAATCAGTAGAGAACATATGTTCTTTATGGTTCCATAAAGACCATTTAGCATCCAGGGAATCTTTTCATTCCACAAAAGGTTCTTT
This sequence comes from Schizothorax lantsangensis, assembly GCA_027422415.1. NCBI lineage: Eukaryota > Metazoa > Chordata > Actinopteri > Cypriniformes > Cyprinidae > Schizothorax > Schizothorax lantsangensis. The sequence continues at coordinate 17,945,832 of CM049861.1, read as the reverse complement.
ATAGTGGAAAAGGTTCTTTCTAGATTATTTATTATCTGGTTATTTCATACTATGTAACTGAAACTGGTAACTGGAAGCTTATTTAAGGAACCCAAAATGGTTCTTCTATGGCATCACTGCAAAAACCCCTTATTTTTTAAGAGTGTAGGGTGATGCTGGTTCTGTCAAAGGGCCTGAAACACTTTCACACCCACCCTGGGCCATCAAGCCACCCTTATTATTGAGTCCTGCACTTGGATTGGCTGTCAGCAGATCAAGATTGAGGAACAGCCCTTTGGCTGTTAACAAAAACCCATGATTCATAATGTTTTACAGGAGTAACCACCGAGAAACCACAAACTAACCACACAGCAGCTTCTAAAAAACCACTGACGAGCTATTAAAACCTGAAATGAAATCCCTTCCAAACTGGCCCTTGCCTCTAATGCCTCTCAGTGCTCAGAGTCGAGGGTTTTTGTGGGCAGAGGAATGCAACTCACATCTCTGCCATAGCCAGCCGAGAAGGTAATGCACTCACATGTTGGCACATGTTAAGGGAAGAGCACCTTGTCTCTTATTAATAAAGCTTGGCCTCCTCTCTCAAAACTGGCAGCTCGGTCTTTACCACTTCATGAATCACGCGGCGCACGTCGCAACGTCCTACACAGACACCTTTAAGACGTGACGGTATAAAAGAGGAACTTAAAAAAAAACATCTCTAAAAGCAAGCATATATTACGCATATATAAACGTTCATAATAAACACACCATCGAGCAAATGCACTGCTTTGAGAGAGATCGAAGCAGTGGTTTAGGTGTCATTCTAACAGATTAGAACAGGATAGAATGTCAAAGCTCAGCGCAGTATAAAAAAACTGAAATCTGACAATGACAATGATGGCTTCCTCTCTGTCTAATCTAAACATACCAGCATGATCACTTATTTTCCCCTCGGGCTATCGTATTGTTCCACTTCCATTCTGAAAGCTCTCCACAAATAGTTGAAATGCTTCTTTGCTTTTTTTGGGCTGTATCTAGACAATGTGTTAACATGTCGTTTTTGATGTACCTGACCTCTTACAGCGAAATACACACAGAGCAGCTCTGAAAGAAAAGAGAAACAGCATGTAAACGAACACTTAGACATGTTGGCAATAATACTCACACAAACAAACATGCAAATACACTAAAATGAGAGAAAACATAAGGCTGGGGTGAGCATAGGAGACTTCTTTCAGAAACATAAAAAAATGTAATTATGTACAATACAATACAAATATTCCTAAAGTGAGCGCTTACCCCCTGAGTGACGCACTGAATCCAGCCTTGTTCAATTGCTGGGAAATCGAGGCCACGTTCACGCCGACCCTGCAGTGCAGATTCCAGTGTGATATTGCAGAATAATTAGTCCCTCCATCTCATACTTCAGGCATTCTTTTTTTCCATCGATGGGGAAAGGATTATGCAATGTGTTCCTCCAGAGGCCCATGCTACCTGAGAGAAAGTTCACGCCAGCACAGGCATAGCCGGAGACGGTGGGAAAGTGAACAGTTCCACAAGCTCGCAATGTTAATGAAACAGTTAAGAGCTTAGTTTGCTACTAATGAACCAATGGAACAGATGGAACATATGTTGCGGAGATGATAAATTAGGTTAGACTTTTCTGGTCAGCAAAAAAGAATGAACTGTAAAATGAATGGTATTGTTGTACAGCGTTTGTCCCCAAAAACCTTGTAAAAACGAAAAGCTGCCAGTAATCAAGAAGTCTAAAGAGTCTCAAAAGAGAGTGAGAGAGAGAAAAACCCGTTCAAAAAGTTTCAGTGGTTTTCAACTGGTGTGTTGCAAAACCAAAAAAACGTAGGTCTATTTTGGTTTGATTGTGGAAAAACAATGGTTAAATCCTTATTATTTCCTCTTAATATGCAAAAGAAACCTTTGTTTGTTACATCAAAGGTCCAGTTCAACTGAATTCTATGGTTTTATTGCAAATTCACCTGCATCTTGGTTGAATGTTGTCAATTGAAAGATGCCAGTATGGACCGGTTGTATGACATTCCCACATCCTCAAAAACCAGAACAAAACTACCCAAGATAAAAGGAAATCCAACACATAATACAACCCGACCAGAAATGTTGGGGGTTTTTTAAATTTGAATCAAATATGACATCACATCAATATTTGATTCCACATAAGAGAACATAACAAATATTTAAACGGAGAAATGTTAACTTTTATCCCTAAAGAGCTCATTTCAATGCCTGCTAAGGTCTCAAAAAAAGTTAGCACGGGGCAACAAAGGGCTGAAAAAGCAAGAAATTTGATAAATTCAGGAAATCTAGCAACATGTTAATTTACATCAGGTAGTAACATGATTAGCTATAAAAGGGATTTCTTAGAGAGGCAGAGTCTCTCAGAAGTAAAGATGGGCAGAGGCTCTCCAATCTGTGAAAGAGTGCGTAAAAAGATTGTGGAATACTTGAAAAACAACATTCATCAACGTCAAATTGCAAAGGCTTTGCAAATCTCATCATCTACAGTGCATAACATCATCAAAAGATTGAGAGAAACTGGAGAAATCTCTGTGCGTAAGGGACAAGGCCGAAGACCTTTGTTGGATGCCCATGGTCTTCGGGTCCTCAGACGACACTGCATCACTCATCGGCATGATTCTGTCATTGACATTACTAAATGGGCCCAGGAATACTTCCAGAAACCACTGTCGGTAAACACAATCCGCCGTGCCATCTGCAGATGCCAACTAAAGCTCTATCATGCAAAAAGGAAGCCATATGTTAACATGGTCCAGAAGCGCCGTCGTGTCCTGTGGGCCAAGGCTCATTTAAAATGGACTGTTTCAAAGTGGAAAAGTGTTCTATGGTCAGACGAGTCCAAATTTGACATTCTTGTTGGAAATCATGGATGCCGTGTCCTCCAGACTAAAGAGGAGGGAGACCTTCCAGCGTGTTATCAGCATTCAGTTCAAAAGCCAGCATCTCTGATGGTATGGGGCTGCATAAGTGCATACGGTATGGGCAGTTTGCATGTTTTGGAAGGCACTATGAATGCTGAAAGGATATAAAGGTTTTAGAGCAACATATGCTCCCCTCCAGATGACGTGTATTTCAGCAGGACAATGCAAAACCAAATTCCAACACCAAAACTCCAGAAACGCATAACCCTCGATGCCCAGACGTCTTCAGACTGTTTTGAAAAGAATAGGAGATGCTACACCATGGTAAACATGCCCCCGTCCCAACTATTTTGAGACCTGTAGCAGCATCAGGCTAATTTTGTCATAAAATTGTAAATTTCAGTTTAAACATTTTATGTTGTCTGTGTTCTATTGTGAATAAAATATTGGCTAATTTTGTGCATATTTAAATGGTTTTGTAACATTTATTTTTCATTTTTGTTATCAACATTTTTATTTTTTTTTCACACATAACATAACATAACATTTAACAAAACAAAACAACAGACAAACTCATAGCTCAAAGTCAAGTCAAAAGGGAGGGAGAGAGGGAAGGACAATAAAAACACAAAACAAGTCACTCCTCCATTATCTATGTTCTATTGTGAATAAAATATTGGCTCATGTGATTTGAAAGTCTTTTAGTTTTCATTTTATTCAAATTTAAATAACGTCCCAACATTTCTGGAATTCGAGTTCAAATTTGTAGTTTCATTTAATATTTTGTGTTATGTTGCTCTATGAATGATGAGTGAATAAATGAGCCACTGAGTGACCACACTCTTTCGACAGATAAATTCAGACAATTTTTCACTTATTGACTTAAAATCTTGCCATCTTTACATGTATGCATTTGGCATTCTTGAGAATAAAACCCATGACTTTGGGTTCTATTTGGCACTTTTAGTGCCATGCTCTACTCTTTGAGCAACAGGAATAGGCCTTGCTTATTTACACTGCCACATTTTGAAACTTGCACCAACACAATAAGTCAAAAGTAACAATGGAGTTCGGCATCATTGATGTCAAACTTGGGATGACCTGTAAATAAATACTTAATTTTTGGTCCGTACTTCACACAATGCGAGTGCAGACAAATGGGCATATAGACTAAACCCCGGTACACACCAAGTCGACGCTGATGAACTAGTGGCGACGAAAGCAGACTGCCGACCGTCGGCTTGGTGTGTACCGGGCTAAACGCTTGACCCATGTTCTGATGAATACTGGTGTCCGGGTCCGACTCATATCACTCATTATCACAGCTCTGAGGACCCAAATGAGACTGCCAAGCTCATGACAGCTGAAACTGAAGCTTCGTCAAACATTTAATCAGCCTTGATCCAACCAGTTTTTGCCCAGAGGGTTCCCGATAAACATGCCAAGTTGCCATTCCTTCACTCTCCCACAGTCAATGTTTACAAATCTGTCTCCTCTGCACTTCAGCAGTCTGTTTTATCACCGTGAGCATGAATTCTTTGTTTTACCTGGCCCAGGTATATCAGACAGGTTCAGCGCTGCATCTTTCCATATAGAGCACTAACTGGAGCATCTTACTGTGAGATTTATGCTCTGTTCCAAAACCTAGTAAGCTGTCTACTGACTACATGGACAGCTACCTTTAAAGAGAGCATGATACCTGAACTGGAACGCACTGCACAGGCAACAACTTGCATTATAAAAATAGCCCACCTGACGCAAAATTTATTCTCTTTATAGAGGTTTGTTTTGAATTTTGCTAAGCTAAAAACAGTGTCCTAATAAGCGTAAAATGACATATGTATATATATTTTTTTTTTTTTTTGGTTGTAATCCCCAAATACTGGGCAATATAGTCACATTTACAATTGACATTACAATTAATTTGGCTGCGATCCTGAGCTTGGCACAATGCATTATCCATTATTACATGTAATTTGGTCAAAGTAAAGTGAAGTAAAGTTCTCTCCTTCCCTTGCTAGCTTGTACCTATTTGAACAATGACTGAGACTTGGTGTTACGAGCACTTCCTCTGTCTGATTGCCTCTTCAAGATGAATCGCTTTATGTATTCCCCAATTGTAAGTCGCTTTGGATAAAAGCATCTGCCAAATGACTAAATGTAAAATGTAAATGTAAATGTAAAGTATTTTTGAATATTTGTACTGCATGACCTTTGCACCTAAAGCATGCCAGAATTTAAATAAAAAATAGATTTATGTATTTGTATTGCACATAAACCATCCATTTATTTGGATTACAGAGTTTTAACATAAAAAAACAAACTTATTGCGATGCATATTCGCCAGTCATACATAAATGAAAGAGGACATATTTGCTCAATAAAAGCGTGGTTTATTTGCACTGAAAAAAAAACAATGGTTTACTATTAACTATATACATATAAGTTTATTTTAAAAAATCATATTTTCAAAATGCATACATTTGTTCAAATCATAAAATGTATTCAGGTAAAATGTAAGAAAATTTTAATATATACCAGTCATTTTCAATTAGTTAAATTGTATGGGATTGAAACAAATTTGATTTATAGGTGATACATATATAAACCTGGTTATTGTGTATTTGAAATTTAAAACACATTTTTAGTTTATTATTACTGTTGCCACAATCTTATCTGTTTTTCAGTCATACACAAATCTTATTTGTGACTAAAAATGCATTGTATTAGGTTTATTAGTTTATGTTAATGTGTAATCCGAATGGATGGGTATTTTAAATACACAAATCTTTAATTTAGGTCATTTTTGTGTATGTGTGATGTGTATGATGCCTACAAAAGCAGCTTGCTAGGTTTTGGAAGAGATGAGAGCCCATTGAGGAAGGGACTAAACTGATTCCACTGCACCTGTAACCATAAAAGAAACTATTATGCAACCATAAACATTTCAAACAGCAGCACACTACATTGATTTCACATGACTCATTATGTTGCATGCTTAATTCAGTTACCATCTCAGAAGTTAATACTGATATTTTGCGATTGTTAATCCAATTTTGTGCAAAAAAGTCCTTATTTTTGGCAGTCTGATCAAATAATTAGTCAAGGAGGAGACATTAAAGATGACGGATGACATCGCTTCCAGTTCATTCATCACAATGGATGGAAGGTCAAGTTGAGCACATTTCATTGTGACACAGTCTTCCCATGCACCTCTGGTTGTATATTGCACATCAGAGTATTACATACAAAAAATCTGCATGATGTTCAGAGTTCTCATACCGCTTTCTTTAAAATAGTCAGTATGTCAAGAAAACCTCAATTCTACATGCTTTTCTTACCTGTATGCAGGAGCATCATGCACTAATTTTACACACTTCATAAATCTTTTCATAAGAGGTGGATTGAACTAAAAAAATACAATTAGTGTACAAAGGAACAAGAGTTGGAATCCCAACCTAATGCATAACTATCACACATATACTATCATGCTATGACTATGACATATGAGAAATCATATGAGTTTCAAATGACAAGAGTTGGGGGTGATTTCTGATAAACATGCACCTGAAAGGTCAAATATATAAATATGTTTAAGGAAATTTGTATTTAAAGTCCACTGAGCTTAAAAAATAATCTCAGGGGCCTTTAAAATCTTGGATAGGCCTATAATGAAAAAGTAGAGTAGGATTTACTTGGAAAAAAAGCAAGGAAAAAAATTACACTCACACTCTTAAAAATAAAGGTGCTTCAGGATGCCATAGAACAGCGGTGTCAGACTCAGTTCCTGGAGGGCCGGAGCCCTGCACAGTTTAGATGCAACCCTAATTAATTAAACACACCTGATCCAGCTAATCAAGTCATTTAGGTTTATTTGAAAACTACATGGTATGTGTGTTGGAGCAGGGTTGGAACTAAACTCTGCAAGGCTGCGGCCCTCCAGGAACTGAGTTTGACACCCCTGCCATCGAAGAACCTTTTTGTCTAAATGGTTCCATAAAGAACCTTTAAGATCTGAAGAACCTTTCTGTTTTACAAAAGGTTCTTTGTGGCGAAAGAAGGTTCTTCAGATTATAAAAAGTTAAGAAAGAGATGGTTCTTTAAAGACCCTTTGACTGAATGGTTCTTCTATGGCATCACTGTGAAGAACCTTTTAAGCACCTTTATTTTTAAGAGTGTATAAACTTCTAGTAAGTTTCACTAATATTTACAAAGAAATGGCCGTTTCTTACAGTATACATGACCTAAAATGCACAAAACCATAATAGTCTAAGATCTTGCAAGGAAAAGGGTCTGATAAATCCTTCTGATACATGTTCTAGTGAACACAGAGATGGTAAAGAGCTGACGTTTGCACAGTTAAACACTAACGGGCAACAAGCAGGACAGCTGCATCTGTCCCATTATTAAATGGGATCAAAATGATTTGTGTTCCCAACATGATCTTGCTGACACTGTTGTTTGCGCAGTCATGACTGGGCACTTTAGTCAGACAGCTGAATCAGAAAAAAATCTTTCTTAATTCCTATTAACCGCTGATTGGAATAGCTTCAGGTGGAATTTCTGTACGTTCTCCTTCATCCCTGATTCTGCCTGGAGTGTGTGCTGATCTGGAATTCCTCACACTTGGGAAACGGGGAATTCCACACAGTAATACTTCAAGTCTTGCTCCCCCTCCTCCTCACACACACCCTGTCTGCTGAGATCACTTCCTGCTGTAGACTCTGACAACAGGAAGTAGGTTAGTGTCAGCAGGCATAATGAAGGGGCGTCATCCAGGTGAGAGGCTGATTAATTGTCCCTTACAGTATAGAGGGAAGGAACTTTCCATAAATCAAAATACACTGTCATCATAAGCCATTATCGCCACCATGTGGTGAATGCATGAAGAATAATTTCCAAACTGAACTAGCAAAGCAACTTCGAGACAGAATTTACAAGGAAGGATCAAACAAAACCGTACACAAAGACATTAAGAATAATACAACTTCTAAAAAAAATCTAATAAAAGTACCTTGCTTTTGGAGAGTTTGTGACGGATCTCATTTAAAACAATCTGCTGATGAATGTTTCTTCTCTTCTAAACTTTACTCTCCTCAAAAAGCATCTGAAAAATGAGAGCTGTAAAATAATCATATTGTATGTATAATTCAGAAACTTCTATTTTATGGCAACAAATAGCATATGTTTGTTTAGCCATAATGGCCATGAACTGGACCAGGTTCCAGAGTTTAGGAAACATGTTGATAAACACGGTACATTTACCCACAAATCGCTTCAGACATTGAGAAAAAAAGAAGCAAGCGCAGAAAGAAAATGCAACAGTATGTTTCAGCTGACACTTTTATTCTTTCTGTTACAGACAATGACAGAACAGAAAACTCTGTTTCTTGAAACAAGCCAATCAGGTGAACACCTCAGGTGGACAAATAGTTTGGAGACTTTCAGGAGCAGGAGAAACGATTGCTGAGATTGAACAAAACAGTATTGTGCTCTGTATGGTCTTTGCTGGCGAGTGTAACAAGAATTTAGAGCATCATCTAACATTTACTTCATCAGAGCTGCTTTTGATTCAACATTCAGAGGTTATGCAGGTGTAATAATCAATTAAATCATTAAAACAATTCACACCTGTTAGTTGTAAATTAAATGATTATAGCTGGACACAAAAATTAAGATACTGCCTGGCGCAACTGTGTGATGCAACATACATATGAATGAGGCATTGCACTAAACATTTTCAGATTAGAAAGGTGCACAATATAGTTTGTTTGTGTTAGTCTAGCCAGATATCTTGTTCTGAAAACTTTATGTGGTAAGAACATGATCTCGCCTCTAGCCTTTGATGTTAGCCGTCACAACAACACCTTATCGGTGCACTTGGTTACCTTCATCCAAAGGTGGAATATAGGCAACTTCACAATTCACAGACAAAAAATTGTTATACAGTATTTATTTCACAGATTAACTAAAGCTGGATTACTTCCATTTCCATCCAAGAAAGAAAACCAATCTAACACTGAAAGCGAGCAGAATGATAAACACAATTAAATTGTTCTCAATGAAATCGACATCAACAAACAAGCAGCACTGTGCGATTGCATTATAAACCATGTTGTTGATCATAATGGAACAATATAGTTTTGTTGAAATGCACTGCTTGTTTGCAGCATATACATTGTGGGGGGAAAAATCATGCTTGTACCAATTTCACAGAACAAAGCTAATTAAAACAGATCAAGGACTGATTCTTCTGCTTTCAAAAAAAAACACCTACATATATTTAAGGGTTTTATCTAGTAGCGCTAACAAATTAAAATGGCTTAGTGAAAAAATAAAAACAACTGATATGACAAAAACATAAAATAGCAAAAGCATGATTTTAAAGTTTGAAATCAACTAAACATCTTTTTTATCATATTTAATGACCCAAACCATGGACTAACATTTATCTTTTTAACAAGGTATAATATTCTGGCCGTGCTTCTCAAGAGGATTTTTATGGGAGAGTCTATAGCACTTAAGATAATTGTAAAGTTTAAACGTTGAAGGCCATTGGAATTGCTGCAAGACAGAATTCTGAGGGCTGCACGGAATACTGTGAACTAGACGGAATCTTCAATCAGAAGGAACACTCAGAATGCGACTGAATCTTTAACATTATTACACTTCAGCTGCCATCTTCATATGAAGAAATTAAGGGGACGTTTTACAGTGATTATGGTTTCAAATATACACAAGAAGCTAATTGGAATTGGGTTGGTAGTGAAAAAACTATTTCGCTTTAGATAATGTTCAAGTGGTGTTGTTTCTTTTTCTTTTTTCTTTTTTTAAATGGCCTCACAAAAAAATAAAATAAAATTGTAATGCACCAGCACCATTGGTTTTATACTTAAAAGTGATGCTCACAAAAACACCCAGGATCAAATTTTACCCAAAAAGCAAAATAAAATAAAGGAAATTATATTTTGCATTAAAAAAGCCTATTTTAATGACCATTAATATCACTTTTTTCCCACATTATTTTTAATGATAATTCCTATTACTATAAAATAATACAATTAAACTTATTGTATACTGTATATTTTTTAATTACCATGATTACCATGTTTTAATCACCATAAATTATCATCTCTAACACAAATCAATCCATGATGTATAAATACTTTTTTCTTTTTTTTTTACATTACCTTTTTGTGCATTATGATAATTGGGGGAAATGTGTTTAAGTCTTTTGAAAAATCATAATGAAAAACATTTGTTTAGTCCAAAACAGGCTTCATTTACTTCATGCAAAATATAATTTCTTTAGAATTTTGAGATGAAATATGAAATAAGTTCTTGATAAGATTTAGAGAGATTCACCCTTAGTTTGCTTTTAAAATTATAACTGCCTTAGCACAACATCTCAGTACATGTTCTTCTAAGAAACCACTGTGGACTTGACAAAAAAAAATCCATAATAAAAAAAAAACATAAAACATGAAGCATGATATATCTGTCATTGCTGAGGTTCCTTCTGCTCTATCCATCTTTAAAGTGAGAGAAGAGCAGGAGGATCACGTTAAGATGGGAAGAGGCCAGATCGCACAGCTGAAGTGCCGTTACTGGCTCAGCCCAGACTTCTGCTGCACCGGGACGGGAAGGGGAGCGCAGAGCAGCCATTACTTTTTTAGTGATTGTAAAAAGTTCCAAAGGTCTTTGATCACCTGCAAGAAAACAAATGGGGGGAGAGAGAAAGAGAGAGAGGAGGGGGAAAAGGATGAGTTGGTGAAGCTGGAACAGAGTTTCTCTGATGTAGCGACTCATTTGGATGCTTAATAATTAGAGCCGTGTGAGTCAGAAAAGCTCCACATTAGCCGTGCGTCTGGGGTATAACTACAACGCCGAGACCAGAGGAAGGGGGTGCAGTCGTTGTACATACCAGAGGGTATGACTAGTGCCTCTCTCTGACAAAGACATGTCTCACACCTCTTTGCCTGCTGTGCTCCCAAAGCCGTTTTTGCTTGAAAACACACTCTCACACACACACACACACACACACACACACACATGCTCCACCCGTTGTACATCTGAGAGGACACCTGCACTGCAAAGTCTGACACGCTCCAGCCTTGTTTCTAGAACAGACTCACAGGGCGCAATGCATCAAATAGCTCATAACTCATTACCGACCAAAACACAAAAACATCTAAACTCTGTTCCAAATCCTAGTGAGCTGCCTTGCTGCATACTTTCCAAGGCAGCATCCCAACTGAAATGGGACCTCAGAAGTGATCTGGAACTGTATTCATAGGCAGCAACACATATAAATAGTGCTCCTCGAGTGAAGCGCACAGGAGACTTGACTCAGTTGATTTGCTAGCAGTATAAAAACTAAGAAACAAAAATTGGATACAAAAAGTTGAAGTAGTTGATAGTCTTGATTTGTGGAAAATACTACAGTATAATAGGATTACAGAATCAAGAAGTTGCTATGTAAAGCATAAATCTGTCTATTGTACAGATTTATTTTTATTACATTTTCAAACAGATTTCTAATTACATTTGTTTCCTAATTAAAATAAATATAGAAACTGTTATGGATGTGTAATTTACTATCTTTAAATTAAATAGTGTGATTTCCTATGATATTGATATTGGCTATCAAAATAAATCCATATCGGTCAACAACTATCTACAATACTTCTTAAAATGCTGTCTAGTAGATATGCAGCTCACTAGGGTTTGGAACAGCAAATACTGGGAGCATTAAGCAGGAGAATGTAAATGCAAAAGAAAACCAATTTTCACAGCTGTAATGCCATAAAACAAATAATGGCATGATGTAGTACTTGTATAACATACAAACTGATTTTTAGGGGTAATGAAAAAAGGGTCAGGTGTTTTAACGTGCGTTCCTGCAGCTCAAAACGCAGACACCAAAGTCATGGGTTTGATTCCCCAGAAACGGATAAATATTTAAACCTTGAATGTAAGTCGCTTTGGATAAAAGCATCTGCCAAATAAATGAGATTAAATTTAAAATATGCTTAAATGGATAAAAATAAGATCACAAAGAAAAAATATTAGGGTACAATGAGACCTGGATGTGTTTTTGTAAGATCCACCCTGTTGGTACCACTAACACACACAGACATTTGGACTCTCTCGTGTGTAATTCATCCTGACAAAAGAGGAGCTACAGCAGACATGATAGTGCGCTTTAGTTTAAAAGAGAGATTTTTCTCTTTTGACCCAAACGTGGCCATTTGTGAGAGCTGCTTTAGACTACTGCAATATTTCAGGTCAACACCCAGCCTGACACATACGAATGCAAAAAAAGCTCTAGACTGAAAGAGACAGCGAGAGAGGAATGAGTGAAGGAGGGATTTAAACCACAGCTAAAGATGTCAGGCATGACAGCTCCCTCCTGTTCTTTTGAATGCCAAGAGGTCAATCAGTACATAATTCATTTGCTGATAAAAAAAAGAGAGCGTCAGGAAGATCTCAGTATGCCACTGCAAACCGGCCCACTAAGACAGAAGATGCTAAAATATACGCAAGTTGAATGTAGATTAATCGTTTTTTAACTAGTGACATGAATAATAACATCTATATTGGCACAAATATTTCAAGGTAACTCTATCGCCCTCTTAAGGTAGGGTTATTATAAGTAACTAATGGTATTTTTACATGACAACGATAACGTTTTTCGTTTCGCATTTTTACAACACAAACGAAACAACGCCCATTCACACGGATCCGTGAAACCGACTAAAAACGCTGTATTATACATGCCTGGCCAGTAGTTGGTGATGTATGCTTGCGCAGACCTATAGACAAAACACATAATATGCATGTGCATGACGTCATCATTTCACACATTTGCATTTTTGTAGTTTACATGGAGACAATAAGAGTATCATTTTTAAAAACATGCATTTTGAAACCCGTTTTCAAGAGTTTACATTTTCAGGTCGCCAAAACGCCATTGTTGTGTAAATAAGCAGTCAAAACGTTTTTAGTTTAAAATGGTGTTGTGTAAGTGGCCACTAAACATAAACCATAAAACTAAATTTCTGTTACTTGAAATAATAAAGTCAACTAAAAAAAAAAAAATACTTATTTTTATATTTTATGTTTTATTTAGTTTAATTTGAAATACTAAAATGAATAAAACTGAAATAAAATTAATAAAAAATATATATCAACAATTTAAACTAATAAAAATGATAAAGACACAACTAAATTAATAAATATTTAACTACAATTTAAATGAAAACAAAAGCATAAAAATATTAACTAATTCCTGAAATAAAATAAAACATAAAAAAATAATTATTATTTTAGCTAGTTGCCAAGTTAACATTTCCTTTTTGCATTTAGTTTATCTTGCTGTACTCAAATAACTAACACTGAAAAAAAAAATATATATATATATATATAAACAACAAAAATCACTAAAACTTACTAAACATGAAAAACATAAAAAATAATTCAAAATATGAATAAAAACTATATTAGTATTTCAATGACACTAAAATAACACTGCCTTGAGGTTTGTTACTTTCCAGTAATGCAAGAACGCATATAACTAAGTTGAACTGGACATAGTTAAGTTTCCCTTCATATAATAGAGTACATTTCAAGCCTGATGCTTTTGTATCTCTTCACCGGCTGAGGAATGTCTCATCTTCTGAGCTGAAGCGTCTTAATCTTTTAAGTGGACATTTCCTACATAAAAGACCTCTTAGAAGTGTTGATAAATTTTGTCAGGGCCATACATGCTTTCTAGTGTGAACACTAGAAATAGTCCAGCCAGAGGGTGACAGTGCTTTATGAATGCAGCGATACTCACTTGTTTATCGGAGATCTTGAAACAGCTTCTAGCGTAGTTCTCAAACTTCTGTTCCGTCTTTGGAAGTGGCTTCCCCTGTTTCAGAGAAACATATTTTTGTAGAAATGAAATGGACCTTTTTAATCACTTGTGTCTCTCTGCTAAGTGTTGAGATCATCCCGACTCGAAGCCAGAGCACTGCTGCCGTGATGAACAGGGTGAGTCGTTGGGTGTTGGACGCACTTCAGTGAACTCGCATTTTTTGTGGCCTTTACAGTAATTCCAGTTCCCCTTATCTACAGCAGACCGAATGAAATCACACGGACACAAATCATCATAACTGCTCAACACAATCCATCCGTTGTATCCTTCCAGTTTTAAACTAGATATTACGCTACAACATACTATTCATCTCGCTCTTCTGTTTCTGGCGTTTTTATGAAGTGTACAACTAGCGTAGAGATGTCTATAAGGAATCTTAAAGTTTTTTCAACCTGCTGTTGATTGTCAGACAATAGTTGACTAGTCCCTCAGTATGTGCACTACCATTCAAAAGTAAGATGTTTTTTTAAAGAAATGAATACTTCCATTCAGCAAGGATACATTAAATTGACCAAAAGTGACAGCGAAGACATTTATAATGTTACCAAGGTATCTACACTGACATACACAGAGTCTAATGTTTTTCAATGGAGTCTCTTATGCTCATCAAGGCTGTGTTTATTTGATAACAGGAAGATTTTGTGAAACATTTTTTTGCAATTTCTAATATTGGTTTCCTCTTTTAATATACTTTAAAATATAATTTATTTCTGTGACACAGAGCTGAATTTTCAGCATCATTACTCCAGTCTTCAGTGTCACATGATCCTTCAGAAATCATTATAATATGCTGATTTATTATCAGTGTTGAAACTGTTGTGCTGCGTAATATTTTTTTGGAACCTGTGATAATTTTTTTCTTTGATTCTTTGATAAATAAAAATGTTAAAAAGAACAGCATTTATTCAAAATAGAAACTATCACTTTACTAACACTTATTATCCATTTAACACGTCCTTGCTGAAAAAAAGTATTAATTTCTTAAAAAAAAGAAATGTACTGACCCCAAACTTTTGAATAGTAGTGCATGTTGTAACACAAAATGTCTATTTTGAATAAACACTGTTCTTTTTTTTACTTTTTATTTATCAAAGAAAAGTATCACCGGAGGAATGATGCTGAAAATTCAGCTGTGCATCACAGAATTAAATTGAATTTTAAAATATATTCAAATATAAATTAGTTTTTTTTTACATTTTAATCATTTAACAATATTACTTTTTACTGTAATTCTGATTAAATAAATGCAGCCTTGGTGAGCATAAGACTTCTTTAAACATAAGATTTCTTTCAAAAAACAAAAAAATTGTACCAACCCCAAACTATTGAACAATTATGTAGGTGATGCCGACGAGACAAGAGAGTTTTGCATATATTTATTATAAACTCATAGTTTATACTTTGTGTAGTTCGTTTTGACAAAATGAACAAAGAATGACAGCATATCACACGTGCGGTAAATTCACATTATGAAAAAAATCTTATAGCATCTCACTGCATGGTGTGTTTGCATGCAGTCACTTAACATTTAAAGGATCAGTACTGGTTTCAAAAACATAGCAATGTAATGAGAGACTCACAAAGATCAGGAGGCTCTTATGGATCTGAGGATGAAGAGGGTTAGTGGTCAGGGGTGCATTTGGGAACTGATTGAGGAAGTGAGCAGGTGGACTCAGAAAGACTGGATAATCCTGATATGATGATGTCATATAGCTGGTCATCCCCCCTCCAGCCTTTAACTCAGACACCTCATTAACATTTGACCACCTCATCATCTGCTAAGTCGGCGTACTTATTGCCGTTAACACACAGCATGTGTGTGTGTTTGTTTGTATGTATATATGTCAGGGCTAAAGCATGTGTGTGATTACAGAAAAGAAATGCAATCACATGTAGCAGAGAGACAAATATCAATGTGAAAGGGAATATGTACCTCTTTAGCTGCTGATGAAAGTTTGCTTTTGACCTCGCTCAGGTTGGGAGCGCTGGGAGACTTCCCAGAAGGCCCTGCTGCAGACTTGTCTTTTACTTTCTGTGGTGTCTGAAAGAAGAAAAATGCCATTTTTTTTAATCTAGAAAAGTTCAAGTTAATTTTTATTTATATGCTTTATACAATAAAGTAGTTTAACAGCAGCTTCACATTAATTAAGAGCAAAATTACAGAATCAATGATGCAAACTTCATCAAATATGAGACAAATCCCAATTCTGCTGTTCAATGTTGATTCAGTTAAGTTCAATAACATTGCTGATGATGCAAAATTTGTCAATTTTGAAAAATTCAATTCAGTATAAAGCACCTCTACAGCAGACAACAGTCTTCATTCAGCTCAAGTTCTGTTTTCGACTAATAACATCAGATTTCAAACATCATGCTAGATATTGACAACAAAAGGCCATGTATAATCAAAAATGTTTATTCTCATTCATAACATACACCATCAGGCTCCTTGACCCATTTAGCCTTAATAACCTAGTCTGGCCCACAGACCTCTGCACTAATGACAGCACCCTTTGACAAATTTGGAAGGGGTACAAATGATCCTTTTATTGCTTCCATGCAGGAGAAGACAAGCCCGAAGCTCTTAGATGCGGCGGGGGGACGGGACGCTCTGCCAAGAGGAGGAACAAATGACTTGTTTTTCAGTGACAAGACTATCATTTCCAAACACACTCATGTTATACAGAGATCAATAACTTAATGTATCAGCACCATTAACATGATTACACACTGTGGCCACAAAAACACTTTTAAACTATATTAATGTCCATTAATATAATAACCAAGGAGGATAACCAAGGACCCTGCAGGTTTTCAGACATAACTTCACTTTTCAATTTTGCAATTTACTGACTTTTTTGTAAGAAGAAACTGGTTTCAGAGCCCCACAACATCAAATTTAATGAGTGAGTACAAATCCAAGTGAGCTTTAGAGATAACTAAGTGAATATTAACTGGCTACAGTGCTTTTTTCTCAGTAAAAATTTAACCATAATAGGAAAAAGAAAGGAAATGTGGCCAGTGCCATTTTTATCCTTTCCATCACAGAAACCAAAAATATTGGATGCATTCTTCCACCTTACATTGCACTCAAAAATGTTTAAGAAAATTTGTATGAGTTGCATATAAAATTTTCATCATTTGGATTAGTTTTAACAAACTTTGTGATGCTTATTTGTAATCATACATAAATGAAACTGTTAAGAATCAGGTAAGATTTCTTCTAACAGACTAAATGTTTTTTAAATACACAATAACCTGGTTTATACATGTATTATTCTAACCTGGTTTATAGTTCACCCCAAAATGAAAATTCTGTCATTAATTACTCACCCTCATGTCTTTCCAAACCCGTAAGACCTTCGTTCATCTTAAGAACACAAATTAAGATATTTTTGCTGGAATCCGAGAGCTCTCTGACCCTCCAGACAGTAACGCAACTGTAATGTTCCAAGGTTCAGAAACGTACAAACACGTTCAATTTTGCGAAGCTACGAGAATACTTTTTGTGCACAAAGAAAACAAAAATAACGCCTTTATTCAACAACTCTTCTCGCCCGAGTTACAGTCTTCCGCCATTTTGGAGATTATCACAACGCATACGCACGCTTTACCCTAAGCGTAAACAACGCTGATTACGCAGATTACGTTCATGCACACGCTTCACCCCCCGAACGTAAACAACTCTGATTACGTTCTTGGGTAAATAAATTAAGTTATTCATGTTTTCTTTACGCACAAAATGTATTCTCTTAGCTTCGCAAAATTGAAGTTAAACCACTGATGTCACATGGACTATTTTATGGGTCAGAGAGCTCTCGGATTTCATCAAAAATATCTTAATTTGCATTCCGAAGATGAACGAAGGTCTTACGGCTTTGGAACGACATGAGTGCGAGTAATTAAAGACAGAATTTTCATTTTGGGGTGAACTAACCCTTTAACAGATTTATGCTGATTCTGAGCTTAAATATGTTTATTTAAATAAAATCAAATATATGCAAATTATAAACAATGCCATGATTTTTGCCTGTTTCTTACCCGTTTCATTTATGACTGACTGGCAAATATGCATCACATTAAGGTTATTCAATTGTTCATGTTAATGCATTCCAAATGGATGGAAATTTTATATGTAATTTAAATACATAAATCTAAATTTAGGCTGTTTATGAGTGTCCCTGTGAATGATTTTTCAGGTTTTGGACACAGTTCGTGTTTGAAGTCTGTTTACCTCAAGTACACACAGGTGCTGTAGCAGATGCTAGAAGCGTCTCCTGTGACCGCTTGTGATCGTGTTTAGGAGGGCGGATCTCTGATTTCGTGACTACATCGGATGGTAATTTTCTTTCAAAGCCAGGAAAGTTTACCAGGTGTAAACGGTGTCTGTGTTGGTGCTTTGAAAGTAAAATGTTTATGTGCTCTCTGATACTCTGTCATAGTACAGAAGGTCTGAGAGATTGTGAGGGCAAATGTCTGTATTATTACAGCTTCACTAAAGAATCTGGTGTCCACCCTCTAAAAGAGCGGGTCTGTGTCTGTATGTGCTCATTGAGCACAGGTGTGTGTCCAGCTTTCAGCAGAGAGATACTATCCCTCTGTAGACTGATATAAGCTCTCTCTCTCTCTCACACACACACTGGCCTGTCCATGCATGCAGCCCAGCCAGGAATCCACACTGATTGTAGGGTTACACTGATGGACAGAGCCTTGTTTTACACAGTAAGTGAAAAAAAATGGAACAAGGAGGAAATGGAGATGTAAAGCATGAAGACTTCTGGCATATGTGAATATATGAATGCTTCAAATGACCTCAGTGCCCTTTAAAGTGAACCCAACTGAGACCATCTTAAGAGGTGGAGTGATTATTACGTCTAATATCTATTCTTTTTTAAAGTTATTAAAAGAAGATACATTTTGATTTATATATATTTTTATATTTTTATGGCCTCAGGAAATGGAACAAATGGAAGCTGAATTAGATTAATTGTTATCGTTAACTAACACAATAAATAAATAAAATCTTAATTCATTGAAATTAATTTAAATAAAGCTGAAATAAACCTAAAATATAAATATTAGATAAACAACAAACTTGAAAATTAGAGTGAAAATTAGTTTATTGCCTTGGAATCTAAAATTAATAAAACTGAAAT
Source organism: Schizothorax lantsangensis (assembly GCA_027422415.1). NCBI lineage: Eukaryota > Metazoa > Chordata > Actinopteri > Cypriniformes > Cyprinidae > Schizothorax > Schizothorax lantsangensis. Next base: position 17,926,864 of record CM049861.1, on the reverse strand, counting down.
AAACTAGAGCTAAATGTATACATACATATACATTATTACATTATATAATTACTAAAATTTCAACTAAAATTAAAATGAAAAGTAATTCAAAATATTAACAAATATATGAACGAATACTACAATATAAATCATTTTAAAATAACACTATACACACACAAACACATTATAAACAGTTTGCATTAAAGAAATTAATGCGAATTAAATTTTCCCAGTCCTACTAATAAAAAACAGTCTAAATGTAAAGTTTGTGAAAATAAACTAAAATTGACCAAAATAAGACCTGAGTCCAGTTTTAGGGCCAAGTACAGTGTGAAAACAAAAAGAACAGAGTTTCTTCTTTTTTTTTGGTCTAAATTTGGTTCTTTCAAAAAAGTGAAAACACCACAAAACCAAAGCATCTCTAGATGCATTAATGTGTCCCTGTTCAGCTTCAAGGTGAACAGGTAAACATCCCACAAGAATCCTCCAGAACTTTTAGTCCTGCTAGATGAAAGAAGAAAGTGAAGGAGGAACATAAAGTAATGGACAATGTCTTCCAGTCTTTCTTTGTAAGAACAAAATAAATAATCCCCTTTTCCTCTGTAGCGATTGACGAGCATGCGATAGATCAAAAGGTATCAGATTAAAGGACAAATGCACTCACACACACACACACACACACACAGGACTGGCAGAAGGCCAGAGAGGCCCGGTGTGGTGCAGTCATTATATAGCAGGGCGTTTTTGTGTGTTGGGAAAGGACAGCTGTAGAGTCAAGACAGCTGACAGACAGAGAGTGCAGCGAGCTTTTTAATCTACGCCAGACACTGATTACAGATGCCAGGGGACGGCACTTAATCATTAGCACGCTAGCATTTGATGTAATCAGCTGTCCTCAATACACACAAACACAAACGCGACTCCACTGAGCCATAATCGAGCATGTAACTTCAAAACTTTACTGACCTTTAACAACCAGGGACATTACGAATGATCTTGCACATTGTTCGCAGCTCTATTACACTAATGCAGTTTTTATGTATGTTAGGACAGGTAACTGTCTCAGCTGTCTAATAGGAATCGATTTTACAAGTGTCCATGGAGCCGTCTTCTCAGGCTCTTCTCGGCATCCACTCTCAAATACTTGCATGCTCTGGCAGATTTATGACTAAGTGCGTAACAACTCAGTTAACAGCCACTTCATTTTCTCATTCTGATTGAAATATAATGATTATATTTTATGGCATAGGGAATGAATGAACTGCTAAAACGCATACCTTGAATGCAATGTGGATAAAAGCACCTGTGCCAAATGCACAGTATGTGTAAATACAAGTCATTCAAATTTTTTATGTTTTTCAAAGTGTCTTTTTCTCACCAAGGCTGCACTTATTTGATCAAAAATGCAGTAAAAATGGTAATATTGTAAAATATTATTACAATTTTAAATAACTGCTTTCTATTTTAATATATTTTAAAAAGTAATTTATTCCTGTGATGCAAAGCTGAATTTTCAGCATCATAAAAGTCTTCAGTGTCACATGACCCTTCAGAAATCATTCTGATATGTTGATTTGCTGCTTAAGAAACATTTCTTATTGTTATCAATATTAAAAATAGCTTAATATTTTTTTATGGAAACCATGATACCTTTAAGGATTTTTGGATTGATTCAAAATTCGTAATAATTTATGCGAAACTGAAATTTGTTTGTAACATTATAAATGTGTTTACTGCCACTTTTAATCAATTTAATGCATCCTTGCTGAATAGAAGTAAAAAAAAAAAAAAAAAAAAAAAAGGAAAATGTAGACTAATTTTAAATGTTACACATTTAATCAACATCTGTCCATAGACCACAATTCACTTTTTAACACAACGGGCAGGATAATCTGAAATTAGACAAAGCAGATAATACAAATGTGCATAAAACTGCCCGAAATTAGCCAATCAGAATAGAGATTGCCATTTGGAGGAATCCTTTACCATAAGATGCTCAATGAGCAACCTGTTTGCATTGCGGCTGACTAACATAAAACTAACTGGATTTAGGCATGAATATTCTTGTATAGTTTATGACAGCACAGCACACATGCCATTCACAGATGAAGGCATCTTACAGTTCCATACTATTGTACTAAACTTGTTTCTACACGCAAATACAGTCTTACAGAGCATTCCACAACTGCTAGTGCATGTCAGTGTGAAATGCAAGCGATTTTTCTTCAAGCATTCATACAGATACAGTTCTCTGTTGGGATAATGCAAATTGTTAAGCAATGCAGCGTCTGCCATGCTCTAATGACAGAGCACTCGGTTTCCGCTCGCCTCATGGCCTGCAGGGACACCCAACACCAAGCCCTAATGATTTCTAATGGCAGAGGAGTGGCCACCGGAAACAAGGGTACAGAGAAGGACGAGTACGAGTGTCCTGACCGTAAGCAGGAGTGTAAAAAGTGCCAGAGTTTGAGAAAGATGGGAGGATGTCTACTTGACTGTCTAATCTCGTCAGGTGTTTTAACAACCATGTCTTGCATCACAACATGGCCATTATGGAATTAGCCAAATGTGGGTGCACACACACAGCCCCCCGGGTGTTTCTATAACTGTAGGTAATTAGTGCTCCTCACGTCAGGCATCTAAGATGCTAATAACATGCTTACTGAGTCTTACATTGTTAGGTCAAGTGAACTGCCAGCGGGAATGATGGGAAACTCATTTTGACATTGTTAAGGGATGTTTCACACATTGTGTGGGTGCTTACGTGTTAAAGGTGGTCCGGGTTTGAATGCCAAGACCAAAGGACACCCTGTAAAGGTTTAAACCTGTCCCGCAGGGATGAGTTCCAGGGGTCAGAGGTCGGACAAATTTAAATTTAAATTGGTAAAAGTTCAGTCTCGCCTTTGTTTGTCACCTGCAAAAAACGTGCCCACTTAGGTAATTGGTCATCTGGTTTGTGAAATCACTTTGGGATGTGTGAAAGGCAAAGCCTGATGGACATTTTTGGGCATATTTAAATCTGGTAATTCCTCAAGCACTCAATAGAGCGCAACAGTGACCGACCACTTTTTAACTGATTTTTTCCTCCATTAATTTTCTCCATAAAGACAACTGTTTTTAGAGCTCTGTGATGAATAACAACACAAAAAAAAACATTTTATTTGATGTAAAAAAGTATTTGACAAAGCTGTGTCCTTTTATAAGGTAATGGACTGCTCTTCCCATGGAACACTGCGAATAATGAAATCAAATCAGAAACTGCAGTACAATATAAAACACATAAAAACACTAAAATATCACAATATCACAAGTATTCAGACTTTTAACTCGTTTAACGTCTTTTAACTGTCCTTAATGTTACATACTATATTTTTTGTTAATAATTTGAATTAAATGTAAATTTTTATATTTTGAATTTTCACTTTAAAGTTAAAATTGAATTAAATGGAGATTTTTATATTTTGAATTTTCACTTTAAAGCAGGGCTTGAAAACGAAAAAAAAAATTCAATCGGTTCACTCCGAGCAGAATCGATATTTTAACGTTTCTGTTCCTGCGTTTTCTTTACTCAAAAATAGAAAAAGAAAAAAACAACAACACAGAAAATCTGGTATCTTAACCCGCTGCGCTTAATCATAGCCAATACAGCATCGTCTTTTATAGATTTTGGCCAAATGTAGCCTACTAAACAAATGAAAAAATCTGCTAACGCTTTAACGACATTAAAGTATTTTTTCAAGATATTTAAAAATGTTTGCTGCATTGTTAAACGCTCTTATAAAATTGCATTTTGAGAGGAAAAAAAAAAACATAGGCTAAGTCGCATTTTATAATTACATTCAGAAATAATGTAGGCTAAAATGGCGGTAAAAGCAGAATGTTTACAAACATTATAAACACAGTTAAAGTTTCCTTCTCTCCACAACAAATCCTCTAAAGTTAAGGCGATTTAAAGCGTTTAGGCTATATAAATGTAAAGCCAAAAACGAATTAATTTAAGGTGAAACTGATGCCTACCTCTCTCCTTCGGCACGAATCCAAATGTTTTCATATTTGCGACGTATCTGGATTCTAAAATATTATTATTTATGAAATAGGCTTTGTGCTTCACTCGCATCGATCATCATCCTTCACATATCAGTGGTCACGCTGAATGCAACAGATTGTACAACGTAGCAGTGCTACTTATTATATGGTTCTTTAACTGTATTTTGATAATGAATTTTGATAATGAACAGGCTGCAATATCACAAAAATATGTTGTCTGTGACTGTGTGCGTGTCAAGCACCTGCGCGATAGCCATACTGGTAACTTATACAGATAGAAGCAGACATTCAAAACTGTCAAGCTTTTGCAAAGTAAAGAAAACGACTTTCTGCTGTCGTTTTCCTTTCCGTGAACTTTGGATCGTGTCACAATAAACTGAAACTCAGCTCTTTTTTTTTTCTTTCGTTTTGTTAATCTGTCAATGATTTAAGTTAAATATATTTAGTGCATATAACCTATACATATTCCTTTTTATGTAAGCCTATAGTTTTATTGTTTTCTCCATTCACAGAAGCGCTGCAGGTGCGTGTGATCTGTTGAATCCATCTTACACTATCCTCGGATAAACTCTAACGCCGGTGCATTGCCATAGCGACTTACATATTAAGAGTTCACAGCTGAGCGCGGGCGGGCATTTCACGCGTTGGAGGCATCATCGCCACATTTGCAATATAGGGCGTAGCCTACTACTTGAATTCGTGATTGGTTGACAGCAAATTTCAAATATTAAATGGAACGATAAAATAAAGTTATTAACCGGTTAATGGCCATTTCAATTTTTTGATTCTGTTCGGAACTATAAAATTTGATTTCGCTTCTGGTTCTGGTTCTGTTCCTGTCAAAATTTCGTTCGTTTCCGGTTTTCGTTTTCGTTCCTTGAACCGGTTCAGAGCCCTGCTTTAAAGTTAAAATTGTCATTTTTGTTAGTTACTTTTTATATGTCTATATACTATATATGCATACATTTTTTAGTACTAAAACTAAAATAAAAACTAATAAATACAATAATTAAAACCATATAATTTTTTGCCTAATTTTAGTTATTTTAGTACTGAAAAATTATGCCTTGCAAACTAGCAAAAGTTAATTTACTTTTTTGTACTTTATTTCAGTTAACATTTTGTTTCAAGTAACATAAATGTTTTTATGCTTTTAGTTGGTTAATGATGATAATGCTGCTTCGATAACAATTACAGCCTCAAATCTTTTTGGTTATGATGGGACAAGCTTTGCACTCCTAGATTTGGGGATTTTCTTCTATTTTCTTTCTCCCCTATTGCTCAGTTTGAACGAGCTGTCAGCTGTAGGAAGACTCCTGGTTGTTCCTAAATTCTTCCATTTAATAATTATGGAAGCAACCTTTAAAGCAACAGCCTTAAACACATTTGTGCCTCAACACAATCCTGTCTGAGCTCATGACTTGATTTTTGCTCCGATATGCATTTTCAGCTGTTAGAACTTATATAGACAGCTGGGTGTTTTTCCAAATCGGGTCCAATCAATTGAATTTGCTACAGATTTACTCCAATCAATGAGTAGAAACATCTAAAAGAGGATCCAGAAAAATGGGATCCACCTGAGTAAAATTTCAAACGTCATAGTAAAGAGTATGATAGTAATATTTCAGCTTTTTCTTTTTTCTTTTTTTAAGCTATCACAAATTTGGCTTTTGCTTTGCCCTATGGAGTGTAGAAAAAAATTGAAAAAATATTTAAAGCACACATAAATAAATAAATTTATGACGAAATTAATTTTTACTTCAGTAACCCAATTTGTGCGCTCGACTTCTCTCTCAAGTTCACACTGTTCTTGCGTTCTGTGTGGATGACTGCTATTTCTCTGGATGTCTTTGAAGAACTTTTACTGTGCGTAGCATTCCTACTCCTTTATCTTTCTGATTCAGCTCCACAATTACAGCGAAAGAAAAAAAATCTACATCAAAGAAAATTCAACCTCACACAACTGCATGTGCACCGGTCAAAGAAGGAAAATATATGATTAGAAGAAAGTCTGATGAATGCATTTCAGGTTCCCAACATCGGTCACCTTGCCAGAAGGCCGTGGCTTTGTGAGTAGTTTGTTGTTTTAAAGCAGACCACAAATGACCCTTCAAATTGGGCGTTTTGGGATTGTTGCCACCAGCAGCTAGTTAAGAGCGCTTCACCATTTCCTTGCATGGGAAAATACAATGGCCCTTTTCCATGACCTAAAAGAAAACCTTTGAATGTCAAGATGTTTTTCTCTAAAATGCTTGATTATTAAAAGTGTATTAAGTGCACTGACGCTAAAAAATAAAAAAAAGATACAGAAATAATGGCTTCGGGATCGTCGTGTCCTCCCAAGACTGGGCGGTTTTCAGCTAATCACAGCTGGAGTTTTGAATGCTGTTGCACACATCTATCTTTAGGGGTACTGCTGGTCTAATTCACATTTTGCTTTTGGCGGTGTTGGCTGATCGTAAACAAAGACCGGCCGTCTCATTATCCTGTGGTTTTCTCTGTGAGGCTGCCATGTCGTCGGCGTCCTAAACTGCACCTGGACGTTTGGTAAGAATTACCTCTGGCATCCACTGGTAGACTTTGGCTTTTGGTTGGCACGGCTTGGAAATGGGACGTGGACTGAATACCAAAAGCTGAAACCCAGACGGCTCCTACATCTTACCGTGACCCAAACAAACTTATCCTGAAGCAGACCTGATCAGTATGACAGTATATACTGTATGACCATAGAAAAACCTTTCAATGTACATCAGAACTTGTTTGTTTTCTTTACCAAAGTGTTACATAATGTGAAGCTGTTTCTGCACTAATGCCAGACTTCATTTATTACGAATAATCTTATCTTTTGGTTTGCATCCATCAAATACCAAATAAGATAAAATAGGTTTTACATTTCATTTGAAAAATAAACTTAGTTTGCTTAATTATCCACATATAGGCATGGATATTAAATATTAAAACCATTTTACCAGCCAAAAATGGTTGTATTGTGATATTACACCATTACCATTAAGTAAAATTACTAATAACATGATTGCTTTGAAGATTTTTGTCATACTGGCCACATCTATTCTGAACTGTTGCTAACTTTGTATTTTTTTTAGAGCTGTCAAACAATTAATCGCATCCAAAATAAAAGTTTTTGTTTGCATAATATGTGAGTGTTCTGTGTATATTTATTATGTATATATAAATACACACACATACAGTATATATTTTGAAAATATTTACATGTATTTACATATATATATATATATAATGTATATTATAAATAAATACATTTAATATATAAAAATGATATTATATACACGTGCATGTGTGTGTATTTATATATACATAATAAATATACACAGTACACACACATATGTAAACAAAAACTTTTATTTTGGATGCGATTAATCGCGATTAATCGTTTGACAGCACTATTTTTTTTTTAAATAAATCATAACTTACCTGTGTTTGGGGCTTCCCTGATGTCCCGGCTTTCTTGTCTGGAGAGCCGTTCTGCTTATCTGCGCTCTTCTTCTTCTCTGGGGTCTGGAAAAATAGACAGAGAGAAAGAAAAAGAGAGAAACATTGCAATCCCAGGTTAAAATGTGCAGAGAAAATATTTAATGCGTGTCAAAGACAGAGCCGCTCCAGTCACCTGTCATGCTCAGTGTTAGAATCATAACAGCGGATAATGTTTGTGAATTGAGTGATTGTGACAGCTTTGCTCTTCAGTGATGTAACACAATACGCTTCTCAGATGTTTATTTCAGTCGGCTGTCAGAGAGCCGTGATGAAAGAGAGCAGTAATTTGTAGAAAGCGCAGCCTGTCTAGTCACGGCCTAATGGGACCACAGGACACTGTCATTGCTCTATAACTCTATACCCCAGAGAGAAAAAACAGACAGCGGAAGAAAGACGAGTAAAAAATGTTGAAAAAGAAATATGGATGGGGGAGTAAGAAATACTGTACACTTTCTATGAATCTATACACACACACACAATATTAGGCTTTATAAGCAACACTGTTCATGTAAATCACCATCTTATAAGCTAATTATACAGTTGCTATATAATAAAGTTAGAGTACATTATAAGACCTAATGTGTTATTTGAACACTGTAGCATACATTAATAATCATAAACAGACTTCATAAAAAGTGTTTCCAGCAAAATGAACAGTGAATGTATCAACACGTTAAAGACCTGATGGTTCAAAGATAGATCTTGAGACGGCTAAAGAAAGAGAGAGTGAGAGATTGAAAAGCTGTGAGAAGAGAAGAAAGCATTCAGGATGGGGGGATGAGAGAGGATGTGGAGCATGTGACAGAAGTGCTCGTCTGTCGTCCCTCCTCAGGGCAGGAATCAGTCCTCACAGAGCAGGTATGTACCCGCTTTGATCTCTAAACACACATATGAACACGCTGTCACGCGCTCTCAAACATTTTAATACACCTACACACAGCAGGGTTATTAGGTTTTATTGTGGTTGTCAATTTCAGATTGGATTGGATTTTTTTTATTTTAACTACATTAATTTACATACATTTTAGATCAAAGGTCTTCAACCCTGCTCCTGGGGACCCACTGTCCTGCAAAGTTTAGTTCCAACCCTAATCAAACACACCTGAAGCAGCTAATCAAGCTCTTCGGAATTGCTTGCAAATACACACACAGGTGTGCTGAAGCAGGCTGGAAATAAACATTGCAGGATAGAGGGTTGAAAACCTCTGTTTTAGATTATAAATAGACTACACATCAAAAGTTTGGAGTCTGTAAGATTTATTTTTTTTGTTATGTTTTTGAAAGAAGTATCTTATGCTCACCAAAGCTCCATTTCATTCAATCAAAAATACAGTAAAGATAGTAATATTACTGCAATTTAAAATAACTGCTTTCTATTTAAAAATATTTTAAAATGTAATTTATTCCTGTGATGCACAGCTGAATTTGTCAGCATCATTACTCCAGTCTTCAGTGTCACATGATCCTTCAGAAATCATTCTAATATGCTGATTTACTGCTCAAGAAACATTTCTTAGTATCATCAATGTTAAAAACAGCTGTACTGCTTAATATTTTTGTGGAAACCATGACACGTTTTTCAAGATTCTTTGATAAATAGAAAGTTAAAAAAAATGTATTTGATCATTTATTTGAAAAAGAAATGTTTTAGTAACATTATAAATATCTTTACTGTCCCTTTTGATTAATTTAATACATCCTTGTTGAATAAAAGTATTAATTTCTTATTCACATTCATTTTCTGACCCCAAACAAGCAAGTGATGGGTAGAGAGGTGAAGTCATTACGATCCAGACAGAGAGAAAGTGTCTATGAATACAGACGGATGAAGAAAGGATGCAAACAAGACATGATAAAGATGAGAAGTCACTGAGGTGACATGAGGGAGGAAGAATATGTGTTATATGAAGAGACAGACAGAATGTAATGTGCTCTTAATGTTGATGGGATAATAACAGGTGGTGATGAATGTGTGATCCTCTGTCTCAGGCAGAGACTGGCACCTGCTGGTCACTGGGCTTCATTCAGGACAAGCAGTGCTAACGTGCAGCAATGTAACATAATACTGTTCAAAAGTTTGGGGTCAGCAGGATTTTTCCTGAGTAAATTAATATTTTTATTTAGCATGGATGCATTATATTGATCCAAAGTGACAGTAAAGACTTTTAGAATGTAACAAAAGATTTCAGTAAATTTAAAAAAATGCTGTTCTTTTGAATTCAAATAATTCTGAAAACCATATGTATCAAGGGTTCTACACAAATGTTAAGCAAACACAGTTTTTAACTGTGATAATAATATGAAATGGGTAATATGAAATGCTTCTCGAGATTTCTGAAGGATCATGTGACACTGAAAACTGAAGTAATGATGCTGAAAATTCAGCTTTGCATCAGGAATAAATTACATTTTAAAATATATTAAAACAGTATATATGACCCTGGACCACAAAACCAGTCTTAAGTCGCTGGGGATATATTTGTAGCAATAGCCAAAAATACATTGTATGGGTCAAAATTATCTATTTTTCTTTTATGCCAAAAATCATTAGGATATTAAGTAAAGATCATGTTCCATGAAGATATTTTGTAAATTTCCTACCGTAAATATATCTAAACTTAATTTTTGATTAGTAATATGCATTGTTAAGGATTTAATTTGGATAATTTTAAAGGCAATTTTCTCAGTATTTAGATTTTTTTGCACCCTCAGATTCCAGATTTTCAAATAGTTGTATCTCAGGCAAATTTTGTCCTATCCTAACAAACCATACATCAATGGAAAGCTTATTTATTCAGCAATTTTGAAAAATTGACCCTTTATGACTGGTTTTGTGGTCCAGGGTCACATATAATAATAATAATAATAATAATAATAATTTTACAATATTACTGTTTTACTGTATTTTTGATTAAATAAATGCAGCTTTGGTGAGCATATGAAACTCCTTTCCAAAGCATTAAACTCTTTTCGACCCCAAACTTTTGAACGGCACTGTAATACACAGCATTTCCTCTTTTCTAATTGTATACATGGAAAGAAACAGCAAGACTCACTTTTTGAGGGGTTTTGATGGGGCTCTTTACAACAGCCTTTACCTCTTTGTCGTCATCACTAAAAAGAAAGAGAAAAATGAAGACATTTGTCAAACAAATAAAAATATAAATGATCCTCTCCTTTCAACAGAGCACAAGCTCACACTGAACAAACATGAGTTCTCACTCGTCATCATCATCGTCGTCGTCATCATCATCATCATCTTCATCACTATCCTCATCCTCGTCTTCATCTGAGTCCATTTTCAACTTTTTCTGAAATGACAGAACACAATCATTGGAAACAGAACAAAGTATATTTTTTATAAAATTGAGTATTCCGGCAGTAAAATCTGAAAGGAAGTGACTAGTGAGATGCTAGAGACAAGTATAATCATGCTATTTTTATTAATGCATTAATTTGTGTTTTATCTTGTCATTGCTGCTATACTATAAAAGCAATAAGCCACTAAAAATAAGTATGACAGTGATTTTATCATAGGTAAATCAAAACAACACCCCTTAACCTGAGTAAAAACACTGTGACAGCTTCTCATGGCTTTCTGCTTCAATAAGAATTCTGGGATCATTTCAACACTCTGACAAAAGATTTCAAACAGACTCCCTGTGTATCACATCGATGACAAGCTGTTGCTTGTCTCAGACACTTATCTAGAGGATTAAGTGTGTATTGAACAATGTGTCTCTTTATTGAGATTCCACAAAAGTCAACAGGGCAACCTCATAGTTTCTCTTTGAATGTTTCTGGACACCTAGTTAAACCCTTTTCATTTCTTATTAACAAAAGAAAGAAAGCACCACATTGTCTGTGATAAATACACTACAAAAATTATCATCTTCCTTATTTTTTTATCTTTTTTTCCCAGTACAAATATCTAAACATTCATAAATCAAGATGCATTTACTAGAGAAGCAAAATGACTTAAGATATTAGGTCTTGTTTTCTAAAACATTCATCAAAATGAAGTGAGTTTATGCTTAAAATAGAAAATAATATCCGGTGTAGATATAATATAGTTCCTTAAAAGTGAAAACCAGATTATTTTTCTTAAGCCATTGTTAGATTTTTTTTCTTGTTTTAAGCATGAACTCTCTTAATTGATACATTTTTTAGAAAAAAAGACTTAATATTTTAAGTCATTTTACTTCTCAAGTAACTATCTTTATTTAAGAATATATAGATATTGTACTGTAAAACAAGACAAGAATATCAAGAAAGATGTTTTTTTTTTTTTTTTTTTTGCTGCTGCATTAAGTATAAAGTATTAAGTAAAGTGCATTTATATAAAGCGCTATATAAATGCATCATTCATTCATTCAAGTAGCCATCTCTGATTATCTTAAGGGAGTTTTATATCTACTGCACCACAAAACAGTCATAATTTCATAGTTTTTTTAATGAATTGTGTGTAAACAGCATTATCTGTTGAGTGGTTTGAGGTGAGAGATCACCTGAGGCACTTTTGCAAGGGTCATGTTGGACGGTCTTTTCACTGGTGATGTATTATTCTCCTCCTCTTCCTCATCCTCATCATCTGATTCCTTCACACCTGAGCAAACAACAGAGACCTCCAGACATCAATAACTTTGATTTAAATAAAAACAATACAACTTCGCATGTCCACGTTTTGTGACAAAACCAATCTGACATATATAAGTGGAAGCATAAATGCTGCACTCATTTAATATCCGGAGAATAGAACTGACATGCTGAGAGTGTCTGAACAGCATGTGCAAACATATGGAAGCGATTATATCAGAGAAAATGGTCACATGGTGCTGGTTAATTCATTTCGAGTCCGTATGAAGAGTGAAGGGCCCTTTCAGATGGCCAGATTACTCCCATGGACGTCGCAACAGGTTGAGATGATCATTTCATCAGAGAGAAGAGAAAAGTAAACAAGAGAGGCAAAAGACACATCTGGGAAACGGTTTTCCTAAACTGGTCGTGTTCAGTCCTAACAAATGAGAAAAGACAAAAGGTACTCACTGACGAAATGCTGACCGCTGATGTAGACCGGCCCCCCTCCGGACTGCAGGCGAAAGGACACAGGAGGCGTGACCTCAAAACCTCCCAGACTTAGCTAGATGGTAAATCCAGACACACATATTGTTGTAATCCAAACTAAGTGAGAATGATCAAACACAACAATAGCAAAACATCTTACTCATGGTCTACTTTTAGAACAAAAAGAAAAACTGTTTAGAACACAGAACGTAGCTTATTAAAACGAAAATCAAACATCTTGAACTTGCCACATAGAGGCACTGTTTGAAAACTTAACCTACACAACCATACAAAAGTTTGGGGTCAGTAATTTTATTATTTTTTTAAAGAAAGTAATACTTTTATTCAGCAAGGATGCCTTAAATTGATCAAAAGTGATGGTACAGAAATTTATAATGTAATAATAATAATTTCTATTTCAAATACATGCTATTTCAAATTATAAATTAATGCTATTTCAAATAGATGTTCTTTCTAATAATTCCTAAAGGAATGTATCCTGGTTTACATAAAAATATGAAGCAGCACAACTGTTTTCAACACTGATAACCTGATAACAATAAGAAATGTTTTTGAGCAGCAAATCTGCACATCAGAATGATTTCTGAAGGATCATGTGACACTGAAGACTGGAGTAATGATGCTGAAAATTCAGCTGTGCATCACAGGAATAAATTATATTTTATAAAATTGTTAATCCAAATTGTAATAATATTTAACAATATTACCATTTTTTACAAAATTGTTAATCCAAATTGTAATAATATTTAACAATATTACCATTTTTTACTGCATTTTTGATCAAATGAATGCAGCTTCAGTAGAGCTGCACGATTCTGGATAAATTGAGAATCACAATTTTTTTTGTCTCAGATCACGATTCTGAACTAAACAAAATACTGTGACAAAATATTATTGCTGATGTCTATTAATTTGAATTAATTATTAAACATTTAATATATATGGATTTAAAATATATTTAATACACCCATTATAATATTAAAATTATGAAAAAGTGGTTTGAACTTCACTTGTTTCATTACTGGATCAATCAGCATATTTGAACAAATCTCTTGAATGAATGATTCAATGACAAGCACATTTATTAACAGTCACTTAATGCATTCGACACAAATGTTATTTGAAGTACCAGTTACTTTCAAAAGGGGATTTGATCGCTACCATAGACATCGATGTTTATTCCTAAACTATAAACTTTCATCCCAGTATTTTTGTGATAATATAAATGACTGTAAGACAGAAATAATACTGTGTAGTTTTAAAGACTGTTTGTGAAACTGGTTTTTCAAGGGCGAATCGTTGTCATGTAAAAATGGGATCGCATGGGTGTTTGAATCGAGATTGCGATATCTTTTAACGATTAATCGTGCAGCTCTGAACTTTGGTAAGCATAATAGACTTCCTTCAAAACCACTGAAAACCCAAACTTTTGAACAGTAGTGTAAATTATTGAATATTAAAACATATACTACTAAGTGTTTATTATCAGACAATGTACTAAAATCAGATGATAAATGATTCCCACCACAAACAACCGAACAAGATTGGTTTCTCAGAAAGAATTCACGACTGGGATCCGTCCTGATCATTCCATGCCAGTACATCTGAGAGAGGCCTTCAGCTAAACATCAGCACAATTGCGCAACTCGCGAAATACAAGCCACAGCCAAAAATTCTGAATGAACATTCCACTGCGCCAGGCAACGGCACTTGCATCGATGGCAACCAGATGTAAACAACTGAGGGCGCGATGGTCTGCTTAATGCTTTAAATGACAGCTATGTAACTGTTGTAATTACATTGAATGGAGAACAATCCCTCACATCCAAAATCATCTCAGATGATCTGTTTCAACACAAATGCTGACTGATGAGTTGATTGTCTCCCGAGCGATCGAGACAAAACCTTGTAATTAAGGTACAATTATTGCTCGAGTCAGATATCCTGGGGCGTTTTCTAATTTTGGGATTGAATAAACTGAATAAAATCCAAGATCTTACAGACAGGATTGAAATAACACAAAAAAGGGCTTACAGTTTTGGACAAAACAGCAGCTCTGGCCTAAAATAGATGACCTCAAGTGTCAAAATGAATATGCCACCATTAAAAACTCCACCCACTGTATTAATCACACCAACAGTTGGTATCTATCAGAACACAAATAGAGTTGCAAACCTTGCGTTCTGATCGCTCTGAGCCATAAAACATAGATTCCTCCCAGAGCTCTTTGGAAATGCTCACATTTTCCATAGCTGATATAAAACAGAGGCGAATATGTGCTGATGTCATGGAGAGCTTGTGCCTGCTGTCCTGATGATGCAACGATGGCCCAGCCCCTTCCAAAAACAATCTGTCAATCACAACTTGACCAGCCTCGGCACAGCTGGAATTTTTATTAGACACATTCTTCCAATACCATAAAACACCCATAACAGACATCCCTCCACAGTATAAATCCATATTCAAGATGTTATTGAGGTCATAATAACAACTGGCTGCTAGTAATCTATTTTTATTTTACAAAACGAATTAGAGTAAACTTGTAGTATCATCTGCAAAATTAATTTCTATCACACTACTTGAAAACTTTGTCTGTCGCAAAAAGTGATTTGAAGTGAAAGTCTCTAAATTTGGGGAACCTACAGGCAAAAACACTGTTTTGTTTTATCATGCACTGATCAGTTTTGCCATTTTGGTCTATTTGGC
Organism: Schizothorax lantsangensis; assembly: GCA_027422415.1. NCBI lineage: Eukaryota > Metazoa > Chordata > Actinopteri > Cypriniformes > Cyprinidae > Schizothorax > Schizothorax lantsangensis. The sequence goes on along the minus strand of CM049861.1, from coordinate 17,911,534 downwards.
TTCTCATAAAGTGTTTTTGCAGACTAGCGGAAGGACAACAAAGAAAATACACTTTAAGTGATCATTTCATTTCACTTCATTTATTTGTGTTTAATGATTTCAACTACTATACATATTTTTAAAGGCTGTTTTCTCAAAATTAGTTTTTCTCCTGCAATGAGCAAGAAATCTCCTTTTCAGTAACACTTACATACAACAAACTTTAAATTTTATTCCTATCCATATTCATAGATATGTGTTCAAATATTGTATCATTTGTCAAATTCCCCTCTATAAAACTGTTGGCTCTAACAAGCCAATAAAATGAAAAATCTTTTGAACATGTCTTTAACGGTGATGTCTGTTAGTTCAATTTTTTACCCGGTTAACCTGCGGTGTCTTGCCTTAAATACAGATTAATATCAATTATCAGTATGTACTTATAATAGAGTTAGGGTTAGGTTTAGGGTTAGTTGCTTGTAATTATGCATTAATTAATTGTACTGTTGTTTAAAACATACCAATACCAATTATTTAGACAAAACGACTTTTGTAAAACATTCAGTAGAGAAAATGCCATAAAACAGCTTTGGAAGTTGTGAGTTGTGAAGATTACATGATCTAGGAACTTTATACAGTGTGTGCTATTGTAAAGACCTTTACAGCCTCGTTTTCATTTATGTTAAATTCAATATAACGTCTAATCTGACTAAGGTCTACTACTATAGTAAGCACGTGTAAAATGCATAACAAGGACGCTGTAAAATAAAGAGTTACTGAACCGAATCGAATCAAGTGAACAAAAACAGTCACTGCACTTTTAATAACCAAAGCCTAGCAGAAGAACTTATGGATGATATATTTATAATTAGGAAGATGGATACACAGTTGAGCATTGCACGTTTCTGTTCATGATACATAAAACTCTGTAAAAAATGGAGACTAGAACACTTACAGAAGGCAGAACCGACGGCTTCAGTACAGCAAGAGTGATTTTGGTCGTTTTACCATCATAAGTCAATCCCTCCATCTCCACGGTGTGGAATTTATCCTCCGCCTCAGCACCCAAACACACCTGAGAACACACAGGAAGAGAGGAAACTGGTTTGTTAATGTGAGTTTATGGGCAATCAAAATGAATAATCTGCAACATAGTTCATTAGCACAGTTATGATGAACAATGACAACAATATTCCTAATACAGAACTGAAAGCAATGTTATAGAATAGAATGTGAATAAACCAGGATAGAAAAATATACTGAATAGAATAGAATAGAATAGAATAGTTTGTTACTAATAAGTCTATGAACTTAAAAAAAAATAGGTAAGTGGATTTAGAGTTTTAGTGAAATAATTTATAATTAAATGTAGAGATTTACAGGAGTAAAAAAAAATCATTAATAACTTACTGCACACTGATTTCAGGAAACATGAACAAATATCATATAATCGTGCATTTTTCCAGGAGTAAATAATTAATTAGGGTTAATAATATCATATATGAAAAAGAACAGAAAAGAATAGAACTATAGAGAACAAGACAGAATATTATTATTCTTTTAAAGTGCTACAGAATATACAGGACATATAATATAAAATAAAATAGATTAGGTAAGAATAGAATCTTCAGATATTTTATGACTGCACCTCACACTTCTGCATTTATCTTTAAGGTAGGACTGATTAAACTATTCCATGCAGGACTGAATATCTGTAATAGTGAGTCATTTTAATAACATTTCATTATTTCATCTTCCTCACCGCTTTGAGTGACAGCTGATGTTCAGCCTCATCTTCATCCAACTCAACTTTGTGCTCTTTCTTATCAGCTTTCAATGAGCAACCTGTAGGAAGAAGTCGCAAATTATGTTTTATTTATTAATGTTGTATACGTGGATGATTTTCCCCCTAAAACTTACATTTTTACAAACAACATACACATAATATACAACATCCTTTATAAAGGCTGTAGACACGAGATCATAATAAACAAAGGGGGGAAAAGAAATACTCCTACTCCTCTTGTCCAGAATATTTTTTAAATAAAAAAGAAAATTACATTTGCGCTCACATCAACATTAGACTATAAACAAAGGAAAACTCTATGCATGAGGCTAGCTGCATTAGCCACAACTCTTTTATTACACTGCAATACTGCAGCAGACGCATGTCATATGAATGCATAATACTGATTATCGCATATATATGATTATGCAACATTAGATTTTATTTCAGCTCACCAAATAAATACATCTGAGGTCGGCTAAGATCTTTAATGTTATCCTCCATTTTTGCGCCACAGAGGGTCCTGTTAATCGTAGTTCCGGCGTGTGGATTGACACTTGAATGGACGAATGAGAGAGCACAGTGGGCGGGCTTTTGTACGAGTCGTCCAATAGCATTCACCCTTGGTGGTAAAGTAAACTGCCCTTTGTTTGCGTTTTCTTGCTTTCAGTATCCAATTTATCCGCCAGATGACGCCATATAATAACTATTCAGTACACTTGCCTCTGTTCGTTCATCCATCCTTTCATTCTCCAAACCGCTTGTCCTCTGTAGTCTTTTTCCCAAAATCATGTATAATATTAATATAATGAGCCGAATGCTTTAGTGTGATGATTTGATGCAACTTGACAATCAAAATAATAATAATAATAATAATTAGAAGAATATGTTTTTATTATTATTGAAATCATTGTTAAATATCAATAAAATGATTGTCTTCCCAATATTTTTTTTGTTCTGAAAATAATTGTTAGTATAAATTATATTAGCAATATATAATTTAAGATCAATTTGTCTCTGTAATGTGCAGTAATTTTGTAGCACCACTTTTGTTCACAAGCTTGAAAAACATAACAACCAAAATGTTAAGACCTTTATAGAATATTCTACTCAGTTTTTATGAACATACATTCTAAAATTAATTCGAGGTCAGTTACTATATTAGCAGTTTCCATTAAATATATTTTATTAATAGTAATTTATTAATTTTTAGAACATGTCTGGTTTGCAAAACAGCTTGTAAACACTATAACAATCAGAATTTTAGCACAGTAATACGAAATTCTACTCAATTTTTATTAACATAAATTATAAAGCTGATTTGAGATCAGTTACAACTTTGATGTTAATTTTTGATTTCGCAAAAGAATGGCGACGCTGAAATGACGTCACTTGGTGAGTTAAACGCGCTCCGAAGCATTGATTCGAAACATCAAAACGATTCATTACGTTTTCGAAGCTTCGTTTCGAACGCGCGCCTGACGCTCTACTCTAAAAGCGCCTCATAGTTCACTAGGCCGTGTCGCTTCTCGACTATTTATTAAACTCTTCAGAGGATTTACTTGATTTCCCGTTCACAAGAACAAAGCTTTTTGCTTTGTTAGAGGTGTCAACCATAAAAAAGGACGAAGATAATCGCTTCCACCCTTCATGCGGGCTCTTGGTGAAAACAGCCATCTTGAAAGAAAACAGTTCAAAACAGGCAGCACTTTAACGTGAGTGACCCGTATACACATAAAGACATGCCGGTCTGATTACACACCCCAAAACACATGCATGCCTGTCGGATCTCAGGGTTTTACAGAGCTCTCTATAGTCGCTGGCCCTGTCAACACTTTACTTAATATTCACATTTAAACAATTGTTTCTCATAAATCCTCTAAAGGAGGGTGCAAACTTTAGAAACATCTTTAGTATGGGGTATTTACCAACAGAAAACTGGTTGTACTCTGACAAGCTCTGACCAGCTGTTTAATATTAAGAGTTTGCATAAAACAGTATAAATATGGATGTGCCATAACATGGGGATTCATCATATTAACCTAAGGACTTAGGGAATCTGTGCTGTTGTGGTTGACCAACATGTTTTTTTATGTTTATTGCAGATATTTAGTATGCAGAGACAGGATACTTAAACATACTGAGATATTATGCAGTTTTTTTATTTTTTTACCAGCTAGATAATATCAAATTAGCAAAATGGGCCTGTTATCCTGTATCATAAAGGCCTAGGGAGAGTTGGGACGGTTGCAACACTTTTTGCATTTCCTTTAGTTTTTCAGAGATTGTTTGCATTAGAAAGCCATCATTTTAATACAATAAAGCCACATCAGTCGGCTACTCACCCACATTGCTGTAACACGTGCACATATGATTATATACATATACACTTTATACTTGAATAGACAAAGTCAAATGTTGCAACAGACCCCACAACGGGACGGTTGCAACATTCATTAAAATGTCATTAAAACCATTCTTAAATATCATTTTGCAGTTTCTTTATTTTATTTGTGCATAGACATGGTCTTTAATAAGTTAAATTGGCTGTATAAAAACAAAGAATAGTAAATGGAAGAAAAAAAATTCAAGTAACAAGTAACAACCTTGTCTTGGTTAATTATTACAATACATTTGAACTACAAAATATGAATTTAATCAGAAACAAGACACTAAAATTTAATAATAGCCTACTTCTGTTAACATCTTTGAAAGGTTACTGAACTAAGGCCAGTTGCATGAACATAGTCACTAACTTAAGACTGTCTTAAGAACTAGTTTGACCAACTAGCAGTTAACCAAGTGTATCAATGTTGTGGTAAGGGACAGCATGTTGGGACAGTTGTAACATGTTGCACCTGTCCCTACACTTGACAGCCGTGATAAAACTTGGTATAATAGCTTGACACAATATCGTTGACACCTGCTAGCTATGCCTATTAGAAGCCAAGAAAACACAGATATAAATCATATGTTTTTACAATGCTTCACGCAAACAACTTAGACACTATGACAAAAAAAATCTGATTATTAAAAAAAATACTTTACCATGAAAATTATTTTTTGTAAAAGGAATGGTCACATGTGCCTGATTTCATCCAGGAAGGATGGGGGGCTGATTTAGCATGTGCAGTATGAATATCATCACTGTAGCTCATTCCTGATTGAAGAAATAAACCATGTTGCAACCGTCCCCACTCTGCCCTATATATGAAGCCTCTAAATTATCAACATAATCAAAACTTTGCTGAAAAACCTGTTGCACAGAATCTACTGCATGCCTTCTGTCATCTGATTGACAGTTTATGCATTTAGTGTGTTTAATGCGGGGTTTTTTCTTTAAAATCTTTACTGAAATTTATATTGTTATTAATATTTCAAGATAATCATTTACTGGACTGAAACACCCTGGGTTTACTTGATTATCTATACTTTATATTATATCTATATATACATATATATTTATCTGTGTGTGTGTGCGCGGCCCGTGTGTGTGTGTGTGTGTGTGTGTGTGTGTGTGTGTGTGTGTGTGTTTAACTGTGAGTAGCACTTAAACATACTCTTATTAAGATATATAGTATTATTGGGAGAACAGCTATTTTTTATATGCATATTATGATATTATGTAAGAAGTCTGTTATACTGTTATAAAAATCGAATTGATTTACATGACAATCAGAATTTCATCTTATTTTTTAGCCATGCAAATAACAACATCTGCACCAAATTGCTAATTTTTGCTTGGTTTGGCCTCAGAATGAAATTGAGGTGTTTTTTTCTCATCAGGTATGAGCTTCTTATTCTCACTTAAATGTTCCATTGCAAAAAAATAGACTATTCTGATTATTATTTCATATGTCAGGCTTTACAGAGTTCATAGGCCTGTCTTCCATACTTTATAGTAATGATGATTTCAGTTCTCAAATATTTTCTTAACTTCTCGCTTTCACAGAAATGTTTTCGTAGACCTGTATCTCTTTCAGGAAGAGAACCAGCTATCTGATTTTCACAAACGCAGATGAGCAGATCAGCTATTTAGATGTGTCAGTAAAACTACAGGTATATCAGATGTGTTGTGTTGCTTTACTGTGGTGACGCTCTTGATGGCCTGACATTTGGTAGAGATTGTTCCACAGATGCTATGAAAAAGCCTTATTATGTTACATTAAATTGTATAGTAGTGAGTGTCCCATAGTACTCCATTCTTTTCTTGATAAAAATAAATGGAATTCTTTTGAAGGACTTGAGTAACTAGACACATAGATAGCCATCACTGCATCTGTATAAAGATAAAAATAAACGTCAATACAGTCTATTTGAAGCACACCAACACTCTTAAAATTAAAGATGCCATAGAAGAACCTTTTTTGTCTAAACGGTTCCATAAAGAACCTTAAACATCTGAATAACTTTTCTGTTTCACAAAAGGTTCCTTGTGGCAAAAGAAGGTTCTTCAGATTATAAAAAGGTAAGAAAAGAACCTTTGACTGAATGGTTTCTATGGCATCGCTGTGAAGTATCTTTTAAGCACCTTTATTTTTAAGAGTGAAGACATTTCATTCAAGATTTTGAGAAAAAAAGATTGGCACAATTATTGATTTATAATGGCAAAATACTGGCTGATTTGTCCTACTTGGATCAGCTGCCAAATGGAGCTGTCCAAAATGAGATATTTAGATTATTGTATGCGTGATGCATGGGTTTCACTCTTCTTGTATGTTTACAGCTTATTGTTGTTTCTAGAGGACTGTGTTTATGTATTTGTTTGTGTTCATGAAAATGCAGTGCGGTTGATCTTTGAACCGTCGGACATCCGATGTAATCTGAAATCACAGACTTATTGTGAAGAAGTGGAGGCCATATAGGTCATATTGGTTTGTAGCGTCTGTGAGATAAACAGGAGCCTGTCTAGGAACATTGAGTGAGATAGGAAGTGTGATACTTTAACCTCTCGCTTCTCGCTCTTCTTGTGTGGCAACATTTTATTGGCTGAGGTGGGGGCCTCAGGTAGATAGCGCAAAAAAACATAAAGGCACATCAGCAGGAGACAGAGAAGCTCAGAGCACCTGTGGCCAAACACAATAGAGAGTTTACGAAAACAGAGGCCGAAAGGAATTTCAGTAAAATGAGCCAAGTCACGTCGCAATGGCAGAGTAGACAGGAAGATGAAAGCGACTGGAAGACTGACAGAGGAAATGAGGGTAGGAGAGGCGTCACCGCAGCAACCGACTCACACTGACAGGATCTTAACCAGGCGAGATGGCATCAAACTTGGCTAAACACCAGGAGTGTGATGGCTAAAACAGACAGTTGTCAAATTGTTGTTTTGCTTATGGTATAGGCTGATGAATCTGACAGATTTATAATAGAAGAGAATACATAAACAAAGAGGAGTTTGATCAACACTGTAAGAAAATAAAAAAATCCATAGAAAAACAGTTAATGTACTGCATGGCAGATAATTACCAGTACGTTTTCCGTTAAATTTACAGACATTTCCCCTCAAACCTAAAACAAAACACAATGCGTAATTCAAAATACGGGTAAAAAAAATAAATAAATGCAGAACATTATTTCATATTAACAATACATTGGACTGTGTTTTTATGGACTTTTTTAAGAGTGAATACATTACTTAATATATTATACTTTATTTAAATTCCATTGAAATGTAATATTTTAAGTATATAAATCTAACATTAAAACGTTTTTTTTATGTTTTTGAAAATGTACTTTATAATTATATAGCTTGTACTTACCAACGAAAGTATAACAGTAATATTGTGAAATATCATGGCAATTTAAAATGACACTTTTCTGTTGTAATATATTTTAAAGTACAATTTATTTTACTTGTATTTATTTTACTACTCAGTCTTCAGTTTCACAAGATCACTCTAATATGCTGATTTACTGTCTAATTATTATCAGTTATTGCTGGTTCTCAATTATTATTAATGATTCTTGTTGTTATCATCAATGTGGAAAAGGACTTTCAGGGTTTTTTGATAAGTTCAAACAGCATTTATTTGAAATAGAAATCTTTGGTAACATTATAAATGTCTTTACTTCGACTTTTTATAATTCTAACGTGTATTTGCTGAATAAAATTATTAATTTAGCTAATTTTTTTAAAAATCCACCCAAAAACTATATGTATATTTAAGAAGTTTAATCAAGATGTTATTTCTACTTCATCTGACTTTAGTTAGCAACCTGATTTGGTCAGATTCATTCGATCATATTAAATTATATTTTTGACTTAAATACAAGTAGTTTTATATTTGGATGTCTTCAGTAATTTCAGAAACAATTTGTAACATTTTAATATGTTTAATTCACTTGCCTGAGACTAAAATTGGAAAATGATTGTGTAATGAATTTTAAAACAGCCCAATCACACAAATCCAGCAGAATTATTGTTCCCATTGAAAGATGCTTGTTTTCCAGCAGCTGCAGTTTGTGCAACTGCTGGTTCTTTTTCTGTAAGCCACAGGCTGTAGAGCGCTGTAATCAGTTTAGCGCTTTAGCATTTCCTGGGAGATGCAGTCGTGTGTAGAACAGAATGTAAAGGCTCATTTACTGCGAATAAAACTGCTATGATTCCACGTCCCCTCCCTGTGTTACGTGGGTATCACTCTACTGTGGTAACCAATGAGGAAACTGCTGTTTTGACTGCTGTCTTGGCTCACAGAGATCCCATCAGTTGTTTACGCCCTTACGGTGTCTGGGTGGACATGGGTGATGAATGCTTTCAAAATACTTGTCAAGGACTTGTTTTTTGTATACAAACTGTACTCACAGGTTCTCACCAGCAGGTTTTTACAAGTTGACAATGAATGATGATTTGGGCTAAATATAGGTAGTAGTAAAATTCAAAGAGGCATGTTTTTATCAATGTTAAAATAAGCCATTTGTTGTTTGTTTTCCCTGAAAAATGGTGGTGGTTCTATCAAAACGTTGTTCTGTTTTAGCATCCCAATCAGCCCAATATTGGCTTAACCAATTGAATGAGTTTAAACTCTTAAAAATAAAGGTTCCAACTGGGCGTATTTACTGTAATGTCAAAGAAGAACCATATTTGGTTCCTTGAACCTTTCAGTGAACAGTTCTCAACCAATCTAAAGAACCGCTTTCCGCTATAAATGCAATGGAAAGTTTTCATAGATGTTAAAGGGTCTCATTGAACTATCAATGCCAGTAAAGAGCCTTTATTTTTAAGAGTGTAGGAATAGCATTATTTCTGCTATTCTATATTCGGTAGTTGTGCAAAAATGGCACATTAAACCATTTATAGTATTCTAAAATAATTTTACACAGGATGAAACAGAAGTCTTAGAAGTCACAATTCTTTTTAATATAAAACACCTTTAAACGTCACGTCATGAAGAATCCATAGAGAGCGCCTCCATAATTGCTTCCAAAGTGCGTTTTAGGAAGGACTCCAGCTTGACAGAACTAACAGTTTTTAGTCCATCTCTTCACACAGGAAATGTAGAGAACATGCATCACAAACACATCTTACAAAGTCCAAAGGAAAAAAAACACAAATAAAAAGAACAAGAATGAACGAGTCTGGGGTTGAGTCAGTCTCCTTGATGCCAAATGGCACGTAGACAAACAGCCGTCTTGATGGGAGAAATTCATCAGACAGCTTTGCGGTTTTGGGTTGGAAAGGACAAAGCCCCTCCCTCTCTTAGATGGGTAGCTGAAGAAAGAGGAACGAGAATGTAGCGTAAGGGACGAGCAAATAACCAGGCAGATTTAGGTGGGAATGAAAATGTGAACTTGGTGTGCTTGTGTTTGTTTTGATTCCACTTTAATTAGGGTTTTTGTTCCATGCCAAGTCTTAAATATAAATGTTTCTGAAAAAATTATAAACAAATGCAGAAAAATACAGTTCAGTTTAATCTGTTATTGGGTTTTTCTAGCCGTTTTTATCAAAATCAATCATCGAAATTGAATAGAATCTTTCCATATATGAGTGAAAGATGTTTTAGCACAGCTAGATCTCTTCTACCATCTCACAGAAAAAAAACATATGGCTTGGTACTGATGCTCATGAAGTGAGTCCAAGTGAGAATGTCAGAGATCCGCCTAAATTAAGTTCTAATTGGCGTCCTATAAAATCCTTTCTCAATTAACTAGCACACATGAGAGATGTGGGTCAGACCACAGATGCGACTGAGGTGACGGACGTCACCTTGTTCTCTTCTGCCCAAGGCTGTAAGTTCTGCAGGGCATAAAGCGAGGAGTTGTGTAGGCAGAGAGGGTCTTGATGGAGCGGCTGACTCAGGGTCTTCTGAAAGGCCTCCTGTTGTAGCTGCAGCATCAGACGGTTGGCTTGCTGTCGCTCAGCCTCTCTCTCCTCAGCGGTCTGCCTCCTGTCATCAGAGACGCATGATTGAAGTCAACATGATGTGCAGTGACAGAGACCCTTTTCAAATATAAAAGCGGATTATGTCAACTAACATGTTTATCTGGTGCAGGTCCTAGGCTGGTTTTAATTACCTTGAGAGATCTGAGCTCTCCGCATACACAAAAGACATGTCATGCCTTTGTGAAAAATAACAATGTGTGTGTTATGACTAAAGTCATTTTGAATGAAACGCATGAATGTTAATGGTTCTGTACATTTAATAACGCCTTGAATCTACACATGAGGAGCACTATTGGAGCTGTCAGCGTAAAGATGTGAGTATTATTATAGAACAGTACATGACAAAACAATGAATAAATGCTATTTTATTGGACCTGGGACCTGATATGTACTTTGATAGATCAAATATGATTAATCCTTCTACTAGCTGCATGAACTTAAAGGGATAGTTCACTCAAAAATTAACATTTTATCATCATTTACTCAACCTTGTGTCATTTGTCAGTGTGATTTTCATTGTATGGACGAAAAAAAAAACTTAAGACAAAGCAAAGACAGAATTTACATTTTTGGGTGAACTGTCCCTTTAAAGTCAAATTTACCCCGTTTGTTCAATTTGAATGAAAATTCAATTTCGAAACAGGAGTAACAACAAACAGGCAAATTTTGTCAGGTAACATGAATTATTTTATTTTATTTACTTATTTTTTTGCACAATCAAAAGGATTTTTAAAATATTTTTTGGGATGCTTATAGGGTAATTTGTCATTCAAATACAAATGTGTATTGTTATTTTTTTTCTTGAAATAAATGAAAGAATTACCATACTTATAATATCCTATTTTAGTATTTTATCACATTTAAAATGTTAAATGGTGCACTGATCACTAACAGCATGGAAAATGCAAACAGAAACTGTGTTCCTTTCCCTCCAGGTTTTCCAGGTTTGTTGTGATGTAAAATATTCGACTGTAGTCTAGAGACACTTTGAGAATGAAGGATGTATTTGTGTGTCGATCGTACGGGTAACAAGCCTGTGATCAAATGAGCCAAGTGCAATCACATTACAGTGATGCATTTAGCTGTGATGTGTGGCTAATGGACGCCGGGCAGGTATGGAGACCCTCATGGCGGACAGATTTTGTCATGGAGGATGAAGTCAGGATGTATGATTTCATGCATTCATGACATCTGAATTCATTCTGAAATAAACTGTTTTCAGTGTTTCTATTGATATTCAGGTTTGGTTTGTCTCCAGTTGTGAGGTACGATTTACCAGAATGTCATTCCTAAGAGGCAATCTAAAAGCAAAGTGACCGCGCTAATGAATGTTTCCCAGCAGCTTTCAGCAGATACAGATAATTACTGAATTAAGTTGGGCCCCATAAATATTGATGAGTAGGCATACTGAAACAACCATAATAAATTTTTATTTGTTAAAGGCCATGACTCAGCTTCATTATAAATAAATCAGGTTCAGCCAGCTCTCATCTGCCTATTGCAGCCTGTTGGTAAAACCAAAGGTAAGTAAGCCTGCTCTTAATTAGATTGGGCACTTATTTGCTCCAAAAGAGCCAACAGCAAAAGGTTGAGTAGATTATGGGGAAAGGATGGACATGCTCTCAATTATTCAGAAGTATGGGTTCAGTACTGCATGGACAGCAAGTTTCCACACAGCCTTTTAAGAGCTTGAACGTTTCTGCTTGGTCAAGGCAATTGGTGTCCAATGTAAAATAAATAAACAAATAAAACGCCAACCTCTGCAAATTTACAGTAGTATTTTTCCATTAGGCCCTAAACGCCCTTTTCACTTAAGCTCAGTTCTGTCTAAATTAGCTGCTTTAGGGAATTATATAGGCTATAATCAGATATTGCAACAAAACGAATTTGAAAGCCTTGGATTCAGATGTAATCGAAATAATTAATATAGGTTAGGCTACAGCAGGATTTTAAAGCTGTATCCAGAACACAAACTATAAACTACTCCTATATGGCTATTATTTTCTATACTTGGACGAGAAGTTGTGTTTAAAAATAGTCAATTTTAAATCGAACATGTTTTCACTCACCTCCATTTTGTTCTTCTGTTTTGAAACCAGGTTTTGACCTGAGCGTCTGTCATCTTCAAGGCCTTGGCGAGGGTCGCGCGCTCCGCGGACGCCAGGTACTTCTGCCGGTGGAAGCGTTTCTCCAGCTCACAGATCTGCACGCGGCTGAACGACGTGCGGGGCTTTTTCCGTTTCGGTGGAGTTCGGTTCTGGTACGGATGACCGATCCGTCGTGTCACGGAGAACGGTGAAAGAGCAGCTGAAAAAACAGGATTTAGGTGTGAGTGTAGGTGAAAAATATTTGCATTCAATAACACTGAAAAGAATAATATTCACGAAGAGCCTTTAAATTTATGTAGAATGACATAGGTCAATTAGTAATGTCATGAAATCTTGATTAAAATAATTTTATATTAATTTAATACTAATTTTACATTATATACATGTTTCAGTTATTGCAACGTTTTCATTTTCAATGTATTTTGGAAATCTTAATGGCATTAGGTAGGCTATACCGTATTAACAGTGGAAGTAAATTCATGGTCATAAGTCATTAGGGCAGAAACAAACAAACGCCATGGAGGGTCATTCCTGACATGGTGGTCTTTCTGAGTTTTCATTTTCAATGTATTTTGCACGGAAATCTATAATGACATATGCACGCCAAAATTTTTGCGTATCAATAGAACCTTACTATTTATACGTTTTTAACAATACGAAATGAATCTATTGATGGCGCGATATTTCGACATGCACTTAGAACCTTAAATACGTTTTTAACAATACGCTAACGTTTTTTTGTGATTCGTTTTCCTGAACTGAACATAGCGTTCCGTTGCTATGGTTTCCTCAGTCTAACGTGAATTTTGAGCGTCTTGTTTTAAAGGGAGGTCATGATGTCCATCACCTTTAACTTCAGCACATACATGGACAAATTGTATTTCAGGTTTATATCACACAAAGTGCTAGCAGCAGTCAACTCAGGCTCATTTCTCATTCAGTCCTTCTGTATTGTTTATCCATTATTCATGGTTTTACAACAGAGGTCTTGATTGTTGCATTCAGAATTCTTTGTATGTATTTATTTGAATTTCTTTCACCTTTCCCCTCCTTCCTGTTTTTCCCCCACCAATGTTCCTAGAAGCAGCTGTGAATAACTGATGTGAACAGTTTGGCACCTTATTAGATGCATGTGAGCCCAATGTGACACTATAGCCTATGTCACGTTATAAAAGTATATAAGCATTAAAGCAAATTTGCTATACATATATCTGAAACTGTGTTTTTGAAGTATTTATGGGAACCACAAATGATTCCTATCATGGTGAGACCTTTCCACTAAACGGTAACATACTGGAACCCAGTCAAGGCCACTAAATGGCGTTTAGGAGTCTAACCAACATTGATTTGGTGACGGTATGTTGTCCTAATGTTTTAGCAGTGTTTGTGCACCTGAATGAAACAAAAACATAAATATATTACAGGTTGCACATTGCTGTTTATAGTGCACAGGGTTGTTAATTTGCATATTTCGAACAGCATCTGAATTATGATGCTAGCAGCATGTGGCAAACTATCCTCACCATTTGGTGAATAAGGATGTACACATTCAAGATTAAGAGGACCAAATGTAGTATAAGAATCAACCACTGGAAAAACAACGCGTCAGACATTAATATGAATTTTGCCTCTCACATATGCTCGTTACATCCTGAATATAAATTTGTGTTCATATATCAGTATGTTATTAAAATGTTTAAAGATTTTTTTTTTTTTGTAGTAAGTAACATGATTTTTGTGTGATATGTTCTGCAAAGCTATAAATGGGAGAAAAAAAATACATTTTAAAAATCATATTAATTTTGGCTTCCACTGCACTGTATTCTGTATGGAAAAAGATCAGTTTGATTCAACAGAAGCCAAAATTAATATTGAACATCTGAAGAAAATGTTTTCAAGGACAGTATCTGTATAGTGTAGATGCAATTCTGTGGGTGGGGGGGGGATAAAGCAGAGAGATTACCAAAATATTATATTGCATAATTTATACAGACACAAATCTTATAAAATGAGAAAATGAAATTAAGGAATTAGACCAGAATAACAAAATAATTGGAGAACACTCAACACTTCACTGTGCAACCTGTTTTTAATGGAGTAAACCAAGAGAGTGACCTTCGCTCAATGTGTTTTGTTTTTCTTGTGGCTGAACTTGGGTCTTGCAATGGTTGGCTGGCCATGTGTGAAGACAGAGAGACAGTTTTCTGTTTGGCAGGTTGGAGTTCAGATAATACCATGTTGGAGATCTGTAAATGTCTGTTCTTGGCTACTCAACCACATTCATTCACGTTCTTGTGTAATTCAAGATTCGTCGGTGGCTCTCAGAAGAACTTCTCAACAGTTCACACTAGTCACACTGGGATTCCTCAAGGTCTGTCATGAGGTCAGTCTGACATTGAATCTGTTTTGGGCAACCTCAGAGATGCAACTTAATATATCGTTATAACTGATAATAAAAAAAAATAAGGTGTCATGATTTTATTTATTTGGGCTAGATATTTTATTTTGATCACAACATTCCTAATTCTGAGATCATTAGTTTATTTGTCATATTTTATTAGACGAGCAAGTAAAAAGGCTTTTGATTGGATTAAGCGCATAGACTCTTCATTCCTTTGCGTAATTAGATTTGATTGCTTTTAATTAAAGCGCGGATCTTGAGTGACAGGGGGCACGCGTCATCATCACTTAAGCACACGGGTAATGATTCTAGAACGTTTGACATGAACATTATCAAGAGCAATTAATCCATTTATGTTTTTAGAATGTATTTTAGATTATACGCTTAGTTTATGTCTCCGTAGCTAAAGTGGAATGTTTTTCGACGTGGTCACAGCTTTACTTAATCGGTGATATTTTTTTTTATTATTATTATTATTTTTTACTATATGTCATGTGTGCAGATTGCAGAACGAACTAATAACACATTTCCCAGGAACACTCCTCCGCAGATACATATGTGGGTCAAATGGAAACAAAAACAATCCCCGTATTCAGTCTCGACAGCAGAGGGAATTCTAAATGATAAGTCTGTGTAATAAAATTTATGGTGAGCACATCAAAAAATCAAAGCTTGCCTTAGAGAATATGCGTCCAGTAATAAAATCAGTTATACGTGATATCACCTTCATGCGACAGCGCCTGCCTTTCCCATTGCGCATATTACCTTTGTAGAAATCTAATAAATATACATGTAATGGATTCAAAGCGCGATATTGAAATATAACATGGGCATTTGTCGCTATTTACGCGCAGTGAGGCAAAACAGAATGTGCCTTTAAATTTTCTCTCATGCTGGGAATTGAAATATCGAATAAAATAAAATAATTGTCAGGAAAAGCCATAAACCGTCCGCTCGAGAGCCTCGTCGTCCCTTCAGACACTGTCACCATGGCTACGCTGCCTCGTCTCAGTTTCATAATCATTTGTATTTATGGGTGGGAAAGATCATTATTGTCATTTCAGATAGAGGGGCATCCACATGCAATTTCATTTTCCAATTTCTCCAAGGCCAGTGATATCAGATTACGACCATCACCTGCCCCTTGTTGTGATGCAGCTGGACCCAACAGCCCCCACCAGCAGCGGTAATACAAATAAATGTACCTACTGATGAATATACTGTTATGCGAATCAGTGCAAGCGACTGAGCCTTTTCAGAGCACGCGCGGAAACAAATGCAGACCGTTTGAATTAAGACACCGACACGTGCGTTTTTCTCGGGTTAATGCAGATTCTGGTATATTTGAAAATGGTCGATTATAGCATTTATTGTATTTCCAGAGTTATATTTATACCTCCTTGCACGCCGCAGTTGTCACCTGTTAACAGGAACAGAAAAGCCGTGCGTTTAAAGGCCGTTACCATCATCAGAGCCCGTGTTTATTGACCGGAGAGCGACTGATCTGTTTATGCATTTCTGGATTTTTATAAACTTGCAAACTGCCAAGGAGTCAATTAACAAAAAAACATGTGGTATAGCCTTTCATCGCCTCCCAATCCGGCATGATATGTCCGGCCTGCAGTGCATATCGAGTCTCAGGCCTGTCCGTGCACCTTCACGCGCCGTGACACTTGTGGTGTAATGCAGACATGCAATTCAAGCTGACGGAGAAAATAGTTGGAAAAAGAGAAACCTATTTCAGACAGTCATCGTGACTTGTGCATTATGACTAATAAGTGGCTCTGGTTCCTTTGGATGATGCTGGGAGAAAGGCACCAAAATAATTGCAAATTTTAAACTACTTTAGTAATTTATAAATTTAGTACAATTTAATGTAAATATCTTGAAAATGAAAAGACCGTCTTAGAGGTGTTTGATGCAAATGCAGATTTTGTTTTCGTGGTTTCAATAATTTTTTTCTTTATATATATATATGTGTGTGTGTGTGTGTGTTTTATATATTTTGTAATGTTTATAGATACTCAAATGTACAGTATTAAACATACATATAATTTCGTTTAAAGATCTGAAATATGTCCTGCGTTACCTTGTATCCAGCGCAGTTCAAAGGCACGGAAGAGATAAAATATAATAAACGAGTGGCCCAAAGTGACTATGAGTAAAATTGATAAGCATATTTACAAAAGAGCTTTTGCAGTTGACATATCATTCTCTCATTTGAATAATTAATGAGAATAGAGCGGCATTCTGAATATTTAATGCGCAGAAATCCATATTGTTCTTCATTTTCATCTCACTATGAGTGACGTCATTTGAACTGACCAAATGGAAAACGGAGGTGATGTTACGAATACAGACGACACACAAATAACGTGATGCATATATTTTCTTATTCATGATTTGGAATTTATTTACTAAAATATGAATTAAAATTCTATATTAAAACGTATATATTAAAAGAGCATTAATATAATAAAAATATAATTTTCATTTTCTGTAAGCAAGCACAGGCAAGGCTATTTTTCAGAAACACCCTTTTTTTCTTCTTTTTTTTTTTGTCCCACTCGGAAATGTTATCCAAAATCGTCCTCTGTTGAATCTCTATTGGTATTACGTTTGCGTAGATTAAAACGATTTGTCAACATGCCATTACGCATTACTACTGGCTGTGGCTACATTTAGCTCCCTGCAACCACTGTATCATGATTCATTTGTCCTAAAGGCCCAGAGAGACAGTAGCTCAAGAATATAGACGTGACTTGGTGTCATAAAACCATTCCACAAGAAACTGTGATTTTGAAAGCCACTGTGTTTTTATGAGCAATACACACGTATAATATCCACAGGCCGAGATGATGTTGGTTCTACTGCGCCTGAGTTCAATCCAACATCATGGCCTTTCTCAAATAAAATGAATTATTGTGCTGCTTTTAAAGATTGTCTAGTGTTACTCCTCAATTTTCAGATGTGTCGAGGGGGTAAAGCTACTGGAGTGTTTAAAGGATTTCCGATATTAATTCAAGCACAATGCAGAGATGATGTGTTTTAGCAGAGAAAAAGTAAAAACGTCGACTTAAATATAAACACCTAATAATAGCAATAAAATTATCCTCTAGACTAAAAAAAACAAACAAAAACATTAATTTTAGAGTAAAATCCATTTGGCTCTAAAAACCAAAAAAGTATTCTAAAATAATTATATGGGCCTATTAAAAATATTTCTACATATACAAAATTATTATATATGCCAGTACATATTACTGTAGCCTATTTAAACGTGAATACGTACAATGAATCGCTTGTTGTATTCCTTATTTTTAAGTTGCTTTGAATAAAAGCTTCTACTAAATAAATAAATGTAAATGCAAAAGACCGTTGTACATTAAAACATGTCTTTAAGATACGGCACTGAGTCCAAAAATATTTTAGTAGAAATGGGGGTCTGAAAAATAAGAGGTTTTATTTTTAAAATCCTTTATATCTTACAGTAGCCTAATAATATATCATTTATTCTTGTAATCTTGAGACGTATTTTTCTATTTTAAAAGTAACCGTGCAAGTAATTTCAGCACATACCGTAGCAGTTATTATATATATGGGCCTAATTTTTGTTTGTTTCTATTAATTGGACTACTGCTGCTTTTACAACGTCTGCAGTTTTTTGTAATTTATCGTTTTAAATTAGCCTATAAGAAAATCACTGCGAAATCTGCAATTTACATTTAATCTGCAATAAAAAAAAATCTTTAGGCTACGTAAAAAAACGTTCCGAGCTAATAAAGCAATTTTCTCATTGTTAGCAGATAACATTGACCTTAAAAGTCAGAAACAAATGAATCGTCCGTTTTTGTTGATGTTGGTCATAAGTATACCCTTTTTTCTAAAATAAGCAAGACTTAGCCTACTTTTGGCAGTGCTGTAAATATTTTCAAGTCTTACCGGTCAGCCGATCTTTGGCAAATCTTCTGCTGCTCTCCATCCAGGGGAACGAGAAGCTGGCGGGGCTGCCCATGCTGCCCATACTGCCCATGCTGCCCATACTGCCCATGGGTACCGTGGGCATGGTGGGTATTCCCGCCGCGATGCCCGGTGGATGGGCAGAAGTCGGCGGGTGAGGTGCTTGTGGCATGGGTCTGTGGGCCGGGACGCGGATGACACCACCTGCGTTCCCTGAGTTCACGTTAACGTTCATATTCATGCTCACATTCATGTTCATGTTTACGTTGTAGGAACCTGCAAGTCCCGCCGCCATCGAACAGGCCGGATTGTACACGCTGTTGTAGCCGTTGGAATAGACGTTCGGCGCGAGCGCGTAGTCCGGGTCTCCGGTTCTGCTCGGCAGCATGCAACTACTCGGCTGGTCCGAGCCATTGAGAATCTGATCTATTCCAAAGCTGATGGGTTCGTGCTGCTGGTGCGTCTGGTTCACCTCTTCGATCCCCGTGTGCTCCATCGTCGCGGTTCTTTCTGTTGCGCACAGCTTGGAAGGTTGCGATGTTTAATTCCTAAAACTTCAACGCAACACGATTTATTCCCATAGGTACAGAATGTATTTTTAATAAACAAATATTCTTCCTTGAATTGCTCAGAGCCCATGCAATTTTATATCGCTGCCATCTGATGTACAAAAACAGTGAAAAACAGAAATCACATTGACTCCTTCACGATTAATTCAGCATTATCCCAACACTTTCTTGCATTGAGTGCATTTTGCATCTTTTTCAGTTCCATGATGATACCTAAAAAAAAGCAACTCGACAGTAGAAAGGGCTCCGCGCTCACTGTTAAATCCCGAAGTGATGAGTTGCCAAGTTGTAGCAAACAAACCGGACGCGTTTCTGGAGTGGTGCCGTACCTCAGAAAGGCGCACGGCCCAGACTTGAGCTCATCACTGTTATCTAAAGTGAAGTGTTAACTGTCCGATACGTGCATATTAATTGTCGTGAGCTGAAAATGTCCTGTTCACGCTCCTCTTGAAGTGATTTCGAGCAGGTGAGACAAACCCCTTCTGCCCAAACTCTGTCACGCGCCTCTCCATTGGCTCTTGCGCACTTCAGTAGAGACAATGCCTCGCGCCCGCACCCCTCTCTTAAAGAAGCCGCTTCTGTTTTTCACCAGGGCTGTTGTGTTGTCGTTCACGAAGGAAAAATATAATGTTTCATGTTCCTAGAAAACAGAGCAGTGTAGTGAATTTATAAAAAAAAAAAATGTAAGTAGATGTAACATAAGTAGTTTGAAATACAATAATATTTTTTTTTTTTAAGAATAAGCAGTGAAGTTTTTTTTCGTGTTTTAAAAACATTAATATTTTGGAGAAAAAATATTTTTTTTATGCCAAAGTAAAGTCAGTGTGGTGTAACCAACTTGCAGGAAGCCATTTTTTTTTGTCATGTGACAGGAAGAACAACTGTCATGACTGTGACCCAAGGTCAATTTTATCACATACAATATCACATTTTGACTTTTTTATGAAAAGTCATATTGACTAAGAAAACGCATTGATATATATTTAGTATTTATATATTTTTCATTTTAATTATATGATCTAAATAATTTTTGTATTATACAGTTTACGTTTTTAAAGGTGCAAGTTATTTTGTTTTACTTCATGCTTACGCCACTTTGAGTACTCAATAACTATTTTTATTATTTATTTTTTTTTACATCCAAATTTTTATAGAATATGGTATAGGGACAGTTCGCCTGCCAATTCACCTCACATTGACTCTTGTAAGAAAGTGAATTGTCAAGTTAAATACACTGAATTTGAGCAGGAATACTACTGACATTGGGTTGTAATAATAATAATAATAATTAATAGCAGGCTTCATTTCTTTAATGTTGTGAAAATAAAACGTCAAAATAGCTTGTAAACCACAGGGTTGATGCTGTTAATTATCCCAAGGAATAAAGGCCAAAATGTTTAGATCAATTCAGAAAAAAGCTCTTCAGGTTTTGTCAAGGGTACAGAAACATGCAGCTTTACACATGGCAATGCGTTTGTTTAATCAAATGAAACTGAATTTCATTGAAGTGCACTAGCCTTTGGCTGTGTAAAATAAAGGGTGAAGCCAGAGAAGCATCAGTAGCCTTTAGTGATGCAGAAGACAGTGTGATTGGCGCAAATAATTTAACCTTTTTTCGCCCCAAGCTACAGTGGAAGATTCTCCTCTTTCAATTCAATAAAAATGAAAAATGGCGCATAATAAAACCTGAAAGCAAGGAAAACGAATTTAATATATCATCGTTTTATTACGTACTTATTTCAGCTTTCGCACGAATAAAAATATTTCTCCGTAGCACAAAGTGGCTAGAGGGAAGCATAAAAATCAATTTTCTGAATACAAAGCTGTATCAATAATAAGCGCTCTTGTGTGTGTCTCAATAGCAGGAAAACATGTTGTTGGTTCTCAATGATATCGAATAAAGCAACCCGGAGTCGTGGCTTTTTAACAGCACGAGGTCGTGTTGTGCAACAACAACATCTCATCGTTAGGCTACAGGCCTATCATAATGTGGGGGGTTTTCTCAAACATGAAAAAGATGATCGGTGTATTTCTAATCCTTGATTGAAGACGTTTTTTTCTCAGAAATGATGATTAGGTTTCGTTGTGCAGAGTGATGATGACGCTCGTGCAGAGCATCACGGTCTTAAAGGCCCATCTGAGGTCATAATGATCAGACACGACGAGTCTGTCTTCATCACGAGGCAGTTAAGAAATTAAGAACCAACTCGATCATAATTAACAGTCAGGATTAACTATTACTCCCTGGTTTTCATTTCCATGATTTCGCTCTAATGCCATTTTGTGTTCTATATACACATATGCAATTGTAGATCTAATTTCTTGCACATTCATATTCCTCCAGCAGTTATTTTCCCGAAGATTGCTTTATTTTAACCACAGTTATTATCGGACTAAATGAACTGTGCTGAAAATATTTTAATTGCGTTTCTCTCTTGCTGTTATTGAGTTGAATTAAATTCCAGAAGCAAACGGTACCCCGCGTTCTCCAGTTGTTTTCGTCAGCACTGAATGTTAAATACAATTACATTTTCGCGAGGAGGCAAAATATTATCTAATGCTTACTAATTGGTTTAAGTTGTAATTATTTTTAACACTAAGAAGCACTCAAATTATTGAACCTGACAAACCGCGCCTACCCAACTCTTGTTTCATTTCATTAGGTGCAAAGGAGTGTTTATTCTAAAATCCATCCAATTAATGTCCTGTTAAAACATTGCAATGTAGAATCAAGAATCAAATCGCTATTTTCAGATGAGAAAATCTGAAATGCATGCCGGGATATTGTGAAAGCCAATAAAACAAACTTCTACGAGTCACTACGTTCCTTTGCATATTTTCTGTATATTGTGATTATCAAATAATAACTAGGCTAATTATATTTAGCTACTGAAACCGATCGAGCTGCGGTTGCCATGGTTACCCCGCAATGCTAGCTAGGCTAGTTAGCACACTCCGGCTAACATATCATCTAGGCTAACTTTTGTAGATGTTTGAAAACGTCTATATGTAAAATGAACAACTTGATTTAGTTAGTGCCTAAATCTTTCTAAAACGGCCTTCCTACCGTGGTCTCCGGGTTGAAAGCCTAATATAAAAGCCCTTATAGCGGGTTGCCCGCAGGCGATGTCTGGGCAAGGCTGTTGACTGTATATAGGGTCATTGATAAATCGGAATCTCCAGGCGGTGCTGATAATAAAGTATAAAGACAAAGCGAAGACCAAAATAATTTGTCACAGTTCGCCTTTCAACAGATTCGGTGACCCGCCGCCCTCCCGGGTGTAACCTGTTTCAGTGCGCTTTTGGAGATTTGCAAACAACTGCGATAGTGTTTGCTAAATAATGTGCCACAGGGATTGGAAGCCGATACCAGCACAGCTCATGACAAATGGTGATTACAACGCTACATAAAGAATGAGATGAGTCAGTAGCTACTCACAGCCTCTTTTTTTGCCAGTTATTTTCACTGGCTGTCAATCTATGCAAATTGATGTCGATATATATTTTTTAGATTTTAAAAGAGAAATAATCAAACAAAAACAACATGACAAACAGCCATTTAAATGTATTGCCTGAACACCTGTGTTCAATATGAACCCGGCACGTGGGTTTGAAAGAAAAATCCCACCCATCACAGCTGCATCCATCTATAGATTATGAGGATTGACTGTGTAATGCATCTGTTTTTCACTTTAAATGCAAGACGATCTTTTACACTTTACTGCTACTGTTAGTTTGGTTTTGCCGTTTTTTAATATAGCCTACACTGCAATCTGTTGCGGAACAAGCTACATTAATAATATAATTTATTCATATATTTATAAATTATTATGAATATAATTTATAATAAAGTCTAAAAAATAGTGTTGTTGTTATTATTATTGGTATTTTATAAATAATTTGTATTTATACATTATATTTATAAATATAATGCTATTATTAATATTATTATTATTGCTAGTATTAATATCACTACTATTAATAAATAATATAATTTTATAGTATTAAATAATGTATTTTAACATTTCAAAACTATTAAAAAGATATTATAATATAAATTATAAAAATAATGCTATTTGCATTATCAGTCCTATAAAAATATTTTGTTTATTTTTATTACTACTACAAGTTTTATTACTACTACTTTTAGACTAGGCTACTGTTATTAATAAATCTAATTTATATATGATTGTATTAGAATTGTTATGTATTATTATAATTTAGAAATTGTAAATGTAACATTATTATTAGTAGTATTAGTAGTAGTATGCCTATTATTATTATTATTATTCTTTATTAAGTGTAATGTTCTTAATATAATTATGTTAAGCTGTAAATGGAGACTTCAGGTCTTGAGCTGAGAGAAATGGCGGAACAGCTCTGGCTGATCCCAGCGCCTCTTAGTGTCAGTACATCCTTTTACCTTCAGCATTTCCTCGTGTGCATCTTGGCCTTGTGCCCCTCAAATGCATGTGTGTGTGTTTGCTTATGTGTATGCGCGCGCCGATGAGCCTGTCAAAGTGGGGATTCGCATCCATTGCACCATTCTCCATCCCTCCCATGACTGTTGTGCTTTCTGCTGTAATTAGGTTGAATTCAGAGCAGATTGAATTACGTTATTCTGCATCTCGAGCTGCAGTCCTTGACTTTCTCTCTCCCCCGGGAGAACCTGGCGCCTCCTTGCCCGATCAGACGGCTTCAACTGGACGGACCGCCGAAAGGGAAAAGCGCGAGGAGCGCACCGGGATCTCCGGTACGTCATCTGGTAATGTGGACTAAATGAGAGGTGTGAGGGCAGGGGAGCAGGATAACATCGCGAGGTCTTGTGTGACCTGAAACAGATAAAGTGTTGGAATAATGAATTGTTTTATTCGCTTTGTCGATATGAATTTTGCGCTCAGAGGGCGTTGGGGGAAAAAAAGAGATTGTAAAGGAAGAAGAATAATTTTGTTTCGTTTTTGGATGTAGCCAGTTTATTTCGAGCAGTAGTTTTCACGTTCTGTTTTATTATTATTATTATTATTATTATTGCCGAATGAGTGAATGGAATAAATAAGAGAAAATATACTTGATATTAAAACGGAATTCTATTGCTACTGTCTTTTTATTTATTATTTATTTATTTTGTTGTTGTTGTATTTTGATTAACTTTACATATTATCAGAATAGTTTTATCCACTTAAATCAAGCTTTTCGTTTTGTTCATAAATAAACTATAGGTGAGATAATTGCACGTGTTTTAAATAAAAATAAAATACAGTTAAAAAACGTAAAACGAATGAATTTTTATTTTTATTTTTTGTAATCATTCTACATTTCCTTACAACAGTTCAGGACATTTCTGGCAGTGAATGTATTCCTCTTGTACAGGTCGTGTAAACAAATGAAAACATGCCTCACTAAAATATATGTATTTGTGTAGTTATTTGTGTGTTTGTATTTTGGTTTATTAATTCAATTAATTGTCAAATGTGATCTTATGGAATGGAATCTTTGCACAGACATGAATTCTGTTTTCAGCAAATTTAAACGTGGCTTGAATTATTTTGTTCAAGTTTTATATATATTCATGATTGCATATTTAATGAATACACATAAACCCCCATTTAGCGTTTTAAGTATGAACACGTTGAAATGTTAGGACATATAGGACACAATTCCCATATAAGAGTGATTGTTGCTTGATTTTAATTGGGTTAAGTTTTGTCTACGTTGTTGAAATATGCATCGAATACGAAACCAAAGTTTAAAAGGGCTATAATTAGTTTACTTATTGATAACGAAATGAATCTTTTGATATGGTTCTCTGAAAGCAGGGGTAAACAGAACCGATAGATAGATAGATAGATAGATAGATAGATAGATAGATAGATAGATAGATAGATAGATAGATAGATAGATCTTGTCGCTCTTTTTCCTGAAGAGTTGCAAAACAATGAAACTTGTTTAATTTAAACGCATCTGCTTCAACCATTATTGTGTGTCTTGTAATCCATCTTTTGTGTCTTTCGTTCCGATCGCGTTTCTACACGCGTCTCGTTGAAGTGTCAAAAGCGTAATTAAGCGTGTCATTGGCTTTGTGTTGTTTACAAACCGTGAGCAGTAATTTAATTTCGTCCACCAGCCGCCACCGGCACGGACTCAGCGCTGATGCCCGCGGGCTCCGCTCGGAGAGGGACCTTCTGCCAGCCACCTGCGGGGGTGGTAACCCGGGGGAGGGGTGGCATGGGCCAGTTTAATCAAAACAGACGGGAAATGTTCAAATGTATGTAACAATAACAGTTTGTTCACTCCCTTTTGTTCATGCTGCAAGAATCGCGTCAAGCATTCTGCGCGTGACACGTTGCAGGCCTGTCTCTGTTATTGTTCAAATGGCACATGATATCCGATTTAAAACACCATGAGTGCAAATGAAATGCTAAGCATCTCAAAAAATAGCCATTGTGTTGACTTTTTCGATCATAAAAAAAACATATTCAGACATTAAAAAGGGTATAAATTATTATAAAATACAATAAAAAAATAGTAAAATAATATTAAATTTATTATTAATAACAATAATAATTGATAACTTTTATTTATTATTATATTTGTATTAATAATCTTGATAAATGAAGTTTATTGTGTATATGAGAGAGAGAGAGAGAGATACACACACAACATTTATTCATTGACTCCATTTCAGACATTAATATATATATATAACTTGGTATAACTTAGTATAAAATAGATTTTTTTTTATTATTAATAATAATAACAATAAAATAACAATTCTTATTATTAATGATTTCATTTTCTTAATAATAAATCAAACCTGTATACTAGTTATTGTTCTTCTTATTTGATTATTTTCAAAACAGTTACTTTAGTAGTAATAGTTAAATATATTATTTTACTTATTTTATTTACAAGAGAGAAACAGTGAGAAAATACAGATAAATACATGGTGGAGCAGGAGTGAAGAGAGAGAGAGGAAGAGAGGGGTTTTGGTAATAATGATGTACCCTCAGGCTTAGTGCTGTCTATCATACAGCCCCCCTCTTCTTGCACTCTCACTCTCTCTCTTTCTCTCTTTCTCCATCCCTGCACAGTCTCAGCACAGACAGGCCTGTTGTATTAGATGGGGGGACCCAGCGTCTGGGCCAAAACACAGGGAGCACCAGCCTCCTAATTGATGACTCCCTTTGAGTGAGGAAAAACACTAGCTGAGATTGATGGCCTTGCAATTTACAGCTTTTGGAATGAGTCCTAGCAGCATTAACTCAATAAGGTGTCTATCAAACTGGCCTTATAGCCCATCCTATGACAGCACTGAATGACTTTAATTACAAGGCATTTGCATGAAATATTGGGAAGAGAGTGCATATATCTCAGGGTAAAATAGGGGTGAAGAATAATACATCATCATTTGCACTTTGTCTTGATCAAAATAAGGAATTTTTAAGATAATGCACGTGAATTATTGTTTTTTTTTTGTTTGTTTGTTTTGTTTTTTGCCCATATCAAGGTGAAGATACTTCACAATATGACTGATATTTGGGTAAGACTT
Organism: Schizothorax lantsangensis; assembly: GCA_027422415.1. NCBI lineage: Eukaryota > Metazoa > Chordata > Actinopteri > Cypriniformes > Cyprinidae > Schizothorax > Schizothorax lantsangensis. The sequence goes on along the minus strand of CM049861.1, from coordinate 17,884,802 downwards.
TACAGTTTCCATGTCACTATAATTACAAGCATTTATTCAAAATACAGATTACGAATATGCAGTAAGTTAGTTTTGCACAGTAAATATGTAAATAAAAAGTCAAATTAACACCTTAAAGAAATAATTCACCCACAAATGAAAATTTGCTGAAAATGTATTTATCCTCGGGCCATCCCAAATGTAGATGGGTTTTGTTGATGTTTCGTCTTCATTTGCTCACCAATGGATCCTCTGCAGTGAATGGGTGCCGTCAGAATGAGAGTCCAGCTGATAAAACATCACAAGAATCAACAAGTAATCCACACCACTCCAGTCAATCAATTAATGTCTTGTGAAGTAAAAAGCTGCATGTTTGTAAGAAACAAATCCATGATTAAGAGATTTTAAGTACCAGTCCATAATCCATAACAATGTTTCCTCCAGTGAAAAGTTTGTTTCCTGTTGTCCTCTCACATTAAAAACATGATTGTTTAGAACTGTTTCGGACTGTTTGGACTTGTAAATACTGCCTGATATGTACATATTTCTCTCCTGATTCAGACGAGACAACGTTTTCACTGGAGAAAGCAATATTATGGATATAGGACTCTCATTTTTGCCAGAAGCAATGGTTTGTACTTAAAACACCTTAATGATGGATTTGTTTCTTACAAACACACAGCTTTTTGTTCCAAAGACATTAATTGATGAGCTGGAGTCTTGTGGATTATTGTGATGTTTTTTACAGTGATTTGGACTCTCATTCTGACGGCACCCATTCACTGCAGAGGATCCATTGCTGAGCAAGTGATGTAATGCTAAATTTCTCCAAATCTGTTCCGATAAAGAAACAAATTCATCTACATCCTGAATGGCCCAAAATTAAATATTTAATGCTTTGATAACTTAACTTTTAATTGTGTTTTAATGGATCATTTTAGTAGAATCCTGTATCATCCTCATGAACATAATTAGGTCACACTATATAGGCAATTGTTTTGTGCTTTTATTGCACATTGTTATTTTTATTTTTATTACTATAATCATTAATTAATGCAACATGCTTTTACATGTTCACCATGTAAAGTGTTACCCAACATTATTGTAGACTCCCACTGTAATGGTTATTTGTAAAGTCTAGACTGGACTTCAATAATCTGGCCCTGTCATCCGAGGGTCCTACGCTGTTTAATTTCGTGCCATTTTATCTCGCTGTTTCCAATAGCTACAGTCAGTCTTTGGCGAGTCCTGTTTTCCCAGCCATCTCAAACGAGTAATTGCATTTTCCATTTTCTCTCACGACAATGGAGCATCCACAGCGCGCGCGTTATTAATCATAATGAGCTCGCGCAAATAAGCCCTCATGCATCACGAGAGAGAGAGAGGCAGTGGAAGAGTTTACAACTTGCAAGCACAAGCATTTTCCCTCCATTTTAATGGATTTAAAGTAAATGAATGCGCTTTACTTTCATGTTCACTTCATTTTCAATCATGTGGAAGAATGTTCCACATGCCTACCTGCATTTTAAGCATGCAACGGGTATTAGTTATACTGTAATGAAATGCTCTGCAGTGTTGTTGCATGATGTTGATGCAACAAATTCATTTTATCATTCATTTAGCTCTGAAAAAGTGCTGTTATTTGATGTAATGGTTTGGAATAATTCATCATACAGTAATTTGGCAGAAAATTATTTTTTTTAACTTGTACAGTAAGTAAAACAAAGGTTATTAGAGTTAACAAGAAAATACTATTTCAGTTTTCTATTTTTTAAAAATAAAAATCACGTTTAATAGTGTTACATGCCATTTCTTTTAGTGAAAATTTTCTACACCATTTTTTTTCTGTGATTTAATTCAATTTATATATACACTGCATGATGTTCAGAGATGTGATATATACAAGGAAGAAGCTCAAATGTAAGAGAGTTTTAATTATGTTTGTGTTATAAACTCTCAGGAAAAAAAAGGTACAAAAGCTGTCATGATGAATGAAAATGAAAATTTGCTGAAAATGTATTTACCCTCAGGCCATCCCAGATGTAGATGGGTTTTGTTGATGTTTCGTCATCATTTGCTCACCAATGGATCCTCTGCAGTGAATGGGTGCCGTCAGAATGAGAGTCCAGCTGATAAAAATGTCCCAAGTAATCCACACCATATCAATTAGTCCATCAATTAATGTCTTGTGAAGTAAAAAGCTGCATGTTTGTAATAAATCCATGCTTAAATGATTTTAAGCACCAGTCCATAATCCATAACAATGTTTCCTCCAGTGAAAAGTTTGTTTCCTGTTGTCCTCTCACATTAAAAACATGATTGTTTAGAACTGTTTTGGACTGTTTGGACTTGTAAATACTGCCTGATCTGTACATTTCAATTAATGACCATCCATACAGTATAAATTCTGGGTATCTCTTGTTCTTTGAAACCACAATAATGGAGAAGACTGCTGACTTGGCAATGATCCATAAGACGAACATTGACGCCCTCCACAAAGAGGGTAATTCACAGAGGGTCATTACTGAAAGGTGTGGCTGTTTACAGAGTGCTGTATCAAAGCATATTAAATGCAAAGTTGACTGGAAGGAAGAAAAGGTGCACAAGCAACAGGGATGACTGCAAGCTTGAGAATACTGTCAAGCAAAGCTGATTCAAACACTTGGGAGAGCTTCACAAGGAGTGGACTGAAGCTGGAGTCAGTGCATCAAGAGTCACCACGCTCAGACGTCTTTGGGAAAAGGGCTACCAAGCCACTTCTGAACCAGAGACAATGTCAGAAACGTCTTACCTGGGCTGTGGAGAACAAGAATTGGACTGTTGCTCAGTGGTCCAAAGTCCTCTTTTCAGATGAAAGTAAATTTTGCATTTCATTTGGAAATCAAGGTCCCAGAGTCTGGAGTAAGAGTTGAGAGGCACAGAATCCATGTTGCTTGAAGTCCAGTGTGACGTTTCCACAGTCAGTGATGATTTGGGCTGCCATGTCATCTGCTGGTGTTGGTCCACTGTGTTTTCTGAAGTCCACAGTCAACGCAGCCATCTACCAGGAAATTTTAGAGCACTTCATGCTTCCTTCTGCTGACAAGCTTTATGGAGATGCTGATTTCATTTTCCAGCAGGACTTGGCACCTGCCCACACTGCCAACGGTACCAAAAGCTGGTTCAATGACCATGGTGTTACTGTGCTTGATTGGCCAGCAAACTCGCCTGACCTGAACCCCATAGAGAATCTATGGGGTATTGACAAGAGGAAGATGAGAGACACCAGACCCAACAATGCAGATGACCTGAAGGCCACTATCAAAGAAACCTGGGCTTCCATACCACCTCAGCAGTGCCACAAACTGATCACCTCCATGCCACGCCGAATTGAGGCAGTAATTAAAGCAAAAGGAGCCCCTACCAAGTATTGAGTACATATACAGTAAATGAACATACTTTCCAGAAGGTCAACAATTCACTAAAAAATGTTTTTTTATTGGTCTTATGAAGTATTCTAATTTGTTGAGATAATGAATTGGTGGGTTTTTGTTAAATGTGAGCCTAAATCATCACAATTAAAAGAACCATAGATGTAAACTACTTCAGTCTGTGTGCATTGAATTTATTTAATACACAAGTTTCACAATTTGAGTTGAATTACTGAAATAAATGAACTTTTCCATGACATTCTAATTTATTGAGATGCACCTGTATATATATAAACTCTGCTTAACTTTTCATCAGATAAAAGAAGGGTCGTTTGAGGAGACATTTTTCATGCAGGCCATCATTGCTGTTCATTTGCAACCCGTTTTAGAACAGGCCTAAAGGTGTGTTAGCAAAGTTCTTGATCAGTCCATTTCATGTATGTTTGATTAAAAAGGTGTGCAGATCAATAATATATATTATCCTGGAGATCCCGAGGTGAGATTTTAGCTGATAATGTAGTTATCTAGAAATACGGCCGCTTTGATATCATTTATTATGGTTCACGGTAGGACCTCCAGGCTGAGTCTAATAAATCTGAGAGTAACAGCTAGTCTGCTAGTGGCCTCTGCCCTGCTTAACTCTATAAGAACACACCGTCTGAGGACTTCATTATGTCTTCACAAACACCGCTAAATCGATCCTTTCGCCCTTTCAGTGGCAGAATCAGTCGTGGTGGAAGCAAAAGGACAAATCTAATGAACAGTATTTGTGTTTAGGCTTGCTTTGCTGCCCTGTAGGAGTGTCTGGCACGGAATACTTTGTCCCCTCTCTAATTAAGAGAGTTAAAATAAACTCAGCTTGAGCCCTGCAGTGGGATGGGGGAAAGGAATGCATTAATGCCTAACGAGGAAATGATTGCAGCTCAGAAGAGGAAAAAGACTGAACTGGTGTAGTCAGAGACACCTTTCCTAGTTTCTAATGTCGTTTGGCTCTTTTATAGGGGCCACTATACTATATGTGACCCTGCCCTGGACCACAAAACCAGTCATAAGTAGCACGGGTTTATTTCTAGCAATAGCCAACAATCATTGTATGGGTCAAAATTATAATTTTTTCTTTAATGCCAAAAATCATTAGGATATTAAGTAAATATCATATTCCATGAGGATATTTAGTAAATTTCCTACCGTAAATATATCAACTTTAAAGGCGACTTTCTCAATATTTTGATTTTTTTTGCACCCTCAGATTCCAGATTTTCAAATAGTTGTATCTAAAAAATTGTCAAAAATTGTCCTATCCTGATGAACCATACATCAATAGAAAGCTTATTTATTCAAGATAAATCTCAATTTCAAAAAATTGACCCTTATGACTGGTTTTGTGGTCCATGGTCACATATATATATAAGAATATAAAAAGTAACATTAAGATATAGTAACAAATATATATATATATATATATATATATATATATATATATATACACACACACACACACACACACACACACACACACACACAAAATATATATTTGAAATATATATGTATATTATGAATATATGTATTTTTTTATAATAAATGTTATTTTTATTCTTATATTTATTATGCTAGTGTTAATCAGAATCAGAATCACGTATATTGCCAAGTACAGTACATGTATGAGGAATTTGTCTTGGTAAATTGGTACTTGACGACAACAGAAAATCAAAAATAAGTAATAGAAACAATGAGGAACAATTTAAAATATAAATTTAGGAAGATAAAATAAAATTTAAATATAAAATACAAAATAAACATTTTAAACTTAAACATTAAAAAACATTTTCTCTACATTTGTGCAGGATATGTAAAGTGGGGCAGTACATTTCTGAACATTGTGCAAGATGTGCAGTGAGGGGCCAGTGCAACTGATTACAGCCTGAGGTGTGTTTCTTATTGTCAAGTGTAATGTCCATGGGCGTGAGTAAGAAACCCTGATGGGTCCTGGGTATTGTTGATAAGAGCAGTTACGGATGGAAAGAAACTATTTTTGTGGCGTGAGGTCCTGGTCCTGATGGACCGCAGCCTTCTGCCAGATGGGAGTGCTTCAAAAAGAAGTGTCAGCCACAATCTTAACCGCCCGCTTCAAGGTTCTGGAAGTGTACAGGTCCTGAAGAGATGGAAGGTTGCATCCGATTACCTTCTCAGCAGAGCAAATAACACGTCTCAGTCGGCCTTTGTCTTTAGCAGTGGCAGCAGCATACCAGATGGTAATGGAGGAAGTGAGAATGGACTCAATGATGGAAGTGTAGAAATGAACCATCATTGTCTTTGGCAGGTTAAACTTCTTCAACTGCCTCAGGAAGTGCATCCTCTGCTGTGCTTTTTTAATTAGAGAGCTGATGTCGAGCTTCCACTTGAGGTCTTGGGTGATGATGGTGCCCAGGAAGCGGACAGAGTCCACAGTTTCCACTGGGGAATTACACAAGATAATGGGGGCAGGTAGGGCTGGGTTCTTCCTGAAGTCAATCACCATCTCCACAGTTTTTACAGCATTGAGCTCCAGGTTGTGCTGATGGCACCAGGTCACCAGATGGTCAATCTCCCACCTATAGGTAGATTCATCCCCATCAGAGATGAGCCCAATGAGGGTGGTGTCATCCGCAAATTTCAGTGGTTTGACAGACTTGTGACTGGAGGTGCAGTTGTTGGTGTATAGAGAGAAGAGGAGAGGAGAAAGAACACAGCCTTGAGGGGATCCAGTACTGATGGTTTGGGGGGTCAGAAACATGTTTTCCCATTCTCACATTTACATTTATGCATTTAGCAGACACTTTTATCCAAAGCGACTTACATTGCATTCAAGTTACAGTTTTTACATTTTTATCAGCTCTTGCTTTCCCTGGGAATCGAACCCATGATCTTGGCGTTGCTAGTGCCATGCTCTACCATTTGAGCTACAGGAAAGCTCACATGCTGCTTCCTATCAGACAGGAAGTCTATGATCCACCTACAGGTGGAATCAGGCACATTCAGCTGGGAGAGCTTGTCCTGTAGCAGAGCCGGTATGATTGTATTGAACGCAGAGCTGAAGTCCACAAACAGGATCCTGGCGTAGGTTCCTGAGGAGTCCAGGTGCTGGAGGATAAAGTGGAGAGCCATGTTAACGGCGTCATCTACAGACCTGTTGGCTCTGTAGGCAAACTGCAGGGGATCCAGGAGAGGGTCTGTGATGGATTTGAGGTGGAACAATACAAGGCGCTCAAAGGAGATGTCAGGGCGACAGGTCTGTAGTCATTTAGACCTGTAATCCTGTTTTTTTGGGGGGACGGGGATGATGGTGGAGGTCTTGAAGCAGGCTGGCACATGGCATATCTCCAAAGAGGTCTTAAAGATATCTGTAAACACTGGAGACAGCTGGTCAGCACAGTGATTCAAGGTGGATGGGGAAACAGAGTCAGGTCCGGCTGCTTTCCGAGGAGTCTGTCTCTTGAAGACTCTGTTTACATCTCTTTCCTGGATGGTGAGAGACATTCCTATGATGGGGCTGAAGGGGGAGGGGGCCGTTAAGGTGTGGAGCTGTGAAGAGGCCTCAGCTCCTGCTGTGGTGAAGCTGATGAGCTGGTGTTCAAGTCAAGTAAAGTCAAGTCAAGTCTGCTTTATTGTCAATTCTGACACATGTACAGCACATACATACAGAGAATTAAAATTGCGGTACTCTCAGACCCCTGGTGCATACAGTTAAAATTAAACACTGGCAGTAGACGTACAAATACAGATAAATACAGTTTAAACATATGTACATACAAACTATACAGATATACAAATGAGGACATTGTAGAAAAAAAAAGAGATAGATAAAGTGGCATAGGCACATGGCAGATAGTGCAAACCAGTTAAAAACAAAACTGTGTAGTGTGTAGTTGCACTACACAAAATGTGTAGTGCAAAGGAGCTTATCAGTGTGTTAAAGTGATAAGAGCTCAGAGAACAGTCTTTAATCAGACTGTCAGAAAGAGGTAGTTTGCAGTCAATGCTGGATGAGGTAGTGATCAGTCCAATGCTGCACAAAGTGACTGGTGCGGGTCACAGTCTGTAAGTGGGGGGGGGGTGGAAGGTCCTGGGGATGTGGGGAGCTGGGGGGGGGGGTTGTAGTGTCAGAGTTCAGTGGTGCGTGGGGTAAAAGAGAGGAGGGGGGGAGAGACGGGAGAGAGTTGAGCTTCCTGACAGCCTGATGAATGAAGCTGTCCTTCAGTCTGCTGGTCCTCGTCTGGAGACTCCGCAGTCTCCTCCCTGATGGCAGCAGACTGAAGAAGCTGTGTGTCAGGTGGGTGGGATCACCTGCAATGCAGAGGGCTTTGCGGGTGAGACGGGTGCTGTAAATAGATGGGTGAAGTCCACACTGCCAAATCCTCACATATCCACAACAAGATCAACAGCGCTCCAGACATGCGTAATCTCTTCAGAACATTTAATTCTCTCCTCTGTCCCCCTCCTCCACCTCCCACCACTTCTATAACAGCTGACGACTTTGCCACTTTTTTCACAGACAAAACTAGAACAATCAGTAACCAGTTCTCACCTCCACACACACAGGACCTCCAACCAACCACATCCACTGCTCAAACTCCCATCTTCTCCTTCTGCCCCTCACCGAGGCGGAAGTATCCAAACTTCTCCTCTCCAGCCATCCTACAACATGTCCTCTTGACCCAATCCCCTCTCACCTTCTCCAAGCAATCTCTCCCACACTCTTACTGGCACTCACACACATTATCAACACATCTCTCCGCACAGGCATCTTCCCCACAGCGTTCAAGCAGGCTCGGGTAACCCCACTGCTCAAAAAACCTACATTAAACACTTCTCTTTTAGAAAACTACAGACCTGTCTCTCTCCTTCCATTCATAGCGAACACACTCGAGTGAGTTGTCTTCAACCAGCTCTCATTGTTTCTTTCACAGTACAACAAACTGGATGCTAAACAGTCAGGTTTCAGGAGTGGGCATTCAACAGAGACTGCGCTACTCTCAGTCACTGAAGCCCTGCGAATTGCAAAGGCCGATTCCAAATCATCAGTCCTCATTCTGCTGGATCTTTCTGCTGCTTTTGACACTGTCAATCATCAGATCCTCCTGTCCACCCTCTCATCACTGGGCATCACTGGGATTCCACTTCGCTGGTTTGAATCCTATCTCACCGGTAGGTCTTTCAGGGTGGCCTGGGGAGGGGAGGTATCCAAAGCACTGGTCACTGAGGTTCCTCAGGGATCGGTTCTTGAACCCCTCCTCTTCTCCACATACACTACATCACTGGGTCCCATCATACAGGCACATGGATTCTCCTATCATTGCTACGCCGATGACACACAGCTCTATCTCTCTTTTCAACCAGATGATCCAACGGTAGCTGCACGGATCTCAGGCTGCCTGGCGGATATCTTGGCATGGATGAAAGAACATCACCTACAGCTCAACCTGGCAAAGACTGAGCTTCTTGTCTTCCCTGCCACTCCGACTCTACAACATGACTTCTCGATTCAGTTAGGCACATCAATAATTACCCTATCAACTTCAGTCAGAAATCTTGGTGTAATCTTTGATGACCAGCTGACCTTCAAAGAGCACATTGCAAAGACTGCTCGATCTTGCAGGTTTGCGCTACACAACATCAGAAAGATCAGGCCCTTTCTGACAGAGCATGCTGCACAACTTCTTGTCCAGGCCCTTGTCGTTTCTAGGCTGGACTACTGCAATGCTCTTCTGGCAGGACTTCCATCAAACACAATCAAACCTCTACAAATGATTCAGAATGCAGCGGCACGACTGGTCTTCAACGAGCCCAAAAGAGCCCATGTTACACCTCTCTTCATCTCCTTGCACTGGCTAGCAGTGGCAGCTCGCATCAAGTTCAAGACACTGATGCTTGCATACAGAACGACCACAGGCTCAGCACCATCCTACTTCCACTCACTATTACGAATCTACATCCCCTCCAGAAGTCTGAGATCTGCTAGTGAGCGACGCCTTGTGGTACCATCAAAGAGAGGCTCAAAATCACTCTCCAGAACATTCTCGTTCACCGTTCCTGGCTGGTGGAATAATCTTCCCACCCCTATCCGGAATGCTGGATCCCTGTCAATCTTCAAGCAACAACTGAAAACTCATCTCTTTCGGCACTACTTGACCTCATCCTAAACTTTAAAAAAATAATAATAAAAAAAAAATCTTAATCTTTCCCTTTATCTTTCTCTCCTTCCCTTGCTAGCTTGTACTTATTTGAACAATGACTGAGACTTGGTGTTACGAGCACTTCCTCTGTCTGATTGCCTCTTCAAGATGAATCGCTTTATGTATTCCCCAATTGTAAGTCGCTTTGGATAAAAGCGTCTGCCAAATGACTAAATGTAAATGTACATTTACATTTATCAGACGCTTTTATCCAAAGCGACTTACAGTGCATTCAGGCTATACATGTTTTATGACTATGTGTGTTCCCTGGGAATCGAACCCACAACCTTTTGCGCTGCTAACGCAATGCTCTACCACTGAGCCACAGGAACAGTATGTAAATGTAAATGTCCTGGAGGGAGAGGAGAGAGACACCAACGATCTTCTCAGCTGCTCTCACTATATGTTGAAAGGTCTTGTGGCAGGATGCCTTGCAAGCACCATACCACACAGTGATGCAGCTAGTCAGGATGCTCTCGATGGTGCCTCTGTAGAAGGTGCACATGATGGAGGCCGGGGCTCTGGCTCTTCTCAGTTTGCGGAGGAAGTAGAGACGCTGCTGTGCTTTCTTGGCTAGTGCTGCAGTGTTGTTAGTCCAGGAGAGGTCCTCTGTGATGTGCACACCCAGGAACTTGGTGCTGCTCACTCTCTCCACAGTCGCACCGTTGATGGTCAGAGGAGCATGCTGAGTGTGCACTCTCCTGAAGTCAACAACAATCTCCTTCGTCTTCTCCACATTCAGAGAGAGATTGTTGTCACTGCACCACCTGGCCAGGCGGCTCACCTCGCTCCTGTAGTTTGTCTCATCTCTGTTGCTAATGAGACCCACCACAGTCGTGCCATCCGCAAACTTAATGAAAAGGTTAGAGTTGTGTGACGGTGTGCAGCCGTGGGTCAGCAGAGTGAAGAGGAGGGGGCTCAGCACACATCCTTGGGGGGCCCCTGTGTTCAGTGTGATGGTGCTGGATGTGTTAATGCCGACTCGTACTGCCTGAGGTCTCCCAGTCAGGAAGTCCAACAGCCAGTTGCACAGAGAGGTGTTGAGCCCCAGCTGGACCAATTTGTGAGTGAGCTGTTGAGGGATGATTGTGTTGAATGCTGAACTGAAATCTATGAACAGCATTCTGATATACAAGTCTTTTTTGTCCAGATGTGTGAGGGCTGGGTGGAGGGCAGTGGCGATGGCGTCATTGGTCGAGCGGTTGGACTGATATGCAAACTGGAAGGGGTCCAGGGAGGGGGGGAGGACAGACTTGATGTGGTGCATGACTAGTCGTTCAAAGCACTTCATGATGATAGGAGTAAGTGCGACTGGACAGTAGTCATTGAAGCAGGATGAGATGACTTCTTCGGGACTGGAATGATGGTGGTAGCTTTGAAGCATGTGGGGACAACAGCCTGACTTAGTGAGATGTTGAAAATGTCTGTGAAAACATCAGTGAGTTCCACTGCACATTAGAGCTGCACGATTCTGGATAAATTGAGAATCACAATTTTTTTTCTCAAATAGAGATCACGATTCTCCCACGATTCTGAACTAAACAAAATAATGTGTGACAAAATATTAATTGCTGCAGTCTATTTAAAAGTGTTTAATTTAAATGAATTATTAAACATTTTAATATATAATACAGTATGGCCAGGTTTCACAGACGGAGCTTAGACTAAGCCAGGATTAGATCATAGTTCAATTAAGACATTTAAGCAATTTTTATAAACATGCTTAGAAAAAAACATTACTGGTGTGCATCTTGAGACAAAACAAAGGCACTGATATATTTTAAGATCAGTGAATGCGAGTTTCTTTCAGTTGAAACAGCTCAGATTTACATTTTTGTCTAGGACTAGGCTTAAGCCTTGTCTGTGAAACCTGGGGTATATGTATTTAAAATATAGTGTATTTAATACACCAACTTTTAGAATTAAAATGATGAAAAATTGGTTTGTATTAATGATTCAATGACTCACTCATACCTCACTTGTTTCATTAATGGATGAATCAGTGTTTTTGAACGAATGAATGATTCAATAACAAATACATTTTTTAACAGTCACTTGTTTGCCAGTTGCTTTCAAAAGATGAGTGGCTCTATTTTGATCGCTACCATAGACATCAATGTTTGTAGCCGAACTATAAACTTTTATCCCAGTATTTCTATGAATGACTGTAAGACAGAAATAATACTGTGTAGTTGAAAATACTGTTTGTGAAGCTTTTTCTTACCTAAACATGTTAACTGTCTGCTCTCTGGATCAGCAGCAGCGCGATTGCAGATTTGAATGTTCCGGTATGATTTTTTCAAAGTTTTAATAGAGACGGGCGAATCGTTGTCATTCAGAAATTAGATCGTGTGGGTATTTGAATCGAGATCGCGATCTTTTAACGATTAATCGTGCAGCTCTACTGCACATGCCCAGGAATGTTGTCAGGACCCGGAGCTTTTTGTGCATTGATCCTGCTGAGGGATCTCCTCACGCTGTCCGGGGACAGCATCATCACCTGGTCGCCGGGAGGAGGTGGAGCCTTCTGTGCAGTGGTGCTGTTTTGAGCCTAAAAGCGAGCAAAGAAGGCATTCAGCTCGTTCAGCAGGGGGATGGTGCTGTCACAGGTCTGTGGTGGGGGCTTGTAGTCCGTAATGGTCTGTATCCCCTGCCACAGGCTCTGAGTGTCACTGCTGTCGCTGAAACGATGGGCTATCCTCCTGGAGTACGGTCTCTTGGCCTCTCTGATGCCGCGGGATAGGTTGGCCCTAGCTGTCTTCAGGCCCTCCTCATCTCCAGCTCTGAAGGCAGCGTTCCGAGCCTTCAGGAGTCTGTAGACCTCCCCTGTCAGCCACGGCTTCTGGTTGGCCTGGACAGTGATAGTCTTTGTGACCGTTACATCATCAATACACTTGGTCTGTGGTGTTGTTGTATGTGGCAGCCTGCTTAAACATATCCCAGTCAGTGGTGTCAAAACAGTCTTGAAGTGCCTCTGACGACCCTTCCGGCCACACTTGTATCTGTTTGTGTATTGGTTTGATGACTTTAATGAGCGGTCTGTATGCAGGCATTAGCATGACAGTGATGTGGTCTGAGGCTCCGAGGTGGGGGAGGGGTAGGGCCTTGTATGCTCCTCTCTGGGTGGTGTAAACAAAGTCCAGAGTGTTGTTTCCCCTTGTTGGAAAGTCTATGTGTTGGTGTATTTTTGGGAACACACTCTTTAAGTCTGCGTGGTTGAAATCCCCAGCCAAGATGAGAAAAGCATCTGGGTGGGCTGTCTGCTGCTCACTGATGTGCTGGTACAGATCATTTAGTGCCTCACTCCTGTTGTTGTTGGAGCTGGGAGGGATGTATACAGCAACGAGCAGTATGGCTGTATATTCCCTCTGTAGATAGAACGGCCGGCACTTAATAATCATAAACTCCACCAGGGGTGAGCAGTGTTTGCAGACCACAACAGCATCGCGGCACCATGCATCATTGATGTAAACACGAAGCCTGCCGCCGCGGCTCTTACCTCCCTTGACGAGAGCTCTGTCTGCTCGATAGCATGTTAGCTGGTCGAGCTGAATGGCGCAGTCCGGTACGCTGTTGTTAAGCCATGTTTCCGTAAACACAAAAACACAACAGTCTCTTACAGTCCTCTGAGTAGAGCGAAGTAGTCGGATGTAGTCCAGTTTATTGTCCAAAGAGCGTATGTTCGCCAGTACGATGGTGGGGATAGCTGGCTTGTGTGGGTTAGCTGCTAGCCTAGCTCGGATACCTCCGCGCTTACCCCTCTTCTGCTTCCTCTCACGCCGCTTGTAGCGCCTCCGCTGTGGGCGAGATGCAGTAGTGGGGGTCGGTGATGGTGTAGGCCTTCGGAGCAGACCGAGGTTCCACAGCTCTTCGGCGTGCACGGAGTTTAACTCTAAAAATGTGATCCTGCCGACATCGAGCAGAAACTCACGACTGTATGCGCGCTTAAAGACAGGTAGACGTGACGAAGATGTACAAAAACATTGCAACTTACAAGACAAAAAACACGAAAACACCGTTCTGTCGGGAGAGAGAGAAGCCACTGCGTCTGCGCGCGCCGCCATTCAAGCTCAAGCTGAGGGCTGGTGTCACGGGGGATTAGGGATGTAACGATTACCGGTTTGAGATAAATCATGATAAAATTCCCCATGGTTAGTATTACCGTTTCATATTTAAATTATCATTAAAACCGTATTGGATTACCGCAATTTGAACAACTCACGATAAATAAATACTGTCCAGCATAAAGCAGAGTTTTCAGTAACAGTCTCACGTGTGCACAGCAGCTGAGTAGTTTCGTTTTGAGTGAAAATAGGGTGGAAAAACTGGGAGGATTTAAAAGAGTGCTGAGGGGAATTATACAAATGAATATATGAATGAATTAATTATATGAATGTACCTCTGAAGGTTCTGACTGTCTTCAGAAACGATTCGATGGCATTTTGTTTTCATCTTCGCTCCGTGTAATACCTAATAAAGTAATGTTTTAATCGCAATGCTTTGTGCACGGAGGAAACAGCTGTAATTCAGCTTTTCCATATAAAGCGCCACCTGCTGTCAGAGAGTGGATTTACAGAGACTTATATTCATATTCAGCCTGTGTGCAGTTTCTGTCTGGCCAAATGGACCGAATTTGCATGCTCTGCTGTAAATTTTGACCGGTTGATGAAAAACAAGCGTATCTGGATTCTACACATTTAAATAATTCAGATAAGTTTTCTAGAATTATTTATGGAGCAGATAAAATGCATGTAATCATTTATTAATCAATTAGCCTATCATTTTGACTTAACCCTTTTCTTTATTTAAAGGCTGAAATGTGAGGTTTACATTTTTATGAAACTTTTTCAAAGCTTTATTTGAACATTTACATTAGATATTTGAACATGCTATTAAACTGTCGTCAGTCAAGTTGTCATTTAAAATCCGGACATCATTGGTAACGTAATTGTTTTAGTGATTATGCAAACAAAAAGTCATTTTATTTGTTGTTTGTTGATTTTTAAATATAAAACTTGGTAAAGTGATTTATGTGTCAGTACTTTTTGAAAATCTCCAGCACATTTGAACAATACCATGATAATACTGATAACCGTGATAATTTTGGTCACTATTATCGTGATAAGAAATTTTCATACCGTTACATCCCATTGTCTTTCAAAGCGACAGTAAAACTCATTCAGGTTGTTGGCCAGTCGTTGGTCGTTAGCAGAGTTGGGGGGGCTTTAGGTTTTGTAGTTTGTGATCTGTCTGAGTTAAGGAAACCTTTTATAAAATTACAGTTAAACTAAAGTGCAGAAATCCAGTTAGTGATTTCCATCTGGGCATTTCTTCATGATTATGATTATAATTAATAATATAAATAAATATATAAAGTCATATAATGTTTTTTTATTGTTGTAATTTATTTTATGTATTTATTTGGCTACAGTCTAGCAATCCTTTAAGTAAATTACAGAATAACCAGTACAGAAAGTGGAAATTTATTTGCATGCTAGATTTAAGGATAAACATGTCAAATGAAAACATCTTGCACACTGAATGTGACCTGTGGTCCTTGGGACCCTTCTTTATTTCTTTAAAAAAATAAAGAAATTTACAGCATAGAGTTTTCTGGGTTGTTTAAAACACCAGCACATTAAGGATTTTTTTTTTTTGTCATTTTAAAAAACAAAACAAAACAAAACAAAATCTCTCCAATGGCATCAAAACTCTTCTCGTCATTTGCGAGTATGTGCTTGTTTGCCTGTAACTGAATTTTTTATGTTTGTATTTTAGGTGCGTGAGATTATATGTTTGTGTTTGCACGTTTGTGAATGTGTGTACAAGCCTCTGTGTGTTTGCACACGTGTGAGAAACCAGTCAGGTAACTCATGTCAATAGAAGTTTCTTACTGCAGGTGAACCCTGTAGAACTGTACTGCTGTTGCAAACTTTGATGAGTGATGAGTGATGACACAGCAGTGGATTGACAGCAGTTAAAGGGTGAGTCTGAGTTCTTTTGCTCCACGCTTCACCTCACCACACAAATACTCATTAAACGGACTTGTAGCTGCCAGAATATCTCGGCACATCAACAGGTCTGATCGGCCTCAGAAAGAACCGATTCGACGGAATCTGACGAATGCCAAACACGCTCAAGAAGGGGAATCACAAACGTTTTAGTTTTACCGTATGTCTGTCATTGCCATTTTTCTTTTTGATTTTTAAGACATGTTGTTCATTGATGCAAAACACACAGTAATGTTGTTGATGAAGTCAATGAAAAGAATTAACAGGATTTGGACTGCATTTGACCTCGGTTATGAGTGATGAGGGATAGTGAGGTCAAAGTTCATTCTGCTTATTCAAAGACACACAAAAAAATAAATATATGTGAGCGGTTTTTCTTTTTTAATATGAGCGTATTTGTAAAACTAAATTATAGAAGTCCATTTCTGCCTCAGATTACACATTTGAAAAAAGGTAATTAAAAGTCATTAAAAGGTCAGATAAAGTGTAAAATAAGAAATGGTCACATTGTGAGAAATAGTTGCAATTGTGAGATATGAAAATGTGGGATACACAGTCATATTGTGAGATTTTTTATGCATGTTCTCGTGATGGCACTAATATCTTATGTTTTAGTGTTTATTTGTGATTTCTTTGGACTGTTAACTTAATAATTAACTTTCTGACATGTATTTATTTTTCTATATACAGTATATACATATGTGTGTGTGTGTGTGTGTGTGTGTGTGTGTGTGTATACATATATATATATATATATTTTTTTTTTTTTTTATTTCTTATATTTTTTATTAGAGCTGACTAGTAAAACTGTGTGTATGACAGTATACTATATATAAATTTTACAATTTTTACTATATATTAGTTATATTTAAGAATATTAACATTATATAAGAATATATATATATATATATATATATAAACTGTTATTTTTACTATATATATTAGTCATAGATCTATAAAATAGATCTATCAATCTATCTATTGATTGTTCCATTGTTCTATCATTCTATCTATCGTTCTGTCCATCGTTCTATCTACCGTTCTTTAACCATAGTTGTAAACGTTGTTTTACATTTTCAGGCAAGACATTCAACATTCAAAGTATCTTCTCTTTCCTGAGTGTGTAGAGATTTGTTGGCGTGTGTGAGTCAGAGCGCAGGTCTCTGCTCATCCACTCAGCAGATACGTGACGGCTGACGCACCCTTTGAGGCGACCGCGGTGAAAGGCTTTGACTGGCAAGATGAAAGTTTGTGGATTCCAGAGTGCTGCTCTTTCTCATGTTACAGAAACGAGGTCAATCCACTTGTCCCGACTGCACTGGAGCGCTGAGGCCCGGGCCGCCATGATCTCACGCTGGCCGAAGGGCTTTTTCATCTGTGTCTGGGCTTACATTTGGCAGCCATGTTTGTGTTTGCAGAGTCTGAAGATTAATCCTCTGAATCCATTGTTTCTCTACAACTGGCTTAGCTAACAGCGCTACTACTGTTACAGGCCGACGGATCCCATTTGTGGAAACTTTAAGCTTTTCTCACCTCTCGTGTTTGTGGAGACATGCAGTTTCTTCACAGGCGCTTCCAGCCTCACCTGAAATCCGATCTCGCACATCTGCGCTTGCTCTCCGAGCCCAGATTCCTGGCTACTGTAGCTAAAGGCTTGTTTTGTTCCAGTGTAATGCAACTTCAATACTCTTCTGCTTGGACCTTCCATAAAAATGTCAAGGAAGAAATATCTGGATTAAGCCCAAGTGAAGTAGGCCCTAGTGTTCATTTTCAACACATTGATGTGAAGCTGTCCAGTCGTGCAGGCCTCGCTCGGTCCAGGAGGAAAATGCATTAGTTGCAAAGGCAGAGAGAGAGCAGCAGAACACGCCTCGGTAACCAGATACAGAATAAAGGAAGTACCTTCGATATAAAGCCTGCAGATTTATGAGAGGGTTTAAATATGGCAAGTTGATTAGCTTGATTCGTCTGTCTCATGTTGTTAAAAGAGAGGTCAGTGATCCGTGCAGGTTTTGCTAGACACTACCAGCATTCTTTGACTAAGCTCAGTTCTCACACAGCTGCATGAGCGCAGCACTGAGAGAGCTGTGCTGTAGTTTGATTAAAACAGATAGAATATGACCTTCTTGAATATGACCTGAATGAAACATTTTTGCTGTTTAGTACTCTCGAGTTGGTTCATTGCATGTTGAAGATATGTGATGTTGCAGGATTCTTAGAAAAGGTAGCTACCTGGAAATAGCTGCTTTATTAGTGATGATTATTATGATTGAGATGTGTGTGTGTGTGTGTGTGTGTGTGTGTGTGTGTGTGTGTCAAATTGTGAATTTACTATATATATGTATATATATATATATATATATAGTTATATAATTATCTATATTTTTTAAGGTCAGAGATTGTTTTAATTGTATCTGTTCTTATGTGTATTGCTATTATGATCCAATGTATTTGTCAATGTAAATATGCACCTTTGCATTTACAAAAAAATTGCATTTACACCTTTGCAAAAACAAATTTCCCTCTGGTGACAATAAAGTGTATTTCAATTAAATAATAAAAGAATTCAATGATAGCAAATAAATAAAATAATTCCATAATCCAAAGATCCATTAAATTGATACAAACTGAAAGTAAGGACATTTAAAATGTTCTGTTTCAAAATAATGCTGTTCTTTTTAACTTTATACTTTCTATTTGAACTTTCTAAATATATATCACACTTTCACAAAAATATTTAGCAACACAACCATTTTCAACATTGATTATAATAAGAAATGTTTCTTGAGCAGCAAATCAGCATATTAGAATGATGCTGAAAATTCAGCTTTGCATCACAGGAATAAATTACATTTTAAAATATATTCTCTCTCTCTCAAATAGTGCATTTGCTATATACAGTATATATATTTTTTTGTATCCAGCTTTTAAGAGTACACTAGCTTATATATGACTCCAGAGTTAAAAGATGTAGACTAATAGCCACAAAAATCTAAACCATGCACCAATAAATCCTGATTTAATTTCATAATCATAAAAAATCTTTTTGTATGGCATCAGACATCAGAACTCCTATTTTAAAAGGCATTTTAGATACCGACTCACTGTATAATCAATTATATTAGCATTTGGTTTAATATCTATCTTTAATGT
The DNA here is from genome assembly GCA_027422415.1 of Schizothorax lantsangensis. Lineage (NCBI taxonomy): Eukaryota > Metazoa > Chordata > Actinopteri > Cypriniformes > Cyprinidae > Schizothorax > Schizothorax lantsangensis. Next base: position 17,866,037 of record CM049861.1, on the reverse strand, counting down.
AACTTTTCAGCTTCTTTTTCTTTGCTTATAGCATCTCCGCCTCATAAGCAACCAGCCATGGCTCATTCAGTTTTTGCATGCAGAGGTGGATTTATCTGCAGTAGATTATAATAAAATAAAAGTGGAATAAACTAGCATAAAATGTATAAAAGCAGGTTTATGACCTGTCATCTCGTAGCAGCTTAAAGTCTGTAACTCATCCTTTTGTGCTCTTAAACCACGTCTTCAGGTTCATATAAAATAAAAGACACTGAGTGGATTCAATATAGAAATCAGAGACACTATATGCAAACCTCTCTCTGTTACTCTTTCATCCTCCGTCATGCTGACAGGTCTGTTGAGAGCTGTAGGAGGGCCGCTCAGACTTCTGCTGTCTCACCCTGTCAGCTGTCTCACCTCTCCAGTTGTTTCGTCGCCTGTCGGTCCCACTACTGACAATTTAATTCCAAAGCACCCCCCTGCAACTCTCTCCATATCTTCTTCCACTCGTCAGCCCTCGAACCTGTGCAGACCCTGTGCTGACAGCTGAGGATGCTGAGTGCACTTCAGTCAGTGTGTGTGTGCATACATGTACGTACATGTGTGCTTGTGTGTAGTGAAACGTAAGGAAGCTGCTTGTCTTTTGTAGTGTCAGAGATCAGAGGAAAGTAATGAATGACTAATAGAGGCATGATCTGTTTCATACACCCTCATTGTGGCTCCGTAAGTATGTCATAGTGAAATGACTTTAGTGTGTTTGATAGAAGCTTAGAAGCAAGGATATTTTGACATTTTCTTCATCTTGAAATGACCTAGATTTTTAGATTTCGGAGTAGAATAATGTCTGTTCACAATATTTAAATAGACTTTCATGTTTTGTTCTACATGAATTATAAACAGTAAGACCTCTAGCATGCATTTTGGTGCCTATATGTTTCAATAAATACTGATTTAAAAAAAAAAAGTTAATTATAAATTAATTTTGTCTTACTTTCCAGTTAAAATATAAAAAAATATTTTAAATGTGTATTGTATTATGTATTTTGTCGTATCACACAGGCAGATTTTTCACTTTAATGATAAACAAGTTATCTCCTGCAGTGTTGCTTCTTAAATAAATTGATCTTGTTTTAAGGATTTTTTAGAGATTTTTTTCCTAGAAAACAATGGATTTTTAAAAAACATTATATAATAATTATAACTTAATTAATTTTAATAATAAGAAAAAATCACTAAGATGTAATTTTTGAAGTAAAGGAAGCAAACAATTTGATGCAAATAATTGTGAGGTTCAGAGAGAGTGGAAAATAATAATAATAATAATAAAAGCATAAATAAAAAGAAAACAAATTATGACTAACGATTATGGCTAAATTAGATTGTATTTGGCAACTTAAACAGGAAAAAATAAAGCAATTTACCAATGTATAGCATATTTAAATAAACACAAAAGTGTAAGTGAATAAATCTTGCAGGTGAAATATTAGTGTTTAAAAAAATATCCAGATTTATTTGAAAATACTATTTATTTTTTTATGTATTTTAATTTTTGTTTAGTTGATTTCTTTTTTGTTCTTTCTTTCTTTCTTTCTTTCTTTCTTTCTTTCTTTCTTGACTTTCATCTTTATGATTACATAGTTGGAGTACTATGTAAATACCATGGTATATAAATGAAGTACCTTGGTAATCATTCAGTATCATGGTGTATCTGTCATTATATTACAGTGTCTTCTGATACCATCACTGTATCATGGTACCTCTATACAGTTGCTTCCAGTAAGTGTAACGCCAACACACCCTCATCACACACACACCTTAAAATCATTAAAGCACTTAAGAAAAGCCAGAGAAGGAATGTAAACATCACTTCTTTCACAAAACCTTTGGATTTGTCATTCTTCCGTCTTTTCACTCACATTATAAAAGGATGATTAGAGAAGGTTGGGGTTGTTGTCTTTTTTGTAAGAATGGGAACCTCAGTTTCTGGAAGCAGCACCCACATATGCTGGTTTCCTGTAATCATCTGCACTTGTATTTTCTGAAATGTAAGCTGATGCTTGTCTCTAAAGTAGAATTGGAGAAATGCTTAATCATATTAATGATATGAAAGCAAGACTTAAAAGAAAGTGTTATGCAAAGTGAGTCTTTGATTGGCATATTTTATAATTATATCATGACAAATCTCTGAGGTTTTGGCATGGTAATATACATGACAATGTTAAAGGGTTAGTTCAACCAAAAAGTGAGAGAAAAGTGTTTATAACGCTTGAAACGGTGATCTAACCCTTTAATGTGTTTGGTCTTGGTGGAATAGATCTGCTACGCTGCTGCTGCTGTGACAGAATAAGTACAGAGACTTGCTACTGCCAATACATCCACAGACACGCTGCTGCACATATAAGATATATGAATAACCCACATATATAGCATACATGAATCACCCTGTAGCAGATCTATACAGGTGGAGCTGGGGAAGGTGGAGGGTTTCTGAAGCGTGCTGCAACTGCTACAGCAAACACTAGCTGAGCATTTGAATGTTGAGCGGCGAGCTCATTGGCTGCTGATAAGAAAATAACCAATCAGGTGCGCCATATGATGATGTCATTATGTCAGATTGAGTTAGACCTATCAGACTGTGCCATCTAGAGTTTCATACCAGAACTTTGGATTTGTCTAAACCAGTAGTTCTCAAGCCCAGGGTCCACTAGGGGGCCTCAAGAGGACTTCAAATGTATTCAAATAAAGACAAAACTTGCCTAGGTGTTTACTGGTCCAAGTCAAAAGAGCACGTCCTCAAGTTTCTGTGATATTCTGGTCTCTAGATTTGGCTCGTCTCCTTTCTTCGATGTACGTCTGAGGTATTTTGTTTATGTCTGTTTCATTATTGCACAAAAATATCACTTAGTAAAATAAAAGCACAACTTTTAAGGTCAAATGTTTGTCTGTAGCACAAACGTGTAGTCTTTATATGCATGATTGTGGCCTTTAACCTGAATTAAGGAGAAGTTGTTCTGTACGTTGACGGATTGATCATCTCCAGCCATTAACTACCGAGCCGTAAAGCTGTATTTCCACACATTTGACTTCACACACTCACAACCATTAAGCCCTAATGAATTAAAAGACATCTCAGCACCCGGGAGGCTTTGCCATGATCAGTGTAGCGCAGATCCGCAAAAGCGATCGTCTTTTGTTGCGCCCTCATTTGTTACTTGGGAAACAGGAAGATTCTGATCTCCGGATGAACGCTCAGGATGTGAGGAACCCCGATGTTTTGTGATGGTTTGGTTGATAGATGTGGCCCGGGGTTTTTAACTTCACGCCTGGCCCCGAAGGGCCCAAGCTGGGGGCGTTTGCAGAAATCCAAGCAGCACCACCATGGTTTTGTTTCACCGTGCTGGTCTTTAGCCACTCTGGTGTCAGCGTATCATGCAAACAATCTTCTACAGTTTGGTAAAACTGAGTAAGAGAGCCTTCGCATGCTTTTGATGGTGTGTTAAAGATGAGTCTGAACGTGTCTCATCTGATGATCCATTACAATCCCATCTCCTATTTGTTAATCCTCTGTAACGTTTTGAGTAAATGCTTGGATGAAATGGTAAATGCTGTTTGACACACAGGTTTGAAAGAGCATAAAACAGCAAGAAATAAAAAATGAGTGAATTAAATCCAGCCGAGCGATGACTAAATGATGCATATGCTGATAATTATAACTCATTAGAGTCCTGATGATGTGAGACTCCTGTGAGGAAATTAACTAAATGGTGCATTTGGTGAAAAACTTTAAATCTTGGTGTTTGAGTGACAACCTTTTTGTGTTTGAATTATTTGCTGTAACATATTGTTTGTGCACATGGTTGTGTGTGTGAACGGGGGGTGAAATGTGTTTGGTCCAACACTGAGGCAATCAGGAGTCAATCTGTTCTGATTATGTCTGAAACATGATATTCCTGCAGCTGTGTTGTACCGTCCTCATCCCACACACCTACCAACATGGAGCGCACTCACAATCATGCACACATACAGTCACACACTTTATATTACAGGCTATCTATTCTTCACTACGGCACACAGTTTAATCCATATTGTAGCTTAATAATGGCCAAATTGACCACTTAGACAGGAAGAGACCATCTATGCATTGCTTTTGTGTTTCTTTACTAAAAAAAGGAAACTGTACCTCATAAAATTAATGTAACCAATTTCAACTTTACGAGATTCAACTTGATTTTTATAAGTCGGTAGAAAAGAAATAATGTTGAAATGACTTGTACAGCCAATGACATGAAGAATCAGACTAAATACAGAAGAACTGTGGCAACGTCATGCTTCAAGAGACCTATACACAATATAACATATATTTCTTTATTTTACAAATAAACCAACCTAATTGACAAATTATGCTAGTGTAATTGTTGTTATTTAAGTTTTTAAATCCCATCCAAATAGGTATTCTTTGACTTTTCCTTTCTCTGTATGGACAAAACATTTTTCAAAATATCTTTATTTGATTTAACTGTCCCTTTACATGTATTCCTTTTTTATTAAATAAATAAAAAATAAATAAAACTATTTTAAATAGATTTTAAATCAACTTTGTATAGCACTTTAGCATGCAAATGTTGTTTTGAATGTGCTCTACACATAAATGGATGAATAAATGACTACGTTACAAACAAAACTGAGTATCTTTTAACTGAGATTTGATGTTATTAACTTTGTATATTCAATAATCATTTCATCCTCAAAAGCTGTTGTATCAATCTAATATCTTGTAAAGGTTTATTTCCTGGTGGCCAGGTTATGAGAAACAATTAGGCAAATTAGAGGCAGGTTAGATAAGTGCTCTCCTTTAGTTCTGTATGTCCTGTGATGCTTCATACAGTCAGAGATGGTGGGCGGCCCATGTGTGTGTCGTCTGACGTTCAGATTAATCTCTACCTGATGAAATGTCTCAATATGATGTAAAGATGAAATCGCCCAGAGCTCCTGTCAGTTATCAAACTCCACGTTTAACATTTAGAGCTTATTCATGGTGTTGATGTGCGTATTAATCTAATTTCTTTTCAAAGATATACAGGTTTTCTTTCAGAATCTTTGTAAAATCCATTAGATGCTGCTGTTAGTGAATAAATCCCATTGTGTGATAAAACACATATTTCAGCATGATCTTTAGGTTCTCCCATACTTACCCAAACCAAAACCTCTTGGCCTCATTTTTAGCTATTAATGTTCGGTTGTGATTCCTACGTTGCACAATAGAAATGATTCGCAAATTAAATCTCTTTAATATCTCAATTTTCTTTCCTGATTGATATGAGATTAAATTAAGACTGTTGATGAAATCTTCTTCTCAGATGTTTTTCCTGAGAAAAATGCCTGTCTTCACTAGAGTTTCAGAGGAGATCTGCTCAGATTTCACAAAATTAAAACTTTAATATACACTACAGTTCAAGCATTTGTGGTCGGTAAGTTGTTTTATGTTTCTGTTTTAATCGTTAAATTAAAAATATTAATCAAGAAGCATGTCTCATTCATTGAAATCATACACAATTTTACAGAATTTTTCTGGATTCCATTTTAATGGTTTCATTAAATTTTAATAATCAAAATCATCTGTAATTAATTGATTTTTATTACAAAAAACATTTATTATTTTATTTTTATTTTTTTATTTTATTTCAGAAATACTGTGTTGTGTAGGCTATTTACATTTTTATTGTACAACCCCAAATCAGAAAAAGTTGGGACAGTATGGAAAACGCAAATAAAAAAAGAAAGTAGTGATTTCTAAATTTTCTTTGACTTGTATTTCATTGCAGACAATATGAACACAAAATATTTCATGTTTTGTCTGGTCAACTTCATGTCATTTGTAAATATACATCCTTTCCTGTCATTCAGACCTGCAACACATTCCAAAAAAAGTTGGGACAGTAAAGCATTTACCACTTTGTAATGTTGCCATTCCTTTTCACAACACTTAAAAGACGTTTAGGGACTGAAGACACCAAGTGATGAAGTGTTTCAGGTGTAATTTTGTCCCATTCTTCCTGCAAACAAGTCTTAAGGTGGGCAACAGTACGGGGTCTTTGTTGTCGCATTTTGCGCTTCAAAATGCGCCACACAGTGCCAATCCTAGGCTCCTGGGGGCCCTACGCAAAACTGTGTCGCTGGCCCGGGGGGGAGGTGGGGGGGGGTGTTGAGGAATGGATGAAACGTATTTGTCCGTGTTTCACTCTGTCTCGAATCACGCTCGTGGAAGGCGCTCGAGAAACAGTATCTCTTCGCGGTAAGCTTTCAACTCGTTTTTTTTTTTTTTTTTTTTCTCAAACAAGAGACTGTATGACATTCACGTTACAAGATTTTTACATAGAGAGCGTGACAGCGCACCGCATTAAAAGAAATGATCATTCATGTTTTCACAACAGCTGGCCAAATTCAAAATCGAAACTAAAATTAAAACGTCTTTGAGAGCAAGGGGGCCCCCTGGTGTTTCGGGGGCCCTATGCAGCCTGCGTATTCTGCGTATAGGGAGGATCGGCTCTGGCGCCACACATTCTCTATTGGAGACAGGTCGGGACTGCAGGTAGGCCAGTCAAGTACCCGTACCCTCTTCCTCCGCAGCCAGGACTTTGTAATGTGTGCAGAATGTGGTTTTGCATTGTCTTGTTGAAATATGCATGGACGTCCCTGGAAAAGATGTCTTCTTGAAGGCAGCATATTGTGCTCCAAAATCTCTATGTACTTTTCAGCATTAATGGTGCCATCACAGAAGTGCAAGTTACCTTTGCCAAGGGCACTGACACAACCCCATACCATGACAGACCCTGGCTTTTGGACTTGTTGCTGGTAACAGTCTGGATGATCCTTTTCTTCTTTGGTCCGGAGCACACGGCGTCCATTCCTCCCAAAAAATACCTGAAATACTGATTCATCTGACCACAGTACACGTTTCCACTGTGTGATGGTCCATCCCAGATGCCTCCGAGCCCAGAGAAGTCGACGGCGCTTCTGGACACTGTTAACATAGGGCTTCCTTTTGGCACAGTACAGTTTTAACTGGCATTTGTGGATGTAACTACGTATTGTGGTACTTGACAAAGGTTTGCCAAAGTAGTCCTGAGCCCATGTGGTGATATCGCTTATAGATGAATGACGATTCTTGATGCAGTGCCGCCTGAGGGATCGGAGATCACGGTTGTTCAGCTTAGGCTTGCGCCCTTGGTCCTTTACGCACTGAAATTCCTCCAGATTCCTTAGAATCTTTTAATTATGTTATGCACTGTTGAAGGTGAAATATCCAAATCTCTTCCTATCTTTCTTTGAGGAACATTGTTTTTAAACATTTCAATAATTTTCTCACGTATTTGTTGGCAAACTGGCGATCCTCGGCCCATCCTTGCTCCTAAAGGACTAGACCTTTCTTGGATGCTGCTTTTGTACCAAATCATAATTACAATCACCTGTTGACATCAACTGTTTCAAATCACATCATTATTTAACCAATTTACCTCATTACTAGCCCTAAATTGCTCCTGTCCCAACTATTTTCTTTCCTGATTTTGGATTAAATGACTGTTGAAATCTTCTTCTCAGGTTTTTCTGAAAAATGCCTGTCTTCATGAGTTTCAGGAAATCTGCTCAGATTTCACAATATGTAAAACTTTATTACACTACAGTTCAATGACATTTGTGGTGAGTTGTTTTATGTTTCTGTTTTTGTTAAATTAAAAATATTAACCAGACAAAACATGAAATACACAATTTTACAGTGTTCATATTTTCTGCAATGTTTCATTAAATTTTACAAGTCAAATCTGTATTAATTTAGAATTTTTATCACTACTTTCTTTTTTTATTTGAAATACGTTTTGGGGCTATTTACATTTTTATTGTACTTAAAAATATGGGAAATATTTTTTTCTGGTAAATATTCCTTTAAAAATAATGTTTTAATAAGAATTGTATTATTATTAGTAGTATCATTACATTAAGTAATATATTTCTGTCACAGTTTCTTCAAGTTAAACCAAACCTTTTTGACGGGTCTTGTGAAGACCTTTAAGTTTCTGTTTGTATATGATATGATGATAGTTTTTCTCAAAAGAAATGGTAAAATGCTCATGAAGTGACTCTCAGAGCAGTTCTGGAGATTGTGTTTATGTGTTCATCCACTCATTTACTGAGGCAGTAGAGGTTAAAAACACAGCGAGCATGACGCTTCTGTATAGTAAACGAATCAGCGCGTCTGCATTATTCATTCACACCAGCCCGATCTCACGGCAATTCGTACATATTTTACGAGGTGGCTAATTCGTACGAATTCGTACGACCTCACTCGTACAAATTCATACGATTTTTGATAAATCGTACATATTTTACGAGTTGCCAATTCGTATGAATTTGTACGAATGACCTACACCTAACCCCGCCCCTAAACCTACCCGTCACTGGGGTTTAGACAAATCGTACTAAATCGTACGAGTGAAGTCGTACGAATTCGTACGAATTAGCCACCTTGTAAAATACGTACGAATTGCCGTGAGATAGCGTTGCTCACACCGAGACACACAGAACAGGCAGGATTCATATAGTATTTTTTACATCTTATATTAACAAAGACTAGTCCATATCGCGTTTTGATTTAGGTGTACTGACCTTCTTTTGATTTATTCATCCAGAATTTGGCTAATTCCATGACATTCCGCGTTATACTGTAAATTCCATTTTTATGACTGGATTCTGTGATTCCGTCCACGTTTTCCGCATTGCAGAAATCATAAGGCCCTAGAAATACTGTAAAGTATTATTACAATTTAAAATAACTGTTTTCTATTTGAATATATTTGAAAATGTAATTTATTCCTGTGATTAAAAGCTGATTTTTTTACCATCACATGATCATTCAGAAATCATCCTAATAAGCTGATTTGCTACTCAAAAACATTTCTTATTATTATCAATGTTGAAAAGAGTTGTGCTGCTTAATATTTTTTGTTGAAACCATGATTCATTTTTTCATGATTTTTGGATGAATAGAAAGTTCACAAAAACAGCATTTATTTGAAATAGAAATCTTTTGTAACGTAAATTTCTTTACTTTCAATTTTGCTCCATTTAATGCATTCTAGCTGAATTAAAGTATAAATTTCTCTACAATTTACTGACCCAAAACTTTTGAACGTTAGTGTATGAACTCGCCATATTCTTCCAAACCATATTATAGATAGGCTATTGCCTGCATTCACTTTCTATACACTTCAATGAGAGATGCAGTTGAAACATAAATGAAAGTGCTGAAAGAGCAACCTGTGAGCGATGACATTTTCACCTGGGCAGCTCTTTTTAGTTCTTTAACACCAGGGTCGCCGCTCGTCGTCTTTGTTCATCCATCATGTTAATATGGTAATAGTGTTATGATCGGCTGCCGTGTGCATCGCTGTATGTCACAAGCAGTGTTGGGCTAGTTACTCAAAGAATGTAATATATTACTCATTACTAGTTACTCCTTTCAAAAGTAATATTGTTACTTTACTTATTACTTTCTGGCAACAGTAATTAGTTACACTACTAGTTACATTACTTTTTCTTCACGCCCCACAGAAGTTGTAACTGTGTATCTTCCACATAAAATTCTTCTAGAATGTTACTAACAACATATTTCTGCCTCATCATTTGACCAAAATCCACATTGGATCGCAGTCAGAAGTTATTACAAACACTCAATAGTGATTGATAGTGACATTCAAGTAGAAGTGTTGTATTAATCTCATTAATTATCATGTGTAGCTTGAAGCTAATTGTAATTTCTCCGTTTCCCATATATTATTATTATTATTCCTTTATTTAACCAGGGGGGTCATATTGAGACTATAGTCTCTTTTTCAAATGGTCCCTGGCCAAGAAAGCAACACTTAAAATTTAAATAAAATAGAAATGGGGAAAAAGAAACCTCATCAACAACAAACAAAACATACCACATTACATAATGACATAACAGCACCACAAAAACCATACCACAACACCTAACAAAGACAAAAATTAAATACAACAACAAACACAATATAACACAAAAATATAACATAATAACCAAGACATCATACAACAAGCAGTATAAGAAACCACCATATAAATATGATTATATTTCATTATGTATTTTATGAAATCACATAAGTTTGTAAGAAACTGTTTAATTTTCCAAAAATATTTTTAATTATAGTAATATAATGTGTGCCACATGCTGATCAGAGGGATGTAATGCCAGAGTAAAGTAAAGCCACAACTTACACAACAGTGTTCAGATCATCTTTTCTCCTGACAAAATCAATATAATGCAATATTTCTATCTGCTGAATGTAAGCTTTTCCATATTCCATCCAAGCTTGCCTGCTGCACTGGGGACATCACATGCATGTGCGAGTCGTGAAAATTATGAAAATAAATCTAGGAATTATTTGATTGTTGGATTTTAAATCAGCGGGGTCGAGGCAACAAAAGGAACTAAGTAACTTAGATGTTTTATGGATGGTAACTGTAATATTACTACTGAAATCTTATTAGTAATTATTACACTACTAGTTACTGCAAAAAGTAATATTATTACAGTAACTAAGTTACAGTAACTAGTTACTGCCCAACACTGGTCACAAGGCCATGTTCAGTTATGAAGACCTTTAATCCCTTCTCATTCTTTCTCTGTGTTTCTCTCACTCTCTCATACAGTCTTCCCGGCCTCTGTTCATTAAAAGCTGTCAGTCATCTCTCTCACACTGGGGTTTTGATTGCGGCTCGGCTGTCAGAAATGAAACACCTCGGCTAAGCGCTAAACGCTTCATCTCACGGTGCTGCAGCCAGAGTGACAGAGCTCCAATAGCATTAAGCTATTCTCTCCAACGCAAACACATTTATGGGCAAGTTAAGATGCCTCTCATGTTATGGCAGTAACTGTCAGATCTTTTTGTCTTCTCTTCTGACACCGACCTTTTTCTGTTTTATCACCTGGATACGGTCAGAGAAAACCACCGCTGCGAGACACATTTGTCAGTGACATGAATGGATTCGAGGGCACTTGAGTGGTGTCTTAGAGGTCATGTACACAGTTTTGGGAGTGACATTTATCACATCTGAATGGAATAGTAAATCCCCTAAATTATAGCTTTGGTAACACTGCAGTGATTGACATCATTGCCAGTAATCAGGCTTGTAATTCTGGGCTCTCTATCGACATCTGTGGTTGAAATATAAAATTGCAAGTTTCTTCTGGGAAAACATTTTTCAGAATTTAAGAGCTAGACCATAGTTCTATTAATTCTGTCATTTACTCACCCTTGTGTCGTTCCAAACCTATATGCATTTCTTTCTTCTGTGGAATACAAAAGAAGATATTTTGAAGAATGTTGATAACATTTTCGGTTCCCATTGACTTCCGTTATATTTGTTTGTTCAGACAATTGAAGTCCATGGGGACCAAAAATGTTCAGATGGAACTATGCCTTTAATGAGTGTGAATTAGAATAGAATCAGCCATATTACAAAAAAAATCAGCATAGTCGCTACCAAAAAGAACACAATTTTGTTAGTCTACAAAGGGTCACAAATTAATATTTGTTTTCTGATATGTAGAATCCAATATTTCTGATAAGATTTAATGTGTAACAGTTTAATGCTGTTGTAAAAGCCATCATAGTTTCACTGTAATTTTTTTCACCACCAAATGTAAATTTTTCAGCTATATAAATATTGGCATAATTTTATACAATGTTCTGATATCAAAAAATAAATATGAATAAACATAAATAATAATATTAGATAATACATTTTAGTATTTTTTTTTCTAATAATTCACTTTTAGGTAATTACATTATTATGTTTATTACTATTACTTATTTTATTCTAAGAATGTTATTTTATTATTTAATACAAATATGCAATTTGTGTTATGTTAAATATTATTTGTGTGGCTAAAACCTCACAAATAAGATTTTGTAGTCTGTGAAAAATAAATAAATAAATAAACAAACAAACAATATTATTTAATATTTAGAGAAGAATATTTACAAGAATATTTAGTTTAATACAAATGTTTAATTGGGAAATTTGAATAGTATGTGGCTAAAACCACACACATATTGAGGTGTATCAGAAGATTTCATAGTATGTGTAAAACATTGTTATTAAATAATAATAAATATTTATTTAATTAAATATTATTAATGAAATATTAAAAGGATTTTATGATCTGATAAATTTATATAAACAATTTTATATATAATATATATATATATGTGTGTGTGTGTGTGTGTGTGTGTGTGTGTGTGTATATATATATATATATTATAAAGGTATAAACAATTATATATATGAAGGTTTTTCAGTCTATTTTAATTGCTCCTCCTTAAATTCTACATCTTGTTTGTTACCTCAATTTGAAATCAGGAATTACATGGAAATTCATTTCAATTCTGAATGGTGCACAATCCATTTTGTCACTTGTTGTTATTGCTATAAATAACTGAACTCTGCGTGTACAGAACAGGATTCAGCAGAAGCGAAGTAACAACCGTATTGAGCTGCACTGTGTGAATGGCCGATGTATCAATTCCACCAAAGCACACCTGATAGAACAAAACATTTATAGGAATTCATAACAAGAAACTGAAGCCTGAGAGCAAAATATTCAAAGCCAATAACGTGTCGCGTCTAATTCGCAGCAGGTGTGTTTGTAACATGTAGCCTACCGTTTGCACGCTTTTCAATGTGTTTAAATATAGCTGTGTAATTTGTAAGAGCAACTACAGCATGCATTGTTAGTCTGCACGGTGCAGGAAGAGCTAATCAGGCAGCAGGTATGTGCAGCGGGAGCTAACGTGATTTAGTCTGCGCGCCCAACGGATCCTATGGCTTGTAAGTGGCTGTGATGGATGAGCAGGTCCACACACACACACACACACACACACACACACACACACAAAGCCTAGAACCCAGAGCGAGGCCCGTCAGAGCGGTGCCGACCCCGGTGTGACATCACCCAGTGCGAGAGCGTGTTTCTGTTGGCCTGTAAGTGCTATTGCTTCTCCTCCATCAATAATGCAGCGACTTGAGTTGTTGTTCCTCAGCAGTAAAGCTCACATGAGTGCAGCAATTAAGGCAGCACGACCTCCGATCGTCTCAGGCTTCATCCCACAGCCCTGGGCGATGGATCGGAGAGGATCTGTCCTCTAAAGGGCAGGGGAGGATGGTTTTAAACAGGACCAGAGACCATCTGGCAGGGGCCCTGCTGCGGTAACCTGACTAAACATTGGTGAAGGGGAGATGCTTTGTGCTCACTGTTGTCCATTAAAACAGGGATGTTTTCAGAAAGCAGGACAGGCTTTATCCCGCTGTAGCATTCGTAGATAGGGAGGCTGGAAACACTAGTGTGGAAATAGCATACGTGACCTGACTCCTGTACTGTTGATGTTTTTAGAAAGCCTTGAGGTAGAGCTAGATATATCTGGATTAAAGTTCTTAAATGAATAATTTAAGATGTGGGCTGTTCCTTCATTATTTTCTACATTAATTAAGTGTGCCGTTTGCATTTGGAAGCTGTTGCTGTGAACCCACATCATGCGGTCAAAGGAGCTCTCCATACAAGTGAAACAGACAATTGTTAGGCTTCAAAAACAAAACAAATCCACCAGAGAGATAGCAGGAACATTAGGAGTGGCCAAATCAACAGTTTACATTCTGAGAAAAAAAAAAGAACGCACTAGTGAACTCAGCAACATAAAAAGACCTGGATGTCCACGGAGGACAACAGTGGTGGATGATCGGAGAATCCTCTCCATGGTAAAGAAAAACCCTTTCACAACATCCAGCCAAGAGAAGAGCACCCTCCAGGAGGCAGACGTGTCACTGTCAAAGTTTACAATCAAGAGAAGACTTCACCAGAGCAAATACAGAGGGTTCACCACAAGGTGCAAACAAGGCCAGATTAGACTTGGCCAAAAAAACATCTTAAAATGCATTCTTTGGACGGCTGATATTAAGATCAACCTGTACCAAAATGAAGGGAAGAAAAAAGTATGGAGAAGTCTTGGTCCAAAGCATACAACATCATCTGTGAAACATGGTGGATCAGTGTGATGGCATGAGCATGGCTTCCAGTGGCACTGGGTTACTGGTGTTTAGTGATGATGTGACAGAAGACAGAAGCAGCCGGAAGAATTCTGAAGTGTATAGAGATGTCTGCCCAGATTCAGTCAAATGGAGCAAAGTTGATTAGAACGGCGCTTCACAGTACAAGTGGAAATGACCCAAACATACAGCAAAAGCAACCCAGGAGTTTTTGAAGGTAAAAAAAAATGAATATTCTGCAATGGCTAAGTCAATCTCCTGATCTCAACCCGACTGAGCATGCATTTCACTTGCTGAAGACAAAACTAAAGGCAGAAAGACCCACAAACAAACAACTGAAGTCAGCTGCAGTAAAGGCCTGGCAAAGCATCACAAAAGAGGAAACCCAGTCTCTGGTGATGTCCATGACTTCCAGACTTAAGGCAGTCATTGCCTGCAAATGATTCTCAACGTAATATTAAAAATTAACATTTTATTGATGATTATATTTATTTATCCAATTACATGTGAGCCCCTGAAAATGGGGGGGGGGGGGCTGTGTATGAAAATTGTTGTAATTCCTAAGCATTTTATGTTATATTTTTGTTCAACCCCTTGAATTAAAGCTTATAGATACCTAAAAAGAGGCCAACTCTGGATACGATATTAAAACTAGTTTTCTTACATTTTTATCTTGAATATTTTTTTTCTTTACTTTTTTACTTGTTTTTAACTTGTTTACACTTAAAGCAAGTAAAAAATCTGTGCAATGAGACAAAACTTCTCAAGCAGTGTTGTATGAAATACATTTATTTTAGAGGACTTTAGATATTTTAATTGGAAAATAAGAGAAAAAACTTGAGCATAGTATTTTTTAGCCTAATTTGGGGGCTTTTCTTGACAAATATTGATATATGTGATTGATTAGTTAATTGGCTCATCTAGGTCTGTAATTGTGGTATAATGTATTTCAGACAAACCTGCCCCTAAGCGCACCTTCAAAAGAAAATGAACTCTTTGCGCTTTACATGTCAGTCAAACAGTGTCTTCCTGTCTATGTGGGCAGTTCTTGGTTAGAAGAAGATGAAAGGTCAAAGGTCTGGCGGCAGTGTGAGACTAAGATGACAATAACCCTTTACATCTAAAGGAGAAATGATGTTGATCAGCAATTAAATTACATAAAATGATCAGACAATTGATCTCTTGTCAAACAAGATGACACACCTTTTTTAGTCAGCGGTGACTCTCTGAGCAGGTGTTGTCTTGCGTGAAGGATTTCTTCACTTGACTTGACGCTGTATGAGTTTGTAAAAGACTCACTGACATTACTCAGAAGTGTTCAGAAGCGTCATGGTGAGATGATGTGGAATTTTTACCCTGAAAATGTTGATGTCAGTGAATCCCTCAGAAAGTTTTTGCAGTATTTTAGTGGAGATAGGAGCGATAAGGAGTTATTGAGTTTCACCAGAGCTTTGCATTTGCTGTGGAGTCCGTTCAGATCATGTCAGGTTTTGGTAGAAGTTCACTTATGAAATAAATTCATGCTTAGACATGTTTGGGTTTTTTTTTAAACTGTGAAATGAAATACAAGTCAGTTTTTAGATAGTCTTGTTTGGATTATTACAGTGACTATAGAGGATAATATGTTGTTGATGCATATTCAGATTTGTTTTCAGGGACAAGTTTAAATACTAATAATAAGATGTTTTAATTATTTGAAGAAAAGAGGTCTCATACTCATCAAGGCTGCATTTATTTGATCAAAAATACAGTAAAAACAGTAATATTGTGAAATATTATTACAATTAAAAATAACTGTTTTCTTTTGTAATATATTTTAAAATGTAGCTAATTTATTCCTGTGATGCAAAGCTGAATTTTCAGCATCATTACTCCAGTCTTCAGTGTCACATGATCCTTCAGAAATGATTCTAATATGCTGATTTGCTGCCCAAGAAACATTTCTTATTATTAGTAATGTTGAAAGCAATTGTGCTGCTTCATAATTTTAATCAATTTTTTATACTTTTTTTTCAGGATTCTTTTTGAAATCAGAATTCATCAGCATTTATTTGAAATCTTTGGTAAAATTATATAAAATTATCATGTAAGTAAAAGTATTATGTATATTATTTAGCAAGGACATATTAAATCGATGGAAAGTGACAGTAATGAGATTTATAATTGTTACAAAATATTTTAAATAAGTGCTGTTCTTTTCAACTTTTTATTCATTAGAGAATCCTCAAAGAATGTATCACAAAAAATATAAATTATTTTATTTATTCACTGTTTATGTGACATTTTCATCTTTATATCTGTTCAGATCTGTAGCAGTAACAGCTACTGCTACAGATCTGAAGAGATATAAAGACAAATAAAATGTTTCTTTTGCTCTACTTATCGCCCTGAAAGCAAGATATAATCCAGCGATAGGCTCTTTAAATGGCATTTCAGCCATGCAGTGGAAAAAAATATTGTGTTTTCAGGGCAGGTTTTTTTTTTTTTTGCTGTTTGAGATTTGTTTTGTGAGGCGCTCTGGGGCAGCCGAGAGACATTTAATTACACAGAGAAGCAGGGAGAGGCGTTTTCATCAAAAGTTGTAATTGCGTTATAAAGGAAAGTCTGTTCTCCCGTTTTGTCTTTTCCTGATATTGTGCTGTTTGTAAATATATACAGAGGGGAGAGAAATTACAAGGGTATTTGCATTTCTCCCCCCTCGGCGCTCCTGACTTGAACGAAATTAATTTAAATGAAAATAAGTTATGGAAATACCACAGGAGAAATTTATACGATATGAAAGAAGGATTTGGGAGCCTTTTTTTCCCATACTTTCTCACAGTGTTTCAAGTGCAGATTGAATGCTACGGCATACAGATATCTTGTCTCATAAATGTGAGTCTGAAAATCAATAACAGAGTTTCTCCAAACGAAATGCACAAGACATTTTGAGTCTATTGAGGTTATTTCCCTCGCATGATTTGACGACGTGCTGCATTACTTAGGGGTCTGCTGAGAAACCTCATTGAATATCTCACTGTTATTGGCCTTTGTCATTTTAATATCGAGTTGTGAAACTGCACATCCGAGACCATTACGATCCAGCATTTCATACTCCGTCTAAACAGCGTCCAATTGCATCAAATCTCGCCGAAATAGCCGCAATAAAGCCTTAAAGACATAAAAAAGGGGTTCAGACGCCCCAGAAGGGCCGTTGGCTGGTGGCAGCAAGCATGATCCATGTCTCAATACCGTGCTGAAAAGCAGGCTGGGAGTCTGCCTGCTCTGGCACCAACTAATTAGACCACCATAATAATCAGAGCTGCTAGAAGCAGTGCATCATGGGAAACGCTTACACTATTAGCCCTGCTGGTTTGTCTTCATCTTAACAATTCACAGGAGTCACATGACAAGCGCCGCATGGATCGACACCCTGTTATTCGACTCCGCTGTTGATTCTTCATAATTTAACTGGGAGAAGAAAAAAATATTCAAATCATATGTAATTGTTACATCGCAATAGGGAAATTAAGCGACATGCTACAAGGGGCTGCTCCAATTACTGGCCTCGTTAAAGCAATTGAAATGACTTGATGATATTATAAAAGTTTAATGTCTGTAAGTGGAGCTATAACTGTGTAAAGCGGTGAAGGTAGCGCTAGGAATACTCATTCATCATGGGAACTTCTGTGTGGATTATATTCATTTGTTGGAAATGGCTGAAGCTGTCTGAAATGTTACCTGTGGTGCTAAAACTCTTCTGTCTCTGTTTCTCTTTCAGAACAGGCCGTTCTCATTTTTCACTTTTTAGCCAGAGAATATATTTTGAACTACAAGAAAAGGAAACTGGATTTTTACACTTTACGAAGAATATGTCATTGGTTTTCATTTATAATATATTCAATTTTATATCCTGCAAACATTTGGAGAGAACTGTGGAATTGACCGTAATATCAGACTTTGAGCTGATGTAAATTTGGGTATCATCAGTAAAAAAAAGTGATACCCGGCCTAGACCATATTTCCTAGTGATTTGCACCAGAGGAAGAATATAACTACTAAAAAGTAAAGGACCCAAAACAGACCCCTGATGAACACCATGACTGACCTGATCAATGTCAGATTTGTTGTTTCCCAAAACAACAAACTGGGAACGATTAGTAAGGTATGATCTTTTTAGATTAGATTTTTCATCTAATATGATAATAATTATCTAATAATTATTGTTTTTAAATATTTTATTTAAATTAATTGTAATATTTTTATATAGTTTGCATTCATTTATTTCAGTAATAAATATTATTATATTATATTATATTTTATATTTTATTTTATATTGTATTATATATTATATTATATTATATTATATCTTTTTCATTATATCTTATTTTAGATTAGATTCAGTTAGATTAGATTTCAGCTTTTTCAATTAACAAAAAAAGTTTTTTAATAGTTATTAGCGTTAGTTACCAATAATTACACTGGCGTGGTGTTTTGGAGGTAGTTACAAGGGTTGTTTCTATAAGGTGTTTTAATGTTTGCTGGAGGTTTGTCTGTTTTATTGTTCGCCAGATGATTATTGCAAGTCTAATTGTTTAGGAAAGTAAAAGCACACATTTTATTGTTTAGCTGCATGATTTAAGATATCAGAACAGAACGATTGAGTCCCTTTATTGCTGTGCTTTCTGCCGAAGGTATCTGCTTGTAATGTGGTGAGTGTGTGTGTGTGTGTGTGTGTGTGTGTGTGTGTGTGTGTGTGTGTGTGTGTGTGTGTGTGTGTGTGTGTGTGTGTGTGTGTGTGTGTGTGTGTGTGTGTATTTCGACCATGTCTGCTGTCGGGTTTAACGTGTCAGTAGCTCCACACTTTAGTGTATTGATCTGTCCGAGAGCTGCCATGTGAATCCTGCTCGTGTTTCTTTGACAACTGTGGCCAATCTGCCAGGCACCCCGGTTTAGAAACCTCAGGCATTAGAGAGGTCACGCTGTCCCATGGGGGGAAAAGAAGATTTCTAAATCTCCCATAACTTCTGAAGAGTATCTGTCTCTTATTGGTCCTGTGCTCCAGGGCTAAAGCAATCAAATCTAAAGCTCCGTTCACACTGACAGCGACAAACTGACCGGAAGTCGTTCATTTTCAGTGAGAGTTTTCAATGGCCAGTGACTTTTAGAGATGAAATCACTATCAGTGTGAACGGGGCTTCTTTCACACCACACAAATAAGCAGCATGTATTTATTTCAGTGTCTATATTAAAAGGTTACTAACAATATAATGCCTGTCTAAGTAGCATAAAACATAAAAAAAAAAGTTTTTTAAAAATAATAATAATAAAGAAAGACATTTTCAGTGGAACAGAAAAGAAGATATTTTGAAGAATGTTGGAAACCAAACAGTATCGGAGCCCACTGACTTCCATTGTATGGACAAAAAACTACTGAGACTTTTCTCAAAATATATTTTGTTTTACAGGGAAAAAAAAGGTCATACAGGTCTGGAATAACACGAAGTGGAGTAAATAGTGCCTGAATTTTCATTATTAGGTGAACTATTCCTTTAAACAGCACTTTTGGTTCAGGTTTGTGTTCCATTTGTATGTTAATTAGTTAATTTATATTTATGAAGTTATTTGTAACTGCTTAACAGCACACTGTCAATAACATATTATAATTTCTGGCTGTCATTAAGGAAATATTCAAAGTAGTAACACAGAAATCACTTTGTTTTCGACTCATGTGCCACGTATGTGTGCGGTGTGACACCTAATCTTTCTCTCACACAGAAATGCAAACAAACATGCACATACTCTTATGAAACACTGCACCGACTCGTTTATGCAAATGATGTTTAAAAATATCTGATCAAACTTCAGTTGCAACAAACAATCTGTTATTTACAGAAAGATTCAAGGGAATCCTTACCGAACCAAACGGAATTCAGAGGAATATTTTTAATTCTGTTTACCTAAGACTTGACTGACATATTTCATGTTAATCATATTTACACAGAAATGTGTTACATGCATGAGAAATGATCCTGTTGTGTCGTGCAGTGATGAATGTGTCTTAAGGTGCCATAAACATTTACCAGACACTGTAAGCTTGTCATGCCCACATTTCCCAGATCTCGTGGTATAGGGCTATAGTGTGCTTACTGTGCACTGATTCTGCTTTAAAATATAAGTCCATAATACATAATAGCCCCTCCTCCAGTGAAAGAGTCAATCCTCTGTCCTCTCACATCAAAATCCACCAACATAGTTGTTTAGAACTGTTTTGGATTATAACTGGTGCTTGATCTGTGCATATTTTGCTCCTGATTCAGATGAGGCGACAACGGTTTGAAGTAAAAAATGTATTAATGATGGTTGCTTCTTACAAACATGCAGCTTTTCACTTTACAAGACATTACTTGTGGACTGGATTCATATGGATTACTAGTGGATTATTGTGATGTTTTTATCAGCTGTTTGGACTCTCATTCTGACGGCACCCATTCACTGCAGAGGATCCAATGGTGAGCAAATGATGTAATGCTAAATTTCTCCAAATCTGTTCTGATGGAAAAACAAACTAATCTACATATTGGATGACCTGAAATCTCAAAATGAACATTTCTCATCAAGTTTATTCAGGGTCAATTAATATTTTCCTCTGAGTGAGAGGGAAATGAAAGAGTTAAAATACAGAGACAAAGGGAAGTGCTGAGATTAAAGAGATGGAGAGTGAGAAAGGAGGAGATTAATCTGAAACTGTGGTTTTCAAATGGCTTTCAAATGAAGGATTTGAAAAATGAGCCTCCGTGTAACAACACGTCAGCCTGACAAGAAATATGTGAACAGTAAAATAGTGTGACGTTAAGTAGGTGTCACACAGCTGAGGGCGTCCCAGCTCACCATCACTCACACACACACACACACACACACACATAAATGTACAGTACCAGTGTACGTTTGATACACCTGACTGAATTTGTTTCTCAAAATCTTAAGGATTTTTTCATATAAATGATTACATAATGCTTTAATTATTCTTTTTCTTTAATTATTAATATGACTTTTTCCCAAAATAATTAACAAAATATATATTTTTAATATTTAACATTTTAACTTTGATGCACTGAAAAAAAAATGCATAGAAAAATTTTCACTCAGAAATTGCTAGTAAATTTTACACTTAATTGTAAAGAAACACATTGAATTGAAATTTTGAAGTAGACAAGCTGAAATAGTATAGTAGTATGTTCTTGTAAAACATAGTCCAGTAATCTTTGTTTTATGTATTTATTTCGTTAGTTAGTTAGTAAGTTAGTTAGTTAGTTTGGAATAATCGGACCTGAAGGAAATGTTGTCAACAAATGTCACAAAGGGAATCATACTAATTTTACTTCATCTATGGGCATTTTTGTCTCAGGGCTTGTTTTTTTATTGAAAAGTAATAGATCTGTTACTTGTTTTTGTTAGATGAATTTCACTGTAAAACTGTCTTTGAAACTTTTTTACCATGCCTTCAGTATATTTACATTTGCAAAAGCCTTTCATGTTGTTATATAGATTTATTTTACTTTTCTCCCAGTGGTTAAATCTGTAGATATGAAAATCCATCATAAAAAATATGATTACACATTTAACCTAATCAAAACAAATAGTGAAATAAACCAACTTTTGAATATGTATTGTGTGAAAATGATTTATATCAATTTTACACAAATTATTTATATCCCTCAGTTGTGGTGCCATCACACACAATAATGATGCCACTAATAAAGTTTTATCAAAAGTTAGTGTTTACCAAGAAGACAACAGTGCTTGAGATGAAATATGAGACATGATGTAAAGACAACAACAAAAAGGTAAATATCACTTGTGAACAGAATATAATTTCTAGCTGCAATCAAGCTGTAATTTTGACAAACAATGCTATATGATCAAAACAACAAAATCTACCGTTTTAATGTAATTTTCACCACAGATTGCTATTAATCAATTCATAATAAGATGTGGTGAAAATGACAGTGTTGTTGTTCATAACATTTTATTTTCACTCTAACTGATGTGATAATCTAATGAGAGTGCATTTTAAGAGAATTTGTTATTTTTAGTCAGTCCTCAGGGCCAATAGTGTCCATAGTTGAAGAAACACTCACACAGAAACATCACAGACCTCTCCAAGTTTTTATTCAGACCTATATACTTTAGCAGTCATTGACACATGAGATAATAGCTTGACATGATTCATACTTTCAGAATACCAGAAAGAGATCTTATCAGATCAAACAGATCACAGACATTCTGGTTCATCAATGAAGATGGACGCTTCATTGCATCTGTCTGATAAATGTAGCTTGTCTCCTATAAAGTTTTATCAAAAGGTTGAATGAGTAAGTTTACCAAGAAGACAACAGCATAAACAATATCTGCAGAGTTGTTGAGATGCAAACCGAGAAAGTTTAATGAGACATGATGTAAAGACAACAACAAAAAGGTATGAATATTCTGTCTTCTAACGATTCTAATGGATTCTCAAGTTTCAAAATCATTAAAGCAAGTTCTTAATACTGTTACTGGTGTCGCCCTGCTCTGCATCATTCAGATCGTCAGATAAGCTCCAACAAAGCTGCAATGAGAAGCATTATAAATGGACACGCTGTAATGTGCTGTATTGCTTAAATCAGGATAAAAAATTGTAGCACTTACAAATAGCAGCGTATTTAAAAGTATGAGACAACAACAACCAAACATACCATTAAGATAGGTTCTGCACGATCTTCTTCAAATATGGGTCTCAAGCTCAAATTGATAAGCATTATATCAAAACAACAAAATCGACCATTTTAATGTCATTTTCACCACAGAGTGCTATTAATCAATTCATAATAAGATGTGGTGAAAATGACAGTGTTGTTGTTCATAACATTTTATTTTCACTCTGCCGATCAGCGCTCAGGAAGCAGCAGACAGAGCAGCGATGTTGATCGTGTTATCATCTCGGAGAGAATTAAGGAGAGTGACCATTTTGAGATCAGAGAATTTGTTATTTTTAGTCAGTCCTCAGGGCCAATAGTGTCCATAGTTGAAGAAACACTCACACAGAAACATCACAGACCTCTCCATTTAGTTTTAAGTGCACTTCTCACAGTCAGACCTGTTAGCCTGTACTTTAGCAGTCATTGACACATGAGATAATAGCTTAGACATGGAGATTCATACTTTCAGAATACCAGAAAGAGATCTTATCAGATCAAACAGATCACAGAGCGTGCCCATTCTGGTTCATCTGCCTTTCAACTTTGAAGATGGACGCTTCAATGCATCTGTCTGAGAAATGTAGCTTGTCTCCTATTATTAATGACTTTTTCAAATCAAAGGAAAGCGATGTATGATGCAGTTTAGCAGGTTGAATGAGATAAGCATGCTATCAGAGCACAGATGACGTGATTTTAAATAAGACATCTCCATGCTTTACTTGTTTAAGTGAACTTCTAAACCGTTGAGCACTAAAAGTTTGCCTGTATCATCTGCGGCTTCTGAGTAGATGGAGTTACAACAAGGTTTAATACACTTAAAGGCATTTATTCACTCATGTTGTCATAGTTTACTCATCCACATATCATCCCAATCCTGTATTGTTGGTTACACTTAATTTTGATAGTAGACATTCTACTAACGATAAGTAACTTTGCAACTACATGTCAACTAATTCTCATTAATTTGCAACTACATGTCTACTAACTCTCAGAGTAGACTGTTAGGTTAGGTTTAGGGTTAGTAGAATAAGTTGACATATACTTGCAAAGTTTCTCATAGTCAGTATGTTGTGGACCCATCAAAATTGTCTTATGTGAAATATCTGCAGAAAGATTTAGTGTTCCATACACTCTTAAAATAAAGGTTCCAAAAGTGATGCCACGGAAGAACCATTTTTGGTTCCCCAAAGAACCTTTAGGTGGACAGTGGACAATCTAAAGGACTGTTTTCACTGTAAAGAACTTTTTGGAAAGGTTCCATGAATGTTGAAGGTTTTTAAATCAATAGTTCACCTAAAAATGAAAATTTGATGATTATTTACTTACCCTCAGGCCATCCGAGATGTAGATGAGTTAGTTTCTTCATCAGAAGAAATTTTGCATTCAACACCAATGGATCCTCTGCAGTGAATGGGTGCCGTCAGAATGAGAGTCAGAGTCCAAACAGCTGATAAAAACATCACAATAGTCCACAATTAATCTGCACCACTCCAGTCCATCAATTAACATCTTGTGAAATGAAAAGCTGCATGTTTGTAAGAAACAAATCCATCATTAAGGGATTTAAAATTTCAATCCATTGCTTCCAGCTAAGAGTCCATAATCCATAATAATGCTTCTACCATTTAAAAGTCCATCTCCTGTTGTCCTCTCACATCAAAATCCACTGACATATTTGTATAGAACTGTTTTGTACTGTTTTGGCTTGTGAACGGGGTTTGATCTGTGCATATTTCTATCCTGATTCAGAGAAAGCATTATTATGGATAGAAGTTTTGTATTTTAGCCAGAAGCAACAATTTGGAGTTCAAAACATTTTAATGATGGATTACTCACATTACTTGTGAATTATGTTTTTATCAGCTGATAAAATTAATTCTGATGGCACCCATTCACTGCAGATGATCCATTGGTGAGCAAGTGATGTAATTCTAAATTTCCCCAAATCTGTTTTGATGAAGTAAAACAAACTACATTTTGGATGGTCTGAGGGTGAGAACATTTTCAGTAAATTTGGAATTTTTTGGTGAACTATTCCTTTAAAGAAATCATCACTTTTTCTACTTTAATGATACTTTATGGAACTTTTTTAAGTTTGGTAGTATAAATCATCATCCACTTTTGTGTTTACATTTCATGAAAGACAGAAAATAAAATGGGGTCCCAATGCCCTCAGGGTGAATAAATTGAGAAAGTTTTCATTTTTGGCTGAATTAAAGGGCTTAAGTGAATGAAGAGGGAATTAAAACTCTTTATTTTCTCCCCAAGAAGGGCATGATTGATCATGTGGATGATTGCACCAAAAAAATGAGCCGATAAGTGTGACTCTTAAAGATGTCCCCGGGGAAACATCATCACTACTTTTGGCCACTGGGCCCTTTCAGTAACGCTATCCGCATCGGAGACGTACTAACATTGATTTAGCACTTAGCTCTCACGTCC
The DNA here is from genome assembly GCA_027422415.1 of Schizothorax lantsangensis. Lineage (NCBI taxonomy): Eukaryota > Metazoa > Chordata > Actinopteri > Cypriniformes > Cyprinidae > Schizothorax > Schizothorax lantsangensis. Next base: position 17,840,778 of record CM049861.1, on the reverse strand, counting down.
CCCATGAACGCTTATCATTTCTGGCCTCTCGCCAGCATGGAGGCGTCAAAGTTACTAATCGATGCGCAGAACTTTGAAGACGCGGAAAGCACCATAAGGAGGCTGAAGGAGGGGGACGGGGGACCAGATTTCTTTGATTAGGTGACAGGGTGATGGAGGAATATCCACTGGATGAAGTCAACAGATGGCATTCTGACTCTCTCAGTATATTCAGACCCATTTACCAGCATAGCACGTGGTACAGAGTTAACTATGGTTTCTTGAGGGTGGATATTAGTATAATAATTTATATTTAAAATATATTAAAATATATAAACAAATCAACCCAGGCTCATTGGAAATACGTGTCTCTACATACATTTCTGCAACACCGTAATTATGTACCTTGCAGCACGTTTCGCGGCAGTTTCAAAGTGAAATGTCCAGAGAGTGGCGCTAAAACACACGTTTAATACGTGACCGTGACACGTTTTTATTACGTTGGTACAGGCACGTATTGCAGTGTTTTCATTATGCTGCTTGAGGTATGTTTTGCGGCCATTCATAATTCAAATATCCGGTGAGTGTCGCTATTGCTCTATGAAGTTGGAAGTATCCCCTACACCAAACCCAAACCTAAACCTACCCGAAAGTGTTAACAAATGCAAAAGTAATATAAAAACGTATTCGCTGATGCAGCCATGCTATTTTAACTTCCTTATGCAGATTTGAGCTGTTTTGTTGAACTGTAGTTTGACGGGATTCGTACCGGAGCTCTTCTTCACCTAAGTGCAACGCTGTATCGCGTGAGCTACCGAGTAAACTTACTGAGTTAGTAAACTCATACATATGAAGCTGTATATGTGACGACAACGTTCAAAAGTATCAGTTTTCAAATCCTGCAGGATGTTAAAATTGTTTTGAAGCCATAACATACCATTCTGCAAGTAACTGTGAGAAAATAATCAAAACTGTTCCTGTAAGTCATACTTCGTGTGAAAAGGAATAAAAGTTGTCAGAGTTTTACTGCCTCTAGTGTTCATTTCAACTGGAAACTGCAGTGAATCGTACATATAGGTACGTTTTTTCAGTTTTGCAGAAATGTATGTAGAGGCACGTATTTCCAATGATACACGACCATTCAATAGTTTGGGGTTGGTAAGATATTTTTAAATGATTATGAAAGTCTATTATGTTCACCATGGCTGATCAAAAGGCATTTATTTGATCAAAAATACAGCTATTTAATGAAATATTATTAACAGTTTTTTAAAATGTAATTTATTGATGCAAAGCTGAAATTTCAGCATCATTAGTCTAGTCTTCAGTGTCACATGATTCTTCAGAAATCATTCTAATATGCTGATTTCTTATTATTATCAACATTGAAAATAGTTGTGCTGCTTCATATTTTTGTGGAAACCACAATACATTTGCATTCAAAGGTTTGGAGTCAGTAAGCACCTTAGCAACCAGACAGCAACGGCCTGGCAGCCCACAACATCCTAGCACTGTGGCAGTGAGTTGTGCATGAATTAAATCAGACGGAAATCTGATAAATGTGATTTATATACAGTATATGCATTTTCATGTTTTGGCTGAGTCTTGCTCAAATCCAGATATGGTTACAGTAGGTATTTGTATTACCTTCCATCTATTATTCAAACATGTTGTAATGGTGTTTTCAGGAAGGGATATTTCTTGTAAAGTTTCCTACGATGTATCATTGTGTCTCATAATGGGCTTTTGTCTGAGACTTCTGTTCTGTTTCACCTTTTGAAGGACTCTGAAGTCTTGAGAGAGGTTGAGGTTGAGGTGGAGTTAGCAAAGGAAATTATTAGCAACATTTACAGTATGTGAGATCGATTAATTTAAGGGGCAGATGCATCAGGTGCTCATTAAACTTATTTGTATAAAATAAGAAGTCTAAATAAGGGAGGTCGGAGCTAGTTGTCACAATGACTAACTGAAAAAAATGGTGTGTAGAAAAATTTCAAGTATATATATATATATGTTATAATTATACTTAATTAAAAAAATATTTTTTTTTATTTAATTTCAGTTTAAATTTCATTTTACTTCATGCACTAAAATTAAATAAAATTTAATAAAACTATATATGCATATATATTTAAAAAAAACTACTAAAAATGGCAAAACACACAAAATTACTTAAACTTCACATTTAAAATAAAAAAGGGAAAATGTACAACTAAAAAAAACTCAATAATACCATTGTGACAACTTCATATAGTTTCAGGTTAAACTTTTTTTTTTTTTTAAACAGAGATAATCAGTTTGGGGTGTTTGTTTGTTTGTAGTCAAGACTTTAAGGCTTTTGCTTATACTGAAATCTACTCTCAAAAAATGTACTGGGTTAAACAGTGTGACAACTCTCCCCAGTCTGCCCTACACATACATAATACAACAAAACAATACCTGTTATAACAGCTTGTCTGTTTATTCAAAATGTAGCTTCTCATTCTTTGAACTGTAAATTACAATAAGGTAAATTACATGTCCAACTCAAGCAACCAAACTGAATTGAGCATGTGCAGTTACTGATGAATTATTGGAAATGTAAAGATAACATGATTTCTCGTCTTATTATAGCTCTGAAATCCCAGCCATGTTGAAGTGAGCGCTGTTGTCGGGTGATGTTTACAGGCCCAGATCCTGCCTGCCCCGGCGCTCTACCCATCCTCCCTTCTGGTATAAACGCACAGCCATTACTCTCCATAAAAGATGATGGATTAAAGGCTGATAGTACACTGGGCTGCAGCGCTGCTGTCTGAGAGCCGCTCATAAGAATGATGAAGTGCACTGCGTTGCCCCAGAGCCCAAACACTCGCTCTCGCCTGTGGGGGAGACAGCACAGGAAATCGGGTTTGTAGAAAAACCGGGGGTTCCCAGATCTTCATGCTTTAATCTCAGTGTATGTAGAGTAAGTGTTGGCTTACAGCGATAGTTCTTCTTCATGCTTTGTGGTTGACTAAATATAAAATGAATATAAAATGCATCATTAGTGAGATTTACATTGATTACATGGACATAATTTTTCTATTTGGCTTAAGCCTTAATTGCAAAAACGTGCAGTTTACGTTCTTTTGTACCCTTTTTACCCTGCATTTATTTACTACACTATGTATTTATTTTATATAATATATGTTTTATCTATTTTTATATAATTTGTTTATTCAGTTACAATGGATATTCTGAATATGGTTTTTAAATCTATGTAGCTATGTAAGTGTTTTATATAATATATTTATATTTACTTTATTTATATATAATTTATTATTCAATTATAATGGATATTCTGAATAAGGCATTTACAAAACTCCATGCCAGCTGATTTACCTTGTAGAATATTGGCCTAACTAAGTTGCATCCATCCATTATGTGTCAGATCTTCTGTCACACAATGGTTGCAAATAAAGTTGATGTGAGGATCTAAATGCACCAATTTAGTTTTATACACAAACTCCAAAACTGGAAACAGGAACAGAACCACCAAGTTACATGCAATGAGAACTGACCATGAACAGAAGAAAACACGAGGCTTAGATAAACTGAAACAAACCAATAACTAAATGAACAGATGGTGCAAACACTGACAAAACCATGAGTAACCATAGAAACTAATGAATACAAAGGTAACTGATCTAGAAACAGTGAAAACTCAAAGTCCAACTAAAGCAAACAAAACACAGATGACGCATAACAGTATCCCCCCACAAGGAGGCGCATACTCGCACTTCAAACAAAAGGTCAAACAGAGGAGGGCGGGAGGGGGAGCCAGGATACAGGACAGGCAGGGCCAGGGCAGAGAGGAAGGCGGAAGAAGCCATTTTAGACAGAAGTAGTCGGAGCCAGGGCGGAGTCAAAGGCGGAAGAAGCCAGGGTGGAGCCCCCATTCTAAGAGCCAGGATGCAGGCCCATGGCGGAGTCAAGGGAGGGAAGAGCCATGGTGGAGCCTTGCCAGGCAGAACCAGGGAGACTACGGACTGAGGCGGAGCTGCAGGCTCGTGGGGCCAAGGTGGAAGTGGCTTGGCAGGCCAGTGTGGAGCTGGAGGGAGTGAGGACCAAGGTTGGAGTCCTAGGACTGACGTAATCCAGTGGAGCCAAGGAGGCACTGAAGGGTCGGAAGGCAGAGGTGGAGCCCAGGGCTCAGAAGCCTGAGGTCGTGCCAGGGGATCCTCATTCCAGGGCGAAGCTGATGACTGGAAGGTCCAAGACGACTCCACACTGGAGAGTGGCGACAGAGGAGGAGCAGAGGAACTGAAGGGAAACAGCAGAGACGGGGCTGAAGATCTGGCTGATAATGGATGCGAAGGCAGGAGAGGGAGCCTGGGCGGGAGCTTCAGCAATAACACAGCCTTGGTACTGGGTGGAACCAGTGGAGACACAGGAGATTCAGGGCTAGGTGGAAATGCAGACTCTAAAAGTATGGTGCTGGGTGAAACAGACTTGGTGCAGGGAAATGACACTGGCAGAAAATACTCACTCTTCCAATCAATTAGTGCTCCATCATCAGCCGTTGTAGAGGGGGTTGGGCTTGACAACATTCCCTCATGCTTCACCAGTAATCCAACTGGCACAAGCGATGTTGCCGGCTCACACACCTGGCCAGATGTGGTTGGTTTGGGCTCGGGGCGATCTGTGGCTCTGGGTTCTCGTATCGTGACAGCCTCAGGCCCATGGTCTGCAGTGGGCTCAGGCGTTGCTGTCGTTGGGTTGGTGGTAGTGGCTGGAGCGCGAACTTCCTCCTCACTCTCACAGATGGTAAAGGGGGAACCGTTGTGGAGGAGTACCCACTCCATGTACTCCATGAAAGTTCCTTGAGGCTTGTTTCCGCACAAGCACAGCCTTTTTTTGGCACTGAGGCTCATCCGGAAAAGCGCACACAGGCAGTTGTCATTATCCAGATCCATTATGGGTCAGTTCTTCGGTCGCACAATGGTTGCAAATGAAGGTGAGGTGAGGATCTAAATGCAGCAGTTTAGTTTTATTTACACAAACTCCAACAGGAACAGAATGAAACAACTAGGCTACACGCAACAAGAACTGACCATGAACAGAAGAAGACATGGGGCTTAGATTAGGGGTCGACCGATAAGTGTTTTTCAGAGCCGATGCCAATATGGATTATTATAGATCAAGTAGACCGGTAACGGATATTTTGAAATGAAATATATGTCTGGTGTAAAAATTTAAATTAATATCAATTAAGAATAACAAGGGCTCTGACAAAAACTTTCTTTAAATGCTTTTAAATTATTTTATCTGCAAACCGGTTTTGAAAATGACTGATACCAATAACCATAAAAATGCTTAATATCGGCACCGATAATCGGTCGACCCCTAGCTTACATACACTGAAACAAACCAATCAACTAAATAAACAGCAGGTGCAAGCACTAACAAAACCATAGAACCAGTAACCATAGAAACTAATGAATGCAAAGGAAACTGATCTTGAAACAATGAAAACTCAAAGTCCAACTTAAGCAAACATAAAACACAAATGACCTGTAACACCATCAGGTTAGCATGTTAACAAACAAAATAAGACCAAATGCTGATTAATGTCTGAATATTGTGCACACAAACACAGTAACTCTCAATCTGGTAAGAACAGAGGTATATATTGGCACTGTTATTTAAATGCAAAGATGTGAAAGTGTTTCATCTTGTCAACATGTAACTTCAAATAGTCTTTAGTTTGGCACATTCACAAGCGTGTTTCAGTTTGAGAGCCTTATTTACTTTCTGAACATGCTCATCTGCCAACCAGCTTCCATCAAGAGCTGCTTTTATTTTTCTTATTTGTCACACGAGTGATTAATCGTCACTTGACGTGGCACTGGAAGGCATGCTGAAGCAGCTCCTGTTGAGATTTATAGGGGTTTGTTCCTGGAGGGAATTCTGGCAGGAAGGTTAATCTCTGTCACAGAACCATTTTCAGGGGCATGTACATTGTTTATACAGCATGAGGGTAATTAAATTGCCATTAACTGTAACTATGAGTATTTGTAAAGCCGAAATCATTCTATTGTTGGAGCAATTTGTGTTCTGAAGGAGTTTGCACCAGTTATGTGGGAAAATGTTGGGTGAATTCACAGTGCAAATTTATGTTTTGTAAGCTAAAGAAGGTTGTGTGGTTTATGCCAGCAGACAGAAGCATCACTGTAGCATTACATACAGTAAAATAAAACCCTCGATGTGTCGTTCACCTCCTCTCACCGCCATTAGTGTCTTTTTGAAGCAATGCATTCACCACAGCAATGCATTCTGGGCCGCAGTACTCGTTTGTCTCTGTCAAACAACTATGAAGTGTTTCGTAATTTCAGAGCCAATTCTTCCCTCCGATTAGAGGTGTTTTGTAGAGTAACTTTTCATATTTTCATTGTGTGACTGTGCATGACAGAGTGCTTCGTCCTGTCAGTGCTTGACATGAGGAAAGTGGGTTCCGATTTCAAGTGGAGATAAATAACCTCTCCATGTTTGCTCATGTTTATTTTTCTTTCAACTTACATTTAAAACTGAAGTGTCATTTTTTTCCCATGATAAAATACTGCTGACCCGATTTGATGTACAGAAACAACTATAAGTAAGCTATTTGTAGGTTGATGCAGCTGAAAAGTATAAATATTTTGCTATCAAAACTGATTTTATAACTAGTCTGACTTTTTTTTACTTATTTGTCTGATTAACTTTAATTTAAAGTAGAAACTTAATTTCCTGTAAAGCTGCTTTGCAACGATTATATCGTAAAAGGCGCTATACAAATAAACTTGAATTGAATTGAATTGAATTAACCTTTTTAGCATTTAGAATATTTATTTATTTATATTTATTTAGAATATTATACTTTTTTGTTTGTTTGCTTAATGCTTTGAGTAATAAGAAAAGACATTAGAAATGCATTACAATACTAATGCATTATTATTATTATTATGTCTATTAGTTGATTGTCATAGTTATTCCTTTCTTATTATTGTTAACCAACCCTGAGTGTTAGACAGGCTCTCTCTATGTAATATAATTTATGTATATTATGTTTTAATTTATTTATTTATTTACTTACTTACTTACTTACTTACTTGAGTGAGGAATCCCTAAAATCTATAAACCTGTCTGCCAGGCATACATTTCAATTGCATGTCGAAAAATGTATAAAATCCACCAGAAATTATATAAAAGTTATATAATTAATAATTACAAATTATTAAAATTAAATAAAATATAATTTTAACTCAAAACTGCTTGAAATAAATTAAATGTATTATAATGAATAATGAAATGTATTATTATTTTTGCCATTCCATTTGGTATCAAGACACTGTTTTTAGAAAAACAGGGTTTCACTCACAAACATGGGCTTAACCAATTGTTAGGCTTCACTGAGCAAGTCTTTCTTTTTATCTTTGCTTTACCGGTAAACAAAAAAATATTTTTTGAGGAGCAAAAATCTTCAACAATCACAACAGCTTTTTGGGATGTTTTTCACTGTAAAAGTATCTCATTTTATATTACCTGGATATTTCACCCTGCATTTTTTCTCATAGGAATGAATAGGTACTATGGTAACAGGGAACTAAACCACACCCCCAGTGTATGATGCTGATATGAATTTGGGTCGGGGCTATTTTCAGATGTGGGAGTGTTCAGGAAACCTGTTTGTGTCAGACTTGTGCCCTGTCTTGTGTTTAGTTTTGCTCCCCATATGCCTTCCTTGCCCTGGTTTCTCCCTCTATGTCCTTATGTGGGTTGATTATTAGTTTGTTTGTATCCAGCTGTGTTTGATTAATTATCTTGTTTACTCTTTGCATTTAAGCCCTGTGTTTCCCTGAGTCTAGCGTCCGCTGTTATATGTCATTCAGTCTCCATACGTGTATGTTCCTGCCTGCTTGTTCCCTAGCTTTTTGATTTATTAAAGTCTGTTCGTTGGAAGAATTCCTCATCTCCTCATTCCCTTACTCCAGCGTAACGTGACAGAACAGCGGACCGAAACAGAAAGTGAGCGGCGCCTTTTCTCCCCGTTTTGTTTTCTGTTTTTGAAAGTGTTTTCTTTTGTTCTCCTGTTTTCTCCCCACGGCATGGATCCCGCTGCATGCTTCTCCGCCCTAGCCTGCCGAGATCTCCCCTTCTCCCCTTCGTTCCCCAGTCAAGTCCGCCGGCTGCGGCTCTTTCCAGCCCGCCGGCCGCTCCGAAGTTAAGCCCGCCGGCTGCTCCGAAGTCAAGCCCGCCGGTCGCGGCTCAATCCAGCCCCAGAGCTCGCGCCAGTGTCGGCTCCAGCCCCTGAGTACGCTCCAGTGCCCGCTCCTCGAAAGCGCTTTGCTGTGCCTGCTCTTCGAGAGCGCCTTCCAGTGCCTGCTCCACGTAAGCGCAATCCAGTTCCAGAGTTCAGCCCAGCAAGGGCTTCTGATCCCCTGTTGAGTCCGGGAGGGCTCCTGGTCCCCCGTTGAGCCCAGGAAGGGCTCCAGTCCCCGAGTTCAGCCCCGTAAGTTCCCCCAAGTATTTTTCTTTTGGGGGGGGGGGGTAGTATGGCTCCAGCCGTAGAGGCCGGGGCTGGTCCGCCATGGCCTCCCGAGCTCCCTGCTCTGCCATGGCCTCCCGGGTCTCCCGATCCGCTATGGCCTCCGGGGTCCCCTGCTCCGCCATGGCCTCCCGAGCTCCCTGCTCCGCCATAGCCTCCCGAGTCTCCTGATCCGCCATGGCCGCCCGAGCGGCCTGGAGTAAATGTCAGACTTGTGTCCTGTCTTGTGTTTTGTTTTGCACCCTATGTGCCTTCCTTGCCCTAGTTTCTCCCCTCTATGTCCTTATTTGGGTTTTCCTGTTCCTGTCCTCGTTTAGGTTGATTATTATTCATTTGTATCCAGCTGTGTTTGATTAATTATCTTGTTTACTCCTTGCATTTAAGCCCTGTGTTTCCCTGAGTCTAGCGTCCGCTGCTATATGTAATTCAGTCTCCATACATGTATGTTCCTGCCTGCCTGTGTTCCCTACCTTTTTTATTTATTAAAGTCTGTTCGTTGGAAGAATCCCTCTTCTCCTCGTTCCCTTACTCCAGCGTAACGTGACCGTTTGAATAGTCATTATTTTTGTAGTTTCTTTTGTTGTCACTAACCATGTAGAAATGGTGCACTTCTCCTTTAAGGGAAACATATCTGTGTTTATGAACTTTCCTTTGGCAGAGACTGAATTCGGGAAACCTAATATCTTTCTGCGTACATCATAGATTGTAAAAAAAGACAAAGTGCAGACATGCTAAATGTTATTTAAAATCCATCAGCATCTCACGGAGCTCTTGTCATGTTTGTCTGGTTGAAATGATCAATGGCAACATGGGATTAATGATTCCTCATCACGGCTTCTAAGTCATATTCTGTGAAAAACAGAAGCTGTCATAGTCAGATGAGTAATCTTCATCAAACAAACACAAGCACACACTCTTTACAGTATATAGACACACCAACTTCCTCCTCAAATGTGTTGTTGAGGGGGGGGGGGGGACGTGCAGTATATATGGCTAAAACTCACGAAACCTGTCAGAAATATGCTTAATCTAATTTCTTTTGATGTTAAGGTGAAATGTGACCCGGCCTTTTTTTTCGTGAGATTCACCCATATTTATTTAGCTGTCATTGCCATTATTTAAAATAATATGGCCTATACATAAACCTCTTAAGAGAACTTCTGTCCCGGTTGATTGCTTTGTTTGTGACATGTAATTCATGGGAAATAAGCATAATACCAACATCCCTCACACTATTGCGGCAGGGTTTTGCTGAGAGAAATGTGTGCTTGTGCCACCTAAATGCCAGTCAAAGCTCAACTTTTGCTAAAGGCTATAAAAACATCCAGACTTCCATCCCAAGATAACACATTTGAGTCTAAAGATATTTTTTTCCATAAGTAAGCTCACTGTGTTGGAATGTGATGGAAAATAATTGTCTCAGGTGCTTAAAGCTAATGATCTCTATAATAACAAAGGTAAGCTGTAAGTAATCTCATTCATCTCAATGGCAGTAGCTTGCAAAAAAAATATTTAGTCAGAAACTACTTTTGGATGGCCATCAACTTTTAGGTTAGCCTCCATTTTGCTATTCTGTTCTGTTTTCTGATTTTCTTGTTTGTTTTTTTGTTTGTTTGTTTTTCAAATTTGTTGTGTTAATGTTACTTGCCAATCTGTTACAAATAAAATTATTATTATTATTATTTGATTGTAATTGTTATTTCTTTGTTATTTTAAAGCAACTCTGAGTATTAGAAAGACTTTATATAAATAAAATGATTTAATACATTTTATTTTTATTTATTAAATTCTTATTTTATTCCTTATAGTATTTACTCAGATTTCCAATTAGCTTTATTTTGCATTTTAATTTAAATTGTGATCCTTCTGTTATGCGCTTCTGTCATTTTTATTAGTACTTACTTTTTTTCCCCAGTTTAGGTTTTTCATCTGATATTTAAATTTTATTTTATTTCAGCTTGACTAACAAATTTTTCATTTTTTCATCATCAAATTATTAAATTTATTATCATTATTTATTTATGTATAGTTTAGTTTTAGTCATTTTAGAATTTAAAATGATTTCAGTTTGTAATATTTATTTTTTTGTTTACTTCAATATCTGTTTTATTTATCACAATACATGGTGGTTAGCATAAACTGTTTTATTTTATTTTATTTCTTTTTTATATATATATTTTATTTTATTCATGCTGGTACTGATCCTGTCCACTTAAATGAGGAAACACCCAAATCTATAAAATTGTTTGTCAAACTTACATTGCATTAACATATGTCAAATAACCAATAAAATCTGACAACATTTATATAAATTATTTAACTAATAATTATAAATAGTTAAAATGCTACAATTTCTGTACACTTTCTTTTTACAATGTTTTGGTGCAAAATACACATTGCAGTTTTAATCAACATGTCTGTTTGTGTATTTGCTCATTTTATCTCTTCTTACAAGGTTATCTGGAAACCCAGAATTTGATTCTTTTGTGGGAATTCATAGATGTTTTATCAAAGCTCTTGGAGTGATCGACTCATCTCTGAAAGCTGCATGATTTTCCGCTGTCGTGTTGGCAGGTGCTAAAGACCAGAGGAGTGATGAGAATCAGGAGAGTAGGAGTGAAAAGGAAGAAGTGGACAGACTTCCTGAGAACATCAGACGCCATCTTCCTCCACTCTTCCCCAGCGCGACGAGTGACACGACGTCTGGCGGCTCCCTGACAGTGCAGAGGCCAAGAAGTTAACCGCCATGTTGTGCACGGTGAACTAAAGCTGATCGAGACCAGACGACGGATGACACGGTCTAAGGTTAAAGTAACACAGCAACAGGGACGTCACAGGTGAAGAGCAGCACATTTCCTCAGACAAACAGTCGTGATAAATCAGACACCGACTGCAGAGAGAAAGCAGTTCAATCCTCAGCATGTAGTTGCAGGAATTGATACAAATTGGGGTGCTTATAAACTGGTTTCACTTCAGGATCCTAGTTTTAAATTGGATCTAGCTTTGACCCAAAACAGAATCATAATTGTGCTAGAAAATAGTGTTATTATTATTTATATACTATTATAGTATTTATTAATATTTTGAATTAGCTGCCATTGTTATATTTTAGTTATTTCAGTAAGTTGCCTTTATTTTTTGTTTACGTTTTTCTTTTCTTTTTTTTCCCTTCAGTTTTTCTTCTAACAAAATTATTTTCAATGATTTTAGTATACAATAATAATACGACATGATGCAATAGAATATATATATATATATATATATATATATATATATATGTGTGTACATACAGTATATATAAATTGACCTAATACATACAGTAGATAAATAATAATAATAATTTGTACCAGTGTTATTATTGCTAACTAAAATTATTACAAATATTTTTTGTTAATTGAGCTGAAGTAAAATAAAATAAAATATAGATAAATATAGATTTCAGTTTTAGTCATTTTAGCACTATTAAGCAATAGCGTTTTTGTTTGTTTACTTTTTTCCCAGTTTAGCTTTTTCATTTAATATTTATATTTTATTTTATTTCATCTCAATTAACAAAAATGATTTACTAATACTAATAGTATTAGTTAACAATAACAACACTGGTACAAAAATAAACAAATGTTCTTAAAATAAAATATTATTTTTTTTATTATTATTTATCTGTGTATTAAGTCAATAATGCAAGGCACAATACATGGCAGTCGGCACAAACTATTATTTTTTTTCCTTGTAGTATTTATTAATATTTTCGATTAGCTTTATTTTATATTTTAATGCAAGTTTTGATCATTTTGTTATGTGCTTTTATCATTTTTATTGTTGTGTTATATATATATCTATTACATATTCTATGTACCTTTCATTTATATTTCAGTTTCAGCCATTTTAGCACTTAAACTTATTTCAGTAGAACTATCCCTTTAAGTGAACCTGTCTTTATTGTCTGGTTTCTTTTCCCTTCTTTTGCCTAAAACATAGAGTTTGATTGGACACACAGCCTTTGACGTCAGCAGCAATACATTTCATGCGCTTTTCCTCTTCCCTTTTAAAAAGTTTTAAAAGACAATTTATGTTGCATGCACAATTATATCATTAGTTGCATTTTATCTTTATGCATGTTTTCCCCAGCTGTCTGCAACCTCGTATAGATGTCCACAGAACTGGAACATCAGCGATGCACTTCATGTTCTTCATGGCTGCTGTGTTTGTTCATTAAATCTCTGTCAAAATCGAAATGCTTTCAGTTGCAGCTTTCACCATTTAACGTCATGTTTAAATCCACAAACTGTCTCCAAAACCAGCGCAGAAAATGCAGTGATAGGTCAGCAGATTCAGATACGCGTCTCACTCTGTCTTGCGTGTTATTGGCTGACGGCTGAGTTTCTCCGTCCGGTCGAGTGCAGATATTGGAGGTCTGATTGGTTGTCTGGCTGTATCTGTGTTAGGTACCTGCTTTCCATCTTCTAGAATCTCTCAGTGTCCGTTCTGTCACAACACGGGATACGTCTCAGTAATGAAGATGGATTACCATAAAGCGGCGTACAGCTGAGCGAAGGAAAAGAGAGAGAGAGCTCCACATAAATAATAACAGAGGAGTATTTTCATGTAAAGAACAGAGGAGGAACAAACTGCTACCTAGCTGTCCTCACCCCTTCATTCATTAGACCTGACCTTTGACCTCGCAGAAGGTGATCATGAGATCAAATGACAGGCTGGCCTGAGGTGCTGGGGAAGGCATTATGGGTAATATGCTGCAGTGCACATGTGATGTTTCTGTCATATGCTGTCAGGCAGCGTTCAGGTGCTGTCTTTCACCTTCTGTGGATGTTGAGTCTGTCGGGAGTCTCGAGGGGTTTGCCTGAGCACAAATGGGGGCTTTTGTTTTCAAACAAACACCTTTCAGATGACTCATGTTTGCAGACAGCACGCTGAAATGTACTAGTTGTGTTAAGTGCTTTATGCACAGGTTAAGCTCTGTCGACAGCAAATGCACAGAAAATAGCATCAACCCTCACAGTTTGCAGAATCAAACAAAGTTGTTATGCACAGTTGATGAAACATATTTCAAGGACAATTTCATTCATTTTAACTAGTTCACTAGAACTGTGAATTATAATATAATTATATAAGTCGTCTGTCATTTGTATCACAGACGTATAATGAAACGATATATTAATTTCTTAATGTTATTTTTTTTTTAATTATTGATTATTTATTTAATTATATTTATATATTTACCTATAATTGTATGTTGGCATTATTACTACTACTACTTTATAAAAAAATATTTTTTACTATATTCTACATTATACTACTTTTTTTATTATTTTTTTTTTATTTTTGGCTTACAAGATATCAAGTTAATTTTTTAACCATACAAATAATTTGCTTTATTTTTATGAGTATTAACTTCTGTTAATATGTGTTATTTTCTATGGCTTTTCTCCTGACAATAAATTATTATATATGTTTTTTTTTATAATAATCATCATTATGATTATTAAAATCAATATATGAAAAGTTCAGATGCAAAAGCCTCTAAGTGCCATTTGAATTGCCATTTTTATGAGAAAAATGCTAATTTTAGAAGAAAATTTCAGACGGCAGGTATACCTGATACCTGATTATGATTTTAATAATCATAATGATGATTATCATCATCATAATCATAATGATGATGCAAAAGCCTCTATAGAGGCTTTTGCATCTGAAGTCTTCATATATTGATTAATTAATCAATAAATTATATCTATAATAATTAGATTTTTTGCATTACAGTGATGAGAATGATAATAATATCAAAAAATTTCATTTTAAAAATGATCTTTATGCTAAATATAATTTCTTATTTTTTTTCTTTTGTTTATTGGATCAAATATGACCTGGACATGTTCTTCACACTGCTGCTTTCATGATGGCAACTATTTCTGTCACTTCAGTACTGAACTCGACACAAGGATTTCTATAATATCCAGTAATGTCATTTTCTGTCGTAGTATGTCTGATGTAACAGAATGAAAGTATTGTAGCAGTCTGGACAGAGACTGTTAACTGTCCTCATTTAAGGACCCGAAGAGTCCGAGGCGACACTGGACAGCACTTACTGTTGGATTGTCTTTATTAGCTAAACTATAAAAGAGGTTTGGAAACCTAGTGAGGTTATTCAGATTGGTGATGGATTGCTTTGTGTCGTCTGTTGACTTTAGTACTCTGTTTCTGGGTCAACCTAAAGAAGTCTGTTTTCCATGGATTATTCAAGAGGACAAGAACTAATCCACAGTCAAATACACTGAGGATCATGATCTGGAACTACATTACTCATGAGATCAAGTAAAATAAATAATGCTAAAATATTTGATTATTGTAGGTTCATGAAGTTTTGTAACAACTTACAGCATTTCACATGATTTAATCTTTTTTTTTTTTTTTTTACAACCAACAAACATTGTAGCTGAGTTTAATGTTTTCATTCAAATAGGTCTACACTGGAAAACTAATTTTGTGATCCAGTCCCATTTTTCATTCCATCATTTATATGGTTGCACTGTTTGACTGTTTGCTGTTTTTATTTACAATGTTGTTAATCCAGTTGCTTCATTTTCTAAAGATTAATCTAAAAAGTTAATCTAATTACAGTTACTATTTTAAGTCATGATAATTTAACGATTTAAGGTCATTCATGACATTTACTTAAGTGAAAGCAATCCAAAAATGTTACTTTTATATTTTAAGTACTACAAGCCTCTTTCATTTAGGATCATAATCTGGGAATTGTGGCCTCGATGCCTTTAGGGAACGAGTTTGATCCAAATTTCACACATTACAACTTCAGTAATGATTCCATTCACACTTCATTTTCCAAATTCCCAT
This sequence comes from Schizothorax lantsangensis, assembly GCA_027422415.1. Lineage (NCBI taxonomy): Eukaryota > Metazoa > Chordata > Actinopteri > Cypriniformes > Cyprinidae > Schizothorax > Schizothorax lantsangensis. The sequence continues at coordinate 17,825,387 of CM049861.1, read as the reverse complement.
GTTTCCTAAAGGAAACCACAGCTTTGGAAGTAAATAGTATGAAGGTGAATCTCAGGAAAAGTGACATTTCCAAAAAAACACATTTCACCCCAAAATTGCTTTAATTTAATGACTTAACTTTAGTGGTAAATAGTATCAGAGTGAATCAAAACATATTTAAAAAATCACATTTGAAAAATACACAAATGACAGGTGTAGAACCATCAGAAGAAATCACATTTAATGACAAAATTGATGACTGAAAATTAATCGTGGATTTATTTGTTTAATTGTTGGCCTTTACCTTTTAATTGCTGTTATTCTCACTGATCATTTCATTCAGTCACTGTAATTCAATGTTTTTTTCTAATTTAAGTATAAAGTATAAATCAACTACAATATACTAACAAATAAAGATGGAAATATGCTTTAAAAATGATTGTTTGATGTTGTAAATGAAACAAAGATATTCATAAATTGCATTCTACTTTTCACGTATCCACACATATACATATGTGTGTGTATAGATGTGGAAATAATTTACTTATGTTTTTTTTTACATTTATTATAGTGTAAAACAGATTTGTATGTGTGTACTCTGACAAGCTCTGATGTTCTCATTTGAGTATATGATCAGAAGCATAATGAAACAGCAGCAGCAATATCTGATAGCAAAACCATTGAGAGGAGAATGTCACAGCGGAGACGTCTAAACCGAAAGAGCAAGAGAGAGAGAGAGAGATACAGTGAGAGAGAGTGAGACAGACACACAGAGAGAGCAGCTTTTAAAAGGATTTTGTCGGTTATTGACTGGTTGCTCTCCACTGCTAATAGCCATTTAAAGATTATAGGCCTGCTGGTGGAAATCAAGGCCTTCATTGTTCTCCTTATTGCATTCTGGCAGATGGGGGCTGACACAACAACACGCTCTCTCCCCGCGGGCAGCCTCACTCCGCACCGCTTTCCATCAGCAGCCATTCTATTGAACTGGCCCTAATAACTAGCCATGAATTATTTATCTCCATACGATATTGAGGGCCAAGAGGAGGAAGAGGACGACGTGAGGAAGAAGGCGGGGTGGGGGGGGGTCTGCGTGCAGGTGCCAGGTCGGAAGATCTTGCGGTCCGCCCCAAACACTCCCAGGGTGGCTCTTTCCCGGAACGCAGCGAGCATTCCGATCACGGGAGAGGAGGAGATAAAATATATATTCATTAAATGTCAGTCGACTGATGAAATGAGAGCGATCCATTAGAGGCTGGCCGGGGCGGCGGTGCGGAGGGCTAATGTTTCCCGGTTGTTCGGAGGGCCGGACGGCTTTTAGTGGGCACGCCGGTGCCGCAGGGAGCAAAGCTCTTCATCTAGAAAGTTTGGCTGCGCTGCTTTAATAGGGGAAGGGCACATGACATCTACAGAGATGGAGGATCATAATCTTTATTATTTGGGAATTGTGGCCTCGGCGCCTTCGGGGCCGAGGTTGGTCCAACTTTTACACATTACAACTTCGGTAATGAACGTTCACACTTTTCTACAGGAAGTCACAAAGCCTTATGAAAAAAAAGTGCTGTTTTAAAAAGCACATTTCACCCCAAAAAAGATATATATATATATATATATATATATATATTGGAAGAAGAAAATTAGTGTGTGTGTGTGGGGGAGGGGTCTTAGCTAATTTTCTTCTTCCAAAATACATTTTCTTTTCTTTTGCATTTTACATAATAAATATATGTAAATAAATTAATTGTAAAAATAATAATAATAATACATATATATATATATATATTTGTAATTCTCATTCGTGATTTTTATTCACTTACTGTAATTTAATCTAATTCTAATGTTATTGAATTCAATATAAATTAAAGGCAATACAAAAAAACTAACATATTTACTAATTTATACATATTTATTTTGTAATTCTAATTGCACTTACAGGTGTTTTTCTATTTGGTTACTGTATTTTTTTTATTTAAATATGAACTAAGGACGATACAACAAATAACATCTAAAACTGTGTGTGTGTGTGTGTGTGTATCTGTCTATCAAATACTGACATAAAACTAAGATAGATAGATAGATAGATAGATAGATAGATAGATAGATATAGGCTTTGTTTTCTTCATACAAAACATAATTTCTTGAAACATAATATGTTGACAGTTTTCCTGACATATTTTTATCTGTAAATACCTAACATCTTCATGCCCCTAAATCTAAGTTGTAATGGCATTTTTTCTAGTCATAAACTGGTTTACCATCACATTTATTGTTGAGTGCTTCTCAAAGGATTCTTGTTCCTTTCTTGCAATTTTACACAGCGTCTAGAGACGGCACACTGGAATTACATGGCCAGTGGCAAAGCTGTTTTCATAATTCCAAATGATTCAAAATTAAATATGTAGAGTGTTTGATCGATACAATTTCCTTGGTCCAAATATAGAGAAATAATGAGCAGCGGCGGAAGAATCCACCTCAAACGCTCATTATGGACAATAACGTTTTAATTGCCAGGAAACGCTGTTAAAAACACTCTGTCATTTTAGTTTGCAGGGGATGATTCGCAGCCTTTAATTAAAACTCCAACACAGATGCGTCAATCACCTGGTTTTCATAAATACGTATCAGACAAATATTTTAAAGTTTATTGCTTAACTGTAATGCTCCTGTTATGTGAATTAATAGTCCATTTTATGCCCTCATTGTGTCAGTAACGCAGTCTTGATCTTTCTAGAATGATCTGTGATTTAGTGACTCAGTAACCTAACCATAGGAAGCTTGTCTTATCATTTTCCTTTTGATTTAACATGGCAGCATATGCATCAAAATGACTTAAAATGTGTGTGTGTGTGTGTGTGTGTGTTTGGGTCAGTGCCACATTTCAGTCTTACGGCAGGGAAAGAGAAGAAACTTTAATAACAGTTTGGAGTCCAGCCAGAGTCAAGACAAATAGCCTTGGATCACTTCCAATGAAAACATGCCAACTGTCCACAACTGGCATCATTATTGGCTTTTTCACACCCAAAGGAAATGCCCCCAAATGACACAATTTCCATGCCAGTAAAGCCATATTAGAAACGGAGACAATTAACCTGAAACTTAGCAGAGCTTTAAGACCCACAGACCAAATAAACGCCTTCTCAAACATCTTTGAAAAATGAGAGAGAGATTATGCAGGTGTCATTGAACTCAACTATAGTTCTGCTATAATGAACTCCACTGAAGCAGAAGGAAACTTTACATCTAATGCTACACGACTGGCGCCACGTCTGCTCTCCCGTCCATCAGAACAGCAAACAGTGACGCAAAATCCAAGACCGTTCTGGTTTGATTCATGTTATATGATATGCAGTAAAAGATGCTGAAATATTCCAGTGGATCTAGAGTGGGACTGATGGACGGACTGATAGATGGATAGATAGATAGATTTCATGTCATTTCAGCCAAGTTTACACAAAACTTGTCAAGCCACTATTACAATGCATTTTGTCTCTGGAAAGGAGGAGTTGAGATGGTGTAGGATGTCTTGAGATGCCACTCAGTGCTGTGTAGGAGAGATCGAGAGAGATGAAGACAGAAAAAAGTAAAGAATGAGTGAAGGATGCCTGCAGGGCAGAATGAAAAAAAACAAATAAGCATGTAGGGGAGGAACCGTCCACCAGCTTCTGCAAAATGAACCATCTGGGTACAAGAAGAAGAGGGTGAAAGACAACAAACAAAAGAAGCAGGGGTGCCAGAGAGCGTCCGATCCTCCTCCAGGCAGGCGCTCGGCGATTCTCCTTAAAAGGCCATCTCTCCCCGGGGGCTGCTGTGAGAAGCAGAGGAGCCACAGACCCCTGCAGGCTGACAGTGATCCAGGCTAATGGGCCGGTCTGTGTACTCTGTAGTGTGGGGAGTGGATTAGAGAGGTAATTAAGGTTAATGATCCACCCGCTCTGATCTGTGTTTCACCACCTCAGGCTACATGCTAGCGCACGCGCTCGAGCAGATGCTAACTCCCGCCACACACAGGTGGATTCAACACCAGTGTGTTTAGAAAGCTCTGTTGAATGATCGGATGCGTCCACAAAGTACGATAGCTAGGTGTCAGGGTTGTGCAAAATTAAGAATTGACAATCTAGCTCAGTTTTAAGAGAATTGACCACATTCTCTGTGAATGTGGTCTATGAATGACAGGATGAGGAATTGAATGAACTGTAAATCAACAAAATACATCATAGGAAGTGCATTCTGGGAAATAAATTGTTTTTCAACCTGGTCCATGTAATGAAATGTACTTTTAAATACTAAATATAAGCATCCATCCATCTATCTATCTATCTATCTATTGTTCTACCTATCATTCTATTGTTCTATCGTTCTACTGTTCAGTCTGTCATTCAATCAGTCTATACACACGTCTGTTTTTGTGAATTGTTGGGGACATTCCATAGCCGTAATGGTTTTTATACTGTACAAACCGTATTTTCTATCGCCCTACACCTAAACCTACCCCTTACTGGAAACTTTGTGCATTTTTACTTTCTCAAAAAAACTCATTCTGTATGATTTATAAGCCTTTCCAAACATGGGGACATGGGGAAATGTCCTCATAAATCACCTTCTCCTTGTAATACCTATGTCATACACATGTCATACACATGTCACATACACTTCTATTGTGTAGAAAATCATTGTGTCACAACACACACACACACACACACACACACACACGTTTGTTTCTGTGAATTGTGGGGACTTTACATAGACTTCTATTGTTTTTATACTGAAAAAAACACATTTTCTATCCCCTAACCCTAAACCTACCTCTTATATAAAACCTGTTTACATTGTTACACTTTAAGATAAACATAATTTCCTATTTTTAATTAAAAAAAATCCCTCGTGGTCCCCACAATGTCAAAAATTTCAGGTTTTACTTTCCTTGTGGGGTCCCCACAATGTAGCTTAAACAAGTACACACACACACACAAATAAACTTAATTCCAAAGAGAAAAAAATAGTTTCTTACCTTTTTTACTTTTTAAAAATCTTTCCTACCTATTTTAAGCATTTTTTTTTAAGAAAACAGATTTTAATTTAGCTTCTCAAGTAAATGCATCTATCGTGAGTTATATGACAATTATTTTTCAGTTCACTTTAATTCTACTGTACTTCCGTAGCTACATTCATATTCAAGAACTGAATCGGAATTTAAAAGGCATTGTTGGTTCAACATGGCACATAACCCAGATATGTGTCTTGTTGTAACTGGTTACATGTCTTAAAGTTGTTTAATTTAGCACTATTTTTTATTCTGAATTCCATTCAATTTGTTAAGTTGGAATTTCCAACATCCAACAAAGTCAGACTTTTAATTTGCACAACAATCTGATTTTACAAAGACACAAATGTATGACAACATAGCAACACGTGTTTGGCAAATGCTTAAAATGTGTAAGACATTATTTGTCATGTATCAGCTCCTTTCTTTGTGGACAGTAAACACCAACAAAGCTAGCAATTACATTGCTTTTTTATTTCTATGCAATGCATACATTGTATACCCCATTTTTTCGCCCATTGGAGTATTCAACACTGGACTTTGATTGAAATGCAGTTAGCCAACAGCTAGTTGACCAGTTAAATTGACTTTTTTCACATTGTAGCAGTTTATCTTTATTAAATATCATTGAGTTTTGATGAAAACCTCCAAAGTTTGGTCTAATGAGCCTTACGCAGCCTTTGAAAACATATCTGCTTTTCATACATTGTCGAAACAATTGATATAAATAGCTGCCATCACAATAATTAATGTTCTCCTCATATAGTTGTAATTATTTTATCACAGTCGGAATGTCTGACATCTCCCTTTCTCTCAAGCAAATATGAGTGTAAAGTGAGAATGGGGATTTCCACAGACATAATGCGTGGCATAAATCATCTTAAATGTAGCGCCTTTCATCTAATTGCTCTGCTTTGTGTAGCACATGTAACAGAAGGCCGTCCCCTTTGGAAGGAAACATGGTCGTTTTTCACAGTATAAACTGATCAATTGAATGGGACATCAAAAAATGAAATTTGAAGAAGCAATTTTTTTGCTCTTATCCGTCTTTGAAATACCACAGTAATAGCAACAAAGTGGTTTTTCCTCAAAAATGCAGTTTCTGCTGATCAAATCAGGATTTCAGGGCAGCACATTTGAGAGTATGAACAACAGGACCCATCAGACTTAAGTGAATTATGACCCTGTTAAACCAGGTTTTAGTGCCATCCAAAGCAGACACATTTTCCAGCCTTTTCCTGTAATTTTTGAAAGCCTTTTTGCTGTAATAAAATATCACTTTTTCCAGCATTTATGCATTAAACGCCCATCGTCCTCGTGTCTCCGCTCCGATGATAATCAGATTGCATCTCGCTTCCTTTTCTACGCCTCTCTCGGATCACTCTCGATAAAGATGACACGAGGGCCTGCAAACTGGACCAAATTGACCTCGGTGTCTTTCTCTCGCTTCAGTTTTTCCTGCAGTCGTTCGTGTTATGATTACATCATCTAAAGAAACACTGAGGTGCTTGTGTGACTGTCACCAAGGCTCTAATGCGCCATCATGTAGCTCTTTACCCATAATGCCTTGGGACCAAGTTCCACACATATTCACCGCTCTGTAACTTGGTACACATCCTCAAACCAGCTATTACAGCACATCGGTGCATCACCAATGGCCGTGTTTACAAAATCCTGATGTCCCCAACAGGTCCTTTTACTGTGAGAGTGAAACACTTTCAGTTTTATTTCTCATAAAGTAAACCCCCCTCTTATTTCACTGTGGAAATATGATCACTGGTGATGTGGTAACTCATTGAGAACCATTGAAACCCAGCTGTGGATATTGGCAATTAAGTCAGGCATAATTGTTTGGAAATGAGAATAGGAGGCGATAAAACAGGATGAAAGAACTGACGATCACTCTCTAAATAATTCTGCTCGCTTCAGTCTGCGATGAGATGGCTCACAACAGGTTTGATTCTGCATTACTGATTTGGGTTGTTCAGTTCACATTAACAATAGTGCGCCCCTCGCCTCAGGTAGGCCTACTGCAATTCTGAGAGCGCTCAGTACCAGAGGCAATGATGGGTACCCATCCATAACCAACAAACCTCAGCACCTGCTGTAGCTTCCGGCGCCCATTTATTCTCGCAGCATGATGTCACTGCAGATTTGGCTGTCGTGAAATGCATTGCAGTTAGGATTTAATTTGTCTCGGCCTCTGATGGCACACTCACTGCCATTCTGTGATTGTTTGATCTATATAGCACACACAAGTTGTTGGGAACCGGCAGGATTCTAGTAACAAAGGCATCTACAAGGTCCTGGGTTGATACAGGAAGCACGTTTAGAAAGGAACTACACTGAAAATGATTGGTGTAGGATTAACTTTAAAACAATTTTCACTCAAAAATTGCCAGTAAATCAGTGTTTTCTTTTAAATTTGAATGTAAGGAAGTGATTAAAGTGAACAGAAAATCAAATAACTCATATAAGTTACAAAGATAGATAGATAGATAGATAGATAGATAGATAGATAGATAGATAGATAGATAGATAGATAGATGCATTTACTTGAGAAGCAAAATTCAATTGTTTTCTTAAAAAAATTAATAAAATGCTCAAAATAGGAAAAAAAAACTTGACAATAAGGTAAGGAAACTATTTTTTCTCTTTGTAATTAAGTTTATTTGTGTGTGTGTGTGTGTGTGTGTGTGTGTGTGTGTGTGTGTGTGTGTGTTTTAAACATCTTTTTTTATTTCATAAAACGAGTTTTTGCAGTGTAAGGTGCTTTGAAGCAAACATCCACAAATATAACTGTATATACTGTTTATTTAAAGTTATGTATGAGAAAAAAATCTCTTATTTTTTTATCATTACTTCTGGCTGATCTACACAATAAATGAATTGATTATTGTGGTATCAACTTTTTCAAATAAACTCTGCACACAAACTTAAGTAAAATGAACTGTGTAGGTTATTGAACAATGGTAATTAACAGTTAAGCTTGTTATTTAGACTAGCTATTATTGTTTTAGCTTGAACAAAAAAAAATGGAATGGAATAAAAAGAAAGAAATATAGATTTTGAAAGTGAACAGAAGCTGGGAGAGAGTTGCCAAAAGGATGAATGAATGACTAGACAGATGATTTATTATGTTGGTGACAGTACCTGCTGATGAACCCATGACAGCTTCCCCTGATGGCATCCTCAACATATCAAACACTGCACTCTTCCATTTCCTCACAATAGGCACTGTGTCAGTCTTAAAGGACAGGCGGTACTGTCAGCGGTGGCTAGGTTGGATTAAAGACAGGCAGTAAATAAAAATATGCCACATCACCGTCACAAAGCTTCTCTGGGGATCAATACATCTGTCAATCACTGACTGCTGTCTACCTGGGCCAAATGGAAATGCATGCATAAGAAAACGTATGATTTTAATAAGTCGAAGGCAAATATACTTTTACTTGAAACATGAGTATAGCTGTCACTTTAAAGAGAAATATGAAAAAGATTATTAGTACAGCTACAGAATGCATTATGTTCCTTCAACTCGTTGCTGAAAGATTAAAGCCACAAGAACCATGAGTAACACCCTCGCCATCTTTACTCAAGTCAATATACATGTTTATTCTGAACACACCATTGCATTTTTAACATGCCGAACTGCAAATGTTTATTGTTCCATGCTATTCATTTGACTATATACATATAGTCAATTCCTCTGAATCCCTCTATATAGTTATTGACACAACAGATTTTAAAAGGGAAGGACATCAAAAAGGGCTGATCTGATGTGTTTGCAAAGGCAAATGTGAGCGTCTGTTACACTGTGGTTGATTCTTGAGGCTGTGCATGGCTGGAATTGTACATTTACCTGCATATACTGTAGTCTCCTCTGTGACGGTTTGTTTGTGTGAAAGCTGATCTGTGAAAAGTGCCATAGACGAGCTGCATCCACAGACTCCGAGGCCCTGAACTCAGAACAAGCTGAGATGGAAAAATACCTGCATGTTTACTACTTACCGTAGTAATCAAATCCTGCTTTCACAGGAAAAAGCTAAGTGAAAGAGTAGCTCTCCGGAGAGCAAAATAGAAGGGTTAAATGATACATTCCTGCAAATGGAAGTCCATTCCTACAGCACTGTATTCCGTTTATAAGAATAAAGATTTAAATAAGATTGAAACTGTAAACTCTATTAGGGCTCTGTTTGCTCCTGCATTTGGATAAAGTCATGTTTTTAAAAACTATACCAACTAACACAACTAATAGGGAAGCCGGGGCTAGTTGTCACAGCAGCCATATCACAGCAGTCAAAAATGCACCAGATTTCTCTGGCAGTGGTTTTGGGTGTTGGTTTTAAACCATTTCTGCTGTTTAATTAATTATTTTAAAGTATAATTTTTTGCTGAAATGCCATTAAATACCTTATAACTTGACTGCTGGGTCAAGGTGTTTAATCCTTCGCATAGGCCTACAATAAATAAGCCTATCTATCATTAAAAAAAAGTATTTAGTTAAGTAAAAAATGCACCCGGTCTCCCCCGAAGAGTAAATATTGTTTGTTTTACTCACCTATTGTTGTTCTTGTAGACCTACAAGAAAAGCTATCAAAATAAAGCATTTTGATTTCATGCCACTATTACAAAATGGGCCTGCCTATGTTTGCCTATTTTGTAATAGTGGCATGAAATCAAAATGCTTTATTATTAATATTCCCTCTACGCCCATGTGGTTATTTCATATTGGCCAGTCTATGAGCAGCTGGTTGTGAAAACACCAGTCAGACTGTGCCACCCAATGTCACTGCAGAAAACGCACGGGCCCTGTTAGTAATTCACCGCCATTTCCAATTAGTGTGACTACAATAACCTTTCATCCTGTCATTTATCAATTAGAAGAGAGAGAAAAAAAATCGTCCAGCTGAGAGCTGTGCAATAATGTGCAGCTGTGCTGAAGAATTCGGCGTCCCTTTATTACTTTGCGACAAAGGGGAGACAAAGACATATTTCACTCATCGCGTGACTTAATGAGGCCGCTCACAATCCATCATCTAAATGCCGCTCAACAGAGGACGGAATTCTCGCGAGAGTTCCTTTAAAAGCCAACAGGGTTCTCGCGAGAGTTCCAGCGGAGAGCGAATGAGACAGCAGCACGCGCCACCTGATGGTGTTAATGAGGCATTTTCCATGGCTTTTTCCAACTTCATCTCGATTCTGAGCTCTTTGATAGTATTAAAGCCTGGGAAATTAGCAATAAACTAACGATTACTGAATGATTTTTTGTGGGCGTCGTTCTTCAGACATGAGGACAATATCTCGTTAAGCAAAATGAGGTAAATAGGAAATACAGGAACAACTATAAAATAAAAAAAATAAAAAAATCTCGTTCTTGTATTTATTTAATTATTTTTCTCCCTTTCTAAATATAATATATAAAACTTTAATTATTTTTTCTTTCTAAATAAATAGTCTATAATTACATTATAAATATATTATAGAAAGATAATAATTAATTAATTAATTGCATGTTATTAATTAAATTCACTGAATAACTCAAGTCTTATTTTTTATTTATTTAGGTTTGATCCTCCAGATATGAATTCCTTTGCACGGTATGAAATATCAAAATCAGCTGAATATCTGTCAGCAAGCGATTCTTTGCTGGAGTCTGTTTTACTGCAGTCAATATGATCTCTGTTCATCTCTCCTGTGGATATTCATGGTCTTTTTCATCGACCGACACAATATTAAAATGCTTCATTCACTGTCATGACTGCTTCATTAAGTCTAACGTCTTTCCTGCATGTTTCTTTTTTCACTTTTATTTCAATTTTCTCTGTTTTTCAGCTTATATTTTTTTTGTATGAAATCAATTCAGTCTTTTTTTTCTGATTTCTTTTAAAAATGTATAATACACAATGTCCAAATAATAGGCTACTGTCTTAAGAATTAATATATGCTTATTTCATATATTTTAGTGCAGGCTAGTGAAGATTGTGACCACATCCTCTTCTGCTCAATTGAGGTGAGTCTTGTGTTTACACTCTAGTGAAATATTGAGAGATGGAGTGTGTGTGTGTGTGTGTGTGTGTGTCAGATCAGGCTGGGCAACTGGTAACCCGACCCTGCGTTTTATTGAGATGTCCATTAATCCTAGCTCTCTGCCCATGACCTCTGACCTCGGCTGACCCCTGCACATGGTGTTGCCGGCCAGAGGGACTTGGGCACTGCTGCGTCCGGATCGCGTCTCCCATCCTGACAGCAGCCCACTCTCTCCCATCGGAGAGGGAATCATTAAGCGCGAATCTAAAACGAGGGCCAGGGGAGAGCTTTATCCACACAAATACAGCCATGAGAAAGAGGCTCGGCTCTCATCTCCACGGATAGAGTTACGCTGGAGTGAGAATGATTCAGCTTTTAATTGCATTCTTCTAACTCCATATCACATCTTCATCCATCGCTCCCTCTCTCTCACACAGTCTGTCTCTCCGATTCTCGCTCGCCCAATCGCCTTGCGCGCTCCCCAACAAATGCCTTTTGGAGTACAAATCATTCCAAATTGGAATTCATTTTCACAGGGCTTTTAAGAAGACGAATATGAGAGCCACTTACTTTAAATGATCCACTTATTTTAACGCTCAAAGTCGTATCGTTTACCTGCTGCCTATAAAAGAAAACCCTCACCTGCCACCAAGAGTCTAAAAATAAAAGCCGTCCTGAAAGCGTAGAGATAAGCTTTCGTTAGGTATCACTGCTTTCTCACCGACGGTCTGAAAGAGAACACCTGATTGGCTCGCTGTCTCTCCTCGAAGCTGTTGTCACCTATCCGAGCTCTGGTGAGCAATTACCTGGCCTGTCGGAATCCAAGCCGAACAGATTGAATTCTGATTGATTTCTGCCCAGGAAAGAGGAGAGAATTTAAAGGTCTTCTTTTTTAATTGGGTATTTGGTGTGTGCTGATGTGAGGAACTTGTCCCTCCCCAGGGATCCTTTATGGGGCAATAATGGCGCTGAGAAACAGCCTGGTCTGCTCTCTCCCTGGAAGGCCATAACCCCACATTTGTCCTGAGTGCTTTTCTATTATGCATTGATAGCTAAGCATCAATCAATAGGGGAGGGAAGAGAAAACCCAGCGAAACCAACTTCTTAAGTGTAAAACGCCTCTTAATACCAGAGCTTTCAAACAACTTAACCTGGGTGCTTTTTTTTCTGCTCAGCGTCTTTGAGAAGACAGAAGTGAGGAGAGACGCTGCTGATGTTTTATTCAACAGCAGGGAATGGGTTCAGGGTAAATGTGTGCCACAGCAGCATCAATGGCCTTTTTTAGGCTTTTAGAAAAGTCTGGCATGTGCACTTTTGCATAATAACGTTTGGCAATAACGATTTACCCTAAATGGACTCTTAGAAAATACTTTAGATTTTAGAACACAAACAATAAAGCACTCAATTTGTAAATCAACTATTTATTTAAGTTCTATTGTTAAGTACAATTCTCAAGAGTGAATAGAAATTATCTGGATTTATATACAATGCTCACACTTAAACATAAACCCTTAAAAGGGCAATAAAACATTTTAAGAGTACACATTTTATGCTGAGCTTACATTTCAAACATAATAAAAAAAAAAACATCTGTGTTTAAATGCTATGATTTTATAATCTCTGTATGTTACAAATACATATATCCACTCGGCTGGCCTTCGTAATCTTCATCATCGACATTCTCCTCTTCGCCTGATATTCTATAAGCTCCGTTTTCTTTTTGCCGGAACTCTTTGGCGAGCTGAGAACCTGGAAAATGTAAAGAGAACATGTTTAATTAATTGTAGCAATTATTTATGATGCAAAACAAAAAATAACTATTTATTTTGTTTAATGCACTCTTAAAAATAAATGTTTCAAAGGGGTTTTTCGCAGCACAGAGGAACTATTTTTTGTTCCCTAAAAAACCTTTCAGTGAACAGTTCTTAAAAAAAAACATTTTTTCTTAGTGTGAGGAGCATTTGAAACATCTAAAGAACCTTCTTCCGCTATAAAGAACCTGTTGTTGTTAAAGGTTCTTCATGGAACCACAGATGCCAATAACAAACCTTTATTTTTATTAGCATGTACTATAATTAATATAGCCTACTATACTAAAACATTTTAGTAGATGCTTTTTTAATTAACAGAGTGAAAATGTGGTGAACAGCAATTACCAGCATGCAAATAGGATCTATTAATTAATGCACTAAATAAAGCACAGCACGTTTACTTTTGATCATATTAAGAAAGCTCAGCATTTTCTCAATATTTTTGCCCACAACTTCCTGTAAAACACACACACACACTTGCTATATTTAAATCTTCTCTTTCTATTTTTCTCTATAGCCTCTAAACCTATAGGAAAGAGTCTGTCCTGTGTCCAGAGTCACCTTTCACTACCACCTATCCCAGAGTTCATAGCAGTCGGGACGTTCCGGGAAGCGAGGGATGGGGGGGGGGGGGGGGGGGTCAGGCACTGTTGGTGAAGATAAGGGCCAGTCTAAAGGATCAGACCCCCCAGAGAAAGAGATAACAGCCAGACAGTCACAGCAACGACCTGCCACATAATACACAAGCCCTTCCACCCCTTCTCCCTTTCCCTTCCAAATCTCCCCCCATCTAGGACCCTCTCGACCTCCTGTCATCACCAGCCTTTACGTTCCTGCTGGAGAAAGCCCTCGACTGGTGTACGGTTATCGTCAGCTCTGTCGGATTCTCGGAAGGCCAAGTTCACCTTTAGCGATGAGGAGATGATAAGCTTTGATAGTGGCATATGTGAATCGATCAGCTCCCAGTGTTGGTGCGTTCACATGTCTTTTCTGACCACGCCACAGACCGCAGAGAGAACATGAATAACCTACCAGACCTCTCTCTGCAGTGTGGACGGATATTTTTCAATGTTAAAACAAGACAAATTTTCAAGTTAAACATTTGTTGTTTGCATTAAGTTAAATAGTCTATTAAAATGCTTTGCACTGCAACTAGATGAGGAAATCAACTTGCATGACGGCAAAAGATAAATGCTAGTCAAACACACTCTTTAATATAATAATCAAATTATTTGTTTTTATCAGATTATGTAGTTTCAATCGTGTTTGAAGAGAGTACCAATCAGATATACAGTATATATATATATATAATTAAATAATAATTATTGAATTATATTTATGAATTATATTTCTATAATAATATTTTAAATTAAAAAAATAGTTTTAAAAATAGTTTTGGAAAAAATTGAAATAAGATAAATAAATTGAGAGCAAATGGAAATCTGATTGGTACTATGTTCAAATGAAATTAAAGCAACATAATCTGTGTAGCTACATAAAATGCTTCTGAAACATAATGCATATATTTTAAGTTGATCTTATATGTATAGGTTTTGTGTACATATGTATATGTTATTTTGGCTGCATCTTGGCCAGAACACTCCTGTAAAGGAGATTTTTAATCTCAGAGAGTTTTTTGTTGTTGTTGTCAAATAAAGGTTATAATAAGAATAATAATAAAAATTGTGACTTTTTATATGAATAGAGACTTTTTCAGATTTCTCTTCTGAGAAAAAGACCACAGAAATCTCGTTTATAGAGTTTCACAAGAGATTTCAGCAAGGTGCGCTCAGATTTGCTAAAATACCAAAATCTGAAATCAAAGTCAGAGATCTTAATATGAACTATATTTCTCATCATATTCTTTCCAAAATTGAACTATCTGAGCTGTACTGTCCCATCAACAACGTACTCATTTGTTTCTATTTGTTTAATTTTTCCTAAGGAATTTTATGAGAAACAACTGAGACAACATTGACACATTAAAAGTAACAGTCTCCTGAACAAGTAACTTCTGAACAATAAACAATAATAAAACATGGAAACAGTGTTATCTCTCTGTGTGTGTGTGTGTGTGTGTGTGTATGTGTATGTGTGTGTGTGGAAGTAGCCCCAACAATCATGTTTTTTCAGCTTGTTCACCTCTGGCCTTGTTTTCTAATGGCCGTGTCTGTGGATGAATGTGTTCTCAGACATACCTCCATGTGTAACCTGTAATCTGGCGGAGGCAGACACCTCTCCGAAGGCGTTCCTGGCGGTGCATGTGTACACACCTGCATCGTTCGGCCCAACTCCTTGAATCTGGAGCCAGCCGGTAAATTCAAACCGTCGCGGACCCCCACGGGCCTGTAATTACAAAAACACACACCATTGCACATTTAACAAAACCAGAACTGTTTCTGAGAATGACTGTAAAACCTACTGTTTGAGAGGTCATTTATCTGTTTACACTGTTATTTACTGGCATATGGTTCCACGAAGAACCTTTAACATCCATGGAACCTTTACATTCCACAAAAGCTTCTTAAGATTATTGAAATATTCTTTACTAAGAAAAATAAAATGGTTCTTTATGAACTGTTAAAAATGGTGCCTGTATCATACAAATATATATATAAATATATATATTTTTTTCAAGTTTAACTGTGTTCAAACTTGTCTAAAGATTATGTGACTTTATTATTTTCACCAGGTACAGATTATTTAATGTGCACATACCTGTACAGCTGTGCTTGAATCATCAGCAGGAAAAGAAATAACGTCTCCTTCTTTACTCCACTGGATGGAGGCCAATGGATACGATGACACCTCACAGGAAAAGATGGCATCACTTCCTTTGGTTGTGACGATGGGACGGGGAGCATAAGTGATAACTGGTTCTGTAAAGTTTGCAGAGAATAGACAACTTTGAGCTTTAGAGTAACTGATTATAAAACATATTTTAAGATAAAAAAAAAAAAACATCCTGAAGCAAATCTTTGCTACTGGATGCTTTTTTCACACCAGCTTCTGTATTTACTGTAGCCATTTGTGCTGTGTTTTGATTAGCTTGGTTAATTATTTTAAGGTGTGAGATTGGACACTTACGAGCTGCTAATCTTAAACATGACGGTAAGGTAAATACAAACTTAACGGCTGACTTATTCTGAACAAATGGGTTTTCATTTGGCCTTTTCCATGACAAAACTTTTAAATGTGGTGATTATGTTGGCACTCAGACTCTATCCATGACAATGGTTCCTCCTGAGATGACATTTACATCTATATATACATTTACATTTACATTAGCAGATGCATTCATACCAAACTGATGTGGCCATTACTTTAGCTGAGCAATCACGTACTAGTACTAAAGATAAATATCAAATGCCAGTAAGAAAACAGATGCATTACAATTAAAAATATGTTTAATGGCTGAAGGCCATTAGAAGGGTAAATCGCTGTCAGGACCTATCCCAGTCATATTGTCATCACCAAAAGCAAAAGAAAAATACTCATATTTTTAATGATCTTAGAAATAATTTGTTGAAATAAAAATAAGCTTATTTTGGGATAATTGCAATTGCGACTTTATTTTTATGACAATTAAGCACCCCACCTCAATTCATCAATTTAATATTTAAAGAGATTTATAAAATATAAACTGTAAAATGTAATTGTAAAATAAATATAGAAATAATATAAATGTAATAATTGTTGAGTGTTTATGCATCATTGTAGTATTTGTTGTGCTGCTTATAATCCATGCTAATTTTTATACTATCTGTAATAAATTCAAATGCACTTTAAAAAGTTGCATTAATGAAAATCAATCAAGAATTGTAACAAGAATTACAATTTATCTATATATGTGTATATTAAGATTTAATCATTGTACATTTAGAGATACTCACTTGACTTGCAGGGTCCATGGTGCACCATTGTCAGCATCTGACCTTTGCCTTGCTTGTGTTGGGCCGCCCGAAACTGGCATATATTTTTATATGTCTTTCCATCAGAAGCACAGAGTGCTTCCTGCTTACTGCACACACAGATGGCTCTGGGTTCACCTGTGGGGTTTCTGCGTGGGGCTCTGCAGCGCAGACCTTCAGCACAGCGCCCGTAAAAAGTAGACCCAGATCGGGGCTCCGGGTCACACAGTTGCCCCTCATCGTTTCCACATTCCCAGCAACACCCGCACTGGTCACGAACCAACCCCGCTGGACAACCCTGCAGCTGCCTAACATCTGGACAGCGCTCAGGGTGGCACTTTTTAGGGCATCCCTCGCCTGGTCGAATGCTCTTCTGCCACTCAAAGCGACCGAGGTGCTCCAGATGGAAGGACTCAGATACTGAAACTAGCATCAGCACCAGCAAAACTAGTAAATAAGCCATTGTCTGTCAGGTTAAACTGGTTGAAGTCACCAAAAACAGATGGAAAAAGTACTTGTTTCTGATAGCAGAAGTAGCTTTTATGTTGATGTAGCAGGCCAACAAAAGCAGTCACTAGGCCTGAAAATCCCAAAATACAATGTTTCCAGAATTCTTGTGATCATCAGCAAAGCCTTTTCTCCCTGCTCAGTCCTTAAACTATCCTTACGAACTGAACTGTGTTGCAGTGTCACAAAAGTGCAACAGGCTGAATGAGCAAGAAGGTGGGAAAGAAAACACAGAGGCAGCTCTGGTGACCCTCTCTTAAACTGCAGGGTGCCTCCCCCCCATTTGCCCAACAAAAGTGTAAAAAAGGTGTGAGCTGGGGGATGAGCAACAACCAATCAAAACACTCAATCCTGAGTTAGGGTGGGGGTGAAACCTGAGTTTAAAATCATGGGTTTTAAACCAAACTGGACACAGAAATAGTCCTAAATTAACCCTCACAAACTTGGTCTCAGGTAGTAAATTGTTATTTTTTTGCATACCCTACCCTCCCTGTCTGTTTTCCCACATAATATGTGAGTTAAGTGATAATAAAACATCAATTTATAGAAATGTTTAAAACAATAATGATTTAAATATAGTGAATATATTTGTGTAACTCAGAGCTTATAGCTCACTGGCATTTCCATTCACTTAGAAACATTTTTTAGCCAATCACAAGAGCCGTTAATATCACGGTTATCATGGTGCGTTTTACAGATCTGATTAAAAGTGACTGAGTGGAACTTTGTTGATAAAGCACAAGGGATACGAAGACGAAAGGACGAAAAGACGAAAGAAAGAAAGAAAGAAAGAAAGAAAGAAAGAAAAGGAAACAGTCTGACTTTTTTTGTGTTGTTTAATCACAAATTTGACATTTTAGTTGTTTTGTTGCAGTTGTTGATATCAGACATGCTGAAGAAGTTCAGTAAGGTATTGCGCGTTTATTTAGACATGTTTCTCCAGTCATTCAGTCTAGGTTATTATGTTATTTACTGTTGCTCAAATGCTTTCAACCAGCTATTTGTTATTTTGACCATGTCGATGTGAAATTGTCTGGATTAAAATGATTTGGACCCTGTTTGCACCCGAATTTAGTGTAGAATTTGTGCTTGAACTTTTATTTTTCCATTGTGACACCATTAAATTTTCTTAATTCTATTTCCTATATGCTAGAAATAGTAAGAGATATGATTTGCTAAGTTGCAGGTTGTATGGGGGGGGGTTACTCTAGAGAGCATATATATATATTATATATATATATATATGAAGCGTTCCAATGCAAAAGCCTCTAAAATCCATATTGGACAAAAATGAGATAATGATACTGAGTGAATGCTCTCCACGCATAGTTTATGTTCATCAAGTACTTTCACTTCAAATGCGCTAAATCCCAGCCTCAACCCATTCAGAAGTACCAGTACTTACATAGAGAACTAGTAGCCAGAAAGAAATGCTAATTTTAAAGAAAAACATCAGACGCACTTAGAGGCTTTTGCATCTGAACTCTTCATATATATATACTGTATATATACTGTATATATATATATATGTGTGTGTGTGCGTACGTGTGTGTGTACCAGAGGTGGAAAGTAACGAATTACATTTACTCGCGTTACTGTAATTGAGTAGCTTTTTTGTGTACTTCTACTTTTTAAAGTAATTTTTAAAATCTGTAATTTTACTTTTACTTAAGTATATTTTGTTTGAAGTATTGTACTTCGCTACATTTTAAAACATATTAATTACTGAGTAAAAAAAAAATCGCTCCCTTGAAACTACTGCAGTAAATAATGGGCAGGATAACAAACTGGCGCTAAAATCACAAGAAAGATGCAGACGGACAAGACAGGCGTTCCTGGTGCAGACCCAGCTGAAAACCAAACCCCGTCGTATTCTGCTGAAGTTGAACTCGAAGGAAATGAAGTGAACCCCTGGCCATATTTAATCTCTATTATGCAGTGTAAGCTGTGTTTGCCTAGAGAGACCAAACTAGCAGTTTATAAAATCTCGACATCAACCCTTTGCAAGCATGTAGAGGTAAGTTAAATGCATCATTGCATTGGTGGTTAAAATGAAGCTTAGGCAGTTTAGCAAAAGGTTTTGCACAAATTAGCCAAAAAGACAGTGGTGCAGGGTGTGCGATATCGTCTGCAATAATATAACCATGTGCGATTTTACATTATCAGTATTTAGCCAAAAACCAAACAAAACACTCCTACAGAGTGCCATGAAGCGCATTAGAGTGCGTTCTTTCACTGCGTGATTTAGTCTGTTAAAATGCATTTAGAATAATCACAAAATTGAAGATATAAGGGCAGAAAATGTATATTTAAATAATTTCATATAGTAAATCAATATCACACGTGCCGTTTTTCTCAAAAAAAACAGCATGATTACATATAGATTATTATTTTTATTTTTTTACAACAGTTCAATAAGTTCAACCAATTAAGGTTGCAGTTTCAAAGCGGGTCCCGCCGGAAACTTTGCGTAACGAATACTTCAGTACGAATACGAATACGATGCGATGCAAACGGTTAAATAGGCACGCAAAGAAGTATAGCTACTAATGCAGGTGTGTGAGTTGTTGCCATCTATTTTGGAGTGATTGCAATGTATTCTAAATATAAATTGTTCTGTTGATCAGCGTCTGGAAAGATCATTCACTGGTTTATTAGGAGTTGCCGTTGACGCGCGCAGACGCGGCGCTTTGAATTTGTGCGTTCAGTGAATGACATCGCGTCGGGAGCTGGCTAGCAGAATGACTACAAAAGTAAAAGCAGAGAAGTTTGTATTCAAAGTTAAAAAGCAAACACACTAGAATTTTTTTTAATGGTTCAAATAAAGGTTCTCAGGTGTATCTTCTAAATTCGGCTGATGATTAGGATTACTGGTCTAACATAACACTTATACACTTCAGTTTCAACTAACTACATTTTTTTTCTGCTTAGTAGCGATCGCGTCTTTCTGTTCCACTTGATTTATGTAAATATATGTCATATTAAATGTAACAATGCAATACATAATATATTATTGATATTAATAATATGATAATATCTGTGGTCAATACTGATTAAATGGGATGGGGAAATCCTGCCCATACCCAGCTAGGAAAAAAATTATAAAAGCACTTACTGAAGTGATATTTTGGAACTGTGATTAAATTAAATAAAACAGCAAAACAACAACAACAACATCTTCATCAAACAAGAAAGAGATTACATTAGATAAAGTGTGATGAATATGTACATACAGTACCGGTCAAAAGTTTGGATCCATTATTATTTTTAATGTTTTTGAAAGAAATGTCTTATGCTCATCAAGCTTGCATTTATTTTATCAAAAATACAGAAAAAAACCCCCAGTAATATTCAGCAAGGATGTGTTAAATTGATAAAAAGTGATAGTAAAGACTGATATTGTTATAAAAGATTTATATTTTTATTTTTAAACATCTTTTTAATAATCAAAAAATTCTGAAAAAAGTACATTAAGCACTGTTTCTTGATAATAAACCAGCATATTAGAATGATTTATGTAGGATCATGTGACACTGAAGACTGGAGTAATGGCTGATGAAAATTCAGTTTTGCATCACAGAAATATATTTTAAAGTAAAATAGCATTATTTTAAATTTTTATAATATTTCACAATATTGTTGTTTTTTTCTGTATTTTTGATCAAATAGGCTAAATCCAGGCTTGGTGAGCATAAGAGACTTCTTTTAAAAACATTTACAATAGTAATGTTTCCAATTTTTTGTACTGTATAAGTAAAAATATTCCAAATTAATTGTTGTATAAATAAAAAGGTTAGGAATAATATTTGTTTCAAGTGCTTTTTATTGGGGGTGGGGGCCTCCAACATGAATTTTGCCTAAGGCCTCCTAATGTCTTGAAAAAGCCCTGCCTGAATGAATCAACTGTTTAAATGATTCGGTTCAGTCGCAATGACTCAATTATAACAGTGACTTGGTGACACCTACTGGCGGTTTTAATTTCACATTTAAAGTATCTTTTGATTTTTTTTATAATTTCAAATGAGTATGTCTTATATATCAAAATATTATTTCTGCATTTGTAACTGCAGGTTAAATGCATTCATGTCCTGCATTAAACAGTGTGTAAATACATCTAAATGCCACTTCAGATGAAGCTTATGTTTCAAAGTTCAAAGATGAATTTTGTTGATATTGATTTAATTTGCCTGGTAACAGCCCAAATGTCTTATTATTCTAAATAACTGATTCCTTTAATTAAAAACAACTAGTTTGAGATTTATAGGCCTATCCCAGGGGTGTCAAACTCAGTTCCTGGAGGGCCGAAGTCCTGCAGAGTTTAGTTCCAACCCTGCTCCACCACACATACCATGTAGTTTTCAGATAATCCTAAATGATTAGATTAGCTGCATCAGATGTGTTTAATTATGATTATATCTAAACAGTGCAGGGCTGTGGCCCTCCAGGAACTGAGTTTGACACCCTTGGTCTATCCCATTTTTGCCTCTCTCCCACTGTTAAAATGTAACTAAGTAATTTTTACTCTGAGTAAATTTTAAACGAGCTACTTTTTACTTTTACTTGAGTAGATTTTTAGACTGGTACTTTTACTTGTACTTAAGTAAAATTTCATTAATGTAATGGTACTTTTACTTGAGTAAAATATTTTCATACTCTTTCCACCTCTGGTGTGTACATATGTATGTACGTATGTGTATATATAATGTACATGTATATATATAGCGTGAAGTGTGAAGACAGATTAAAAGTCACAAAACTCAACATTTTGATTAAGAGGGGACTAAAAAACATTAAGCAGATTTGTTGTTCCAGGCCTACATGAAAAACAAAACGGTCCCCCATTACAAACGAGCTTATCTGTGCTGTGAAAGAAAGTGAGAAGACATTTAGCTCCTCTCTCTCTCACTAATGTCCTTAGTTTATCTGCTGCTCTCACCTCGCCACGTTAAGCCAAAACAAACAATTAGTCGGCCATTAAGGGCCCATTGTTAATTGTAAATAATCCATCATTAATATTGATTAGCTGTGGCGAGCAGATCTCATTCACTTCTTACCTCCTAATGAGTGGGTCTTAGTGGGCTAATTGCTTCAGGCTATTTCTATTCAACGCCGGAGAGGCTGCAGCAAACTCTCGAGTGTGCCTTGAGTTTTACTATTAACTAACACAGATTGAACGTCCATGATAAGATCAGACCCCACTCCAATTAACTTTCTCTGAGAATCTTTCCCAAGGTTACAATGTGCTTTTCCTATAATTCTCTGAAAAGCACCATAAACGCAGGCCATATGACTTGCATAACTCAAGTCTTCTGAATGTAGAGCACAGGACATATAGACCATTGTTATGGTGGTAGTTCTTTTTTTTTTTTTTTTTTGGACCTTGACAGCTCCAGTGTGTGATGACATTTTCATTGTTTGATTAACCTTTAAGGACTTTAACTGAAAAATACATGCTGTCACTTTAATTAGATAGCCTTCAAAGACTGTATACAGTATTTCTGTAAATGCACTGTTAGAAAGTAATACTCAACCTGAGACTGTAACGTCACAAGTTTTTGCTTGAAGGCAAACCACCAGCTGTCTGTAATTGTGTAAACTCTTGAGTTGACAGCAACAAAAGATTTCACATTTTCTCCCCATATGTGAGTTAGTGGAGCATGATGTCTGTTGAAGTTTTAAATATGTTGTCAAAGTCAAAAATGTAAGCAAAAAAATCTAAAAATGAGCTTCATTTCTTTACTAATATTTCTTAAAAGATATGCCACTTTCTCACAAAAGAAATGTATGTATTTGTCATCAATTTTATATACCAATTGCAAATGTTTAAGAAATTAAGAAGGGATATTAAGATTTTTGCACTTATTTTTCATGACAAGACATTGTGTGCGTGTGTGTGTGTGTGTGTGTGTGTGCGCGCGTGTGCGTGTGTGTGTAATTTCCATTATTCTCAATGTTAATTCTTATTATACTCATTAATGTAATAGAGCATTTCTCAGTGTTATTGTATTTGTTTTATTATTTAAAAAAATAAGCTGATTAAAATCAACATATTAAATTCAAGGCACTAGAAAAAATATGAATACTTCACCTCAGAATTTATTGTGCCTTCATGGAAATATTATAGTGGATAAAATGCAGGTGCATCTCAATAAATTAGAATGTCGTGGAAAAGTTCATTTATTTCAGTAATTCAACTCAAATTGTGAAACTCGTGTATTAAATAAATTCAATGCACACAGACTGAAGTAGTTTAAGTCTTTGGTTCTTTTAATTGTGATGATTTAGGCTCACATTTAACAAAAACCCACCAATTCACTATCTCAACAAATTAGAATATGGTGACATGCCAATCAGCTAATCAACTCAAAACACCTGCAAAGGTTTCCTGAGCCTTCAAAATGGTCTCTCAGTTTGGTTCACTAGGCTACACAATCATGGGGAAGACTGCTGATCTGACAGTTGTCCAGAAGACAATCATTGACACCCTTCACAAGGAGGGTAAGCCACAAACATTCATTGCCAAAGAAGCTGGCTGTTCACAGAGTGCTGTATCCAAGCATGTTAACAGAAAGTTGAGTGGAAGGAAAAAGTGTGGAAGAAAAAGTTGCACAACCAACCGAGAGAACCGCAGCCTTATGAGGATTGTCAAGCAAAATCGATTCAAGAATTTGGGTGAACTTCACAAGGAATGAACTGAGGCTACAGTTGTCATATTCCTCTTGTTAAGCCACTCCTGAACCACAGACAACGTCAGAGGCATCTTACCTGGGCTAAGGAGAAGAAGAACTGGACTGTTGCCCAGTGGTCTAAAGTCCTCTTTTCAGATGAGAGCAAGTTTTGTATTTCATTTGGAAACCAAGGTCCTAGAGTCTGGAGGAAGGGTGGAGAAGCTCATAGCCCAAGTTGCATGAAGTCCAGTGTTAAGTTTCCACAGTCTGTGAAGATTTGGGGTGCAATGTCATCTGCTGGTGTTGGTCCATTGTGTTTTTTGAAAACCAACATCACTGCACCTGTTTACCAAGAAATTTTGGAGCACTTCATGCTTCCTTCTGTTGACCAGCTTTTTAAAGATGCTGATTTCATTTTCCAGCAGGATTTGGCACCTGCCCACACTGCCAAAAGCACCAAAAGTTGGTTAAATGACCATGGTGTTGGTGTGCTTGACTGGCCAGCAAACTCACCAGACCTGAACCCCATAGAGAATCTATGGCGTATTATCAAGAGGAAAATGAGAAACAAGAGACCAAAAAATGCAGATGAGCTGAAGGCCACTGTCAACGAAACCTGGGCTTCCATACCACCTCAGCAGTGCCACAAACTGATCACCTCCATGCCACGCCGAATTGAGGCAGTAATTAAAGCAAAAGGAGCCCCTACCAAGTATTGAGTACATATACAGTAAATGAACATACTTTCCATAAGGCCAACAATTCACTAAAAATGTTTTTTTTTTTTTTTATTGGTCTTATGAAGTATTCTAATTTGTGAATTGGTGGGTTTTTGTTAAATGTGAGCCTAAATCATCACAATTAAAAGAACCAAAGACTTAAACTACTTCAGTCTGTGTGCATTGAATTTATTTAATACACGAGTTTCACAATTTGAGTTGAATTACTGAAATAAATGAACTTTTCCACGACATTCTAATTTATTGAGATGCACCTGTATATAAAAATATATATATAATGCAAAATATAGTTTCTTATCGTGGTGTTCTGTATTTTGGACAGAAATATTATCCTTTTTTTGCACATGTTAGTGACTGAAGAAACTTTTACAGGATATACCAGCAATGGAAATGTAGTTTATCATAACGCAATAAATGAAAGTTATTCTGAATAAAACAGAATGTATCAACAATGCAGAATTATCAGATTGTCTCACCCAAAGAAATACAAATCTTACCAATCAAATATTCTTTAAAAAACATTTAATCGCAATTAGAGACCCATGAAAAGAAAAGAAAACAAAACTTGATATGTAAATCATTCTTATTCATGTCAATTTCTGTTGTCTGTTTTGCAGTGTAATGGGTACTTTGCTCTTGTGATTTATTTTCAAGTGGACAGGCATGTCAGTTTCATGAAGATCAATTGCTTTATCCTGTCTGTCTGTCTCTCTCATGTGTCTCACACACACACTGTCTCACAGTCTTCGTGGAGCCTCCGCAAATTCAATTCCTTTATAACAATGATGTCACCAAGCGGAGGTCACATGTGGAGCAAATGCTTGTAAATCCAAATGGCTGTATAGTGTATTAAACAGGGCCAACAATGGAATTACAGGAGGTGAAGCAGGGGAGAGGTTCAGCTCACCTCGGGGATTAGATATATTGTTTGTGATAACACTGAAGCTATGAATCAGCGCAGTGTGAGCCCTTATCATGGGCCTTTAAATTATGATCAATAGGATCTTTATTTCACTAATTTACAATTTAAATGCTGTAGTTTGATAAGTTCCTCTACAAAACTGTGAAATCACCTCACAGCAAAAGCAGTCAGGGATTGTTTAACATTTCATATCAGACAGACAGACAGATAGATACAGATCGACAGACAGATAGATAGACAGACAGACAGACAGACAGACAGACAGACAGACAGACAGATAGACAGACAGACAGACAGACAGACAGACAGACAGACAGACAGACAGACAGACAGACAGACAGATAGACAGACAGACAGATAGACAGACAGACAGACAGACAGACAGTCAGACAGACAGACAGACAGACAGACAGACAGACAGACAGACAGATAGATAGATAGATAGATAGATAGACAGACAGACAGACAGACAGACAGACAGACAGACAGACAGACAGACAGACAGACAGACAGACAGACAGACAGACAGACAGACAGACAGACAGACAGACAGACAGACAGACAGACAGACAGACAGACAGACAGACAGACAGACAGACAGACAGTCAGACAGACAGACAGACAGACAGACAGACAGACAGACAGATAGATACAGTAGATAGATAGATAGATAGATAGATAGATAGATAGATAGATAGATAGATAGAATAGGTGATAAAATAAAATAAAAAATATTGAGTAATATTTAATATGCCATATTGAGTTGCACATTGTTTTCTTTAGAAAAAATGTTTAATAAAACTTTGTATATATACAAAATATGTATTTTGTGTATATACACTCACAACTTATTTATTTATTCATTCATAGATTCATTCATTTTTTGAGGACCTGAGGGTTGTGAGCCTCAACTTAGAGTTGAATTCAGATTTTTACTAGATGTAGTAAATCAGAATTAAATTTCAAATGTGATTGGAGGGAAGTAGAATAAAAATAAAAATAAACTTTTAAATATATATAAAAAAGAGATATGTCATCTGAGAAAAACCTGAGAAATTGCTAGTAAATTTCACAAACTGACACACAGAAACAGCAACACTGAATTAAACATGACATTTTGAACTAGAAAAACTTAAATAGTATTTTGTTGTAAAAAATATAATATGTTTTATTTATCTTTTAGAGCTGCTTTACAGTAAATCTCAACTGTCTATGGCTATTTTTCTATTTATCACTGTAAACATAATACAATGTAAAGTGCTAAGGAAATAACTTGACTTTATTTACTACACTAAAATATATTTTTTACAGTGTACTGTATATTCATATAGGCCTACCATATATACTTCTGTTGTACTGTAAGGTAGTTGTTTTTGTCATGGTGCTCTTGCAAAGCACATATTCATAACTCTCTTGTTTTGTTCTCCCATATAAAGATGCATTTCCTTGAGAAAGCAATATAAATCCCATTCAGCACATCACCTGCTGTGAAATCACAGTACGATGTTTTGTCGGGCCGTGTACGCATGCTGTGTTGAAGGTATTGAGTTTAGCTTAATGGATTTTGGAAAATATTTCCATTGACATTTTTGAATTGTATCTTAATTTACTTGCATCGTGTAGCCTGTTAGCGAAGGAAACAAGAATATTAAACAAAACAAGTCAAATACATCAGCGCAATCATTTTCTCCAGCCCATCTTTGCAAAATACACCAATCCACATTTATGGCACTTTCATTATCCATTATTTCCCATATTATGAAACACCTTATAACCTGTCAAGTCTTTTATCTCACCAGGCAGGTACTTAACTTCAGCGTTATTAACACAATCCAACTGCCGTAGACTCACCACAGGATGCTTTTCCTGCAAAGTGCACCCCTTGATTTCTTTTTAAATTGTTTTAAAGTGCCTTTATTTTCCTTCGACAGACATTAGCCTCACAGCGTTAGCCACGACTTCAGGACTTGGCACGCTAGGACATCGAAATGGTCAATCAGAGCAAGTAATATTGGTCAGGGTGGTTGATTCAGTCTCTTTGTAATCTTCCAGTCCGCTTGAATTGCTGAGACGGACCATTTAAGCAGCATAATTCCATCATTTTAATAGTTTTAATGCTCAACAGGTACACAAATCTGGGCAGTGTTTGCTGTGTTTCCCAAAAGTCACACCCTGTGCCAAGCTGGACTTGAATAATTGAAGTGGTTTTGTGTGCACTCATTCATCTGAAGTGCTCTCTCATAAGTCTTTCTCCAGAGACAGATTTGAGCGGGAAAAGGCGGCACTGTTCCTGCATTAATGAGAAGCTCTTTGCTGCATCCCAACTGGACTCTGTAAAGAATGCTGTACGACCCAACATTACACAGTTTTTACAGCCATTTATCACATCAACCACAACTGACATACGTATGTGTGTGTGTGTTCATATTTTGATCATAAATACTTCTCAGTATACACATTTTGATATTCAAAGACCTTTTTTGGATTTATTTCACATAAAGCTATGGATTTGAACATTTTAGGCTATCAACATTTTTCTTCAGTGACGTAAATATTCAATTTTCCCACTCCTCTATGACAATGAAAAGAACACATCTTACTAAAAGGACCTGATGTGGCCACCATACTCATAATACACTCATAAATGGACATTTTAGACAGGAAAACATAGCCTCATATTAAGGCCTTTAAATACAGAGGATGTGTAACGAAAGCCTTAAAGCTGGCTGAAAAATTTGATTTTTTTTAAACAAAATTAGGTCTATTGAATTTGTTTACCAGTTGTTTACAAGATTTTAAGATGAAATAATTAATATGATGTGTGAAGAAAATAGATAGAAATCAAGGTAAATATCACTTGTGAACATAACATTTTCATTGGCCATTTTTACCAATTCAACCTGAAAAAAAAAGTGTACATAATAAATAAAATAATGGTTATGAAATTATAGGCCAGACAAGTGAGTCTGTCATTTTGTTCCAACACATAATGCTATTAAACACAACATCTTAAAACATCAACTGAGATGGTAGTGGAAATAACATTGTGGTGAATTGTTAGTATACAAATGCAAGAAACTAGTGAGAAAAGTGTAAACAAATTAATAAATACATACATAACTAACTAAATAAATAAATAAATACATAATAGTGCTGGGCAATGATTAATCACGATTAATCACATCCATCGTACTGTGTATATTTATTACGTAGCCTATATATAAACACACACACATACAGTATATATTTTAAAAATATTTACATGTATTTACATGCATATATTTATATTCATATCATTTCTATTATATATAAATATATTTAATATATAAACATAACATATTTTTCTTAAATATATACATGCATGTATACATAATAAATATATACAGTACTACACACACATATATTATGTACACAAAAACTTTTATTTTGGATGCGATTAATCGCGATTAATCATTGCCCAGCACTAATATATTTTACAAACACACACACACACATTTATACATATATATATATATATATATATATATATATATATGTATATGTATATATTTATGTATGTGTGTGTGTATATATATATATATATATATGTGCACTGAAATGGACACCCGACGAACACAGAGGACGTCCTGACGCAGGCCAGCACCAGAACTTCTACTGTTACACAAACTTTGCTTTCGCCCCGTCTAAATCAAACCCCTTTACCAGCATCTGCCATCTGTTCCAGGAGAATCTGTTTCACTCCCCGAGCCAAGCAAGGCCGTTATTGGTCCTAATGGCGCTATCAGCTAAGCCGCTAAACCCAATTACTGCTTAAAAAGGGAGGCCACCCCAGCTAATCATGGCCGCCTAACCTGATTTGGCTGTGATGAAGAGATGGGATAAAGATCAGTTAATGCAGGGAGAATGATCTCACAAATACAAAAAACTCAATTCATTTCTCTGGGAGGCCAATCTGTCCGATTCAGCGCTAATGGAGTGGAGTTTCATTAGACTCGAGGCGTGCTGCTCGCTCTTATCAGCCTGATGACAAATAATATCAAATAAGGGTGATCTTCATTAGGGACATGTGTCTCAAAAAGCTTCGATTTGTGAGGGGTTCGAGCTAAATGTGTTAATATACTGATCGGGACATAATGATGGTGGAACATGACCAACATGGAAGTTTATAAAGTGTAATAGTGTCTAAAGGGAATATTTGAACAAAGCCTATGTTTTAACATGTATTTGTGTATCACAGACATGAATGATACCTTTAAGTAGCTTGTTCAAAAGAGTGAAGTTTTTGAAGAAACTTTCTTAAAAAAAAAAATTTAAATAACAAAGGACAGATGTGAAAATCATCGAGATTTGGGCCTGGAAGTAACCACCTGCCTAGCAACCTCATAGCAACACATTCAGAACAACAACAACATAGCAACATCTACACACTTATATTTATTATGCTTTTAGTAATAATTAATTTACTTTTACTTGCTACAACAAAATCTGTGTGCACACTTTTCTATTAATTAAAGCAAGGGGTTTAGATGCCATAGACCACCAGATATGATCCATATATTCAATTGTGTAAAAAAATGCATATTATAAATTTGGAAAATATTTTTTTTTTTATTGGGTTACAATATTATGCATTCTTTTCATATTATAAATTTTGATTGAATAATATTTATTTTTTTATTGGATTACAATATTGTGTGTGTGTGTGTGTGTGTGTGTGTGTGTTCCTGTAAACCTTTTCCACTGGGTTGTAATTTGTTTTTTTTTAATTTTCAAACTTTTTAACTATATTTCAAATTTTTTCAAACTTGTTAAAAACTGGTTTCTAGCCGAACAGAAGCATCCTTGTTTTGCCTTATGGTGAACATCTTCAAACGTCAGCTTGTTTCCTGTGTGGTTAAAGTCAAGTCCTCTTAACACACTGTTAACCACACCATCTGTTAATAGGTCTGGTCCGACAGCGCGTGTGCGTGCGTGTTCACCTGAGGCTACAAATTCATTTATTGGTCCGCTCTCATCTGCAGCCCTGCAGTAAGTGTGAGATGTGCATGAGGCTGCGGGGCTGAAGGGCAGGTCTGGCCTAACAGAGCCGGGCCAGGCCTTACAGACGGACATTAGGCCAAACCAGAGTTAAAATCCTATTAGTTTCAGCTGGGAATCAGATTATCGTCGTCGAGAATCACTCGTCTGGCAACTAGGGTCTAATTTACGCCAATCAACAGCAATTATTGAGGGGAAGGGGAGCATCTATTAGGGAAGCTCATCCACTTAGGCTAATGAATGGGGCAGATTCAATCTCTTACTGAAGAGACGTATTTGGGAACCGCAGCTGGGGGCGAATGCACTGCATTCAAGGGGCACCACTGTTATCTGACTCTGTTTGTGTGTGTCTGTGTTTGTGGACTACATTCATTCATATAGTGAGTTTTATTATAGATGGCAGCCGTATAGATCAGACGTTTCAGTTTTTAGGATTGTGTAGTATATTGCCTTTGCAGTATACTTGGATCAATATATGACAAACTGTGTTATTTGCTTTGTCAATATACTGTCAAACTGTTCATGAGAGAGATGTGGTTTGCTACAGTTAATGTACCCTGCTCTGACTTATTACCTAGAAGGAGAAAACGTAGGAAAAATAAAGCATTTAGCATTTTATTGTTTTATTAATTAATTTAATGGTTTTAATTTATAAAATAATATGGAGGGCTAACAAAAAGTCATTGATAGGACATGACAGCCGAGGTTCTGTTTTGAGAGTTTGAGTTGGAAAGATAACATTGGGAAATAAGAAGGAATGTGCTGCCCTCTATTGTTTGAACCCGCAAGTGTTTCTTGCACAAAATTAATTTCTTACAAAAATAATAGCCTATAGAATTTCGTACACAATGCAAATGTGTTTTTCCCCTACAGGAAGATTTTTTTATTTTATTTATTTTTTAGCAGAATTACAAGTCCATATCTCACATTTTTTACTTTTCTGACAGAACTGCAATAAAAAATAGTGACATTTGTGCGATAAACCCAGATTGTGAGCTAATAAGTCGCACCCTTTTATTATTATTATTATTATTTTATAATAAAAAACTTCGATACTAGAGTCCTAATACTGTAATAAAAAATATATAATAAAAAAAAAAAAACGTAAATAAGTTGTAAGTTCGTCTTATAACAATACATATTTTTCAACATGTCTATTTTTGTGTTAGTTTAATGAAGGTTATTAAAGGTTGTCAGACTGTATCGTAGTTCATATTCCATAACGCAAGATGTCAGCCTTTAACTAAAAAATGCGCCTAGAAAAGCAAGTGAATAAGATGAAGCTGAAAGGTGAGTTGTCCTTTGAAAACTCAAGAGGAACATAGAAGCTATACTTACCAGCTCGTCCACTCTTCACTATATAGTAGCAGTTATCAAATAAGCAATGAGGACGCTGGACATTTACTCTAGGGCTTATAACTGAAATGGTTAATACATAACAGTAATTAAGACACTTATTTTGCAAAATAACACATAGATAAATATTTATAGTATTTATATTAAATATCGGTTTCGTTGTATTAATGAAAACTGTTCTGTATCAAACAATAGCCTATATTTATTATTTGGTGGTGTGCATTATTAAATATTGAGTAATATAATTATTGTGTAAAATCCAGTAAATCGATCCTCAACATCTAAGGACCAATCAGATGCGCTACTGCGAAGCACGTGACCTAACACGGAAATAGCTCTGGAGTGTCTAATCTCTCGTGAAGTTCTTTGTTCCCCATCTAGAAACATCAGCAGCGTCTCAACATGGCGAATAACAGCACAGGCTAATAACGAGCTAGCGTCTCTCCCCTCTCATCTGCCATTAAAGTCTGAAGAATAGTATGCAGCAGCCTTTGAAAATATCCCAGAAAGAGTTTAAATAATGGAAACGCGGGGGATTGAGCAGATGTTCGACTTCCAGCGGTAATTTACTCACATTCCAAGCTTGAAATGATAACAGTTGCAAAGCTAATATAATTAGCCGTAGCATGTTCAACATCAAACTCACAAAACACAAGCGTATAAAGTCTGTTAGAGACTGTTGAATGATCTTCAGATACATGCATATGCGAATGGATAGTCGATGAATATTTTCTGATTATTTTTGCACTTGTGTAATTTAATACACCGTATTTGCCATAAAGGTTATTCAAACAGTTTCGAATAGCACTACATGGTTTATGAGAGTATTGCAGTACACAAAAAGTCTGGCTGTGTTTATATTTCATAAAAATATGTTGCATAATACACAGATAGCCTTAATATTTGGGGTTGTTAATGTCAAAAGCCTTTTGCATAAAACTGATCTAATGAAAAATATTAATGCATAATCGTATATTAGATAATTTTCTCTCTAAAAAAAAAAACAGGGGTTTCCGCATAACACATGTTTCTTAGGTTTGTCTTTCTGATCTCTTTGAGTAACAAACATGACCGCAGAAATGAAGCACTGGTTTGTAAACATTATTTGAAATGTGTGCACTGCTGAGGTCTCTGACATGGAGAGATGGATGTTAGTTTCTGGCAAACGATTCTTGTCATAAATAGATCCTGAAGCTGGTTGCTATTCCTGTCATCTCTTTCCACAGGTTACCAAATGATCGCTTCATCCTGCTGTTGTTGTTGCTGTACTCCCCTGTTGGTGTGTGTTTGATGCTACTGCGAATATTTATTGGTGTCCATGTGTTTCTAGTGAGTTGTGCACTACCTGACAGTATTGTCAGAAGGTAAGATGCCACACTGGAACGTTTATAGATAGTAAAATTCAGAACAGCAAAAGACTGAGTTTTAGCAATTTTTATGTGCTTTTTTTATTTTATTAGTTTTGAGCGTTTTAAAATATTTCTGTTTAGCTTTAAGTATTTAAAGTATTTTAATTTTTTTACTTTTGTATATTTTATTTACTGTTTATTTTTATTCCTGAACTTTTGATAGTTTTAGTTAACAATAATAACACTGCTGCAATGTGGCATTCTCAAGCTTTTTTCTTTTTTTTTTTGAACAGCATTCATATTTTCACCCCTGGCAAAAAATATGGAATCACCACACTTAGATGTTGTTTAACCAATTTTTTTACTTCATATCGAAAAAACGAATCACAGATATAACACAAAACAATTTTTGTTTAATAATTCAACATTCTGGTTATGTGAAACATACCTAAAAAAAAAAAAAGATATTAAACTTCTTTAATTAATGAACATTTGTTTTCCATATCAAGTAGAGGAAAAAGTTCCATTTTTCTTTTAGTAAAATGGAAACTAAAAGAATTTCAAATCACATGAGCCAATAATTTATTCTCAATAGAACATAGATAACATAGCATGTTTAAACTGAGAAATTTTATGCACAAAAAATGAGCTCATTTCAAGTTTGATGCCTGCTACAGGTCTCAAAATAGTTGGGACGGGGCATGTTTACCATGGTGTAGCATTTCCTCTTCTTTTCAAAACAGTTTGAATACGTCTGGGCATCGAGGGTTATGAGTTTTGGTGTTGGAATTTGGTCCCATTCTTGCCTGATATAGGTTTCCAGCTGCTGAAGAGTTTGTGGTTGTCTTTGACGTATTTTTCATTTAATGATGCGCCAAATGTTCTCTATAAGTGAAAGATCTGGACTGCAGGCAGGCCAATTCAGCACCCGGACTCTTCTACTACGAAGCCACGCTGTTGTAATAGCTGCAGTATGTGGTTTTGCATTGTCCTGCTGAAATACACGTAGTCTGGAGGGGAGCATATGTTGCTCTAAAACCTTTATATACCTTTTAGCATTCATAGTGCCTTCCAAAACATGCAAGCTGCCCATACCGTATGCACTTATGCACCCCCATACCATCAGAGATGCTGGCTTTTGAACTGAACGCTGATAACACGCTTGAAGGTCTCACTCCTCTTTAGCCCGGAGGACACGGCGTCCGTGATTTCCAACAAGAATGTCAAATTTGGACTCGTCTGACCATAGAACACTTTTCCACTTTGAAACAGTCCATTTTAAATGAGCCTTGGCCCACAGGACACGACTGCGCTTCTGGACCATGTTCACATATGGCTTCCTTTTTGCATGATAGAGCTTTAGATGGTACGGCGGATTGTGTTTACCGACAGTGGTTTCTGGAATTATTCCTGGGCCCATTTAGTAATGTCAATAACAGAATCATGCCGATGAGTGATGCAGTGTCATCTGAGGGCCCGAAGGTCACGGCATCCAACAAAGATCTTAGGCCTTGTCCCTTACGCACAGAGATTTCTCCAGTTTCTCTGAATCTTTTGATGATGTTATGAACTGTAGATGATGAGATTTGCAAAGCCTTTGCAATTTGACTTTGAGGAACGTTGTTTTTAAAGTATTCCATGATCTTTTTATGCACACTTTCACAGATTGGAGAGCCTCTGCCCATCTTTACTTCTGAGAGACTTGAAGACATCCCTTTTATAGCTAATCATGTTACAGACAATTAATGTCAATTAACTTAATTAGTTGCTAGATGTTCTCCCAGCTGAATCTTTTCAAAATGTCTTGCTTTATTAGCCCTTTGTTACCCCCGTGCCAACTTTTTTGAGACCTGTAGCAGGCAGCAAATTTAAAATGAGCTAATTTAGTGGATAAAAGTGTAAAATTTCTTAGTTTAAACATTTGTTATGTTCTCTATGTTCTATTCTTGTGAATAAAATATTGGCTCATGTGATTTGAAAGTCTTTTAGTTATTCAAATTTATAAAACGTCCCAACATTTCCGGAATTCGGGTTGTAAATGAGTAGGGAAATTTGGTTGTTTTCTTCAGGCACCATACAAAAGTTCCAGCATCTGCTTGCAGATTCGTGATTCATCACTGAATATCACTTTCATCCAATCGTCCACACTCCATGACTGCTTCTCATTAGCCCACTGTAACCTTGTTTTCTTCTGTTTAGGTGTTAATGCTGGTTTTCATTTGGCTTTTCTATATTTAAATCCCATTTAATTTAGCCGGTTTCTTACAGTTCTGTCACACACATTGACTCCTGTTTCCTCCCATTTGTTTTTCATTTGTTTCATTGTGCAATTTCTATTTTCAAGGCAAATTGCTTTGAGTTTTCTATCCTGACGCTTTGAGGTCTTCCTTGGTCTGCCTGTATGTTTTTTTTTTTTTTTTGTAACCTTTCCATTTTGTTTATACTTGCACCAAATTTTAGAAACGGCTGACTAGGAACGTCCAACTTTTGCCACACTCCTTGATGATTTCCTTGAAGGATTTTTATAATCCTTTCCATTGTTTCAACAGACAGCTCTCTTGTTGGGCCATGTTTCCTTTCAATTAGCCATGTCCAACAGCTCGTTAAGGTCTGGAAGCACACTCTTTTAACTGCTGACTAATTAGCATTTTAAAAATGTGCCGTATTTATTTCAGAAATGCAAATTACAAACTGATTCCATATTTTTTTCCTCAACATTGAATGATTCCATAATTTTTCCTCTACTTGATATGGAAAACAATTTTCCATTAATTAAAATGTTTTAATTTAATTTGTTTGAGGTATGTTTCACAATGGAGAAGTATATTATTATTACACATGCAGATTTTTTTTTTTTTTTTTTTTTTTTTACTTTTAAAACTTAATTTATCACAGATAGGATATTTTATTAAGCTTCAAACAAGCTAAAAGGTGTTAAAAAATGGCAACTAACTTTTCCCAATACATTTAATGTTTGTTACTTTTGGTTTGGCCTATTTTGTTTTTGCATTTGGACGTGTTTTTAGAATTGCTGGTTACACATTTGTCTTTGTTGTTATAGGTTCATAGTGAGAATAATGTGTTCAGTGTTGGGTCTGCATGTCCGGCAGGACAGTCCACGCTTATGGGACAAAACCGCCCGACTTTACATCTGCAATCACGTTACACATTTTGACCACAATATTATCAACCTTCTTACCTCCTGTAACACGGTAAGTGTATATGTGTGTTTCAGTGTTTTCCCAGCGTGATGTAATCTTTTTCTCCTCCTCATCCTCTGCTCTGCCCTTGACCTCTCTGTCTTTTGGTTCTTTCATTGGTTTACTCACACAATGAGGTCTATTTCTCCTTTGGCAGCTGTGCTGACTTAAAGGGGTCATATGATGCTTTTTTAAAGATCATTATTTTGTGTATTTGGTGTAACAGAATATGTTGACATGCTTTAATGTTCAAAAAACACATTATTTTTCAAATACTGTACATTATTGTAGGTACGCTATGCCCCGCCTCTCTCAAACGCTTCGTTTTCTACAAAGTCCCTCCTTCCAACAAGCGCAGTCTGCTCTGATTGGCCAACTGACCCAGTGCATTGTGATTGGCCGATCACCACAAGCACTCGTTGGAAATGTAACGCCCCTTTCCATAATCGCGAGCTTCAGCTTTCAAAATAAAAGTAAAGACAGTTAATAATGTCCTTAGTTTTACCATCAGTTCAAGCCCGAGAGGGGAACAGAGTCGCGTGAGAGACAGTGATGAAGCTCGTATGTGTTTGTACGCAAGCCGCGATTAAGACAGCTGACTCCACTGTGACACTCTCTCTCTCTCTCTCTCTCTCTCTCTCTCTCTCACACACACACACACACGACGCACAACTCCGCATTTGAGCAGTCAGTAGCAAATACTTAAACTAATAACAAAACATACAGTCGCTGATTCAGAAGCGTCAGATTGTTATAGCAAAGTCAGAATTACCTCCTCTCCTAGGTTCACGAAACGGTCATCCATAAAATGCGTTGTGATAACATCTGGGTTGTGCTGTTCTGTTGTAAGTAATCTTAATGATTCCTAAATGCATCTACTTTCAGAAGGCCAAATAAAGTGCTTTTGCTTTCACCTAGAAACACACAGCGTCTCCCTGACATGACTGCATCAACACTACTGCTGTTACTGAAACCACGCCTTCTTTCTTTGCGTGAACATTTGGGCGGCATTACGCAAATATTACCACATCGTGACGTAGACATGTGGGGGCGTGTTTGTATGAGCCGTTTTAGGGGCGCGTGGCAGAGTCTTAACTTTGATAAAGAATATCTCTTTGGTTTTGAGACTTTAGTCTTTGCAACTTCAGGGATCTTATATATGCACAATCAGCTTGTAACACTCCAAAGAGAAAGCAAAGCTTGAAATCGCATCATATGACCCCTTTAATGTTGGGCCAGAGGCCAGTGAATGAGGTTTAGTTCTCTCTGTTTGCTTACTTCAAATGTTTCACTTTGTTTGTTTGTAGGGCAGCAGGAATAACTTATACATTTTTAAACGTTAAGTCATGCTTGAATTCCTGTCTGCATGAGTTGACCTAGGATTTAGTTAGAAAATAAATGTATGTATTATATATTTTCAATGTATATTTTGGTTATAAATAACTTAATGTAACTGTACATTGCAATAAACATAAAACTGAAGATTCACAGTTAGTGTATTGTCATTAAATTATTATAATATTAAATATATAATATACATTATATATTATACGTAATATGTAATTTACACATGTACACAGCTATTAAAATTTACATTATATGCTCAGCATCGGCATGAATTTAGTTTATTTACTAGGTTTCAAGTTTGGGTTCAGAAATATTTTAATATTTTCATAATATTTGTATTCTGCAAGGACACATTAAGTTGATCAAACTGACAAAATGTATAATGTTACAAAAGATTTCCATTACAAATAAATGCTGTTTTTTGTACTTTCTATTCATTAATGAATCCTGAAAAACTGTATCACAGATTTCAAAAAAAATATTACGCATCACAACTGTTTTCAACATTAATAATAAGGGTCATGTGACACTGACTTAAATAATCATGCTAAAAATTCAGCTTTGATTCACAGGAGTAAAATTACATTTTAAAATATATTAAAATAGAAAACAGTTATTTTAAATTTTAATAATATTTCTTCGTACCGATTTTACTGTATTTTTGATCAAATAAAATGCAGCCTTGGTGAGCAAAAGAGACTTCAAAACATTAGCATAATTTATCAAAATATTTTTCCTGATCACAAACTTTTAGATGGTAGTGTATGCATTGCTCAGATGTATTTTAAAATGTACTTTTACCTTCACACAATGTTCCCTACTTGATTCAGCTTCAATAATAAAAGAATAAGACTATATAGCCCTTTGTATTTATTTTACACATTTCATTACTGTGGACTTCATGACTAACATCATGCTATAGCTAATTAGCCACGTGTAACCATGTTTTCCTGTCTGTCTCTTTGTGTTTAGCCACTGCTGGAGGGCCCTGTGGGGTTCCTGTGCTGGGCGAGGGGTTTTATGGAGCTGGGTCAGGGTGTACAGAGCAGGGCGGAGCTGACGGAGACCCTCCGCAGGTATTGCTCATCTCCTGCCGCTTTACCCCTCCTACTTTTTCCAGAGGAGGACACCACCAATGGCCGAAACGGCCTCCTTAAGTTCAGGTACTCCAACATCACACAGCTGCCAACAAAACAATATTCTTTTTTTTCTATTGTCAAATTAATTTAAGTGTTTTTTTATCTTCAGCTTTTAAAGCAGCTTTAAAGAAAATCATAATGTTTATATCTTAATAACTTGATGCTTTATTGTCACATTTAGTAGATTACAAGCAATCAAGTAGCTAATTACGATATATATACGTATTCGTATTGAACCGTTCGGTACGAGGATTTCAGTTCGTTACGCATTACAAACCAAACGATCTGTTGGACTAGTCCTATTACATTTGGAAAATTAAAGAGCTTAAAGTGTGTGAAATATAATGTTCTCAGTGCCAATGCACTCAACAAGGCTGCACAAATGACGTAACGGGCAATGTGCTGTCTGCCCCGTGATAACCTGCTCTTGCTGGGGTGCGTCGAAAGATGATGTTGTATCGACGATAGCTAGAGATATTGTCAAAAACATCGATTATTGGCAATATTAAGAGGATTTGGCATTTCCAATTAATGTAGGCCTGTTACATTCTTATTTTTATTAGGCCTATTATTATTATGAAGTTACTTTTATTATTAAATTAAAATTACAATTAATTTTCCCCGCAATAATTACCGCATAACTGATAACAAAAGAGTAGGCTATTTAGGCTACTCAATTAAAATGTTTTTTAAAAAAGGTCTTTTAAAACAGGTCTATTATACAATGAATTATAGGCCTATAATTAAAATATTAACACTGCAGTCATCAATAAAAATCAAAGAAATAAAAAGCTTTAGGCCTATTTCAAGCACCGACTTTCAAAAACAACCTGTTTAACACAAAATATGTTTCTTCTCATTTTTTTTTCCCACTACGGGCCACAAGACAGATATTTAGGGAATAAATTAAAACAGTTAGCTATACCGTTATCAGTATATGTTGAAGTAAATTCGTCTCTCGTCGTCTATTCGTCGAGAGAATATGCGGCGTCAGATGGCGAAAGCTCCGCCCGTCATTCTGTTTTTACTTTCACTTTCTGCATAGTGAATTGACTGATATTAAGACTTTCACCAGCATAAAGGTCATTGCACACTGAGTCCGAAATTTTCGCACGTTGAAAAATAAATACGACCTCACGTTATGTTAATCACGTTTACACACTGCCTCCGAATTTTTCATCCGTCATAAAAACATTTAATTGGGTTTGATTTTTTGCTGCTCCTTAATAAGGAGAGGAACTATCCTTCCTCTCTATATTTTAGGATTGGATGGACCCAATATTTCCTTTCTTTTTCTTTTTTTTTTAAGAAGCGAGTGGACAACAAAATCATCCTCAATGCTTGAAGACTCCATTTAGTAGGCTACTGTTTTGCGAATTTTTTCGCAACGGATTAATTAATACGAATCGGACTCGGTGTGCAAGGTTTCTGTGCGTGATGAATTTTTAGGATTACGAATACGAAAAAAACGAATACGAAAATTTCGGACTCAGTGTGCAGAGACCTTAACTCTTGCGCAAAGTTTTGCACGTTGCTTGTGTGATATCCATTGGCTCGCCTTCATGGTTTAAAACAGAAATATTTCCAACATTGAGAAGTAACCAATTACCCCACCCCCCCGTATCGAAAACGTACCGAACCGTGACACCACTGTGTCGTATCTAACTGAACCGTGAATAATATAATGTATATGTGTGTGTGTGTATAATGTACTAATAAACTATATGAACTGTCTTTTTAAATGCTTCACTTACTATATGTAACAGTAGTATTATTAAAAGATATCAAACAAGTCATTCATTTAACCAACCAGTCATTAATTTATAGTGAAAAAATACCCTGAATACTGTTTGTCATATCTCATCTGGTTTTAAATGTGACCATACTGTGTATAGACAGTCAGGTGCCTGATATAAATAATGTTTGGTAAGTAAGGGCCGCTTTAATGCGGAGTCTCCTGTGATTAAATGTGGATCTGTTCTGGGAGGGTTGCCAGATCCTCTCTAAGCTTTCTTGAAGGGTCTAAAGGCCAATTCACACTGCATAGACAAACGCCAACAAACTAGTCTGTTGGAGTTTGTTGGATCAGTGTGTTACCCCTGTCGGCGTCTGTTGGCATTGGTTGGAGTTTGTTTTCACCCGACTGAACATGCTTAATCGGCGTTTGTTGGGTCGTGAAATGTCTGAGCAGTGTGAAATGATTTTCCAACAAACTACAACAAACTGACGTGGCCACGAACCGTTTCCATGACGATGTGCATATTTCACTTAAAGCGTGCTTCACCCACGGGCTCTTTCGCGTTATTCGCCGTCTTTTCAGGCGAAGAATGACACGCAAAGACATTAATAAAAGTAAAATTTTGATTGTGGTAACAGGATCATCAGTTTCGTCCCCAATCAGACTTACACCGGATGCGAGCGGTGTGGTGCGACGCGACAAAATACAATAGAGGTTGTATTGATTATAATCAGTGACGCTGTCTACACTGGTTGCGGCGTGATGCGACAACTGTCGCGTCCGGTGTAGACACGGTGTTACTTGACTCTCTGTGACTCGAAGTTTGTTGGTGTTTGTTGGGGGCAGTGTGCACATGACAGTTATTTTTAATAAAATTCTAAATCCAACAGCCAACTTGTTTGTTGGTGTTTGTCTGTGCGGTGTGAATTGGACTTAAGATGTGATCAGGCTTTACTGATCCTCGGGTTTAGCCTTTACTGCCTGTAAATCAGCTGACACCCACTTTGCCATTAGCTTTTAGATGACAACATTTCCTTTCTCTTTAAGAAAGACGCCATTTTTAAAAGACCAACTTCTACTCTCTCCTCAGCTCTTGGCCTTTTGCTGTGTCTGACACCATCCAGCCTGTGGCATTGTTGGTGAAGAGGCCGTTCATAGCTGTGGTAATTACATTCAAAACCTATTTTGTAATGCACTGTTGTCAAATTATTGTTCATTATGGATGTGACCCTTGCGGTTGCCAGGTATTTTTCTTGTAGTCCTTTTAAATTCTCAAACATTACAACAAAAAAACTGATTGTTCTGAATGTGTATGAAATCCGACCTAGTTTTTTGTCATTGCTGCTCTTGTAATTTCTGTAAATCGCTTCGCTGTAAAACCATCCACCCAGGCATTTAAATGTGACTGAACAATCGTGTCTAGAGTTTCCATATCTTTTTTCATTCTCAAGTTCCTGTTAAAGCACACAAGAGGGTCTTTGTGAGAGTGTGGCTCATCAGGAGGATATTTATAGCAGCACTGATAATAAGTGATTCACGGTGCAATAGAAAGACGGACTGTCAAATCTCACAGTGACCTTTTGCTCCCATTACAGCAATGCAAAATGGGTTTATTTATTTTTGGGTGAACATTGGAGTATGTTTACGATCCATTCCCTCAGCTGCTGTATTACATCAGGGTTTTCAGTCTTTTAGATGCCACATAAGTTTGATCCAATTTATGCAGTGAAAAACTAATATTATACTCATGTGTAACATATTTGGAAGACACTTAGTTTCTCTTGTTGCATGCCTACACTTTTTCCTACATTTTATTTTTAGTGCTGTCAATCAATTAAAAAAATAGTTCATTTCTTTCTGAAATTTATTGTGATTAATCCCACCTAGTGTTAAAGTTTTTAAATATACTTTTATATTGCAATAATTTCACATTCAATCTTCAAATTAATGTAGAAACAACATAAAGACAGTATATTTTCTATATTTGTTTAATGCCATTTTTTTATGACTGAAGGCGAGTATTACTGATACCATTACTACTGATGTCTCTATGAAATTGTTTTTTCCCCATAATATTTTACCATTGACTATAGCCATACACCATTACAGTGTAATTGAGAGCTATCAATTTGAACATTTATTAGACTTTGAAAAATAACAACTTCTAATTTGTTAACTTAAAACAATCTTCACATAAACTCAATATAATAAATGTCATTTTTACCTACCTGTGCACTTCAGCAAGTAGGAAATGTACAGAAATTGAATAAAGTTATCAAACTCTTAATTCTAAATTAAATATAGATTAATTCTTAAAGCTACAAAAGTTATTGATATCCTCTTTTTTTCTTTGATTAACAGACATCACAGCAGCTGGGTTATTAGGTTATTTGGCTGCTATTACTTTAAGAGCTGCCACTGCTGAACGTGACGTGGATCTGACACGTATGCTCGTAGTTTCATTCACACTTTAATATGAAATGAAACAGGCTACAGCACGTGCCGCCGTATTTGTGTGTACAGTTGAAGAGCGCGCACTACGAGCACAGTATAACAGTTGACAGTTTTTACTGACATATGGCCATCACAACATCTCATCTGACCGCAGTTCCTTGTTCTACTGAAGCTCCCTCGTCATCTGTACCGTTTCCGTGCTCATATGACTACTCCCTGGCGCTGAGGCGAAGTGGAGTGCGCGTCTGAAAAGTCTCCCGTTTGATGTGGTTGTGAAAATGTTCTGCGTTTAAATAAACGCAATTCTTGTTAAGAAAAAAGAGACAGAAGC
The DNA here is from genome assembly GCA_027422415.1 of Schizothorax lantsangensis. Taxonomy (NCBI): domain Eukaryota; kingdom Metazoa; phylum Chordata; class Actinopteri; order Cypriniformes; family Cyprinidae; genus Schizothorax; species Schizothorax lantsangensis. Next base: position 17,781,827 of record CM049861.1, on the reverse strand, counting down.
AGCAGTTGTGAGTAGGGTGGCCAACCCAAGCTCCAGCCCTGCGTTAACTGCATTAAATATTTTTAATGCCGTTAAACTGGAAAAATTAATTGCCTGATCAAAGTCTTTTTGATTGGTTTTGTTTGTCATGTCATCGCTTGCTTTTACTGTTATTGTATAATACAACAGTAATCATATTCTACAGTTTTTAGCTTTTTATTTGCTACCATGCTTTCTTGCATCAATGATATTCCTTATTTTAGTTCTGACTGACCATTTTCAACCTGTTTGGCTCTTTAGAGGTTAAACACACTACTGTAGCTTTAAGTCTTATATATGTAAATGACCTCTGTTACGATTTGCTTACCTGTTTGCATGTGAAAACAGCTGGTGCAGGTCGTTCAGGATGGGATGGGGCATTGCTCAATACTGTATATAAGTGTTTTATGTAAATGGAGCGGTCATATGTTAATGTGCTTATGGTTGTGATGGTAATTCCCGGACAGTTTCTGAACGACCTGATTTTGAAGCTCTGTAAATGATCTCTGTCAACTGGAAAGGGAGATTTGCATTGTGAAAGTGAAAGTATGTGTATATAATAAGTGTCAAATCATCAACATGCACATAACTGTATTTTGTTAAACACTAACATCTGGGATGATATAAAAGGTCTTTCTTGGTTTCATTTTTTTCAGAACTCTCCAGAATCCACATGGCTGACAGAGCTGCTGTGGACCTTTTTTGTACCGTTCACAGTGTACCATGTAAGGTACTACATATTACAGTATCTCCTTTGTCCAGTGGCAGTATTTTAAATGTGCAATCCTCTATTGCTGCTCTCGCCAGGCCAGCACTGGTAATATGACAATAATTACACTTTTTAGTATTTAATAGCCTTAGGAGTCTTAGGCATGCAGCGTATAAGATTGACAGTTTTAGTTTTAGTCCTAAATTTTGGTGCATACTTGCCTGTTGGTAAATATATTAACTTAATTTCGGTCCCTTTTGAATATATGGTTAGTAAATACTTCCACACCATTGAAAATATTTAGTTTTATATAATGTTGTTTAAAAATAGATACTAATGTTTAATGTTGTAAATGTTGAGTGAATAAAGGAAGAATCAGAAGCATTGCGTCTTTCTGATTAGATCTCTGTACAAAAATTGTAATTGTTTTGAAATGCTCTCAACCAGATGGCTTCCACCACTGTCTAAAGAAGATGGTGAATCCCATCAAGAATTTGCCAGCAAAGTACAAGAGGTAAAACTCTTTTCTTTCCTATTTTTTTTTTTGCATTGTGTGTACTTTTTTCTCCGTCAGATGTTGTATGGTGGCAGTTTGCCTTGGTTGTTTTTGTTATTTAAACAAAAAAGTGTTGCAATGTGCAGTGATTGTAGTCAAGGCCAGTTTTAGTCTGATTAACATGTATAAATGCTGGACAAAGCCGAGCAACCATCATATTACCTACACTATCGTTAGAGCTGCACGATTAATCATTAAAAGATCGCGATCTCGATTCAGACACCCACGCGATCTAATTTCTACAGTGTTTCTGGGGGTTTTTTTCGGGGGGGTTCATTTGAATTTTTCTGGACTCCCTTTTAATGGTTCAATTAAATTTTATTAATCAAAAAGCATGTCTAATTAATTAAAATCATGAAACTTAAACAATTTAACATCAATTTATTAAAAGTTTAACAAAAATTGCATGTTTAGATGGCGGAATGATACACTGATTCCAGGTATCCTGAGAGGATGGGCAATATCATTTATTTTATTACATTTCTTTTCAACCACAAAGTATTATTTCTGTCTTACAGTCATTCATGTTATTATCACAGAAATACTGGGATGAAAGTTTATAGTTCAGATATAAACATTGATGTCTATAGTAGCGATCAAAATAGAGCAAGTCATCTTTTGAAAGTAACTGGCGCTTCAAATAACGTTTGTGTCGATTACATCGTTTCGCCACTAGATGGCAACAAGTGACTGATAAAAAATGTATTTGTCATTGAATTATTCATTCAAGAGATTCGTTCCAAAACGCTGATTCATCCAGTAATGAAACAAGTGAAGTATTTATGAGTGAGCAATTGAATCATTCATTCAAACCACTATTTCATAATTTTAATATTAAAATTGGTGTATTAAAAATATTATATTTTAAATACATATTATATATTAAAATTAGGGATGCACGATATTGGACTTTTGCCGATATGCGATATGCCGATAATTTTCAACTCATTTTAGTCAATAGCCGATGCCGATAGAGATATATAATTATTTTTAATTTTGGTTAGTTTTTAACAAGAACTTTTGTTAGAATTAAATAAACATTAGTAAAGTTCTTTTATAATGACAGTACATTGAAGATTTGAAAATAACTATAAATAAACTACATATTAATCACTGCTTTTTTTCAGAAAGATGCAGTGGTAACCTTAACATTTTATTTTATGATTTCACATTTGTAAATGGTCTAAAGCAAAAAGTTGTAAAAATTCTGAAAATCTTTTAGAGCTCATAATTTGTTTAAAAAATATAACATATTACATATTAATGAATAAATCAGTATATATCAAATCATTTAATTCAGCGTTTCCCAACCATGATTCCAGTTTGAAACGAGTGCATATGTTCCATTCAAAGGGCATTAAAGTGTGCGAGATGTGAATTTAAATTGTATTTATTTACAGAGGTATATGATGTTACACTCTTGTTGCTCGTCTGTGTGTGAAGACGCTGCAGGCACCGGCTCAGCGCAAATCCATGAAATAATGTTCCGAAGTGAAGTAAACTTCAGCGTATTTCCCTGCTCAGGGAGTAGGAAGCAATGAACACTGTGTAGGGATCATATCAATCGGAACACCTTTCATGCACGTAGCTCTCTTCTAACGAGCTGGTTATCTGAATCAGGTGTTTTAACTAAGAGAGACATGCAAAATATGCAGAGCGGGGGGGCGCGAGGACTGGGATTGGGAAACGCTGATTTAATTTAAGTGTCATGTTTGTGTAATTTAAGTGACACTGCTTTATTTAATCAGAAACACAGTCTAAATATTATTTGTGTATTTTGCTTTCATTTTATTAGAAGTAGGCCAACAGCGCCCCCTACGGAATTAAAACTCCTTACGGAACGGGCATTAGGACCCGGGGGAGGCTGCCGCTGCACGTGCTATATATCGCATACGCATTCTCAGTTTGAATGCAGCGATCCAAAACAGTGAATCCAATCACCATTCAGGCAAAACTTTACTTCAAGAATGAGCCACAATGCTGACTTGATCTAATCGCTAGCACACCCTGAGCACATGTGAGTTAAAGTGCCCCTATTATGCCATTTTTAAGGTTGCTAATATTGTTTTATGAGTGTAAACATGCATCCAAGGTCAAAAAACAGTTTAGTTTTCTCAAAAAATAGCTTTAATTTTTACCTCATTTCTAAATGATTCCTAAACGACTCATGCGAAGCAGTTCGAAGAATCAGTCTCTCTAAACCCCTCCTTTCCATGAGCACTCGCTGCTGTGATTGGTCAGATGGTGCAGTCCTTTGTGATTGGTCTACCGCGTACAGCGCGAATGACAGCCATGGGCGGACATTATGCAAATGTGTTACTTCGTGACGTACAGCCGTAACAGAATAAGATTCGAATTCCTAACGACTCGTTTAGGCGATTGCGAGCCGACTCTTTTTTTTTTTTTTTTGATAGATAATAACTTTACATATCGTGCACTTTCGGCTTCACAACTTTGCAGAAAGTTTGTTCACATACTACTACATGACACATCCCAATGAAGGTAATATTCAAAAAGGCATAATAGGGGCACTTTAATGTATTCCTCTTAGCAAGACATATCGGCATAGTTTTTTCATATCGAGCCGATGCCGATATTTACATTTAAAGCCATTATCGGCCTATTCCGATATTGGTCCGATAATATCGTGCATCCCTAATTAAAATGTTTAATAATGCATTCAAATTAATTAAACACTTTTAAATAGACTGCAGCAATTAATATTTTGTCACACATTATTTTGTTTAGATTTGGAGAATCGTGATCTCTGTTTGAGACAAAAAAAAATCATGATTCTCAATTTATCCAGAATCGTGCAGCTCTAACTATCATTCAAAAGTTTTTTTATTTTTATTTTATTTATTTTTTTGCCTTGATCAAGAATGCATTAAATTGATCAAAAGTGTCATTAAATACATCTATAATGTACAAAAGATTTCTATTTCAAATAAATGCTGTTCTTTTGAACTTTGAACAAAGAATCCAGAAAAAAGTATCACAAAAAGTCTGCACAAAAATATTTGTGTATATACACACATTCCCTATTACACAATGATAATAAGACATGTTTCTTGAGCAGCACATCAGCATATTAGAATGATTTTTGAAGGATTATGTGACACTGAAGACTGGAGTAATGATGCTGAAAATTCAGTTCTGACATCACAGGAGTAAATTACATTAAAATTCAAGAAAATGTAAAAACTCAAATTCAAATTCAAATTCAAAACATTTATTTTGCATTGTAAAAATATTTCACAATATTTTTTTTACTGTATTTTTGATCAAATAAATGCAGCCTTTGTGAGCATAAGTGACGCCTTCAAAAAACATTTAAAAAAATCTTACTGACCCCAAACTTTTTAATGGTAGTGTAGGTCTTAGTCCAATTTCACACAAAAAAACAGACTGGTGTGATTTCAGTTGGACTAAAGCATTCTTACAAGAATTATTGCATTAGTCCTACTGAAACATTTGAAATGCACGTAAATGCATTTACCGATCCTCTGCTTATAGTCTGTGAGTCATGCTCTGTAGCAATAAACTCTTTCTGAAATGCCTTGAAATTGAATGGATTTGAAACCAGTAGTTTATCCAGTAGTCATACCATTATCTTATTGTCCGCTGACACGGCTTTTCATCTGCCTAACCTTCAGATCTATATCTTGTCCAGTTCAAAGCTTTGACTTGTTTTGGTGTGTCGTTTGATGTAATGTCCATTGTGTCCCTCCGTCAGCTGCTGGCCACCGAGCTGGGCGTGATCTCCACACAGATCACTAAAGCAGACAAAGCCGAGCACATCAAAAGGAAAAGACACACTGCCAATCAGACTGCACATTCAAGTAAGAACGGATTCAATGGTGAGAAAGAAATTATGATGTATATATACATTAAGTTAGATCACTGAATCTATATAGTAGATGTATTTTGGCTTGTAGCGTAACATGAAACTATATTTTCATCTTCAGATTTGGGTGCCAGACCTCGCACAGTGGCACAGGGTTTCCTGGGCACAAATGCAGGAGCTGAAGGCTCACGAGCAGCACGTATGGCGCAGCAGGTGAAAGAGGTGCTGCCTGACATCCCGTTATCGGTCATCACCAGAGACTTGTGTATGTCATCCTCCCATAATGCTTTGCATTAACATGAATTATTATTAGGAGAAAATGATCCAATAATGAAAATTTGCTAAAAATGTACTCACTCTCAGGCCATCCAAGACAGGGCTTGACAAGTGTGACAAGTAATGTGCATCAAAAAAGATATGTTACTTTGCGATGGGATAGCATAAAACTGGACCAACCGACAAACCAATCTCATTTCACAGCATCTGAAATGCTAGTTTTGTCATTCTAATGGCTCGTTTCCACCGAGCGGTATGGTTCATTACAGTACGGTACGGTATGCAATTATGTCCACTGCTATTATGTCCACAATTATTTCCATTGTCAGAAGTTGTGAATAGTACCAAAATAGCGAACCGTACCATACCACTTTTTTGGTGCCCTTCCGTTGGGGTACCTAGCACAGCAAAGGGTACCAAAGGGGAGGAGCTAAATTCACTGCAGAACGTTGATTGGTTGACACTATGGTTTTTGTGATACAAGGGTATAAAGCTTCTCCTTCACTCGTTCCGCTCTGCTGTCCATGAGTGATGGGCTTATTTACATCAGTGCGCAAACACAAAAAAAATATAACAGTGTATTTTATAATGTTATATTGTCACACAGACAATAGCCGTTTCTCAATATGCGTTCTTGTCTGTTCTTGTGGACTTGTGAAACGTAATTTGCCAAAAACCCACGTAATTTTCAAAATATTACTGTTATTGTCATGAAATGTAGTTTTAAGAGTTTTTCAGGCGAGAATGTAGTTGTTTAAAACTTAAATCTGCAGTTTATTTATAAAGATAGCGCCTATTTGGAAAAAATGCTATGTCAATTTCGGAGCTCCGAAATATAGTTTTGGGTATATTTAACAGGCATTCGTGGTCTCATGAATCTATTATTTGTTCCTGGTCATATCGTTTTGGCTAAGCACAAAGTTATGTTTAACTTTATATATTTATTTTGAACTTTACCGTAGTAGGCTACAGCGCTGACTTTGTAGCATACATTTGACTGAATTGTTTGCTTTTGTCTTTATTTCTTTATTTCCTTTTGTCTTTATTAACTGGTGTTTAAAAATTTGGTATCGTTTAAGCTTATTTATTAGAATGCAAGATAACATGGGTCAAAAACAACGATTACAACAACTATTTTATTTTTTGCGGCAGGGTCAGTGAAAATGTTGGCAGGGCAAGTAAAAATTTTAACCACTGATGAAGATGAGTTTGTTTCTTCATCAGAAAAGATTTGGAGAGATTTAGCATTCAACACCAGTGGATCCTCTGCGTTGAATGGGTGCCATCAGAATTAGAGTCCAAACAGCTTATAAATACATCACAATAATACACAAGTAATCCACAAGACTCCAGTCCATCAATTAGCATCTTGTGAATAGAAAAGCTGCGTGTTTGCGAGAAACAAATTCCTCATTAAGATGTTTTAACTTCAAACCGTCTGACGGCACCCATTCACTACAGAGGATCAATTGGTGAGCAAGTGAAGTAATGATACATTTTTCCTAATTTGTTCTCATCTTCATCTTGGGTGGCCTGAGGGTGAGTAAATATTCAGTAACATTTTTGGATGAACTATTCCTTTAATTCAGACTAGCTTCATTTGCTTCAAAAAGCTTATGTGCCATTATACACTTCAGTGGCTTCCTCATACGTTTACTAATGCAAAGCTAGTTCCTTGGGTTTAAGCAATGCAGTTTCAATCAGTATGGATTTGGTTAAGTAACCCCTTGATATTGTCTCTGTACAGTGCAGACCAACTGTGTGGACACAACCATAACCAACCTGCTGGAGAATACTGACCAGTTCAGCTCGGAGGCGGCTGTGGACACACCTTCAGGTCCAGCTAAACAAGCAGCTTCTGCCACTCCGTCTGTAACGGCATCCACACCCAATTTGAAGGTACAGCTGACCCTCACATCAACCATTGAAAAAAATGCAAGAGCAAGACGGACTTTAGTCAAAGTCTTAAAGTGTCTTGTCCCATATTAACGAAACCGTTTATTACACAAGATTTGCACTATTCTTCATTGCCCCACAAAAAAACAAGCCCTGTGTTTTGGATTTGACCTTATCCTGTACGAATAGCACAATGAAGACCTCCTCGCATGGCCTATATTAGTGAATTTACCTGCCTTTTGTCTGACAGGATATTTAGATAAATATGTCTGTGTATTCATCAACAGCCAGCTGCCAAATCTTTCGGGAGAACACCCATAGACAGACACATGTCTCTACATGAAAGAAAAGAAGCCTTATATGAATATGCAAGAAGGTAATTGTTTTAAAATCCTTAAAATAATACTTAAAATGCGTTGCATTTTAGACATATCTGAAATGTTTAGCACACAATGGCATTGTGCTTGAAAATCTTTGTGCCTGAAATCCATTGTGTGCCAGTATCCACTAAGTTTTTTGTATAATAAAGGTATGTTGCACTCCATTTTATTTGTTGAATTGAGTAACTTGATTCTTTATTTTCTATTCACCCCACCCGCAGACGATACATTGAAAAACATGGACTGAACAAACAGGACGATCTATGACCGTGGACAAAGACACACCTGAGGAATTGTTTAGGAAAGACAGCTGCATAACACAAAATCCACATAGACAAAGGAAAAATTATAGAGCTGACTAAGAATGAAACAACATTTGAGTTCACCAAACATGCTGAGAGAAGACTGGATTTTTTTTCCTTTCTTGTTTTTGTTTCTTTGTAAATCTTCTTGCATGGCAATCATGCATGTCTTTTTTTATTTCTCTCTGCAACAGAAAACAATTATTTTGGTAAACAATTTGTATTAAGACCCAGTGACCTTGGCACACTTCATATTATTTTTATAAGGTCCTTGGGTAGAGAAAAGAGGATCAGAAACATATGACGGTGAGCTAAAACACAACTTGAGGTTCATTGTGTTGTCAAGGATACATGTTGATGCAATATCAGCTTTTAAAGATATTAAAAATCATATAGAAATGCAAAGACTGTTCTCATTGTGTCTGTTAATACATCTTATTGATGCTTTTTTTTTTCAATGAAAATGTGGTTGTGAGGGATGGATGTACAATTCTGGGCATAAACCAGGCATTTAACTTGTCTAATCTTTAAAACACTTTTTGGAAAGATTTATTTTCAGGACACCCATATACACAACATTAAATGCCCATTGACTGTACTGTCTATGGTCAGCTTTGTTTACACATTTACACAAGCTTCATAGATTAGCTTTAAACCTATTAGCGATTTATTGCTGCCATATAAATTAAATATCTTTACTTTGTCAATGTGGTGAATGAGGAGCAAATAGTAAGGTTAAACTGTCAAAATGGCATCAGTCCTGATTTAATTGTTGTTTACAGGCAAATACGTTTTGGAAAATATGCCTGCAGCCCCTCCTATTTCAAAAAATCATTTGTGATTTTTTTAGATAAGCGTTTTGAACGTCGAGAGCCGTTATAACCGCGCTTTCAGCCAATGAATGGCCATAAAGCCTTTCTAGTGATACCAGCGCCTGTAGGAACCAATCATAACATTGAGCACACAAGAGAGCCAATGAGAATGCAGGAGAGGGCGTATAGCAACCAATGAGAATGAAGGAAATGTAGGCGATTTCTCCAGACTGAATAAGTAGGAGCACATCTCATTTTATGACCTCATTGTTGAGGGTTTTGAGTTAGAAGGGGTTTGTTTCTGTTACATATTGTGTTGTTAAGCACGAAAATAATCAACAATGAGGGAGATTGTGCATTTACAGGCTGGACAGTGCGGCAACCAGATTGGTGCTAAGGTAAGAAATGAACAAAATAAATATTTTTAATCGTAGTCTATTAAATACCAATTGGGCTTTTAGGGGTTAAAAATAAATAATCAGCGGCGTTTAGAACAGCAGTTTGTTCTAGTTTAAGCGATTTTTCTTAAATATATGCTCTCTACACTATGCTGACTTCGATTCAGGTTATGATTTTTAAATGTCACCATTAAAAGCTACTCTGATCTACATATGGTCCTGGATTAATCTCACACGCAACAAGTTTTTAAATTAAAATATTATTTTTTTGAGTTCTCAGATAAAAATTGACCAAAACTGACTTGATATTTTTTAAAAGGACATATATCTTATGAAAAATCAGAGCGATTTGAATGAAGTAATGGTGAAACAATGCGTTAGTTCTCGGGTGTTGGCCGCGACGGACTGGCATAATATCAGATTCGCAAGGGAATCGGTTCTTTTTTGATGATTTGGTGGAGCCGAATTGCTCGAGTTTTCGCTCCTCCGCAGCTGTCACCCGACTGTAGCGAGTGGTGACGCAAGTGAATCACAAACCGTTCAAACGAGTCGATTCGCTTGGAAAAATCATGTGTCGTAATGTGGCCGGTTGTATCAGGTTCAGCTCATGGAAAAGTGCGGGAACGCTAATATCATGATGGCGCAGATACCGTTCTGGCCCCATGCAGAGACCGGATTTGAAGCCCTCTGTACCGTTGAGCAATAACGAAGCTAATATTCGCGACATCAGTGGTACTATGCCTGCGCTGTTTCCTTAAGCTCCTGGGTGATGTAAAATGGCCCCGGTGACATGGCAAACTCCATTTTACAAGTCTGGAGCGCGAGTAACGGGAAGAGCTGGCCATTCAATATTGGATTAGCCTTTTTTTTTTTTTTTTTTTTTATGTAGTTCCATTTTAATATTTTTGTCCAAGGTCCAAAACGTTTTAAATCTAAACTCTTGTTCCTACTTTTGAATCCATCTTGTTTCAGTTCTGGGAAGTCATTAGTGACGAGCATGGAATTGACCCAACAGGCAGTTACCATGGCGACAGTGACCTTCAGCTGGACAGAATTAATGTTTATTATAATGAAGCCTCAGGTGAGCAGAAATCCAATGCCTTTTGTAAGGTTATTTCACATGACAACTTGCACATGCACATTACAACATTTGGTTTGACCTAAAAATCTGCTCTTTGTCTTAAGGTGGAAAGTATGTTCCACGTGCTGTGCTGGTGGATTTGGAGCCCGGTACAATGGACTCTGTGAGGTCTGGTCCATTTGGTCAGATCTTCAGACCAGATAACTTTGTTTTCGGTAAGTTATAATATGCACCCAAAAGCGAAGTTTGACTGACTGTCAACTGTTTATTTGGGCATTTGATTTGGAAAGAATTGATCCTGCACTAGCTCGGAACAAAATTTGAATGGCAGATTTTGACCTGATATGGATCTAGTTCCCTTTTGCATAGATGTAACTAAACTCCCAACCATTTTTTTTGGTAGGCCAGAGTGGTGCTGGAAACAACTGGGCTAAGGGCCACTACACCGAAGGAGCTGAGCTGGTTGACTCCGTTTTGGATGTGGTTCGGAAAGAGGCGGAGAGCTGTGACTGTCTGCAGGGCTTCCAGCTCACTCACTCCTTGGGTGGAGGCACAGGGTCCGGTATGGGCACCCTCCTCATTAGCAAAATCCGTGAGGAGTATCCTGACCGTATCATGAACACCTTCAGCGTGGTGCCCTCTCCTAAAGTCTCAGACACAGTGGTTGAGCCCTACAACGCCACACTGTCTGTCCATCAGTTGGTGGAAAATACAGACGAAACCTACTGCATTGACAATGAAGCCCTTTACGACATCTGTTTCCGCACTCTCAAACTCACAACACCCACATACGGTGACCTCAACCACCTAGTCTCTGCCACCATGAGCGGCGTCACCACCTGCTTGAGGTTCCCCGGCCAGTTGAACGCAGATCTCCGTAAACTGGCAGTGAACATGGTGCCCTTCCCTCGTCTGCACTTCTTCATGCCCGGCTTTGCTCCTCTGACCAGCAGGGGCAGCCAGCAGTACCGCGCACTGACCGTTCCCGAACTCACCCAGCAGATGTTTGACGCCAAGAACATGATGGCCGCCTGCGACCCCCGTCATGGCCGCTACCTGACCGTCGCTGCTGTCTTCCGTGGACGCATGTCCATGAAGGAGGTGGACGAGCAGATGCTCAACGTGCAGAACAAGAACAGCAGCTACTTCGTCGAATGGATCCCCAACAACGTCAAGACCGCCGTCTGCGACATTCCACCTCGTGGGCTCAAAATGGCCGCCACCTTCATTGGCAACAGCACTGCCATCCAGGAGCTGTTCAAGAGAATCTCGGAGCAGTTCACGGCCATGTTCAGGCGCAAGGCTTTCCTGCATTGGTATACAGGAGAGGGCATGGACGAGATGGAGTTCACAGAGGCTGAGAGCAACATGAACGACTTGGTGTCCGAGTACCAGCAGTACCAGGATGCTACTGCTGAGGAGGAAGGAGAGTTTGAGGAAGAGGGCGAAGAGGAGCTTGCTTAAGTTATCCATTCTGTTTTGTGTTCCATGTCTTTTCCTTTTTCAAGTCTTGTCACATCATGTTTGTTTGTTTTTCCTTACTGCATTTCCTGTCACTTAACCTTCAGTTGTATCTTTTCATGTTAATGTTAATAAAACTAATATAAGAATCTGATTGGTTTACTAGTGTTTTCTATTCTATTTTCGTTTATTTAGATTGGGACAGTACAATAAACATGATTCCAGTCAAAGATTGGAAAAAATGCACTGCACATAGAGATTATAGCAGGTGCTAATTTGCATCTCATGTCCTAGAAAGGCTTTTCTAAAAAAAAACTAATGTAGCAAACTCTTCATATTTAAAAACCTCACATTACAAACAGAAATACAAAACAAACACATGCACCTAGTTTTATAGACTCTTCCAATCTTAAAGAACTAGTACAGGACCAAATAAAAATGTAAATATGCTTACAAGTCTGGTTTAATTTGAGCCAACGCTTAACCTTCAATGTAAAACACTTTATATCATGTATCACTTGTATACGTGATCAACATATTCCAGAGTGGGGATCCCAGAAAGCTCTTTGCCCTTGTGATGTTCTGCAAAACCCAATCCTACAGTTTCCAACCTCTGGACTCCTAGTGGTTCGGCCTATGTCATTGTGTCTCTTTACCAAATTACATAAAACAGAAGGTGCCTTATTACGCAAACATTTAAAAATCAATTTCACATATATGATACATTTTTTAAATTCGTAAAATTAAGCATATGCCATTTCTTTAAAATATGACAATGATGGCATTGATTTGATTTTTTTGTCCATTATTTTTAAAGCCCGATTATACAGCATCTCAATATTTTTAATTAAAGAATTACTAGTTTGACACCAAACTAATACAATACGAGAAAAAAAATAATTGAAGGCAGGAACAGATGAGCTGCCTCAGTCGTAATATGATGCCTAACGAGTTTAAAAGAGTTTAAATTCATTTTAACTATTTTTGAAAGCCCTTTTATATGTTTGTCAAATTAAAGTTGTGAATCTAGAACTACTCCTAAAAAACAAACTTAATTTACTTCCCCTATTTCTTCGTTAAATACCCTGATTTTTACTTTTTCTGTTTTCTTTCTATTAGAAAAACAAAACAAAAACAGTTTTCTTAACATTTAATGTAAGATTATTTTCCTGGAGCCATTTGGATATCTTTTCCATTTGCTCATTTAATAGTGCAACAACCTTAGCTGATGACTTAGCAGATATACTATATGTTACTGTATCATCAGCATAAAGCTGACATTCGGCATCTGGACAACTAGATGGCAAATCATTTATAAACAGACTAAAAAGCATTGGACCTAAAATTGAGCCTTGAGGTAAGCCCATTTTGTTTCTCATAAACTGATTTTGTATCCTCGATTTTTACACACTGCTCCCTTTGCTTTAAATAAGAAATAAACCATTCAATTGATCGTTTACTAAAATTAAATGTGCTTAATTTAAATAGCAAAATATCATGGTTAACTGTGTCAAAGGCTTTTTTTTTATCAATAAACACAGCACCCATTGCATGCCCCTGATCCAAAGATGATCGAGCCTTTTCTAGAAAATAACAAACAGCCGTTTCTGTGGAATGCTGTGGTCTAAAACCAAATTGATGTTGATGGAGGAGATTATTACTTTCTAAATAATTTATTAGTTGTTCAGCCACTACTTTCTCTAGAAACTTAGACATAACCGGTAAAATTGATATTGGACGATAGTTTGAAATCATGTTAAGATCTACTGATTTATAAAATGGTGTAACTACAGCCTTTTTCCAAATTTCTGGAAAAATACATTCCCTAATTGATCAATTTACCAAATGGGTTAACGGAGGTATCAAGGAGCTATATTTTTTTAATAAAATGAATATCTAAATTAAAAACATCCTTGAATTTGGTATAATTTTTATAATTTCAGTTATTTTATTTTCATCAATCTCCTTAATACAAAATGAAGTTAATGAATGTATTGCCTCCACCTCCACACTATTTTCTAATGCTGTTAATTTAAAACTTTGAGCTAGTTCATCTACTGATTGAATAAAATATGTATTAAACTCATCTGCCAAGGTAACTTTATCATTTATTACTTTACCATTTAAATATAACTCTTTAACTATGTTGATTTTGAGTCTTATTTGTTTCCATAAAACTGTACTTTGTCCTCTAGCACTCTCTATTAGTTGTGTATAATATAATTTTGACTTCCATAATTCTTGTACTACTTTATTTCTTAAACATTTGTAAATTAAATGATCTGTATTTAGTTTAGAAGATAAAGCGGTTTTTAGCATCTTATCTCTTCTTTTCATAAGATTACGAATGTCACTGTTCAGCCAAGGTAATGATATTCTTTTTCTTGAACTTTTTTGAGAGCTATACATATTTAACAAATTAGTCGAATTTTCCATTAGAGAGGTACAACATTGATTTACTTCATTTAAATGTAAAATATTACCCCAATCAACATGGTTCATTTCCAATTCAAACGGACTTGCTCTTGATTTTGATATCCCAAACTTAAGTCTAATAGGTCTCTGATTTTTAAACTGCTTTAATTGTTGTTTAGCTAATTTCCTTGCTGTTAAAACCAAATTATGATCTGATAGACCTGTCAGTAGATTATAAGTTTTCATAATACGCTCTTCCCTAGTTGTAGGAAATATATATCCCTATTCAAAGGAAGATCTTAAGTCCAAATAGATGAAGAATTTTATAAATCAAAAAGCGGAGCCTGAAATTGTCAGGGCTGCATTTCCCAAAAGCATCGTAAGGTTAAGTAAAATGTAGGCTTACGATGCTTTTGGGGGGAAACGCAGCCCAGGTATGAACTATATTTCTAGTTGTAACTTGTAGATTTAAGACCAGGGTGCCCAATCCTGGTCCTGGAGATCTACCTACCTGCAGAGTTCAGTTCTAACCCTGATCAAACACACCTGTCTGTAATTAAGTGCTCTTTCAGATCCTAATTAGTTGGTTCAGGTATGTTTGATCAGGGTTGGAGCTGGACTTTACAAAAAGGTAGATCTCTAGGAACAGGATTGGACACCCCTGATTATGTGACTAGTTAAAGTTAAAATGTCTTTTTTTTTTTGAGTCCCCTATAACTAATTGGTTATAAACATTCAGAAGTACGTTTATGATGTGAACTGGATTCATGTTGTGGAAGATTATCTCAGTCTGTTAAATGCATAAGTGTTTGATTCTGAATCAATGACTTTTGGGAATTGCTCTTCATTTATCATGTATGACTGGAAAATTAAAGATTATCTTAGCAATAAAAGCCAGAACATTCTCAGTCTCAGTTCTGAATCATTGTAGAGTGTTCAGTAGCATTTACTTAAGTCATCTGGCTTTCATTTGAATCCAGCTTTGAGAAATGCCCAGAAACGGCAACATATTCAAACCTTTTTGCATTTTATAGTTTTTTTTTTTTTTAGTTTAGATCTGAATGTAGGAAGAGAAGATGATTGAAGTGACACCAAGAAGGTTTTTAAAAGTGCAGATTTGTATATTTTACAAACATGATTATAGGACATTCCAGAAATATACAAATATACACATACATAGCACACACAAATCCTGCATGGGCATACACATAAATGCACATACTGTGATGAAGTACAAGAAGCCTCCATCAGCAATCACAGTCTGTAAACATATAAAGCATCTTTTATAATTCCCTGATGCATGTTAAAAATTAATTAAAGGAAACTGGTGTTTCACGTGAACATCTGCTCTGAGGTGTTCAGCATTTGTACAAGAGGAAGTGTGTAGCCACTGTCTTCCTCTAAACCAACCACTTACATTTGCATGGACAAATGCCCAGGCCACAATCACAGCTCAGTTCTGTCTCTGAGGCCCTTGGCTACATGATGATTTCTGATGACCTAATCTAAACGTAAACTCAGCATGACAACATCTGATTGGACCACAGTAGCAATGGATTCAAAAGAGAACAAATAGTAATGTTAAGTGATTAAAGTTTCTCTTTGTCCAGAGCCATGTGGTTATTGCAGTTCCTGGGTTCATTCGCAAAAATGTTAAGAGATCTTGTTGTTGAGCTGCCCGGGATAATGTTCAAACTCTTTCTCAGCCTCCTCGCTGAATGAATCACCTGGAAGCACAAATAATACAAATTAAGCTGAAATTGGCCACCAACAAGAAAACTGAAGGTAAAGAAACAGTTTCATTTGGCTCTCATCTTAAATATCTGATTAAGCAAGCATGTCATTTCATTCCCATCAAATGTTTAATAGAATCAGGCAGATCTGAAGGACCCAGAGAACAACAGCCCATCTCACCAAGATGACATTTATGCAACCAGACACGGTTGCCATCGTATTTGCAGTTACACCGCATAGCGTTGTTGGTGAAGTCACTCTCAGCTATCTCAAAGTTGGGGTTTATTATGACCTGAGAAAGAGGAAAAGGATAAGACTGATACTGGAAAACCTGGTTGCATAATTGTACTCAAACTTGATCTAGCTAACAGCATAATCAGCAAAGCATGTTCACAGAAATGGTCTTTTTATTAGTAAATCCTAATCAGTGAAGGTCTTTCCCAGTAAAACCTCTACCCTCCTCCTGTGTACTTAAGGTTTATTACATCATTAATCAAACCAAATCCTATTACGTCTCTAACACTTGCATTCCTGGACATGATGGTGAGTGCTGTGACGCATCTCCACCACTAGAGAGCAGAACTGCAACAGCCCTTTGACAACTATTTGACTTGCTGAAAAGCCCAGACAATGGGGTCCTACGGGACCAAAGTTTGCTCATGTAACAGTCTCTCCCGTTAGTGTGCTATCTATCTATCTATCAGAAATACATTTCTACCAAAGTACCAAGGTGGTTACTCTTTCTGTGACAAGGTAGCACCCCAACTGAATACCTGTAGAATGTAGTTTCCTGGTTTAATATCCGTTATGTCAATCCACTGGCAGTCAATATCATGTCTGTACAAGTCCCAGCAGCCCACTGTGATGCCCTGCTCACCAAAGTTGGCGCACTCGTAGTGTTTCGAAACACCTGCAACAAGGTAAGCAATACTTCAGTGGAGACACAAGCCAGTATTCCTGCTCAAGAACACCTTGAACTAATCAAAGGTGTTATTCACAAGGAATGTGTTTTTGCCATGGTTTTTGCATTCCACCGCGCTTCTTTTCCATTGTTTTTCTATTTAAAGCGTTAGATGGACATCTTTGACCGTTACTCTCTCTCGCCTTGAGTCCTTTGCAGCATCTCGTGGTTGACAATTGCTTTTAAAAAAGGTTATACTGCCACTCAGCTTTGAAAAACAGGCCTAGAGACCTCAAGCATTTTTTTAATAACGGTCAGCACAGTGGGATTAAATACCTAATATCTTCAATATCTATTTAATAATTCAATATTTCAATATCTATCTTAAATAATATCTATTTAATAACTTTTTAAATAGTGTTATGAAAATGTGGCACTTTCGAGCGCAATGAACAAAATAGAAAATCTATGGAACCCCATTTCCGCCACTGAATAAAAATTAATAAACTAAAGATAATTGCGGCTTCTCACAATTCTTACATTTTTCTTGCAATTGCGAGTTTACATCTCACAATTCTGACTTTTCTCAAAATTGTGAGAAATAAACTCGCAACTCTGAATTTTTTTCTCAGAATTGCATTATATAAACTTGCGAGAAAAAAACTCAGAATTGCAAGATATATATATATAAAAAAAATAAACTCGTATTTCTGATTTTTTTTTCTCAGAATTGCCAGTTTAAATCTCGCTATCCTGAGAAAAATATTTAGAATTACGAGTTTATTTTTATTTAGTGGCAGAAACGGGCTTCCATTTATTTCTCACAGTTGCGAGTTTATATCTCGCAATTCTGACTTTATAACACGCAATTTTGAGTTTATATCATGCAATACTGAGAAAAAAGTCAGGATTGCAAGATTTTTTTTTTGCAATTACATTTTTTTATTCAGTGGCAGAAACAGGCTTCCATAAAAAAATAAGTGCTGTAGAAAGCAGAAACATACTGTTTGAATAGTCTAGCTTAGTCAAAGCGGTTAGGATGAACTATACTGTTTTTAGAAGGTTTTTAGATAATTGATGACCAACTAAATCAGCTTAGATCAGCTAAGCCCTGCAAACTACCTTTGGTTGGTTTAATGTCTTTAATATTTATTTATTCAAATTCAAAGTACAGAATAACATACAAGGTGACAGAGCAGGTTTACAGTAATGGTCATTGTAATGTGACATTATTATAACTGATAAATAAATACATTTCTATACCTAAGTTTAGGGACCCCTAGTGAATAAACAACTGCCTTGACATGACGTTACTCTAAAACAGTTAAAGGGCACATATCATTTGATTGCACACGACAGAAACATTTTTTTCTTTTATCTTTAGAAAATAAAAGAGTTATTCAATAATAAAGTAAAAAAAAAAAAAAGATTTAAAATTTGGGCCTGGTTTCACAGACAGGGCTTAGATTAAGCCAGGATTAGGCCATAGTTAGGGCATTTAAGTAGTTTTTATAAACGTACCTTAGAAAGGGTTGGTTGGTTAGATTGGTTTTCATTATACAGACATGTCCAGCATATGACTTTTGACCTCTGTCTTACCTTCATGGCACTCTGTGTCCTCTAGGCAGAAGCTGGCTTTATGTCCGTCCGCCACTTTGGTCCCATTTAGAGACAGTAGGTCATAATAGGTGAAGATATCCATACTATGATAGTGCCTGGAGGTTATAAACACAGTCTGCTGAAATCTAACCATCCAAAAACCATAAGATATAGTTGAAATATGACTGGCTGTACAGAACATCATTTTTAAATCAGTATCAGCTTACCAAAATGTATGTGTACAATAACTGACTTTAAGCTATCCTGAATCCTGGATACATTAATCTACAAATCTGCCATTTTCATAGACAAAAAGATTTAAACGGCCTTGGAGAGCAGATTCAGTGCTGTAGGCCTGTAGGAGGGAACTGAAGCCATAGAGTAAACACTAGCTTCTCAGACACTGGCCTCTGTCCCAAACCCAACAGTGTGTGTCCGTTTAGCCTGAGCACATAACAGGTTTCCTCATCATCATTGTGTCAGGCAGATGCATTGGGAAACCTAATGTCTGCTAGGAAGCTTGCAGTGTAAACACAGACCACCACAAAGAGTTAATGGAGACTAATCAGAGCTGTACTTATTCATTATTCAATGCAAAAAGCATGGTGAGGAGAGTATGAAATTCACTAACTACGTAGAAATAAATTGGAAAAAGAATTTGCTACACCAATGAATGCAGACTTCAAAGTGGTCTATAACAGTGAGCCACAATTTTAAGGGGATAGTTAACATAAAAATTATACTTCTGTCATTATTTACTCACCCTCGTGTCGTTTTAAATCTCTATGCTTTTATTTTTTCTGTGGATCTTAAAAGTAGCAATTTTGAAGAAGTATATCTTGGGCAGTTCAAATCGAACTCAAGAACCAGCCAGTGAACAAATTATTTGAGTTGGTTCTTGAATTGGTTCATTTGGTTCACAAATCTGTTAAATTCACTTTAGCTGGTAAGTTTAAAATGTTTGAAAGGGTTTATTTTAAAATATCTAGTTTCTGTTCCACAGAATGACATGAGGGTGAGTGAATGATGACAGTTTTCATTTTTAGGTGTACTGACACATTGCTGGTTTTGCCATGACAATAATTAAGGGTGTTAGTATGATTCATGTAAATCTAGCATTCTAATTATTGTTATGGTAATTTATTTTCCATCAGTTTTTTCACTTGAACTGTCCTGTGGTTGGACAACATCAACAAAACAAACAAAGGTAAATATAACAGCAAGCAGCAATTACAAGGTAATTTTGAATCCTGTTCCAAATGTTGGAAAGGCATATGGGAGGCCATTAATAATTACTTATCATCATATTCTACAGATATATGGAGCAAGCATGATATCAGGCCAAAAACCGTCATATTTTTGAGTATGTTTTATAAACTTTGGCCAGTAGGTGGCACATCCACCACCAAAGGAAAATATAATTATACGATATACAGTACGTGGAAATTGTAACTTGTTTGTCACCAGGCTTTTTGGTCCCCAATGATTCTCAATAAGAGTAAACATTTTAATAATTTTTAAAATTCAGTTTTAAGGGCTGCCATAGAATTCAATGCAGAAAGCAGAATTATAATTTTTACAGATGCAAGAAGAAATTGTAACCGTGCAGACATAAAAATATTAATATTTAAGGACTTAGCCCATGCTTCGCCTCTGTGTAGTTAAATGTTAGAACCATGACAAACAGAAACCACTGGTAGACTGATATAACCAGCCCTGGATCATGTCGGCACACATGTGTTCATTTAAAGCAGAGACCGCTAGCATGAACTTTCATTCACCCTGTAGGTTGTCCAGGGTCTTGAAAGCTTCTGCTCTGGTTTGTAGAAAGAAATTTATATCAGTTTATGACCTTGGGAAATCAGATGTTCAGCCGACATGACCACGAGCGCTCAGCGTTAGTAAAGCCATATGGGTCCTTGGGGCTGCAGCTGGATCAGAACGGAGCAAAAGGAGATTCAGCAAGGCTGCCAGACTCTCAAAAGAAAAACACAGTTGATAGATCCCTGTTCAAAACAAGCAAACCGTTTCAAGTGCTCTCTGTGAACAACATTAACATAAGTGAACATGAATCTATTTATGCATATTTCAGTCTGAGTTCAAGTCTTGATGCTGTCATGCTTAGGCCTGAAACATACTCTTTGCAAATACACAAATGCAGACATGAATGCTTGGCCAGTGCATTGAAACATATTTAAAGGGATAGTTCACCCAAAAATGACAATTCTGTCATTGATTACTCACCTTCATGTCGTTCCAAACCTGTAAGACCTTTGTTCATCTTTGGAACACAAATTAAGATATTTTTGATGAAATCCAATAGCTTTCTGACCTTGCAAGGACTATTTTAACAATGTCCTTACTACCTTTCTGGGCCTTGAATGTGGTAGTTACATTGCTGTCTATGGAGGGTCAGAAAGCTCTCAGATTTCATCAAAAACATAATTTGTGTTCCGAAGATGAACAAAGGTTTTATAGGTTTGGAACGACATGAGGGTGAGTAGTCAATGACAGAATTTTCATTTTTGGGTGAACGATCCCTTTAAGTACATACTTAACATGCATTCTTGCATTACTGGGCAGTAACAAACCTCAGTACTGGAATGAATTTCAAATGAGGCATTAACTAAGTTTAAGTAACTTGTTTATAATTCGTTTATAGCCTAAATTTTGCTTTTACTTCTGGTGACTGAATTTAACCTCATGTTAAATGAGCGTTTGCATACTTCGTGTATGTTTTTGGGTGTTAAACACATGCACTACATGCAAGACTGGGCACATAGATGGCCGGTCAAGTATACAAGATCTGAAAATGAGCCACAGCTCGAGCGTTTACCTATGGCATTCGTGCCACACCCAGGAGTGGCGGCCGAGCCGTGGCCGGAAGTCAGACTTGCCGATGTTGTGTATCTCGGAGGAGAAGCGCAGCAGGCGGCGGTGGCCGTACGGCCAGTTGGCTTGAGCAGCTGATTTGGCCAGGCAGTTCTCCTCTGCTGCGCAGTACAGCAAGTGCAGGGGTCGGTCCTCGATGTAAACCGTCTGCTCCACCAGTGGAGCATTCAGCACAAGGTCCGAAGCCGCTAGGGATTGTGGGAGAAAGGGACCAATATTACACCCTGGCATAACATTAGCTATTACTTTACCCCTTCTCTTGATAACAAGATTTTGTTTACAGACTTGCATATGACTTACTGTCTGAGCAAATGACGCCAGCGGAGAACTGCGCTCCCGCTCTTTTGCAGCTGATGACAGAATGATGCTGACAGTCGGTCAGAGTCATCTCATCTCCTTTACACTTCACTCCGCTCAGAACCATCTCCGTCACATTACTGCTGTCCCAGTACCACGTTTCCTTTACGCAGGGGAGAGCTCATCAGTAGATGAATGAATGTAGTAAATTACTGAACATGAAAATGTTTAAAATTACTTTCATCAAATAGAGAAAATACTGCAGTGCTTGATTAGCCAGTCCCATAGCGCCTTTCTTACTCAGTGATAGCATGCAGGCAGTATCTGAGGCCTAACTGTCTGCACACCACCATGGCTTCTCTTGTGGTCCAGTTGTCACTGCATACAGTTCCCCACCTGGACTTGACCTGAACCTCCACGCGCCCCTCGTGAGCCGTCCTGCCCCCCACTATACGTATCTGCAGACAGACCCCCACTGCAAGGGCTTAGCATGCAAAGTAGGCTAAATGCAGTGCTAACCAGGTATGAGCCAACTAATTCTATACTATCTCATGCTATCTAGTAGTCATTTTAGTGGATTATTATGATCATTCGCAAAGGCTAGAGAGTATTTTATTTGTAAGTGAATGTACTGCAGGGATAAGAGGTGTTAGCATTATGCCCCATTCACACTGTTTTGAAAATGTATAGAAAATTAGTGATTTCATGGCACGTCATTAATCTGCAAGTCGGCCATATTGGCGGCACTGAACGCAAAAAAAATGCCACTGAACCGAACAGAACTTGTAAATTTAGCTGATTATTGCTGCTTAAAATGGTCAATTATTGTCATGTTTTGGGCTTTACTAATCGGTCAGACCAGAAAAAAACATCTGGAGTGCTACAGACTGTCAGAAGTTATAACAAATCAAGGAGAAGAGTACAAAACCTGAGGAAAGAAGGCATTTGTGGCTGGCCAAACTGAACCAGGATTTCCAAGGCAAGAATCTTGACAACATTCTTTTTTTGTTTTTATCATTTCAATTCGGGTAAGTGAAATATTAGGGTAATGTCTTAACCACCTATTAACCTTTGTTTGTCAAAATATTTCACCCTTTCCTGCTTAAGTTCTCTATATAATTTAGCAGTTTCCACAAGTTTTTTTTCCCTGGTTTAGACATTATAAATTAGTAGAACATCTTCAGTAGTACATCAACTGTGCAATCCATGCTGTTGTTTACATCCAAGTATCTCCAATATGGAGTATCCGGGTAACTGACCAATCCGTGATGTAGGTGCAAATGCTCTATTGTTATGGTAATCAGTTGAAAACATCCTGTCAGTGTGAACTGCAAAAAAAAATCATCTTGTTGTTCAGTGCAAATATCTAAACATTCCTAAATCAGGATATTAATCTGAGAAGCAAAATTACTAATATTAAATCTTGTTTTCAGAAACAATTATCAAAATAAAGTTAATGAGTTTAAATTTATGCCAATGCCTTCTTTTCCCTTTGAAAGTTTATTTTTCTGACCCCACTGGCAGATTTTTTTTTTTGGTTTTAAGCTTAAACTTAATTTTAATGCATTTTAAGAAAACAAGACTTGATATCATTAATGTCATTTTGCCTCTTAAGTAAATATATCTTTATATTTAAGATTGTTTAGATATTTGTAATAGAAAAAAAAAATACTGATGAACAATAATCGCTTGCAGTGTATTTTAGCTGTGGCAAACCTGTGCACAGAGCTGGGTAGTAACTGATTACATGTAATCTGGATTACGAAATCAGATTCCAAAAATTAAGTACCTGTAATTAGATGAAATTACATTTTAAAATACTCAGACTAGAGGAATCAGACTACAGTTACTTTTTTATTGATTACATGATTACATATTGTTCACACAATAGCAATAAACTAGCAGTAAACAAATAAAATATTTCATTTTTTTAGTAAGTGTTTTATTTTGGTTGATGTTTTCAAATTCCTTAATTTAATTTTACATTTTTATGATTTAATGAATTATTAGCTTTTCGAACCCCTTGCAGTTCCTTCACGAACCCCTGTTGGGAAACCCTGATAATGTAATGTTTAATGCACTTTATGTTGCAAACATAATATATTGTCTTACTCTTTTTTATATCAATATGGTATATTTTTTTAAATTTGGAATCAGTAACGGACTACAATTTATAAGTAATCTACCCAGCTTTGCTTGTGCATGAAGGCGTGAAGAAAAAATCTTGTCACTGCTAACAGCCACACAACAGATGTGTAAACAATAACTTTCATCCCTAATTACATGATACAAAATAGTTTATGGATCAGCCTACCTTCCTTTATTACTTTCAAAAAGCAACCTTTTCTGTTCAGATGTTAAGCTCATTCAGCAATCTTGTGAATTCAAAGTCTACACATAATTTGCGCCCACAGAAAGTTCAGCAGAAACACACATCAATCGTAAAGATTTGTTCCAGATTTTCCCACATAATCAACACAGAAAATGTGGAAAGCGTGCAGATTCTGTCTGGGTCTACTTATTATTAGTGCACTGCAGGTTAAAAACTGTGCCAAAACATGCTGTCACCACTTGATCTGTTGGAACTGCCTAAAAACATCATTTTCAGATTTTGAAAACCCTTGCAACAAATTGTCTGTGTATCTGTCTATCTAGCTATCTCTTTACGGTGACACATTTCAACCTTCTGATTGCTCTGTGTCTCTGTAACTCTGACTTTGGAAATACAGATTTTCATATTGTGCTTGAGGTGCAGTTTCTGTGCAACCCCCCCAAAATTCATGCTATATTCACCAGAACTCTTTATCTACCATATGTGTGTGCATGTGTTGTATGTTGTACAGCGGTTATCTTACTCTCAGGCCACTGCTGGCATGTCCCAACCCCAGCTGTCTGCACACTACCATGGCCTCCCGAGACGTCCATCCATCCCCGCAGACCAAACCCCAGTCCCTCACCCCACTGCCTGTAGAGAGCAGCAGCTCAACCCTCCCCTCCAACCGCATTCGACCCCCTGTCAGGCGGATCTGTGATGGGTTACAGAGCAAGCATGAGAAAGAATTAAAAGACTTTGATCATTTAACCTGAAAAGGAGTGCTGATCCTAGGGCTGTGAGAACTTGATTTTACCATGCATTGCATCACCTATTTGAATAAAAGCATGCTCGTTTTAAGTGACTTTACAGATTTTTGGTGGTGCAATGCTGTAGTTTGGATCAGCCTTGAAAAGCATTGTTAGTTTTCATAGCTGAGCTAGGAAAAACGTTTGCACAATGCACAAAAATGCACATAAGCATTACGTTAGTTGCAAATGAAGGCACTTTGATGAGAGCCTTAAAGGTTTTCGGTGTGTGGACTCGTACATCAGAGACAATTCTGGTTAAGTATATTAATTGCTAAATGTTGAATAAAAGCTGATTTGAGGCAGTTTTTTCTCCAAACACATTATAGTTTACTTTAACAGTGGAATCATTATGTATGTGTCTGACCGATTTCTCAAAGCCCATGTAGGGGATGTTGCAGATGATCGAGGCATCCTCCATGTGTTTGCAGTCTTCAGCAGTGATGCTCTTATGAGGACAGTCCCACAGGCTCTTCTCATCACCACGACACATAACTTCATTCATGTAGATGGGACCCATACCTATGGACAAGAGATCATAACAGTTTTTGAATGGGGAGCATATCTGTATGGATCATGGATAAACTATGATCGGCTGAACCCCTACTATCTATTAGTTATATGGAAGCCCACCTTGACCCATTCGTGCTCCGGTCAGAGCCTCTTTAGCAGTGCCAAAGCCCAGTTCTCTACACACCACACTGGCGGACTGCAGGTTCCAGTGGTCGTCACACACCGTACCCCACTGACTCCCGTTTAGGACCTCCACACGACCCTCACCTGTCTTTGCCCCGCCCTTCAGACGCACCTGAGACTGGAGAATGAGAAGGAGCATGGTCACTGGAAGCCATAATGCAGGGGTTCTTTGTTATACTGTTGTTATTACCTTCATAAATCTTAATGATTAGAAATCAGTTATTAAAATGAGTTTTATCTGATCACCATTGGATTCAGCTTGACCCTGCGAGCTCTGCCCTGTGTAAACAGCGTCCCGGGCACACAGCTCACTACAGCAGCTCCTCCATCGGGACAGGAGGCGCTAGAGTTTGCCTTGCTGAACTCCATAGAGCATGCTGAAAGATGGGCCTCATTTCCTGTGCAGGCCACTGAGTGGATCCTATACACAGTCTGGAGACTAAACAGAAACACAATTGATCAAATTAACAAAAACATATACGTTGTATCCCAAAACAGTAGGAAGAAATTCTGCTGAAAGAATAATGACAATGACAGCAATTTATGTACCACATTCAGTATAATACACCAGAAGATGTCTTTGAAAACTGAACGTTGCAGTGCTCAGAAAAGAAACCCGAACAGACAGCATGACAGATTTCTCACATTCTATCAGTTTGCTGAGAAATAGTATCCGGTCCAGTGTCCGCAAATAGGGCATGCTGACGTTGCTTTTCCACTGAAGGCCAAAAAGTTGGGAATAATTATAATATTTCAGTGTTTTTGAAAGATGTCTCTTATGCTCACGAAGGCTGCATTTATTTCAAAAATCACTAAATGAAAATAAAGTAGATACAAATACAGTAAAAACAGAAATATTATTACAATTTATAACTGTTTTCTGTTTGAATATAGTGTAAATGTATTTTATTCACATGATGCAATGCTGAATTTTCAGCATCATTACTCCAGTCTTCAGTGTCACATGATCCTTCAGAAATCATTTTAATATGCTGATTTGCTGTTCAAGAAACATTTTTTATTATCAATGTTCAAATCAGTTGTGCTGCCTAATATTTTTGAGAAAACTGAGATATATGTAAAAAAAAAAAAAAAAAACATTATTTAGTACATACGTACATACACATACATACAAAGTTCTGTCATGAAACTCTAGATCAGCACAGGACGATAGGTCTAACTCAGTCTGACATAATGATATCATTATTCACATGGCGCAGCTGATTGGTTTCTTTTGCATCAGCAGCCAAAGAGCTTGCTTCTCAACATTCAAATACTCAGCTAGTGTTTACTGTAGCAGACAACCCTCCACCTTCCCCAGCTCCACCTGTCTAGATCTGCTAGGGGGTGATTAATGTATGTTACATAAAGGGGTTATTTTATGTATGTTATATGTGCAGCAGCAGTTTTTCTTACATGCTCACAGGAGCATGTCTGTGGATGTATTAGCAGTAGTAAGTCTTGGTACTTAGCAGATCTATTCCACCAAGACCAAACACGTTAACATTGCCATGTATATTACCATGCTAAACTCTCTGAGAGTTGTCATGACAGCAATACATTTCTTTGTATTGCGTAATGAATATGGTGGAGGGGGGCAAGTGCTTAATGGTCCTAAAAAAAGGTTAATTTTCTTGTAAAAGATAATCTCTTATTTCTTTCTATGATCTGAAGAAATATGACCCAGACATGTTCTTGACAGCTTTCCAATGATTCACCCGCAGCATGTCTAGCTCACACTGCAGTATTTGCTTTATGAAAGGCTAGACTTTTACATTGATTTATGACACGTACTAGACTCTCACGCAGGCAAAGACATGACCATAAGAAATCTGGTATGGAGTAATATTACTGTAGTGAGTGGTGGTATGAGGTTTTAACACACTCCTGAGAGAGAGGATACTTTCCGCTCCGGTGTGTGTGTGTGTGTGTGTGTGTGTGTGTGTGTGTTACATATTCATTCCAGAGCAAAGCAATCTGTCAAATTAAATGATCGAATAAAAAAAATCAAGTACAATATTGGAGAATAAGATCTATATACATTGGCCCCAAAAAGTATTTACATGCTTACAAATGTCTGAATGTCACTGCTTAACAAAATATAAAGCCAAGTAAGCAAACAAATAATTTCACTGCAAAATTTCACTTTTTTAAACTGAATTTCTCATCTGAGAAGTGTAAGATATCCACAGTCTTCTGAATGTGCAGAGTGAGCTATTTCTGAAGTGTATCTAGCCAAGCACTTATGGCACAAACCTGATATGAATGTCATAATTACAAAGATGAAGAGAATTACAGTATTTTACACATTTCCTTTCAGTAAATTGTCTGAGCCCACAATCATTTAAAAGCAATGGAAAAGATAAATGGCATCTTTTTCATCCACTGAAGATTACATGTGTTTAGTCAGCTGGTAGACTTTAATATTAAGCAACATTAAGTGTAAATAAAATGGCCTTCTGTCAAGAGAGGATTTTTCATCAGTCAGAATGAAAAACAGCCGGCGGGAGTGTGTTTTTGGAGCATAACTACAGCGTGCTGAGGACTTGAGCTCATGTCTATGGAGGAATGAGTCACTCATTCAGTTTAATACACACACAGAGAGCTCATTGGTTAAATTCATAGCTATTCTCTCAAACAATCAGGATGCACACGTGAATTCTCAGATGCTTGCTTGTTTTTCTGTCCCGTCACACACTGCTTACATTTCACCATCTGCTGTGAATCGGAGTAAGTGTCTCAGAGTTCAGATGTGGATGATTGTTCCAATGCAGATGGAGGAGAGAAGCCAAACAAGCAAAGCAGAACAAAGCAATGCAATCACATTCAGCCTTATTATAGCATCATCAAAAACTTGCCGCCACAAGCTGGGGTGTTGTGGGTCGTTGCCAGAGCATTTCCTCCAAGGTGTTCAGAGTGGTATTTAGCATGTTTCTATGCAGTTGCTTTGGTGTTTGGTCTTTTTGTTTAAAGAAATTAAACAATTGAAGGATTTAAATGGATTTAGGAGAATAAAGAAAACGACAAACAAAAGACATTTTTTTGTATTCAGTTTGAACTATTTGAAAATAATATTTTTTATTTTAAAACAAGCATAAGTAAGTGTGAATTTGTGCATAATGTGCATGTCGAAAACAAAACGGCAAAATTATTCTTGTCTAGCCACATTCAGTTATGAATTACATGAAACATGTAAATGATTCATCCTATATTTTCAATTCAAAATGGAAAAATCTGTCAAAAAAGTTGCGCAGTTTGGACATTTAAATTTCTATTGTAAAACAGCTGTCAACTATTAAATAATTTACATATTACCTCACTTTTTCACAGTTAAAAACTGTTTCAATGTCATTTTCAGATTTCTTTTAAATTATGCTATATTTGTTTATATTAAATGTCACTTGCTTGATATTTATTTTTATAAAGCAGTGGTCCAAGTAGTTTTAGGTAAAATAAAATTGTATTTTAACAGTTAAAGCCACTTTGTTATCAAAACAGCCTTTTAAAAGCATTATGGTCTGTTTGGAAGCCCTACATTTAAAAAAAAAAATGGTATCCTTATAACAAACAGCAGCAATTTGGCCATTTATAATTATAAATAATATGATGGTTACAGCCTGGTTTGCAGTAAAAATGGTGCAGGATCAGATCAAATTAACATAACATCTGTTACATATCGCTATGATATTAAATCAGAATGAATCAGAGACAAAAACAAACACCGCAGCTGGCCTCACTAATCCATATGGAACATTTTTCACTGGCACAATGATAAAATTTCCACATCCCTCACACAGTTAAAAAAACGTTGGCCAGCTGCCCAGTGGCCACATATGGGATTGATTTCACTTTTTTTAGGGCTTTGTAAACATTCGTCATTACTTCATGTGACAATGCACAGAAACTGCTGTACTGACGGCCAGCAGAACAACATCACCTATATGAAACACTGGGGTCTGCAATAATGGATCATTCTCTGACACTTAATATATCCATCCAGATTTGTGTGTGTGTGCTCACATATGCTGCCAGGTTTCATAACTACATATTCTGACTTGCATAAGCAGATTCTTACAAAATACTTTTTGGCTTGAGATTGGAAGTGTATGATGATCTATAGATTCATTGGCCGAGGTTCATGAAATAGAGACATTTTCCATCTTTTTAAGAGTGCCTGAACACATGCAGTAACTATACATCTTCTTAATGGTGTATATGAGCTCTTCATTTCGAGTATTTGAAGAAAAACTATCTATAAGGCTTTGCAGTAAAAAAGACAAAAAAGCATTTGAAAAGATCTTTTGAATCTCTGGATGCTCTGGTTAAAATGCAAACACTAAAAATAGGTTTCAAATAACATATACATATACACTGCACAATAACGTCCCCTGAGAATCCAAAATAGTCTAGATCACACAGACAAATGATAATTTAGAGGAAGCCAGTCAGCCGCAAATTAGACAGTAAGCTTCGAGGAATTCCAAACAGACCAGGATGCGTTTAAAAGGCTGTTTTGATCACAAAGTGGCTTCAACTGCAAAATACAATATTTATTTTGGTTTAAAGTTATAAAATATCTGAAATTGCCCCATAAACCACTGCATTATATAACAAAATATCAAGCCAAGTGGTATTTAACATAAAGAAAGATACAATAAGCACCCTTTTTGAGAAAACATTTCACAAAAAAGACGTTCGTAAGTGATAAGGCTTTCTGTTCAAATGTAATGCGTCAATTTGTGGTTGTCAAACATTAGTGGATCTCATGTTCATTAATGTAATGAACAAAACCTGTGATTACTCTGCGAGGACATCTATGTGAGCTTGAGGAGAAATTATATCATACATCCAATAAAAATCCAGTTGAATTTGGTACTCTGGGTCTAGCCACTTATTTTTTTATATGCACTTTTTATTATTGGCATCGATGGTTCCATGAAGAACCTTAAACAGCTATAGAACTTTTCCATTGCTCAAAAGTTTGCACATAAAGTGGAAAACAGTTATTCAGATTATTAAAATGTTCTTCACACTAAGAAAGTAAAAGTTATTTTAAAGACTGCTCAATGAAAGATTCTTTGGAGAACCAAAAACGGTTCTTCTACACTGTAAAAAATGAATCATAGGTCTTGTAATTTTCATTTAAAATTAAGGTGATAATTAAAAATAGTGTGCATATTTTATTTAAAAAAATGTGGTTCAGTGTTGTATAGAAAATATTGAGAACATTTCACTAATAAAACCAAAAGATATGTTTTCCTCATTTTTAAGGAAACTTGAGCATGAAGCTTGAAGTAAGGAACTGATTAAGCTGAAAAATTAAGGAAAGAAGGCTACCTATTTATTTTAAGAGAATTAGCTCAATTGTGCAGTTTTATTTTGGCGGTGATTGTAAGTTCCCAGCATGCTTTGCATATGGTTGGATATAGAGGGTAAATATTGAAATGAACTGCTATTTTATGTGTTTTTGAGTGAAGGGAAACATCTGTTAATGTTTAATGTTCAGTTATGTTTGACATTTGAAAGAGTTTCTGTTTTGTTGAAGTTTCTGTCATTACCATTGTGCAGAAGAGAGCTGTTGTGGATAACTGCATGTACTAACACAATGAGGAATGATGCCAGTATTGCTAATTCCAGTGCAGTATGAAGTTTTTTCCTGCTTGAGCTCTTTAGCAGTATATAGTCTTTTATTTGTATAAGATAACTCAGTCAAAACAGGTCTTACTCAAAATCATTGACTTTTGAGTAAAATAAATGAGCACATTTCACTAATAATATTAAATTGTGTCATTGTGTCAGATTAAAAAATGTAGGAAATGTTACATGATTTATTCAGGTAGATTCAATTAAAGAAATCAAGCCTTAAAAACTACTCAAAAATATTATTTGTAACATGTTACCATATTTTTTTTAAAGTACATAGCACATAACATTTTTACAGTGTATGGCATCACTGTGAAAAACAATAACATTCTAGGTGCAGCTTAAGAGTTTTCAAATATCACTAAAGAATACTTTTTGTACTAATCCTAAAGAGTTACAAACATTTAATAAATATGGACCAAGAGATTTTTTTTGGACAAGCATACAATCTGAACTTTGTATTCTTTAAAAGTCCTTTACCTGCTTGGCTTCTTCCCCATAGTTCTCTGCGAAGGGAATCCCATCATGCCACACACCACACGAGAGTTCTTGGTGGTCCAGCCAGTGTTGCAGATGTGACCCCATCCTTTCTTAAACTTCACCTCTATCACTCCCTCCATCACAGGCATACGGCCGGCATGGGCACCAGAGAGCGGACGCAGACGAATCTTCTCCATTCGGTTTTCATCAACCTGCATCTAAAACATATATGCAGAACAGGTAAATTGGATGTAGGGTATATACAGGCTTTGAGCTAAGTTTTATCAGTTTTTCATGTTTGTGCATGTTTGTGGTGAAGAAGTCGTCCAGTATGTTTTTCAGATGTTATAATAAGCCTTGGATATGTTAAACTAGTCAGCTACAATCTCCTATTCCATGAGTTTTTCACAAACGATCCTGTCTCTTTGGCTCATGCACGGCACGAGTCATCTCACATGAGGGTTTTGGATCTTTAACGTCCAAACCACACCGTAACTGTGCATTGGCAAGAACACAAACTCTCTCCACCATTTACACAAGCACTTCCAAATGTCTGGCCAGAACAGTCCACAATGTCTGCTGAGCACCTTGCCATGAGACCATCAACTGAAATCTGATTTTGGAACCCAAGTTGTAACCTAAGGCTGAACTGCAAGGCAAAGAAGTAGCAAACCACATCTATACCAGTCTGCCTTCTCATTCAATGCATTGTGAGTTTAACAGAGTTTCCAGAAAGCTTACTGTAAAAGCTCTTGATTTTTATTTTATTTTTGGACCTTTGACCTCTCAGATGATTTTGTCAGAGAGAAGTTATAGTGAAGACATTTATAATTTCTAATTATTAAGATTTCTATTTCAAATAAATGCTGTTCTTTTGAACTTTATATTTATCCAAGAATCCTGAAAAAATGTATCACACTTTCCACAAAAATATTAAGCAGCAAAACTGTTTTTATGCTAAATAAAAAAACTGAGGTAGTGAGTTTTGCATGCACAAGCACCACTCACTATTTCATTTTTTTTCTTTTCAGAAAATCTAGTAATTTTTGCTGTCAAACTAAAATGCTAAGTTAAAATCCATTGTATAAACTTCTGCACATGTGAATACTCATCATACAAACATTCAGGCAATTGAAACAATGCCAAAGACTGAATGTCATATAGTGAGTCTGGTGCTCAGATATTTATTTTGTTTATTTGTTTATTTGTCTGCAATTTTTTGGCTGTGTGTTTGTGTGTGTGGTTATGTCACATGTCTACACTAGGAGTTAGGTAACTGACATCCAAAAACAGCAGAAAACAAAACAAATGACATTCAGTTTCAAACGAAATTGCATTTCTTTGAATCAAACAGAGTGCAAATTATAATTACTTTGGGAAGGTCTTTGGAAAGAACATTCTTCTTGTCAGTCTGTGTTTTGAAAAAAATTTGTAAATTTGGACGTGAAATCAGTCATTTGCACAATTCCAGAAAACTCTGACACATCTGTAGTGTAACACAAACTGCAGAGTTTGCCAGAGGTTCGTCTGACACCCACTCATGTTCTCTGTGTTCCTTCTGCCTTCCGGACCAGAACACAGAGAAACTTGGCATGTAAACTGAGCAGCGGCACTTCTGCACGTACTCAGCCCTTCCATCTCTTCACTTCTCTTCTGCTGTTCAGTCTCTAATTCTCCAAGCTCTCATATCTCTACATCTGTCTCTCTTTCTCTGGTGTGGTTCCAGCACACAAGCAGATCATCAGAGACTAATTTACAACAGAGCAAAGACTTTCAGTTGAAGCAGAGTGACATTGGCTGTGGACTTTCATTCTTTGCATGTGGATGAGGAAGAGAGAGAGAGAACATGGGAGGGAAAAGGGGCTGTCAAATGGAGAGAGAGAAGATGAAAAAAGTAGGATAAAACAGCTCAAGAGATTAAAGGAGTGCATAAATGTGACAGAAACTAAATGCATTTTAAACAAGGTGTCATACAATTCTGGGTTGTGCAAGGTGGTTGCTTATTGATCCAGGACACAAAAACTCTTGCTTTGAAAAGTAACAGCCCACCTCTCCTCAAGATGTAAAAAAAAAAAAACACACTTGAAATGTAAAATCCATTTTTGATGATGGACAGCAAATCAAGTATGTTGAATTTATAAGCATCGCTCCAAAACACCATCTCAATAAGCACTTTCATATTTATCTTTTTTTAAGCAAAAGAGGAACAATCGGTTTGAGAAAAACCACAGGCAAACACAACATCAGCAATAAAAACCAGTAAAAATGTGCTTTTGATTCTAAATGACTTCACCTCTTCACCTCAGATTTCATTGCTATATTAATATGATTTTTTGGTGTAATAGAGTGCTGCAAGGATGCCTTATTTTTTTAGGCCAAAAAACCCCAGAAATGAGTATTTTATCACTTCCGGTTCCTTCATCTTGAAGTCAGTGTAGGGTTTTTTTTATGGATTTTTGGTATAATGCCTAAAATAAGGTCTGTGGTTATCACAAGCTCAAGATATATATTTTTAATCTGACATAAAATACATCAGTAATACACCCTTGTGATCTTTTAAAGCCTACTGTATACTTGTATTGAAAAAGGCAGTTGCTATTGTGTAGCACTGTGTTTATAACCAAAACCTTGCAAACTATTCTAACTCAAACTTCCATGCAAAACATTTTTTTAAATCAAGACTGAAAGAGTTGTCAGGGGGTTAATGGTTGTGACGTTAAAGTCATGTGACTGTAGTGTAGTTCATTTATAGCCTACATTTAGCTTTTTACATCTGGCTTAAAAATAATAAAAGTCGTGTTCTTTTGTGAAGATTTTTTTGATAAACAAAACGTGTAAGAATCATGAACTTTTGTTGGTCACAAAATATTATTTTTTGCAATGATTCAAAAGCCAATGGAAAAATCTTATTGGGTTTTTGTTGAGGGAACCAGGGTGATGCTAACGTCCAGATATGTCATCACTGCAGCACTCTATGAAATGGCATCAATGTTATTTTTTTTTCTCTGTTTGCCAGAATCAGTGGCATTGCATTGGATGAAAGTGATCATTTACCTCAATGATGTTGGAATCTGCAAAGCCTGGAAGTCTCTCATCTTTACAAACCACCCCTGCGTCCTCCTGGTGCGTGCAGTCACTGTTCCCCCAGCCACGGGACACACATTTCTCAATGCTATTTTCCGATCCTCCACACATGACATTATCCAGCCAGATTTTACCTGCAGATTTTTGACCAGCCAGGTTAGCTTACAACAGCTTTTCTACATTTTTCTGAGAGTGTATAGAGAAAGCTGACTTTCAAATGTGAAAAACACCTAAGCTGCACTAAAATTAAAATGACATTTGGCTAATAAGATTCATTTTTAACTCACCAGTGCCCGGTCCATACTTGGCACTGTGCGACCAGCTTAGTGCCTCCACAAACCCTAGATGGCGACAGAGAACATGAGCGTTGGCCAAGGTGAAGTCGTCATCACAGATAGTGCCCCACTCTCCGTTGTAAAACACTTCCACTCTCCCTTCGTTGTGCTTGCGAGGGTATCCGGCCAGGCGAAACTTTATTTTTCCATCCTGAGAGGGTGAGGTGGTCTGGCCGAGACAGGAGGGCAGCCAGAAGCCCCATAGCACCATGGAAATCACCATATCCCACAATCCTCCTCTCAGCATGGCTTGAAAGTGTGAGAGGTGAAGAGAACAAGAAAAACTGAAAGAGAGAGAGTATGCATTAATTTGCAAGGTTTTAAAATGTGCATTTTATTACAATAAAATGAAGCAAATCTCACTTTAATCTTCAATGTTTCCTGTTTCCATGAAACAGAACAGGGCAGAAATAATATCAAACAATGTTTATATTGGGAAATGTAGAAATTAAATTCAAAATATTATCATCAGTGTCAAAATATATCAGATTGAGAAGTGACATCTTCAAATATCACTCATTGTTTTTTTTTTTTTTGTTTTTTTTTTTTGCATTTTTATACAGAATTCATGTGTTTTGGTTGTATTTGTATTCTTAGAAACTTAAAATGTGCAATTGTTAATTGTTATTTCCAAAGGAATGACAAAATATATCAGGCCAAGGAATGAAATGAAATCGCAAAATTTTACTCATACTATCATGTTTACATGTATTTTATGTCATTTTCATATACTTAGAAACTTAAAATGTGCACAAGAATGACAGAATTTGGAGAGCATATTTCAGTTGTGGGATTTACTAAAGCAAATCATTCCTCAGATCTTTGAATATCATCTTAACAGAGTCATGTTTAAGATGACAACACTCAATTAACAAGTGAATTATAACCAAAAGTCCACAATAAAGTGAAGTTTAATGTTTACTATATCCCATATAGGAATATTGCATGCAACTATTGTAGTACTCTTTTTAAATAAATAAATAAATGTTAATTTAAAATTAAAATTTTAGAATAATTGCATTTTTATATTTTAAAATAAATGCATTTAAACAAAAATAATCTAATTTCTATAATGTCCATGCTCTACTTACCTGAATGCAGGAGACAGAAAGTTGCACAGATTTTCTAATTAGTCAATTGGTTGTGGGCTCAGTTGAGATCTGATCACAGTTTGATCAGTGAGTGGAAGTCCAGAGCATCAAAAGAAATCACAGGACGCTGTTGCTGTCTGCAAACAGAGAGAGAGAAAGAGAAAGAGCTGGCGGGATGCAGGGGTTGAGCTGGGACTGCCGTGTATCTGCCCGGTTCACAGGTTTATGAGGAGGCAGGTCTTATGTAGAGGTCTCTCAGAGTCACTGAATGGAAATGTCACGTCATGTCCTCTCCATTTCTGGCAGATCTGTTTTTGCATAATCTGGAAAAGACTCTCTGAGGATGCACGTGTGCAAGGAGTAGGAGGGATGATCATGCATTTCTCCACTCTCTCTTTTTCATTTTCAATTTTTTTAATTCACATGCATTCATATCATTCTTGCATAACTTTTAAGCAATTTAAAGGTCACCAGTTTTAGACAGCATCTTCTAGGTTTGAAATTAAACATCTCACCTGTGTAGTAAACAATTCTCACCTCCATCTCAAGGCAGCTGACAGCTGAGAAGCAGCGCCATCTCTTGGTCAGTAGCGCATAGTGCATAGAAGTTAATACTCTACAAAGCAAACATGGTTTGACATCATGATGATATTGATATTAAAAAGAGACATTAAGTCAGGACAGAATTAATATTTTATATCTTAAGTATTTATACAAGAGACCATGGTTTGTGTACTGGTTTCAACAGTCATAAAAAGCGCGCCAACTTTCATAATGACTTCTAAACTGTATAACTGATTTATATAAACAAATAACAATAAAATCAATAGTTTCAACTCAAGCCAATATTTCGAATCAATTAGCTGGTAAGTGGTTGTGTAACAACGTTTCAGCCGGTCACCGTAATGCTCCAATATTTAAGATAAATCTTCTTGAATCAGTTTTGAATCATTCGCGCGATTATCTACAGCTCGACACCCATTGAATCATTATTTGAGGCTGCGTTTCACTATCGACAAAACGAGAAACGTTAGAACAAACAAACAAATCGCTGAATAAAGTGGATATTTACCTTCAATCTGACCAAACTTGCCAATACTTCGCACGTCTGTCAGCGATAAAGATTAAATTCAACGCCTGCATGTGAAGCTTGTGAACGACTCTGTCTGTACAACAGGTAACAACAACACAGTTTGCAACTGAAAGACTGTCAGTACTCTAAAATACCAGTTATATTAAAGTACCTTGATATTACCTTGACTTGGACACGCACACAGCAAAAGGAAATATAACATTTCTACGAAATCTATTGACTGAAAATATCTTATGTGCCAACATTGCTAATTACCATGTAACTTGTGTAACTTTTTCTACATTTAAATTCGTCTAACAAACTGTTACCGAAAAAAATACAGTAGGCTACTTTTACATAGTAAAAGTGTGTATGTGTGTGTAGTAACTTACTGAATAATTGCCAAACAGATTAATATTTACATGGTACTCCAACTCATGGCTACCAAGGTAAGAAAATATCTACCAAGAATTTGAAAATTTCTTTCAAATTATTCTTGGCTGCACCTTACATTTTTGCCCTTTCTTAAAGTCTGCATTGAGACAGTTTGATATGATTGACACCTGTTAAAGGCCTTAAGGTAAGGCTAGCTCACACTGAATTACCTGCCCTTTTTCAAATGTGTTCTCTCATACTGCCTCAAACCTTTTAAATCAGCTTGACAAGTCATGCTGACGACACTTTTTCTCTTCATTCATCTCAATGTGAAGTGTTGACTGCTGGTCTACAGAAACAGCGCTGTTGCTCTGCAGGAAGTCGTCTCACTCCAACCCGTAATTTAACAGGAAACGGGTGGGTGTCAGGGGGCCCAGCAGCAGGCAGCGTCCCTCTGATCGGCTTGTCTTCATTCCCCTCACACCGCCGAGGGAAAAGCAAGGCTGCAGCAAAGAGCTGTCATTTGCTGCTGTCAGTCACTGTTCAGTTTTGTGTGCACCTCTTCAGGTCCAGAGATTTTTCAACCTCTGCACTTGAGTGTTTTTTAACATTTTATTGAAAGTGATTTGTTTGTGATTTGCAATTTGTTTGAGCTGCTACATAAAAATCTCTTGTGCTGAATAATTGTGTTATGGAACAGAGCCGGGAGGACAAATAGTAAACAGCTTAAGACCGCTAGATTTGTACATCATTTTTAAACCAATGTAAGTCTATGGACTTTTTTTATTATTTTATTTTTTATCATTCAGCAGGAGTGTTATTTTAGTAATATATTATTATAATACTTAATAATATTTTGCATTTGCTTTTATTTTTATATTTTCAGTTTTAGTACCTTTGCTATGTATATAGTCATTTTATTAGATTTTTTATATATTTAAATATTTAAACATTTTAGTACTAACATTTACATTTAGTCATTTAGCAGACACTTTTATCCATAGCGACTTACAAATGAGGACAATAAAGCAATCAAAACCAACAAAAGAGCAATAATAGAGGGTCAAATAAAGTTAAAATAAATGAAAATTTAAAAAAAGATACTTAAATGAAAATTAGAAATGTTGCCTTGGCAACTAACTGAAATAAAATAGTTTTTCATGTAATATTTATGTTTTAATTTATTTCAGCTATATTTAAAATACCTGAAATTTATATTTTAATAATTTTACTTTGCTTGAATTAATAACACTACCATCCAGCATGCAGGCAAAAATGGTTTCCTTAATAGCACACCTCTATTCAACAAGCTGCATAATTTGAGACATCAATTATGTCCATTGCTCTAATGATGTGTAACGAGTTACACACCAAAGCACTTAGTGTAAGAGGTTTGATATTGTGTAGTCATGTCAAACACTGAGTGATTTCATAGGCTTGTTTGGTTGCATTTGATTGATGAGAACTGTTAAAATTCAGCATGTATTTGTAGTCAGTATCATATTAAATAAGTTGTGCTATCATAAAATTGTGATTTAAAACATTATATTGCAGTGTACCTACAGAAACCCCATTTTTTTAAAGAAACCAGAGCAGTAAAATGTCATTATTCAAGCATATCTACATATAAATATGTGGCGGTGGTGGTCTTTCTTTGGTTGATAAAGCTGCACGCGCTGAGTATGACATTCAGTATGTCATTCACATGCACTGTGCTGCATACTTAACAGGCGGTTTACCTCAAGAGCGATTATTTCAGAAGGAAGGTCAATGTCACTTCTGTGCCTTCCACCATAAAATCAGCCACGCATGCTGTCTTAAGTGGCTGATGAACAGCTCTGTGTGCAGGTCTGACTGGTGTCTGTCGGAGTGTAATCATGGAGGGAAGTGTGGCTGCGGAGTGTGATGGGCGGATGGAGTCGAAATTAAAAAAAGAGGATGAACAGCGTCATGGAGCGCCATTTAATCACCTGACGGGAGGGGATAAGGTGAAGTCACACAAGGAGAGACCTTTTCTGAAAAAAAGGTGAGTGGTGATTATATGCAGTTGTTCTAAGTAGTTTTTAATGTGTTGCTATGTGGTTGCTAGGGTGTTTTGAATGGTTGCTAATTACTGGACCAAGTCAAAAGGGCCTAGTTTCTATGATGTTGGCTAGGGTCCTTTCAATGTAAGTCTATGGGTTTTTTGCCCGTTTTATCATCCACCAAGCCTGCTGAGAAAAGTGATTGTCATAATGATGCTTTCCTGAACATATTCCAAAGAAAAAAGGGAGAAGTAAAGGCTGAAAAACTGTGTGTAATATCCACCGCTGTTATGCTCACATCCAGTGTTTTTTGTTGAAAGAACTGTGATTTTCAGCTTACCATACAATTACACAGATAGAGGCCAGCTACAGCATTATAATTTTCTCTTCCGTGCTCCAATTACCATCCTCTGCTCTGTTTGAATGTGGGTATTTGTCTGTGTATGGGTAAATCACTGTCAGACATTGTGATTTACATTGTCAGAAATAAGCCTTAACATGGGAATCACATGCAAATGCTGAATAAGACTGTAGATCAATCGGTCCATTCATCAACAGCGAGTAGTATTTAGACACCGTTAATGCTTCGGTCTTCAGAATCGCAGTAATTACTCATTGTCAGCTCTCAGCCAGGTGATTAGCACCGAAAAACAATGGCCCTGCTTTTCTGTTTGTCCCTCGAGGAAGCCTATTGTTCCTCAGGAGGGACAGTGTACCTAGAATGACAGAGATAAATAGTAATGCATTGACATTATCGTCATCCAGATCTCCTGAAAAGCCACGTGGGCTGTTGTCCTTCAAGAAAATTTCACCTCGTAGTTGGATATGTTTTGATCCTTTTGATAAGGTTGCTCTAGAACAGGCATGGGCAAGGGTTGGAGCTAAACTCTGCAGGGACACCGGCCCTCCAGGACTTTTGCCCATGTCTGCTCTAGAATCTACTGTCTTTCAAAAGATTTGACATCTTTTAAAATGTCATAATAAACATATTGTGTAAAAGTTTTAATAAACATATTGTGGCTCAAACTTTCACTTTTCACCCAAATTGTCATTCAAGTTTTGAATCTGGATCTCTAACCAACCAATAAAAATTAATCTTAAGTCTAAAAATTAATCTTAAGCAGATAACCATGTTGCTCCCTTTACACATTGTTAACTTGCTTTTTTTGATAATCAATGTGTTATTCTATATCACATTGTGACTGGATTGCTAAAAAGCATCTGGAAGTTCACACTTGACACACATTAGAATAAAGGTGTAAATGCATGCAGCTAAAAATATTCAGATATTATCCTGATATAAAATCCATCTTAATGCCAGATATAAAAGGTCGCCACCATTTGGGATGTGTACCATTTGCTAGTTAATTTTAGATCTGATCTGGTTACCAACCTGAATCATACTAATCTATACAATTATGAAAATATGAATCAGTCACAACCAAATGCAATGGGGAAATGTTCCAGATAAGCTTGTAAATACTCTCCATCCAGCATTTATTTCAATATCCACAATGTTATTAAATCTATCAAGAAATCATTTTAAAATCTCAATCTGATTTGCAATCTGTTGTTCATTCAGGAATTGAAACACATTTTAACAGAACTGGTTATTGTTTTACTGCTTATCTTTTCACTTTCAATCACAAACCTGACCAAATACACTTACATATGGCCCCTAGGTGGCGATATAGTCTACTGGGTGATTACTAAAGCACCCCTCTCTGTCTCTCTCTTTCTCCCGCCGTTTCAATGGTCTGGCAGAGATAATGTGAGAATTACAGCTAATCTGTGTTTATTCCCATGAGACAATCACATTGTGTGCCTGTTCATTATTCACTGTGCCACAACATGCAGACATTTGAGTCCAACTCAATTACACCAGATAGTCATTTAGAGAG
Source organism: Schizothorax lantsangensis (assembly GCA_027422415.1). NCBI lineage: Eukaryota > Metazoa > Chordata > Actinopteri > Cypriniformes > Cyprinidae > Schizothorax > Schizothorax lantsangensis. The sequence continues at coordinate 17,740,432 of CM049861.1, read as the reverse complement.
ATCATTATTCTACACAACAGCATACACATGCACATAACTAAAAGAACAAACCAAAAATGCATCCCTCATTTTCTTTTTTATGGGTTTATAACTTATCCTTTGATGTAATTATTTTTTTGGCTGCATGCTTTTGTGTAAATTATTGCGCCGCTGTCTCTTTAAAAGGCAGGACTGTGCGGCTACACCTCCACTCCCTCTCTCATTCTGTAGATGATGTCACTGTGGCTTCCCTTAGACCTTGGACAAATGATGTGGGTCGCTGTTTGGCGTTCCTCCTCTTTCCCACCCCTCTCTCTCTCTCTCTCTCTCTCCCCCCCAGTGTCTCCATCTCGTACTCCACTGCTCTATTCATCAACAGAGGGACAGCAGCTGAGGAAACTTGATAGCACTCCATCCCCTTCTCTTCTCCTCTTTCCTTTTTCTTAATTTCCCTCTCTTCTTCTCTCTATCCCTCTCTCATTCTCCAGCAGCAATGTAGTTCTCTCTCAAACTTTAACAGCTGTTTGGCAATGAAGTCTTGACTGAGATCCATCACGCCTGGACCTCTATGGATTCGTTCCCTGCTTCTTTTTGAGATCTTTCCAGAGTCGCCTCTCTCTTCATTCTGTCTTCTGTTTACATTGTTGTGTCGGTGGGTTTGGACCATGGCCATGAAGGAAACCATACTCCCTATCAGCGAGGTGTCGAGCCCGTACCCAGAGGTCGTGGAACTCAACGTCGGCGGCCAGGTGTACGTCACCAAGCGCTCCACCCTGGTCAGCGTACCTGACACCACCCTCCACACTATGTTCACGCGGTGCAGCCCGCACGAGTTGCCCCGCGACAGCCGAGGGCGCTTCTTCATCGACCGTGATGGGTTCTTGTTCCGATACGTGCTGGACTTCCTACGGGATCGTCAGCTCGTCCTACCGGAACACTTCCCGGAGCGGGAACGTCTTCAGCGTGAGGCCGAGCACTTCCAGTTGGGGGAACTGCTTAGACTTTTGGGCCCACGTGTTGCCAAGCAAGGCTCGCTCAATGACGAAGGCTGCCAGAGCGACATTGAGGAAAGTTCGCAGAGTAGCGAGTTGGTGACTCGAAGTGGAAACTGCGCCACCAACTACGCGACTTCCTCTTCCTCCCTGGACAAGAGGTCTGGGTTTATTACGATAGGTTATCGGGGATCCTACACGATGGTAAGGGATAACCAAGCTGATGCCAAGTTTCGCCGTGTGGCACGGATCATGGTCTGCGGGCGTATCGCCCTGGCGAAGGAAGTGTTCGGAGACACTCTAAATGAAAGTCGAGATCCGGACCGTCCGCCAGAGAAGTACACCTCCCGCTTCTACCTGAAGTTCACCTACCTGGAGCAAGCGTTCGACAGGTTGAGTGAGGCTGGGTTCCAGATGGTGGCCTGCAACTCAACTGGAACGGCTGCGTTCGTTAACCAGTACAGAGACGACAAGATCTGGAGCAGCTACACGGAGTACATCTTCTTTAGTAAGTGACAGAGCAGCTCTCGCAAACCTGCCTGTGCTGCACTTTAATTTCCTTTTCATGTAGCCGAGTGTTCTCAACCTTGTTCCCAAGGGACATGTCATTCGTTTCACAACACAACCTACAGCCTTTTCCCCACCAAAAAAGAAAGCATGCACTTTATTTTGTGGCTTGTGTAGAACAGGTGTGACTTGTGTATATTTCACTTTCTGCTCACTGTGTGCAGACTAAAATGAAGCATGCATACTTTTAAGTACCCAACATCTGTGGATAGTCAAATTATTTATAATCTTTAATGAAGAAACGCAGATATTGCAAGACCTTCAAGAAGGAGTAATCAGCTTTAAATCATTGCACACTTGGTCATTTTATCAAATTACAAGATTTTATAAGGAAAGCACATGGACATTTCTTTTTGACTGAACCTGCTGGTTTTTTTTCCATTTGCCAAAAGTTATTTTTGCATGCAGCTAGAAAAAGGCTCATATTTTAGTTCAGACTACTTTATAACAGCTAATAGGTTTCTCTAAAATCAAGTGCACTTGATGCCCCTTGGATAACTCTGATCTTTCTTGTTTTTCGCTATTCATCTGCAATCCCATTTCGCACCTTTAGCATGTCTCCCATTCACACTCTTTTTTTTCTCTTTTGAACACCTAACTACCCACACATGCTCTTTCTCCTGCTAGCTCCTCTTCAATATCTTGCGACTTTGATGCTGTAATTCATTGCAGTGCATGTAAATGTGTGTCATAACTGGGACAGCTAGTGCCTCGGGCCTGACATACTGAATAGAGAAATAGTAAGGCACACTAGGCAATCCCACGTACCACTTGTGTCCAATCATAAAGAAGTCAAACAGATCAAAGCCTCCTCAGCCAATGTAAATCAGAGTTGGATTAAACGATTGCTGCTTAGTTAATTCTTATTGGTTGCCTCGGGTTAGTCATTCTTAAATTGTACAGACTAGTGCTAATCCACTGCAGGCTGATGCTTTCACACTGCAGTGACTGTGAGTACGCTTTTTTACGAAGTGTCAACCAAAATGCAGTGCAGCGTGAGGTCTCTGACTGAGTTGATGTGATTGTGGTAGGCCGAACCACAAGCTGGTTTGATTGATTTGTGATTGATTGGTAGCTGGTTAATGGTGTTTTAACCTGTCTTTCATTGAATTTGTATGCTCCTGAAACTGCTTGAATCATTTAAGCATGTTTTAGCGGGTTTTGTGCATGTGCACGTTTAAGCTGAGATAAGGCATAGCTGCATGGACAGGTATAGAAGTGTGAAAACATGCTGATAAGGAAAAGAAGGACTGTCTAGGAGGAAGGAAAATCTCACTTTGGTAGACTTAAGCGAGGTAATGGAACTTCAAGAGCTAATCCTACCACTGCATGTCACAGATAATGAGGCTGTGTGTGTGTGTGTGCGAGTGAGTGAGTGAATGACTGTCTATATTTGTCTTTCACTGTGTTCTCTATTAGGTTTTAAAAGATAATTGATGAAGATAAGATGTCCGCTCTGTGAAGTTGCCAAATACTTTATTGACATAGTTGTTTCAAGATGATGTGTGCAATTATTTTGTTGTTAAATTCTTTAACTCTATTCCAACTCCGACATATTCCGAATATTTAAGTGTGGTTTAATAACAGTTCTTTTAAGTTATGCAATTTTTACATTCGCTTCCCTCAAATTTGGAACATGGTTATGTAATTTTGCAGAGACAAATACAAGTAATATTTTTTAGACTAAGCTGCACATGCACCCCAGAGGTGATGAGATCCTCCAAAACTATAGGTGGCAGTGTGGAGAAAATCTCAGTTGAATCAGCAAGGAACAGAATTGAGAGGTAGTTTTGGGAACTTAACTTTTACCTTACCTATGTATAATATTAAAGGTGCCATAGAATGCATTGATACACTATTTTAAATTGTTTTCTGATATCTACATAGAAGGTATGTGGCTTAGGTAAGGGCAAAAAATCTCCAGAAATGGTTTTACATGTCCATTTACAACCCTAGGATTTCTCCCTAGAATGAAATGGTCTGTTATTACCTTATTTGGAAGGGTCATGAATAATAATGTTGAGCACTGCTATGATTGGCTGTTTCACAGTGCGGCTCAATGTTGAGCTCTGCTCTGATTGGCTGTTTCACAGTGCGGCTCTTTTCAGTAGCTCAGACAGCAGCATATTTCAATACTTTCTCTCGCAGTTATATCATTGGAATTATACTGTATATAAAATGCAGGCATCAGGGAGCCGCTATTAATATGCGGGGCATTGAAACTGCTTTCGAATGCATGATCGCTTTTTAGTTTCACTTTCACTTCACTGTTTATACTAGTTTAACTATTTTACTAGATCAGATGCTTGTCAGTGGTGCTCAGGATCTGTAAATCATTCGCCATCGTCCTCAGTTATCTCTCCTTACTCTGTTTATGTGGTCAGTGAAATCTTATGTACTGTAATGTTACAGGCTACAGCTAGCAAGCAGCTAACCATGTCCCTTTAGTGGCTCGCGTTGTTATATTAGAACACGTTATTTGCTTTCCGTGCCTTTCTGAATACAAACACCAACCCATCCCTGCATTATGTATGGAACATAAGTATGTTATGGAACATAACATTTATTTACATAATCTGCCATTTTCGCTGTTGTCCTCGCTTGTTTCTTCGTAATACCTGCAGAACTTCTGATGGTTCGGCTGGCGGCTGGCGGCTGGCGGCTGGCCTAGAACATGGGTGGGTATATGCAAATGTTGGGGGCGTAACTATTAGTGATCCCGACTGTAACGTCACAGTCGGTGTTATGTTCTGATTCGCCTATTTTTCAGTGGTCTTTTGCACGCAATGTTTGAGGGTCACGGTATGTCATTTCCATGTACAGAACTGTTATTATTCAACTATGCCAAGGTAAATACTGTTTTCCATTCTATGGCACCTTTAAGTGTTCATTGGTGAACTGGTCAACAAAAATACCAAACAACTACTATCCAGACTGGCTGTGTATCTCCAGTGCATTTTACGGCATTGGGACTTTTGGACCGACTTATGTTTAAAATTGTATTTTGAAATCAAACTACAATTAAATACACAATTTTTTTTTAATGCTTTTTTTAATTGGTATTATGTATTTATCAAACTTCAGTGCATTATTTGAATGTTTTTGTTCTGTGTACTCTTTTACAGTTGTATTCTTGTATTTGTATATATTTTTTGCATCTATATTTTAAATACTTTGCCATTCATTCATTCAATCATTCATTCATTCATTCATTGATTGGTGGCCAAAATTATTAGAACACCATTTTTCACCAGCTAAAAAATGGTTTTAAGTCAGTTATTTCTATCTTTTGCTGTAGTGTGTCAGTAGGAAATATCAGTTTACATTTCCAAACATTCCTTTTGCCTTTAATTGTAATAATCCAGTGAGATTTTTGTTTGCACAAGTAGTCTAACAGCCAGTGCTCCACACAGAGATCTGATCTGATCATCATCAGTCTGTCTGGAATGACATGAAGAAGCAGAACAATCTGAGACAGACTAAATCCAGAAGAACTGTGGCAACGACTCCAAGATGCTTCAAGAAACCTACCTGCAAAGCTACAGTACTTTTAAAAGTTTTAGGCATTTGTGTAAAATGAGGATACTTTCAAAAATAATGTCATAAATATAATTTATTGATCAATTAACTTCTATTAACTAAATTAAATCAACATTTGGTGTAACCATCCTTTGCGTTTTAAGCAGCGTTTGCTCTCATTGCACTTGCGCATAGATTTTCAGGGAGCTTTGCAGGTAGGTCTCTTGAAGCATCTTGGAGACATTGCCACAGTTGTTCTGGATTTAGTTTGTCTCAGTTTGTTCTGTTTCTTCATTTCATTCCAGACAGACTGGATGATGATGAGATCAGATCTCTGTGTGAAGCAGTTGTAACAGGCTATTTTATGATAGGAAAAAACCTGTAGCATCTATTTTAAAATGCACCTATTAACGTCAAACCTTACCTGCACCATTGCATTTTACAATTTCTTACAATTTAGGATACACTTGAGGTTTTAGTTTGTTTTTGAAGTATTTCTCTCATTTTATTTTTAGTTTAAAATTGTTTATTATAGAGATGGAGAAGGTGTCTCCCTCTCTATCTGTCTTTCTCTCCACCACACCCCTGTCAGTTTATATTGTACCAATTTGCGTATGTGATTGCAGAGGCAGAAGTGACGGAGAGCCTGAAGGAAGGAGGCGAGAAGTAATAAGTGAGAGAGAATGAGGGACGCAGTGTGTGTTGGGGCTGAGGGGGTGGAACGGTCACCAGCGGTCCCGACTGTAGCGGGGCTGTCGTTCAAGCTTAGCGTGATGTGTGTCCGCCCCGCAGGAGCATCAACACCGGCTCCTTATCTCTGTCAGGATGCTAATCACAGCTCTGGAGGCTCAGAGGAAGAATCCGGACATGCCTCAATGTGCCAGAGGGGCTTACAGTACAATAGTTACTACTTAACAATAGCAGACCCCCCACCAGTATACAAGAGCCTAACATTTGTCATCCAGGGACAGTAACACTCAATAATTAGTAATGTTTACTAAGATAAGCATCAATAGTAGGCCTACTATTGCTCATGCTTAGTTGGAGATTAAACAACCTATTAACACTTTAGTATTAAACTTTGGTGTGTAACAGACATGAATGATTTTGTTTTGTTTTTGTTTTGTTTTGGGGTTTTTTACAGGAGAGGAGTACTGTTACTTTAATAACTTAAGTGACTTGAGATTTTTACCTGACGGACAGGTGAAACTATCTACAACCCCAAATCAGAAAAAGTTGGGACAGTATGGAAAACGCAAATAAAAAAAGAAAGTAGTGATTTCTAAATTTACTTTGACTTGTATTTCATTGCAGACAATATGAACACAAAATATTTCATGTTTTGTCTGGTCAACTTCATGTCATTTGTAAATATACATCCTTTCCTGTCATTCAGACCTGCAACACATTCCAAAAAAAGTTGGGACAGTAAAGCATTTACCACTTTGTAATGTTGCCATTCCTTTTCACAACACTTAAAAGACGTTTAGGGACTGAAGACACCAAGTGATGAAGTGTTTCAGGTGTAATTTTGTCCCATTCTTCCTGCAAACAAGTCTTAAGGTGGGCAACAGTACGGGGTCTTCGTTGTCGCATTTTGCGCTTCAAAATGTGCCACACATTCTCTATTGGAGACAGGTCGGGACTGCAGGCAGGCCAGTCAAGTACCCGTACCCTCTTCCTCCGCAGCCAGGACTTTGTCATGTGTGCAGAATGTGGTTTTGCATTGTCTTGTTGAAATATGCATGGACATCCCTGGAAAAGATGTCTTCTTGAAGGCAGCATATTGTGCTCCAAAATCTCTATGTACTTTTCAGCATTAATGGTGCCATCACAGAAGTGCAAGTTACCTTTGCCAAGGGCACTGACACAACCCCATACCATGACAGACCCTGGCTTTTGGACTTGTTGCTGGTAACAGTCTGGATGATCCTTTTCTTCTTTGGTCCGGAGCACACGGCGTCCATTCCTCCCAAAAAAATACCTGAAATACTGATTCATCTGACCACAGTACACGTTTCCACTGTGTGATGGTCCATCCCAAATGCCTCCGAGCCCAGAGAAGTCGACGGCGCTTCTGGACACTGTTAACATAGGGCTTCCTTTTGGCACAGTACAGTTTTAACTGGCATTTGTGGATGTAACTACGTATTGTGGTACTTGACAAAGGTTTGCCAAAGTAGTCCTGAGCCCATGTGGTGATATCGCTTATAGATGAATGAGGATTCTTGATGCAGTGCCGCCTGAGGGATCGGAGATCACGGTTGTTCAGCTTAGGCTTGCGCCCTTGTCCTTTACGCACTGAAATTCCTCCAGATTCCTTGAATCTTTTAATTATGTTATGCACTGTTGAAGGTGAAATATCCAAATCTCTTCCTATCTTTCTTTGAGGAACATTGTTTTAAAACATTTCAATAATTTTCTCATGTATTTGTTGGCAAACTGGTGATCCTCGGCCCATCTTTGCTCCTAAAGGACTAGACCTTTCTTGGATGCTGCTTTTGTACCAAATCATAATTACAATCACCTGTTGACATCAACTGTTTCAAAACACATCATTATTTAACCAATTTACCTCATTACTAGCCCTAAATTGCTCCTGTCCCAACTTTTTTTGGAATGTGTTGCAGGTCTGAATGACAGGAAAGGATGTATATTTACAAATGACATGAAGTTGACCAGACAAAACATGAAATATTTTGTGTTCATATTGTCTGCAATGAAATACAAGTCAAAGTAAATTTAGAAATCACTACTTTCTTTTTTTATTTGCGTTTTCCATACTGTCCCAACTTTTTCTGATTTGGGGTTGTAGACTTACATTGAATGAGGGACGAGGGATCCGAGTCATATATAGACTGGTACATTTATTTTATGAAATAATGTATATATTATAAAAAAAAAAAAAAATTCATTACTCTGTTTTGGTAGATCATCCTTCATTACGTTATTTTTCTTCTATTTTCAGTAACTAACAACAGAAAATGTATATGCAGTATCATTCAAAAGTTTGGAATAATTACATTGTTTTCAACAATATGCAAGCACTATGACAAGTCTCGGTTAGCCTAACGCAGTACACGTACACATTTTAAAATATTTTAAAATATGTTTTATTCCTGATATGGTAAAGCTGAATTTTCAGCATCTCTACTCCAGTCTTCAGTGTCACATGATCCTTCAGAAATTATTCTAATTCTAATTTGCTGCTCAAGAAACATGTCTTATTATTATCAGTTATAAGAAATGTTATGCAAACAGTTGCGTTACTTAATATTTTTGTAGAAAATGTGATACGCTACCATTCAGAAGCATTGACATTTTCAGCATTGATAAAAATAAGAATCATTATAAATAACTGATTTACAATAATAATTAATAATAATTGAGCAGCAAATCAGCATATTAGAATGATTTCTAAAGGATCATGTGACACTGAAGACTGGAGTAATGATGCTGAAAATTATTTTTATTCATATATTCATAGTTCAGTCATATATTTTAAAATATATTCAAATATACAAGTTATTAAAATTTTAAATTGGAATAATATTAAACAAAAATATTTTTTACTGTATGTTTTATCAAATTAATGCAGCCTTGATGAGCATAAAAGACTTAAAAGACATCAAAAATATTTGTATTTTATTTGGAATGTTTGCCTGGTAGTGTATTTTGGGGTAAATTGGATTGTGACAAGTGGCTGTTACATACCAAGAATTGCACTTGTGAGTATGCTAAAGCAATGCCTAAATAGCTGTTTTGCTGTTAGTAAACCATATACTATAAACACACCAGCAGGACACAAAAGTTGTTACAGAGGAAGAGCAAGTTTAATGAAAGATTATGAAGGCAAATATTTTTTCTTTGGAATAACATGCACAGATGAATCATTCACAATAAGACTAGGAACAAAGTAAACGATGTCGAGTTTGATTTCAAGTTGACTTTAAGTGAAAGATATTCACTGTGTCTGTGGACAATTGTGTGTGATCTATGTTTTAATATATACCAGTGTTGAGATTAGCTGTGGGCAGAATTTGATCATGCATGTTTGCGCTTGTCAGTATGTTTGTGTGTGGTTGTGTTGTGAATGTGCGTGTTTCTCCAGACATCCTCATGTGGCGCTGCTGTTGAGATGTGAGCATGCGGGTGGTTCTCACTCTGTCCAAGGACAAATCAAACCTCTGATTGCGAAGCCACAATGGCCTTAACTCACTCAGAGGACACAAGTAAATCTCTGTCATCTGCCCAACGACGATCTCTTGGTGTCCTCCAAACCTCTGGATGAAGGAGCTGGAGCCAGTCAGTCATCTCATGAACCGCTGCTTTCAAGCAAAGTAAACAAGCTTGAAAGAAAATTGCTTTATCTGTTTTCATCTTTCTCTTTGATTTTTCATTATGTCCGAACTCCCCAGGCCGACAAAGCAAACTGAAATGCAAACTAAAATTTTTGTCTGATGTAATTTGGTGCCTCAGCACAGGAAATTGTGGAAAATACTGTAATTTTGACAGTGTTGTGGATGCTGAGTTACATCTCGGCGTAAACTGACCCCCCTTTTTTTTTAAACGCAGAGCAGCGTAACTGTTAGATCAATGCCTGTCTGTGTTAGTGAGGGAAGCAAGGAGACGGGAGAATGAGCAGGTCAAGGTTGAGTATATGCATCTGACCCGCATGAATATTTATATAAATTGATTCACATATTCAGCAAATATTAACAAGAGTTTAAACAGCTGTTACAGAGATTGTGGGAGACATATAGAGTGAAACCAGAGATGGGATGGATTAACCAGGGATGTGCCGTTACAGGCTGATGCTCAACAACACCACAATACATTGATAGTCTTGACAGACCACAGACACTGACAGTGAAAGTTAAACCAAAAATGAAAAATGTCATGTTATTCCAAAACACAATTATACTCTTGGTAGCTCGAGTGACATTATTGCGGTGACTTTTGTGCAGTGAAGTTATTAATGTGGCAACTGGTCACTGTTGTTTCAATCAGAACATATAAATTAACTTGCAGAATCTAAAACAGATTGTATTCATTTCGACTGATGAAAATTAGTACCTGTTAACATACCATGTGGTGTCCCAACAACATTAGACCCCATTGATTTTCATTGTATGGACAAAAAAGACATTTGAGGGTGAGTAAATTACATAATTTTCATTTTGTTTGAAATATTCCATTAAAGGGCACCTATTATGCCCCTTTTTGACAGATGTAAAATAAGTTTCAGGTGTCCCCAGAATTTGTCTGTGAAGTTTCAGCTCAAAATACCCCACAGATCATTTAATATATCATTTTGAAAATGCCTATTTTGAGTGGAAGCAGAAACAGGCAGTTTTTGTACATGTCTCTTTAAATGCAAATGAGCTGCTACTCCCCGCCCCCTTTTCGAGAATAGAGCCTTTACAGCTTATACCTCAGATACAAAAAACATCTGTTTGGTTTTGATTATCATGTATATCGCACTGAAATAATGTGTTTTAAAGGGGTCATATGATGTGATTTCTTGTTTTCCTTTTCTTTAGTGTGTTATGTAGCTGTTTGTGCATGTATACGATCTGCAGAGTTACAAAGTCTCCCACAAAAGGATTTATTCTATCTAAAAGAGAAGGCTGATCCAGACCGGGCTAAAACGCCTCATTAAAACATGCCCCCACATGTCTACGTCACGATGTGGAAATATTTGCATAATGCCGCCCAAATGTTCAAGCAAAGAAAGAAGGCGTGGTTTCTTTATTTGGCCTTCCGAAAGTAGATGCAATTAGAAATCATTGATTAAGATTTGTTTACAACAGAACAGCACAGCCCAAATGTTCGAATTTGTGCAGCGCATTTTATGGACGACAGTTTCGTGAGAGTACAAGGCTGGCTGTGCACAAAGGCTATTTCTAAAAAAAAAAAAAGGGTAAATTCTGACTTTGCTATGACAATCTGGTGCTTCTGAATCAGCGACTGTAAGTATGTTTTGTTATTAGTTTAAGTATTTGCTATTGGCTGTTCAAATGGGGAGTTTTGCGCATAACGCGTCGTGTGTGTGTGTGAGGGGAACAGGGTCACATCATAGCGGAGTGTACAGCCCATCAGAAATCGTCTTACCCGTACTGCCTTGTGTACTGCAAATACATATGAGCATCATCAGTGATTCATCACTGTGTCTGTCACAGAACTCTGTTCCCCTTTCAGGCTTGAACTGATGATAAAACTACCTTGAAAGCTGAAGCTCGCGATTATGGTAAGGGGCGTTACATTTCCGATGCATGCTTGTGGTGTCCGGCCAATCACAATGCACTGGGTCAGCTGACCAATCAGAGCAGGCTGTGCTTGTCGGAAGGAGGGGCTTTGTAGAAATGATGCATTTGAGAGAGGCGGGGCAATTATTTGAAAAATAATTTTTTGAACATTAAAGCATGTCAACATATTCTGTTACACCAAATACACAAAATAATGATCTTTAAAATAGCATCATATGACCCCTTTAAAGGCATTTCATTAAACATCTGATATATGGTTTTCTGAGCGCACACACCTGAAGCACGTAAAGCAGCTGTCACACAGCATGTGCGTATTAAACTATTTCAGTTCTCTTTAATGTCTTATTGTGCTTAAACTGTCAAATGCACACAAGTTTATGTAAAAAACACTCATAAGTTACAAAACTGCAGTCGGATATGTTTGGGAAAGATATTGCATGTTTATATTAGATCTGTGACAGCAGCTTAATATACAGTACCTATACTGCTGTTTTCACTGTTAATATGACTCAAACAATAAAATAAAAACAGAAAATTACTCACTGCTCTGAACTGAGTAACTTCTATAGCTGTAATAAGACATTTCTTACTTAAATGCTTTTTAACGCTCAAGCATGAAGATCAACATGGCGGTTATAGTGTGCAGTTCACTCAGGGCTGGGTCTCTGCTAATACGGCAGTGTCCGTCAACAGTCGTGGTTGGGGCCTGTGCAAAGTTACATCACATTGTACAGTTTCTGCGAACAACTTGTTCTGAGACACTGCTTATGATTTATGGAGTGGGTGGATTTTTATCATTATAGAGTGGTTGTGTACACACACTGCCAACACACATTTATGTTCAAGTGAAAAAGTGAATTTTGCTGTTGGCGCCGACAGCCTTGTGGGCAGTGCGCCGACAAACAGCGCTGTTGTGCTATGGGTGTCACAAGTCCGAATCCCGACTCCAGGACCTTTCCCGATCCCGCCTCTATCTCTCTCCCACTTCAGTTCTGATCTGTCCTATCGCAATAAAAATGCCAAAAATAAATCTTAAAAAAGTGAATTTTGCATAGGTACCTTTTAAGATTATCTGTTCACTCATTGGGAAAGGAAAATCTTACAGTTGTTTCTCCAAAAACAATGAGACTAAACTGAGAGCAAATGGTGGCTTTTACTTGAGACACATATGTATCTGCTCTGGAGTTTTAGAGGACATCTCAACAATGTCTCTAAATGTGCAAAGACAAACGAAGGTAAGAGATCTCAAGAGAAGCCAGATATATTTATGGTCCATTTGACCAAATGATCTGAGCTATCCTATCCACATTTAATGTGTGGTGTACTCTTACTGTATCAATTGTCCCTAATGTGTCTTTTTATTTCTCCAAAGGAATTTTAGGAGAAACAGCTAAAAAGATTTGCCATTTTCCTAACTTTCAATTCCAACCCAATTTCAATACATTAATAACATGAAAGTTTTGTTTAGACATTCACGCATCTTTGTGCACACAATTAATTTCAAGCTTTTAAACGTATGCCTTTAGATCTAAAGGTTGTTAACTTTGCGAGTTTTAATTTTGCACCTTTTTTAATGTCAAATTTAATGTCATATTAGTTGATTTGGATAAATGCATCTGCCAAATGAATACATTTAAATGTAAAGATGTACCCATACCAAATGATGTCAAACAGATTTATCTAACAAAATAATCATTTATTATCCCAAAACCTGATTATTTCATGATTAACCATTTAAAACATATCAGTCACAATGTCCGTCTTGATTTATAGGCATATAATATAATGTAATTAGAAGCTGAGAAAGCCCACCAGAGCTCCATGACGGCCGCTCATTTGTCTTTGTCACAGCACAGGGTTGTTATGGTGTGTAAACACTGATGATGTTCTGTCATTATGTTTAGATGGTTTGAATGGTTTTGTCACATCATGTAAACACATTACTGCTGGGGATGAGAGATTACAGTCACTAAATTACTTGAGCATGAATTGAAACTGTGAAAGGACGACAAAGAAAAGTGAAGAATAGCTGCATATTCATTAACAGGATGAGAGTAGTCACATCTATTGTTGTTCTTTGTTTTATTGGTTGCTTTACGGATTTATTTGTTTTATTTATTTATTTATCTATTTAACAATGGAAGCTATTTTTGGCCTCAAATTTAAAAAAGATAAGTGTGACTGTATGTCACTATTATGTAATTAATATATCACAGTTTTTGTGGTTAATACTTTCTCGTAATGGTGATTTTATATCTCACAATGTGACTTTATATTTCACAACTTGTAAATTTTGTTTTCTTGTAATTGCCCATTTCTCATAATTGTGATTTTATTTCTTTTAGTTGCAAATTTATGTTTTACAATAGGACTTTATATCCACTATTTGTTTTTGTTTGTTTCTCATAATTGCAATTTTATATCTCACAATTGGACTTTTATTTAAAAAATTAAATTCTTGAGATGAAAACAGGTTTCCATAGAAAATAGACTTCCAGTAAAGTTTTTACAGTTCAAACCTCGGAGCCTACTAGAGCAGATACTGTCACTTTTATCTAGCAGTTTGAGAAAACCCACTCAAGATTCATCCATCCTCTGGTGAACTTATAAAAGCTCTCTCCATTTCTAACCCTCAGGGTGAATAAGAATATTCAGAATGAAAGAAATGGAAAAAGAAAGCGCTCTGACAAAAGAGCAGATGATAAGGTAAGCCCTGCTGCCCTGCAGGTGAAAAACTATGTTCTTCTCTATATGGAGGAGCCATAAATGGCCTAAAAAGAACATTGTGCCATGAAATTCAGCATTCTCTTAATATAATGTAGGTTTTTTTCTCACAGTGTGCATTTGTAGTAATTCTTCTGCTGTACTTTAGAACTGGGTTATGATGATATTTCTGCAATATAATGCCATTAAGTGCATGATCCTGAGCACTGTGTCTTTGGAAAAGCCGTGGAAGTAAGGAGTAAAAAGGTTTTCTGACTGCTTTTAAGCACTCGGCTGTTCTGAATGTTTGCTATGGTGTTGTTAGTTTCTAAGGTGTTCTAGGTGGTTTCTTACTTCTCAAATCTGTTTGATTACTCAGGTCTCTAAATATGGAGTTTTTCTGCAATTTCTATAATCTGCTATGTGAAATCCATTTGTCTTATTAGTTTTAGAAGTAATAGCATACCTCTCTGCACAATTGTAGGTATTATTTTTTATAGCAGACTTTGGGATGTTACATATTGGACTTTAATGCTTAGCTGGGTTTCTGCAGGTCTTAAAAATGTCTTTAAAAGTCTTAATTTGCACAAATTAAATCCCTTTAAATGGTCTTAAATTTGAGTAGAATGTCTTAAATTCATGAAGTCATGGCATTAAATATTGCACTGCAAAAAAAAATCTATATATTTTTCAGTAGTTTTTTGTTTTTGAAAACAAATATTGAAATATCCTTAAATCAATATACATTTATTTGAGATGCAAAATAAAGATATAAAGTCTTGTTCATGAAAAACTTGAACAAAATTAACATCTGTTGATTTTCTGAGCCCATCGGCAGATATTTGTTCTTGTTTTAATCATGAACTCACTTTTTTTATTTTTTTTAATCAATTTATGTTGTCATTTTGCTTCTCACGTAAATGCATCTTGATTTAAGAATCTTTAGACATTTGTACTAAAATACTGAGGAAGAACATTTTTGCAGTTACCATAAAAGTTATGTTTATTTCCCTATTCTAGTGGTTGGGAACAGAGGTATTTAAGCCTTAAGCTATTCTTTTGTAAAATTAATTAAAAAGTTGGAGATCTGTTGAAACTTGTATTTTTAAACTTTCAAGTGTTGCTATACTCATTGTGTGCTCCCTAGACATTTATAACAAGAAAAGATATTGACGTATTGTGTTCCCTTCAGTGTATTCCTTAAATTTTCTTTACTACTTGGTCTTAAAAAATCATTAAAAAGGTGTTACATTTACCATCATAAACCCTGCATGAACCTTGCTGATGATTAGGGCTTTTGAATAATACAAGCACCACAAATTACAGTACAGCTCCTGCTTTGAAATCTGATTTCATGAGCCACATTCCAAGCTATTGTAAAACAGCCAGTATTTTCATTGATATACAGTATGTGACTTCACATGTTATTTCTATATTAATGCGACACATTGCTATATGTTTCTAAATATAAAGTTAATGAACTATATTACTATAGGAGAAAACAAAAATACATGCACAGTGCAAAGTGGCTCGGATGCAGCATTTAAATGTAATCAAAGCCTCAAACCTAAACTTGAACTTTTCATTTGCTCCCTTGCAAGCAGTGATATTTAATTCTGGCAATGCAAATTTTGATATTTATGTCCTGTTTATATTATTTCTGCACAACAAACGTTATGCCTGTTTTTCTTGCACTTCCCCCAACATTGCTACATATAGTCCATCCCCAAACTCACGCCACACGTTATCTTTAATATTGTCAACTAAAAATATTTTACACTGTGCATCATGCCTAACAATTGCACTTCAATGCACGACCTTTTGTAATTTATTTACTAATTATTTCACATTTAACAGCAAACAGTCACAATGACCATCTTGATGTATAGACATATAATATAATGTAATTAGAAACTTGATTATAAAAGCTCCATTATAGCTGCAACCCTTTGCAAACTGTAATATGTAATTCTAGCAATGCAAATTAACAAAAGTAATGCCTGTTTTCCAGACAGGTTTTTCATGCACTATCATTGCTCAGACAAAATATTTTCACACTATGCATCATGCCCGCTGTAATGCATGGCCTTTTATGCTTTTGCATACTCAGGACAGAGTATGTTAGAGCAGGCCTGATCTCATTCCCCATATCCTCCACTTTCCTGTCTACCTCTACTATCCTTTCAATTATAAGCAAAAGCCCATAAATGACAATGAGAAAAGGGTTTTATAATAAAGGAAAGGCAGCCGAGCTCCTCCCGCAGGTTCTAATTAACAGAACAGAGATAAGAGGCACCGCCTCTCTTTCAGCCCACTGGCTAAATTGTAAAAAGCTTCTGGGCAGCAATAAATTTGCTCAATTGAAGTCATTTGGGAAAGAAAAGGAACCTCGCACAGAGCAAAGGACAGTCTTCACCTGCCGTTTAGCTCTAATCTGTTTCATATGTCCACTCCATGAAATGTTCACAATCACTTCAGTGGTCAAAACGTAGAAACTTTCTCAAAACGATAATGGAATGTCATTCCAGTGGAAAGTTACTGCTGCAAATCTCACAAAGGAACATTTTCTCTCAGGGTAGAAGATATGGCAGGACCATCGCTCATTTATCTGACTACCGCAGGCCTCTATCTCATCTCGAAGTAAAGAAGAACCAGGCTGTTGAAACATATGTAATGCTTTCAGTATCCTATCTGAGCTGCTAGATAGGGCCGCACTATCTTTCCCCTGGAAATACTGAATTGTTGTATGTTCTTGCCAAGGTGAAGAATGAGATGGAGAGAATCTGTTGCTCCTGCTGTGTATTTCTGACTCAACCAGACCTTGACATTTTTGGGGTGGTTTGTGGATTTTTGCAAGCGGAGGTTTGTAAGGTTAAATTTTGCACAGATATTTATCTATAAATAAATATCTGCACTGTACTTAAAAATTCTTGTTATTTCGCATTTCACTGCTGTTTTACTTTAAACTTGCCTTAGTATGAATAGTATTGGTGTTTATCACAAATTGCTTGTGATGTTTCTCATTAGTAAGTGGTTAAATGCTAAATGAAAAGTACATGTAAAATGTGAAGCTGCAAAGAATTGATGGAGAGAATGTCCTCTAACAAACAAATTGACAAAAATATGGACAGTTCAGTCCTGTGATTTGGCTGTAGACTCATTAGCATATTGATAAAAGCCTAACCTAAATACTACAACACTTGAAAATACAGGTTCTGTATTGGCATCTTTGTGCTATGGCCAATATATTTGGCAACTAGCGATATGGCCAATGCTTACTTAGTATGTACACTTGTAAGACTATTCTACTACCTGTTTGAAATCTGACTAGTTTTCAAATGTGCACGCTATCCTGTCATATCACGAGAGAGAGCAAAAGTGTGCAAAAAAACAATAAATAATAAACACCAAACTGCTCTGCACATCTCCCCAAGCACAATCTCATCTATGTTTTCGTCTTGTTTTCATCTTTCTCACCATTCTGTGCGAATCAGTATAAAACATCTGCAAGCTCTTCCTCCTTGTTACTTGTTGACATGTCATGAATAAACTCTCCTGTCTCTGTGTGCACGAGTTTCTGTATGAGAATGAATTCTGGGTTTGTAGCTTCAGTCAGGGTGGTGTTGTGTTGTATGGCATGTGCTCAGACGAGGCTCAAAGACAAGACACTGTGAGTCTGAGAGTGATGCTTCAGTCTTGTAGAGGGCACTTGGCTTTAGTGTCAACTTCTCAGCCTGAAACTTCAACTCAGATTTACATGAAAGAAATCTCTGCTATTACTCAACACTCCCTAATCCCTATCCTCAAACTAACCTGGCTGTGGTCTGCTTGCTCTATTCAAGACCATTTGAAACTGTGTTCACTGGCATTTTTAAAATATGAAATGTTTCAGGAAACATACACTGGGGTCCGAAAGTCTGAAAATGCATTAAAAATCTGGAATTTAAAATCTAGTTTAAACTTGGAAATAATTGTCAAAATGATTGGACTCCCTGTATATGTTGGTAAATAATGTGCAAATGTATACACTGTAAATTATTAATTTTCTGTTAATTTAATGTAAATTTGACATTATATCTTTGATTTAGAATTTATTTGATAATTGCTGTTTGGTCAAAATGATAGATCCTCTGATCTCTGAAAAATCATTTTGTAAACCATTTCAGTGCAAATTCATGATAATTTTCAAGCTACTGTATTAAATTAGGACTATATATTTGGACACAGGCACAAATTTTTATTATTTTAGCTGTTGACCAAAACATATTCAAGTTACAGTTAATGAATATGGACTTAAAGTGCACACTCTGAGCTTTAATTTGAGGGTATTCTCATCACATTTCTCATTGGAGGAAAGCTTAAGGAATTACAACTCTTTAATATGTGCCTCCCCCCTTTTTCAAGGGATAATAAGTAATTGGACAGTTGATTCAAAAGCCATTTCATGGACAGATGTGGGCTATTCCTTCATTATTTCTACATTAATTAAGGAGGTAGCTGTTGCTGTGAACCCACATCATGCGGTCAAAGGAGCTCTCCATACAAGTGAAACAGACAATTGTTAGGCTTCAAAAACAAAACAAATCAATTAGAGCGATAGCAGGAACATTAGGATTGGCCAAATTAACAGTTTGGTACATTCTTTCACAACATCCAGCCAAGAGAAGAACACTCTCCAGGAGGTAGATGTGTCTCTGTCAAAGTCTACAATCAAGAGAAGACTTCACCAGAGCAAATACAGAGGGTTCACCACAAGGTGCATACAAGGACAGATTAAACTTTGCCAAAAACATCTAAAAAAGCCAGACCACTTCTGGAAAAGCATTCTTTGGATGGCTGAAATTAAGATCTACCTGTACCAGAATGAAGGGAAGAAAAAAGTATGGAGAAGTCTTGGTCCAAAGCATAAAACATCATCTGTGAAACATGGTGGATCAGTGTGATGGCATGAGCATGGCTTCCAGTGGCACTGGGTTACTGGTGTTTATTGATGACGTGACAGAAGACAGAAGCAGCCAGAAGAATTCTGAAGTGTATAGAGATGTCTGCCCAGATTCAGTCAAATGGAGCATAGTCGATTGGGCGGCGATTCATAGTACAAATGGACAATGACCCAAAACATACAGAAAAAGCAACCGAGGAGTTTTTGAAGGTAAAAAAGTGGATTATTCTGCTATGGGCAAGTCAATCTCCTGATCTCAACCTGATTGAGCATGCATTTCACTTGCTGAAGACAAAACTAAAGGCAGAAAGACCCACAAACAAATAACTGAAGTCAGCTGCAGCAAAGGCCTGGCAAAGCATCACAAAAGAGGAAACCCAGTCTCTGGTGATGTCCGTGAGTTCCAGACTTAAGGCAGTCATGTCTAAAGGATTCTCAACAAAATATTAAAAATTAACATTTTATTTATGATTATATTTATTTGTCCAATTACATTTGAGCCCCTGAAAATGGGGGGACTGTGTATAAAAATGGTTGTAATTCCTAAGCTTTTTATGTTATATTTTTTTCAACCCCTTGAATTGAAGCTTAAAGTCTGCACTTCAATTTCATCTGGATTGTTTCATTTTAATTCTATTCTGGTGGTGTACAGAGGCGAAATTATGAAAATTGTGTCAGTGTCCAAATATATGGACCTAACTGTATATTGAATAAAATATTGTTTTTTTGTTTTGTTTTGTTTTTTTAATATACCTCTATTGCCAAACTCTAACAGACAGGCAATCAGATATGCAGATATTGTCCTGACTTTACATGCAAGGCGTGTAAGTGGCCAAGGAGCATCTGCCCTTTTTCGATACATGCTCCTGGCCTTATTGTGCACAATTATTACAGACGTCCCTAACAGCAATTTCAAAGTCCTTCTGTTTCATATCTTTACTTTCATTAATTGTTGATTGTAAATTTGCTCTACAGACTCTGTAATGTTGTCCAGATGGCCGTCAATTAGATTCGAGTCCTTGTAAATTCCCTCTTCATTTCTGTACGAAGCCATGGGGGTGGATCAAATAATGGTGGAGTTGTGTTTCCTGTTTTTCATCTTTCTTGTTTTCAATCTTCTTTGAAGCTGGCATTAAAAAGGTTGGCCGCAAGCGCAAATGCTTAGGTTATATATTCATGGTTTATTTATATGTGATTATTGTGAGAACTAAGCCTAATATTTCATTAATAATTTATATATATTTACATGCATTGGTTTATGCATTTGGCAGGTGTCTTTATCAACTTTCATTTCTGTTTACAGAGATGAAAAACTTTCACTTTTGAATGTGTTTCAAACATTCTCTAAAAATAATGTACAAAATTTAGTTCAGTAACTGTAAATGTCTTTCTTTATTCAAATAGCACATAATTTACTGTGGGGAAATCAGCAGTATGCTGATATATAGCTATAGTGTGATTGGATGTGTAACCTTTGACATCATCAAAAGGATATGGGGAGCATTTTTTCCTTCCTTGAGGTGGATGACCCTATTTATTTTTGCATTTTCTCTATGTACAATCATATGGTTAGTTGCTTTTTATTATTTGCATTTAGCAATGTTTTTCCCTGCTGTTTGATCAGAACACGTCTGTGTGTGAGTGAACTGAAATTTCAGCATATTATATTTTTTTCTGGCAATAAAGCCATCGCAATGGCCTGTTATAAAACGAGAGAAAACAAGACACCGTAGTTGTATTATTTACAGTTTGTTCCATCATGCTTAGCGAGGCGGATGAAACTGAAAAGCGTAAATCATGGGCATCTGTGTCAACCAAAATATCTCGTCAGAAATAAACGCTTCTCTCCTTTGAGGTTTGTAAGAGAAAATGAGAGCTAGAGTAGAGAGTGGATGAAGAGATTTCTATGACAGTGGTTGTGGTGGAAACATGAGCACACACAATATGTTTACAATGTTTTCATGCTAATTATTTCTAGGACACTGTTCGGCCCACAGAGAACCCGATGAGAACATCTGCTGTTTCTCTGTACAGGTTATGAAGTTAATTGTAGTAAAGTTTAAGGGCCCGTTCACAAAAACTAGAACTATAAAGATAACTATAACTGTAGCATCCACACTAACAAACGATAACATTCTGTTTATTATGGATGGATTCTGATTGGCTGTCAGTGAAAGTCATTCAATGATAGTTTCTCATGACATAATATTCAGAGTAGTCTTATAAGTTAGTCATCTAATTTTTTCTGCAATATTAGTTTTTAAGTCACTTGCATAAAAGACATAGATTGGTCTGATTTGAATGCAAAAAGTAAGACTAATTATCACTTGGTTAGATGCTAGTTCTTAAGACTAGTTCTTAAGACACAGTCGTAAGTGGGAAGTAGCGGCAGTGCAAATGCACAAATGTGTATAAATTTTAGAAGGGTGTTTAAATCCCATACCTTATGCATTTCATATAGTAATAGTAATACGTATTTGTCTTGCCATTATAGTGGAAGAGAGTGTACATTTTATTGCATGGAATCTTAATTACCATATATTTTTGTTACAGTCCCTCTGGCATTATCAGCTTCGCAATGACATCTAGATAAAGCACTGTTTCCTGCTTCCAGTGGAACACAATCTGATTGGCTCGTTTTATCACAGTCATCACGATTATATCATAACCTACGCCAATCTATTACATTATCTCCACCTAAACATATTTCTATCAGTGCGAGTCAGTCCTGAAGGTCACTTCCTGTAGTTCTCATGCCCTGCTGTTTGGCCTCCCGGCTGATGGCTAGACTCCTGTAATCCTGTGTTTCTCCCTGTGGGATTACGGCTTTATTGAAATCCCTATCAGATTTTTGCTTCTTTTCAATCCTTTTCTATTCCTTCTGCAGAAATGCTCTGTGCATCTCAATGATATATCAGCATTGTGTTCAACTTGTCTGTTTTTTCCCCCCTCGTCTCTTTCTCTCTCCAATAATCCATTCTCCCCAGGCAAAGGTCAGGGTGCGTTCAGTTGTGGCGGCCTGGCACCGCCGAGAAATGCTAAACAGATGAGCACAGGGAGGGGAAGAGTTTCTTTCCTCGACTCTGAAATCTTCCAGCAATTGCTAAAAGTTTGTGTGGCATCCCTGGAATGCTTTCACATTAGTAATTTTATTATAATCACACACACACACACACACATATACATACATACATATACATATATATACACACACACATATATTTCCACACACATTTTATTGCTACAGTATTGAATTATGCAAGTTTTCATTTTTAGCTGCAATAATAAAATAGCGTATATATTGCTAGATTCTGGTGGGACTGCTCTGTTCTTGCCCAGTAATTAAAAAAAAAGAGCAACTTAACTCAACATATTGGAATGTCTGTCCGTTATGAGAGCTGAATGAGTCGTCAGAATCCTTCTCAAAAGAAAGGATCCTTCTAAAGTGGCTCGTGTCTCTGCCAAAGCTAATTGGTCTTTATTTCACGAGGGCAGAATGAGGGATAAACCTGTGTCTCTCTGCCAACAGCATTCTGACAGCTGGGAGGATAATTAACATTTTCAGCAGTCATTATCCAACCTTAATGCGTGTGGCTTCACATTATTACAAGAAGCATTTGGCATATTTGTTTAGTTTTTATGATTAATACTATAATATATATAGTATATATAGGGGAACTAAGGCTATAGTTGTCACACTTTTTATTCCAATGCATGTTTCTTGGGGTTTGTTTATTTTTGAAAAGCAATTTCTTTATGGACACAAACCTTAAAGGAGTCATGAACTGAGAAATCAAAATTCCCTTGATCTTTTGACATATAAGATGTTGTGCTATAAAAATGTACTATAAAAATATTCTGTAAGTTTCAGAACTCTTTCTCATAAGTCTAATAACAATGTGGAATGTGCCACTTTATTATGTAATAGTGACCACCTCTGCAGAAGAAGATCAACGCCTGCTTCTACATCACTGCCTGTTTAGCCCCGCCCACCGATTTGCACATGCAGTGTAAATAACGAGAGAGGCAAATACAGGTCTATGCAGAAACCAAACGATTAAGATGGCTCAGAAGACAACAAGACGCTGTACAGTGCCAAGTTGTGGAAAAACACAGTCTTTGCATTTCCTTCCTTCTTATCCCAACGTTATTAAAGAGTGGATAAACTTTCAGACCGTGTGAATAAGAACTTGGTCCTTTGTTTACTTCATTTTACTGCAGATTTGTTTACAAACAAGGCACAATTTGACACAGGATTTTCAGAAAGATTGAAACCAAAAGACGATGCTGTGCCGACTATATTGAAACCAACAGTAATGTTGCACCACACAAGTGTGTGTAACTGACCCCTTTAAAATCTTGGCTACAAAAGGCTATTCTACCAATATTTCTCAGGTAAAAATATTATTCTTCATTGTACTGTTGGCTTGTTAATTACAGTGTTAACTGGTGTTAAAACATACTGTAATTTTATATATATATATATATATATATATATATATATATGTATGGGCTTTTAGGCTTATTGAAAGTGTTACCTAAGATTAACTTTGATATGGAAGGAATAGTAAGAGTAGTGTCTTGAAACATGTTTATACTAAAAATTAAAAATAAAGTTTTATATGAACTTATTGATCTCAGACCAAGATGCTGCATCCTCGAATGACACACTTGTATGTTATGGGACAGCAGTTTTAGTATTTACCTCCTCTTCCGTGATTTATCAGTCTGACCTCCATATGTCACAGCTCATGGCCTGGTTTGGAGATGTTTTACAATGCACGTTTTTCTGCCTGTAGAGCCGGTACAGTTATTACCTCTGCTTATTTATGTGTTCTTATGCATTTCATTAACCCAAAGACAGTTTGATATAGACTGTATTTACTCTAAGGAGAGAAGCTATTACTGTTTTCCTTCGGGCCGCACATGTGCGAGGCACACTAGTAAGAGCTAATCTGTGGATCTACATGTGTAATTGTTTTTCAAGTGAGATGGGAAGTCTGTGTGTGTGATTTGAAGCCATTCATTTGCCCGGCTAGCTCATTTGCTGCAGGCCCTGATGGTTATTGCTGTTGTAGAGATTATGAAGCAACAGGAGCAAGTAAGATGAACAGACTGTTAAAATGCCCCCATCTCACCACATGTGCCTTAATGATCAGCTCACCATATGTTATTCAATGGCAGGATATTCGTTTTAAAGCACCCAGTCACAGAATGATTTCACAACGGACCGTTCAACCTAGAATGGCCAAAAACGGAGGACGTTCTGGAACGTTCCAGACCTGTAGACAGCGCTCATGCTAATTTGGAATGGCAGGCGAGTGTAGAGGGAACATCTGTTGGGTTTAATAAGGTCACGCTGTGCTCTCTACAGCTGCATCTGAGGCCCCTTGACCTCAGCAAATGGATACGCCGCTGCTTCAGATACGCAGCTATGCAATTTACAGCATGAAGGTTGCATGTGGTCCTCTGACGGTCAATTATGGTGTAAATTGGGGTTTTTCAGCCCAGTCAATGGGTTTGCTCAACAAGCTCAGGTTTATAACATATGTTTTTTGTTTCAATTCATTGTTTCTGAAGAAAATCTGGTTGCTATGTAGTTTTGGGTGGTTGCTTAGAAACCCAAGACAAAAAAGAGTCTTCAAGTTTCTATGATATTCTGATCTTTAGGTTTGGGTCCCTCTTAAGGATTTTGTCATCAGTTTTATACTTTTTTACCAACTTTACTGTAGCAAAGTACACATTTGGTGTGTGTATATATATATAAAATAGCATAATAAAGCAAATAAAGATTTTTATTGAGAAAATGATTATTAAAGAACCTTAGCATTGTCATGTAAGCTTATATAAGACTTAAACATTTTTCATAAAATTGCTTATATACATGACATTCTCCTCATTCTACCCTCATTTCTATCCTCTCCTTCTTTTGAGGACCCGGCTCACTCATTTTGGGAGGTGTTTTTTTTTTAATCTTTTTTTTCAGTTCACTTAGCCTAGTTCACTTACTTTTCTTGTAAGATCTTGTTTACATTTATTGTAAGATCTGGCAACTTGGGTGTTTTTATATTTTCGTTCGCTTAGCATAGTTTGCTTCATTTTCTTGATCTGGCAACAAGTGCACCTTTAAAAATGTGAGATTTTTACGATGTAACTTTTCCCACCTCACCTGAATATGCAGAGACAACTATAAGCAATCAATTTGTATGTTGATTCTGAGAAGTATAAATAAAATGTCACAACTTCTCATTTCATTTCTGTTCCCTATTCTGTTGCAAATTTTCACACATTTAAAGGAAGATATGTTTTGTCTGCATTTGTGGTATTATGTTGATTACTCCAAAATAAAAAAAGGATATAAAATGTAAATAATTTATTTTATAAAAGAGGTTACTCTCCCTTTTCTGTTAAAAAGTTTATATTATTTGAGTTGTAAATCTGTCTAAATCATATTTTTTTTAGGTTTTAGGCATTACGTTAGCATAACAGCAAAGTTTTTCAATTTGATGTAATTTTACACAGAAAAGGTTAATAACACATTGTTAATGTCTTTTGGCTATAATATTGAAATAGTGAGTATTTCAACATGGATTGATTTTCTTCCATTCGAAGTGTCTCACGGTAACCACAATTTATTTAATTTTTTAAGGAATTTTTTTTTTATGGTAATTAACTTTATGCCTCAAATGCTGTTGGTTGAGCTTAATTTATACTGAACCCAGAATATTCCTGTAAAATGCTATTTGAACTATTTTTAGTTTCGTCAGTGTGAAATACATAGTGTATATGTTTCAGTTTTACCATGGTGTGCACTGTGCAGTTAGTTTTACGCCGCCGTAGTCAGTGTCCCAAAGGTCTGTTGGTCAGGGATCTGTGTCCAGCCAGTGGTCAGGTGTCCTGTTCCCAGAGGTTCTCCTTCAATGATCTGTGTCCTGAAAAGCGACTGATGGAGTCTTTGTTTTCAGCTATGCCTGCATATCCACATTTAATCACCAATTAGCAGCTCCTCTGCATCACATTAAGAGACTTGCTGAAGCGCGCAGTTACAGCTGGCTCTTGATTCTCTGCAAAAATGTATTATTTAATCATTATGAGCTAATACAGAGATAACAGACAAGAGATTAGATGTAGTTAGTCGAGTTAGTTTTGTTGGAAATTTGTAAAGCTTGATTTTTATTTCAAAATGAGCTACATTTTCTCTTTTGCAGACAGAGAAAATAAAAGCTATCTCAAAGAACTCTGAAGCCTGGACAGCAAAGGACTTCTTAGGGGGGAATTAAGACATTAACTTCAGGACTCGTCCTAATCTGTACAGTGTAAACCACTTTGATATCCTCTGAATATGTGTGTAATCACCACTGAGGCCTTAATATTGCACTAAAATGTAGTCAGTTACCATTTATGGACCACATTTCAATGTTTTTGAGCCGGACCCAAGTGCTTTGGTGTTTCGCTTGAGGCTGAATTACATAACTGAGAACCCCTCTATCTCAGAATACATGCATGGCATCCTCTCACAGACTCCTTAAATCTGTGGTTAAGAGGGAATGCATTAAGGGTTGTGTTGTGAATTAAAACACCGATATACTGAATCAATCTATTTTTGTGGGTTGATGAAACATAAGCCTGTGTCCTTTTAGTGTACTTCTGAATTAGGATAGCACTCTAGTTTAGGAAGACTTATATTCACAATCCCAACGTGAAGAGTTTTAAAATGTAGTCAGCAAAATTATACCTTTTTTTAAGATTGTTTAACTTAAAGGTATCGTCATGTATTCTTCAATGGGGAAGGCAATACCATAATGCATGTTAAAATTTCAATGGAAAAAGTTCATTCAAGATAACAGTTGAAGAAAATTAATTCAGTCCATACTGAAACATATTAAGAAAAACTGTTTTATTTAGGTCTAAATAGACTTATTCTTTACCCCAAATGTTTGTGTGCTGTGTATTTTTTGCTGGGTCCATTGCAACATGCAAACAGCAAGCTCTGTTGAAAATCCGCTGTGATGCCACCTACGTAGAATGTTCCAAATTGGTCACTAATGAGGTTACATTTCATTTAGGATGCTATCGGTGTAGGCAGCTCACTAGGTATTGAAAGAACCATTTGTTTTTTAGGTTATTTAGTTAATTTAGCTTTCTTTAGTTAATTAATTTCTGCTTAAAATGATAGTTCCTCCCAAAAATCTAAGATCTGCCATCATTTAGGCTACTCATCCTGAAGTTGTTCCAAACCTGTATGATTGTTTTTGTTGTTGTTGGAAAGGAGATATTTTGAACAATGTTGGTCACCAAAAAGTTGACAGAAACCACTGACTTCCACATTATTTTGTCTATACTATGGAAGTCAGTGGCTACAGAAAATAGTTTGGTTACCCACATTCTTCAAAATATATTCATTTGTGCTCAACAGAAAAAAGAAACTCATACAGGGACAACTTCAGGGTGAGCAAATGATGACACAATTTTCATTTTTGTGTGAACTGTACATTTAAATTTGTGAATTTACTCATTAACTTACATTAACATAACGTTAACTTAAGAAGCAAAAAATAAGTGAAAGATAAAGTTTGTTTATATTTTATGCTGTTGGCAATTTTTTTCTTGTTGTAAGCTTAAACTTTGTTTGATTTAAAAAGCAAGTCCTGATGCAGTTTTTGCTTATCAAGAAAAAAAATTTTTTTAAGGATGTTTGGA
Source organism: Schizothorax lantsangensis (assembly GCA_027422415.1). Lineage (NCBI taxonomy): Eukaryota > Metazoa > Chordata > Actinopteri > Cypriniformes > Cyprinidae > Schizothorax > Schizothorax lantsangensis. Next base: position 17,712,761 of record CM049861.1, on the reverse strand, counting down.
AATTTTTGCAGTGTACGCATAACAAAACTAATGAAAAGAGAAGACGCAATGGATATTTGGTGATTTATTGCAAACGCTAACACAAAGGAGCTAAGCATTTCATCAATTCAGTCTGTGGGACTTTGACATTGGCCTCCAGGGGTTTCTATTGTTTTATCAGCTATTTTTTCTTTATCTATCCACCAGGACCAGCCTGCAAGTCAGCATCCCCTAAACTGGAGCGTGAGGAGCCCAAGTCCGAGAAACTGCTTGATAAGGCCAGCGAGAGCGGAGCCTCATTGAACGAGCTCTCCACATCCAGCTCCGAGACCCACTCAGAGGCCACGTCCCCCCAGGACGGGGGTCCCATCCTGGTGTCACGCGGTGAGGTTGTGGGGGGCTCGCTGGCCCCGTGCGGCGCCCTGCACTCTGTATCTCGACCTCCGAGCACTCTTACTCTGGGCCGACCGCCCAAGAAAGGTTCCTCGGTGCAGTGGATGGAGCTGCCGGATAAGAGGAGGAACAGCGAGCTGTTCCAGTCCCTCACCAGCGGGGTTGGTCCGCGGGAAGGTGGGGGAAGCGGTCTGACCCGGAGGAAGACTCTGGAGAGGCCCAGCGCGGAGGAGGAAATGAAAGAATGTATCCGAGATTTCCGACAGATCAAGATCCCTCCGGCGTTCCCAGAGCGCAAACGGCAGTGGCAGTCAGAACTGCTTCAAAAATATGGCCTTTAAAGGAAACTCAGGATAGGCGACTGCTTTAAACGATCCAACCGATTCACAATCTCACACAATAGATTGCCCAACAGACTTTAAAGTCCTCAAAGGCCTTGATTCACACTGAGAAACCAAACAATTGAGTATCAGAAAAGATAAAGAAGGAACTTGAGCCAATGAAACATGTTCCATTTTGCTCCATTTTTGTTCAGATTGACAGCACCATTCATATCTTTGAACTAGACTTTAAAAACCTACCAAAAAGTGGTGATGGAGCACATTTCGATGAAAAGCCATTCCATCTAGAGTCATCTAAATAAACCTTTCCATTGTCCAGAAGGTCTGTAAACAGGGCTCATGGTATAATCTACTGAACTGACAGACAGCGTTGGCTATCTTTGGTGATGTAGCCAAAGTGGGAGAGGAAGTAAATTCTTGTTGTGTCCAAAAGAGAGATGTCACTGTGCATAGTTGTTCAGTTTAGTTCTATACAAATGACGCAGATTTAATGTAAATGCGGTTGTCTCTACCTACCTTTGTTTCAAAGATGAATTTAGTTGTAGATGAAATGGTCTGTCTTTTGTATACATATATTAGGGCTACCAAACTATTTAAAATGTTAATCAAATTACCATATGCTGATTAATTCATCAAATTGCAATTAATCACATATATATCAGCATTTGTTAAAGAAAGCCCCCATTTTTCAGTCAAGTCTTTCAATCAGTCAATCAGTATGTATTCAATCAGTCTGACATATGTGCAATTTCTTAATTTTTAGTTTATGTACACAAGTTCTTGGATGTTGCATTATTTCTTATGTCATATCTGTTTTTACATGTGTCACATTCAAAACTGTTTTATGTGTCTTAAGACACTTTCATGAACATCTTGAACACAAAAAAAGCATGTCCTTTCTGAGCGACTCTTTAGTTGTTCTGTGCTGCTTGCTCTTGGATAAGTGTGGTGATTAAATGTGTTCATTTTTGGAATGAATTACACTATATGGATGTTAAATTGACAGCCCTAATATATATAACTCTATACAATATAAATATATAAAAATATAGCTGTATATTTGCTGAGAATCATCAAACTAGAATTGGAAGGTATGATGAATGAGTTACACATGATCCAAAATCTTAACTGGAATATGAGGTTGTTGGAATTTTATATTAGCTATGTATAATGAGCACAGAAATATAATATAATGGATAGATTATCTTCTCATTCCATCCCTTTAATTGACCCAATTGTTGCATTTATATGATGGACTACTATGAACATCTCTGCACTGGTTCTTCTCTGTGTGAGGTTTCTCTGACTGATGCCTGGAAATTGTCCATTGTCTGGACCACTTTGAGTTTTGTGCCATTAATTTTCTGTGTGTGTGTGTGTGTGTGTGTGTGTGTGTGTGTATGTGTATGTGTGTGTGTACGTGTACTTCTGTCAATATTTGTGCACACACTTTTCTTTATGTACTTTTCTGTTGAGTAATTTGTGAAGGAAATTTTGATTTTGAATCACAAAAAAGAAGGATTGCTACAAATTGCTATTCATAAAAAAACTATTGTTAGTCCAGAGCTGATAATGGAGAAGGCCAGGCATTGACCTCCAATGATGCATGCCCACATTGGTTCCTTTACAGTTTTCCTCAGTGCAAAACATCAATGTGAAATCATTTTAAAGAATTGATCTTCTTAACACAGATTAATCTAAGTTTGAGCCTTGTGAGATTTATTTTTAAATGAAAATAGCCATGGCGTTGAGCCAGTAGCTTAATCCACGTGCTGAAAATGGTTCCAAGACATTGTTTATGGCAGAGCGTCATTCCAGACTCGGGGAATGATCTTTCCATCTGCCGTAGGCTGTGTATCAAATGTCAGTGAGCATTCACTGTGCATTTCCATCTCCATAAAGACTTGTATTTGAGAGATATTAGATGATTGCCTTCTAATTGATGTGTACGGTGTTCTGTGCACATTTAAAGCACAACATTCTTTTAATGCTGGTTTGAGACATGATATGGTCTCAATCCAGGACACAGGTTTGAAAAGCACAAGGCACAGTTGACTCTTATCCTAGAATTACAATGTTTAATGGGTTTAAATCAGGACTTAGTGTTAGTCTACTGTGAAACCTGAATGCTCCAAAATTTGTGAAGACATTCGTTGTTATATCTGTTGATTTGCCTCAGTGTCCTGTAATAAAGGTGTCATGTTATGATGGGCGATTTAATGTGCAATTTCCTTATTTCATTTAGAGTGATCTTTTTAGATTTTTTTTAATCTCTTGGTAATTTACTAAAATATTCACCTTCTTGCACTTTTATTTTATTTAATTTTTTTCATTTAATTATTGATTTTTGCTCAAGAAAAGGTCAATACCAGCCTTTTCCTGACTTTTTTTTTTTGAGACAACAAAGCACGTGCCTGCTATTCATCCTGACAGAACAGTGTTGCCATGTCCATTATATAGTTGCATTTAATGGCCTTTCTTTCCAGAATAGTCACTCATTTTGGCTTTCTACTTCTTGGCAGCTGTCAAACCTCCACCCTCTATATAATGTTTCTCATTTCATCCTGTGTTTCTGCCTTTTCCAGAGCCTCCCCACTTGAATGGTGCAAAAATGCATGCTTTTTCCATTCCTGGAAAAGGGAATTGTGTATCGATTTAGACAGCCAGTTGTCTAAGTTTTGTATATGTAACATTTTATTTCTTTTTATTTAAAAATTTTTTTTTTTTAAAATATTTTATTTGCAGATGTTAGAGTTTAGCTATGTGTTTTTTTCTTCACTTTTTGCAGTCCACAAATTAACATAAAAATTTTGCTTATTTAGGTGAGGAAAGTCACTTATTTTGACTACATTTTCTTGGCAACACTGTGATGATAAGTTGTTGTTAAAATACATCTCTTTTGTAAGTTTTAAGCTGTGTCCTCACATTTCAACACAGTCAGAAATTATTAAAAACAGCTATAAAATCAGGCAATATAAAGGGCAGCCAGGATCCTAAAGGTCCTCTTTCCATATTTAACCTTCAACAAGGCCACACATCCTCTGGTGAGTTTTATAGGTTCTGAGTGTTTTTTTTAGGTTTTTTTTTTTAATCATTTTAAATATTTATGCTTGCTTATATTTTCTGTCACAACTGTATCTCGGCTTTGTCACCCAAAGTGTAATGTAATAGTTTAAGATGTTTTCTCAATTATAAATTAAAATTAAATGCTCTATGTATCAGTGCTTATAAGAAATATTGTTAACACAATGAATTGTAAGGAGGCTGCATCAAAGCAACCAGCAGTTCGGACCAGCTAGAAACCAGCTGCCAACTTCCAAAACACCTTAAGCTGGTTTTGGCTGGATTTTCTAGGGAATTCTTCAACAAAAAGTTAATGGCATTTCACCTGTCTCAGATAGCTCGGAAGTCCTCGAGAGCATAATTATGCTGAGAAGAAGCAGCCAGTTTTATTATTCATATAAGTGAAGACTTCATTTAGGCTGAGTCTTAACTTTGTCATCCGAGGCTTTTCTTTTCAGCTCAGCCTAATCATTTCAGACATCTGAAATGATGCTTGTCATGGAGGCGCTGATACTTTTAGCCGTGTAATCAGTCAGGCAGATCTCACATAGTTTATTCATACCTGTCAAAATGACTTCTGTCTTATATTTGGGATACAGTATGTAATCAGTGATTTAAAGTGAGTCATCGTCCTTGTCATCCCTGAAGCTCTTTCCTGGAAGTGTTTCTAATTTGAGTTTGTCAAAAAAAAAAAAAAAAATACTACAGAACTGCTATTTTGCCATGTATAAGTTATCTGTTGATGGGTAGTTGATGTGAGGGTTTTTACAGGTTAGCTTGACCCGGTTAGCCCAGATGGCATAACTACACCATCCAGACCCAAAATGCTTTTTTTCTTTATTGACATCCATTCAAAAGTATCAGTTTCTAAATAAATATGTGGCCCTGGACCACAAAGCCAGTCATAAGGGTCATTTTTTTAAAAACATAAATAAGCTTTACATTGATTTATGGTTTATTAGGATAGGATAATATTTGCCTAAGATACAACTATTTGATAATCTGTAATCTGAGGGTGCAAAAAAAAAAATTCAAAATTTTGAGAAAATTGCCTTTAAAGTTGTCCAAATGAAGTTCTTAGCAATGCATATTACTAATTAAGAGATTAAGTTTTGATATATTTACGGTAGGAAATTTACAAAATATCTTCATGGAACATGATCTTTACTTAATTTTGGCATAAAAGAAAAATCAATAATTTTGAACCATGCAATGTATTTTTGGCTATTGCTACAAATATATCCATGCTACTTATGACTGGTTTTGTGGTCCAGGGTAACATATTATAAATAATAGTCTTCAGAAGACAAAATCTCAAAATATTTGGAAATTAAACAGACAAATAAATGATTACTGGCTTTCAAAGAACTAAAACCTTCTGACATTTGTGTTTATGGAGAAAGAGCTCTTGTCTAAATGTTGTTTCAAATGGAAATTAAAAAGCCAGAGAACTATTATTGTGTGGACTGTGGAGTCTGGCATTTTAAAGTGAAAGATGGAGAAACAATTCTTGGAAAGGCTGAGCACTTCTGCTTCCATTAAGTACGAGTCAGTGAGAGAATGAATAAAATGTTCAGTAGGCCTGTGCGAATTAAAGCCGTGACACACATCAATATATATTCCATTTCATCAATATCAGCCGTATATGAGCGCACAACACCAATCTAAATGCAAACACACGGCGCTTAAAATGCTGCCGTTCAGCTCTCTCAGATCAAATATGGCGATATGTTCTACAAGAACGAGGCACTCAAAAATCCATCTCAGCATGAAACGAAAAAGACCGGCGAAATTTCCACATGAAAAATGTCACACGGCCATTTACGCTGTTCACTGCCTGCGAAACAACCTCTCGTGACTGCAACACTTGACACTGTAATGTGAATTACATCTAATCCTATGGATGTGCAAAAGTAGCCTACATATTTTCAAAATAGCATCTGGACTCATTTATTTGCCCAGTGACATGAAGAAGTTAAGAAAAGTTCAACTTTATGCAAATACTGAGCGAACTGATGGAGCCTGATCAGTTTCTTCAGTTATACTGTAGTTAAGTGTCAACAAGATAATTTAATCCTTGTAGTAAACAGTTTATACATGTCACCTATAAAGATTACATATTAGCTATTATTAAAAAACATGATAATATATGTTTATATTAAAAAGTTGCATGTCTGAGATCACATGTTGCTTAGGCTATTATAGCCTATTATGTCACTTCATTTTTTTACATGATTGTAAGTTGTATTAAATTATTAAAATTATGATAGTTAAATTATCATGTTTTATATTATCTTAGCCTATATTATTATATTAGCCTACCTATATTATATTAGCCTATATTATATTATATTATTATTATCCATACATTTTTACATGATTATATATTGTATTGTATTAAATTAATAAAATAATCATGACATGATAATATAAATTATTTTAGCTTAAAAAGTAACATGTCTGAGATCATGTGTTGCATGTTATTGTTATAGCATATACTATATTTGTAGGCTTATGTCACTCAATTTTCACATGATTATTGTATTAAATTATTACAATAATCATAATATAATTATTTTTATATTAAAATAAAAACATGTCTGAGATCATGTTTTGCATATACGTATACATATGCGTGTGTGTGTGTGTGTGTGTGTATGTGTATATATATATATATATATATATATATAATTTAATGATTATATATTGCATTGTATTATATTATTAAAATAATCATGACCTTATTTTTATAATAAAATAAATATCATGTGTTGCATATATATATTATTATAAAGACATTTTATTAATAATTTTATTAAATGAATAATGTGTATTTTATTTATTTGATGTATTTATTTATTATTATTATTATTAATTCAATCTGTGTGTTCAATCAGATAACAGCATTCACACTCTCTAGTCACAGACAAAGAGCTGCTTTGATTCATCTTTGATATGATGCTTGCACACTGGTGCAACTTACAAACCCTTCAAAATCCATCTGAAATGTTCATTTTTGTTGTTTTTAACTGATTTGATGTTAACAAGGAATGACATATGACATCTGAGCTGCAGTGACGTTCACAACAGTTATTGGTGCAACCAGAGCTAGGTACACCGAGTGAACAATGGTGTAAACAGAGGCTCTTGAGATCCTTTCTTGTGTTTAAAAACAGAGCACATCAGGCTAGAACTTAAACACATTAAAACCCATTATTTAAACATTGGACTATTTATTGACTATTTATTTAACTTGATACAGCAAACAACATCTGTGGCTGGAAGCTCTAAAATCACTGTTTGTCTGATGTGCTTGGCTGTAGCTGTGATGCTTTAAATGGGGATGAATTTAAAGATACAAGTTTTTCTAGCCTACCAATTAAAGCACAACCGCTAAAAATATCAAAACTGAAGCAAAAATATAAACCTAGTTAACCATCATGGCCCATCTGTATCCTATAGTAAAAAAGCTTAGGCTGCCTTACAGCTGCAACTGTCCATGAGTGCTTTTCAAGAACCAATCTCTCTTTTAGACACCAATCTCTCATTTGCATGAATATTTTATCCATTTTGTCAAGGATCATTCAAACCACCTTGAGCACCTGCCACGTTTGAACAATGTACAGAAACATCATGAAGACAAGTGTTTGTGTGTGTGTCCCTGTGAGAAATGATTGTTCTGCGCCGTGTTTTTTAATTGCGGTATTTATTTTGCTCAAGGACAGAGATGTCACTCTTCTGCTGTTAAACATGGAGTCTGGGAATACGGTGCTCTAATGAGAGCTTTTCAATCAAGAAATTAATTGGCAGATTTTAGGCTTGCAGCATGCTCACATAGTCTGGGATTCATCTCAGTCTTGGGCCTTCGTCACATGGGACAGGAATAGCTTGCAGGCGATTGTCAGCTGTGTTCAGTGCAAGGGATGTTACTGATAGAGCTATGATTGGAATGACAATGGAGATGCTGTAAAATCATCAATAGCTTCTTTGCCGTCTGATTGGCTGCTGTTCTCTCTCTAGGAACGGTGTGGAGATGCAACTGCGGGAAGACACATCTGTCCTCAAAGTAAATGCAGGATTTAAGGCGCTCTTTGATTGCAGATGTGGTTGAATGCTTCAAAAGCACATGTATGCACCTGCTAGAGGTAAATCCTTCAATTGAACTTGCTGATTTGTGCATTTCTGTCCCACATTTGCATATGGTAATAATGTGCAAATGAAGCACATATGCTTTGTCCTGCACTTCTGACTGCTAGATCCTTACACACCTTTCTATTACAGTCAAGCCTGTTGAAATACAATTTACGCCTTTTTGCAACACTCCATCCTAAATAACTGTGCTTAAACACTCGCTCTCGAGGGAATAGCAACATTTCAGCTCTAAAGTCCCTGTTCTTAGTGATGTAGCCTCTGATAAAGCGGTACTCCTACAGCCTAATATCCCAGATTGCTTAGAACGGTTTGTAGCTGTTGCTGTTCTGACAGAATATAAGATTAAATAATAATAATAAAACTCTAGCCTGTTCATTCCAGTCTGATGTTTACTTTGGAATTTATAAAAAGCCGAGCAACTTGCGAGTTGTGAATCACTTGATCTGGAGGTGAAAACACTGTAAATGTGTCCTCTAACAGACTGTAAATCTTCTAAGGGGGAGTTTTGAAGTAAAACAACCTCAGCAGTTTTAAGTATTCTGCATCAGTAAGCAATAAAAGGCAGGAGAGAAAAAAAACACGCGTCTTGCTGAATTGATACCCTCCTGCTCAACGAAACTTTAATCAAGAGCTTTTAGGTGCAAGAGTCAGCGCTGTTATCCTGAAATGATGTTTGTTTCATAGGGCCTGTTTATATGGAAATCCAAATGATAGTTTTGTAGCTTGTCTCTTTGAGGTCATTTATATTCCAGTGTACTCCTAAAGTTGACGCTATATTTATATCTTTGAAGACAAGTATTTGCATTTATACTACGTCAAAAGTTTGGAATCATTAAGATTTTTAAAATGTTTTTGAAAGAAGTTTCTTATACTCACCGAAGCTGCATTTATTTGATAAGAATACATTAAAAACAGCAATACTGTGAAATATTATTACAATTTAAAATAGCTTGTTTTCTATTTTAATATATTTTAAAAAGTAATTTATTCCTGTGATGGCAAAGCTGAATTTGAAAATCATTCTGATATGCTGATTTGCTTCTCAAGAATTATTTCTGATTATTATCAATGTTGAAAACATTTTTTGTAAACCAAGAATAATTTTCCCCCAGGTTTCTTTAATAAACAAAGTTCAAAAGAACAGCATTTGTTTGAAATATAAATATTTTGCAACATTTACATGTCTTTATTCTCACTTTTGATCTTTTTTTTTTACAACAATCAGTATGAAAAACATTCTGACATTACTTCTAATATATTTCATAGAAAAACTAAATCTTTTTATACATTTTGAACATCTTTTTTTTACAGATGTATTGTGTCCTTAATTATAATAATAATAATTATTATTATTCAATCATACATTCTCTAAACTTAAGCAGCAAAAAGTGTTTTCAACATTGATAATAATAAGAAATATTAAATCAGCTTTCCCATGAAGGAATAAATTAAATTTTAAATATATTAAAATACAAAACAGTATTTTAAATTATAATAATTCACAATATTACTGTTTTTACTGTATTTTTGATCAAATAAATGCAGCCTTGATGAGCATAAGTGACATCTTTCAAAACATTAAAAATCTTAATTCTTCCAAAAACAATTGTATGATTTACAGTCTTTCTTTTCCAGAAAAGAATTACCAAAAATACTGATGACTTTTTTTGTGAAATCCGAGAATAATACATTGTTGAACATTTTATTGTCGTCTTTGTCAGGAAGTAGGAAAAAAAGAGAAAGAAATATGAAATGTCTATATTGTCCATTTTATACCAAAATAACTCTAAAACACATTGTAATTCTGAACCTATAAGTACAAACTTCCCAGGAGGACTTGAATGCAGCAATAGTGGGTAAAACTTAAAACTCTTGTTTTGGTGCAGTGAATAAGTGTTCGCTGAATAGACAGCCTTGTGACTCACTAGGATACATTAGCACTTACAAATGCCAAGTGGCCATGTGCGTCCCTGAACAGCACCAAAAGTGGTTTGCGTGATTGGATCACAAGATGCATTGGACCCCATTTCTATCTGTATTTATAGCTGACCACTTGTGGTTGGATGACTAGAGACGGATGTTAATACCAGGTGTAAATGGGGCCATACTACTGCATTGTTGGAAAAAGAGAGTTACTATATATAAAAGAGTGCAACACAGAGAGTCAAAAGTTCAGCTGTGAATGTGGATAAAAAAAGTTCTGCTGTAATTGGTGTGGACATTTAATTGAGCTCTGAGGGACAAACTGAGAAGTTGCTTGTCTGTGTGTTAAGGAAATTCAAAACAAATTCATTATTTACTCGCCCCCATGCTGTTCTGTATCTACATGACTTTGAAATGTGACTAAACTTAAAAAAGGACATAAAGTATCATAAAAGTAATTTGTATGACTTGTGCACTATATTTCAATAACTTTTAAGTCACTGTTCACAGACTATCTTCTCCTTGAAGGTTGTTAAAGGAATAGTTTTCCCTAAAAATTTAAATTTGCTGAAAAGGCCTCAGGCTATCCAAGATGTACAATGGGGGAAAAGTTATTTGATCCCCTGATGATTTTGTACGTTTGCCCACTGACAAAGAAATGATCAGTGTAAAGAATTTAATCTTTTACATTGTTTAATTTTAGCTCTTTTGTTTTAAGCTTTATTTTGAATTTCAGCTTTAGGGAATCTTAACATTCTAGATTAGTATGATCAATTGATATTAATCAAAACGTCCAATATTACCTTATTTAACACTCGTCCCGCGAGTCGTTAAGTTTCAGTATATTCTGAGAAATTCTGTTTATTTTTGTGGCCACACTATAATAATACAGAATTATTTAAGTACCTTTATGACAGTTATGAGCATAGGTACCGTTATCTTTTAGGCAAAGCTTGATTTGAAAATTACACACCAAAACACAGAACACTTCTCTATGAATCAAACAAGAGTTTATTTACTATCTTACTAACATACATGAACTAAGCTAAATAACACAAACACAAAATACATACACACAGGCAATGATTTGTTGCAATTGAGAATGATTAAAATATAGCACTGTTTTACACGATTTTACTCGTGTCGATCATCAAATGGAGAACTCTCTTAATTTTACTTTAGAGATAGATACGACCAGTTCAGCAGAATAGAGATTTTGTTTGATTACTTGCTTTTAAGTTGAAATGGTCGCTGATCTGCCGTTGAGTTTCTCTGCTCGAGGGAATTCCGCCTGTTGTCGTCGCGTGACGTCACTCTGGGGATGCCCTTCTGTTGGTTTGACTGCTCGGTGTTGTTTGATGGCTTGAAGTTGCTTTCGTGTAGCTTCAGACTTTCTATGGTTTCTTCAGAGATTTGACTGAGTGTTGACTCAGTGTTCGAGACTCGGCCTAGATGTTGAAGGCTGCGAGTTCTTTTGGAGTAGCTCCAAGTTTCAAAGAAGCGCGCGATTTTTCAAGCAGAGCAGAGAGAGAGAGCAGTCTGAGTCAGAGGGTATTAACCAGAGGACTTCCGTTCAACCCCCAGAGGCTTCCACCAACCAGGTTGTCCCTCTGGACGGAGGTCCACCTACACGGCTCATTTTCCATGCAGTAAATTTATCTGCTTAGTTATTTTGTCACATGAAGAAAATATCTTTTAACACGTTCTAATCACACATTATTATACTCAATATTAACTTCCCAGGCACACCAAATTCTTGCATTTGTCCTGACCGTTAATATGAAACCAAATATAAGGTATTTGACATACATTAACAGCTTTCATGCTAAAACTAACTCAAAAAGGGTTCTATTTAAAGATTAGAAATAACACATCATGCATATACTACTAGCAGGTCTAGTAGTTCTTGCTACAGGAGAAAATTATACCTCAAAAGATTATAAAAACATACCATTGATTACAATGACACAGCAAGCTTATAAATGACATAAAATACACATTGATATATTTTGTAAAATATATTGTATATATTGCTTTTGATAACAGCAACAGGTATTAATTGTCTTTTGGAACACTTTATAAAAGTTTGAGTCTTTGTTCGGTTAAAGAAATGAAAGGCACATATCCTTGCCATGTCCTGGGAGGACGGGAGGTCAGGAAAGTCACTGTCCGGGTCATGAGAATGTCACGTTTGTAGGGATCTGGTCTTCCTTAGCTTGAACGTCTGTCGTAAATGTCTTTTCTTGTTGATAAAAATCATTGAATTATGCGTTAACGATCAGAGGATCCATAAAGTTTGTCGTTTTGACCATTGCCAGATGTTTACCTCAAAGCTCTCCTATTTTGAGAGGTTTCTTTACGATGATAACCCGAAGGCATGGCAGGAAATTGGCCAGCCAGTTGGGTGAGGTGCTCTTCCTCTGTCAATTTTATGACTTGCAGATAGAGATGAAAGTTTCTTTAAGCCTGAGGAATTTTGTGGTTGCACTTAGTGTGTGTGTGTGTGTTCTTTCCTCCACACAGGTCCTACACATCCCCCTTTTGCTCGGTGAGGTTCCCATTGCGAACGTCGGCGGGCACTGGAACAAGAAGCAGGGAGAACAGGCACACACAAGACACAAACAACATCTCCATCACTGACTGAATCCTGGTGCAGGGTAATTTGGGAAAGAACAGGTTAGGAACTTGAGAAGATGTAGGGGTGCATTCTTTAGGATTACCGGCAATTGAGTCATTCCGATTGGTTTAATTGTCATGGGTTCGACGAGGCGGTATAGGCGTGATCTCAAGCAGGTTGGTTGAGTTCTCAGGTTCAGGTTCTTGGTCGGTTTTATCACGTCGGAAAATGCGTGGGACGCCTGACGTGCATTTGTTGAAAGACTCTTGAACGGCGTTCACTCGCTTGTGTAGGAGGAAGGCCAGTGTCAATGTCACAACGTACCCTACAATAGTAGAGATGCAAAGCGCTGTGTCAGCGGCAGACCAAGACCGAATAATAGGCGCGCCAGCGGGCGGAAGGTGAGCGATAGCTTCTAAAGCTGTATCAACAGGAGTCAAGTCAATAAGTTGCGTTCCTTCCTCCTTGATCCTTTCTTCCAATTCAGGATCAAGGACGAAGGAGTGCTGTTTGAAGAAGGGCGAGATTTCGATTTCAGCCTGATACTCGTCGTCAGTAAGGTGATACAATGCTAACTCGTCAATATGGAGGATCGAGCCCTTAGGGACAGTGATCCATAAAGTTTGGTTGGGCAAGTTAATGCGTGTGGCTGTGTCGTGTTGATCGTATGTGAGGGTAGCTGTTCGTGCCGGGGTGTTGACCAGCCATCGGTTTCCGATGATTTCGGCTTGCGTTACCTCGACTTGAGAACGTGGTGTAGCTTCGGCGGGGCAGCTAATATCGGGTCTAATGGATTCTAGGCCGCAGATGCCCTCAGTATTATCGCGTACGAAAGGTTTACTCGGGCAAAGGAAGTGAATGTCCTTCGTGCGCGTACACATCCTTAGGTTTGGGGCCAAGTACAACTGCTCGTTGTTATCGTGATACGCAACGACTTCAGGAGTGTGGATTTTGACATAGGTGTTCCCTTGCCAAAATCCCACATTCACAACGTCTTTGAGCCGGTAAATGTTATTCGAGTCGCTAATGGGCAAACTGAGGGGAAAGGCCAAGTCGCCTGCTTCCGGGTCTACGTACAAGGGAATAGCGATACCCAGGGAAAAGGCGAGATGGGTTTGGATGGGACTAGCAGGGCCCGCGGTGGCCGAAGTTAGGATGTTTTGGACAAGGTTTAAGAGGTATCAAGTAGTGTGGAATCCTACACATGGCTAAGTTATCAATCGAGGACTTACTTCACGTAGCATGTCAGTCATGATTTGGCGGGTCGCCTCGATCGGTTGATAACGGTTCTCACAACGAGTTACAATGACTTTATTGAAGGGAGTCAATCTTAATTTTGGGACCTGGATTTAAATAATTGGTAAAGGGAGTTCCCTGATGAGGGGACTAGAGGGGAGAGGAAATTATAGTGAAAGAGGAAGAAGGAGAAAAAACAAAAACAAACAAAAACAAACAAAAAACAAAACAAAACAAAGAGACACAGGTGAAAGGAAACAACAAAACGAGAAACGGTGGCACAAGGACACCGAATGAGGTTAGGCAGCAAACGAGTGTCACATGTGTGAAGTAACTCCTCTCTACTAGAGGTTGATTCTAGCAGTGCAGCTGAGGAGAGAGTGTAAGTGTTGCTTCTCAACAAGGTCGCTATATGTTTTCTTAACAACAGAAATTAGGTTAGTGTGGTGTAGAGCATATGATTGTCGGTCTGTGTCAGTGGGTTTGATCTTCCCCCTTTTCCGGTCGGCTGGAGCTCTGGTGCCTCTTTATCTGGTTTCTATGGACCCATCGAAGGACTGGCTCGCTGTGCCCTTGTCCGATTTTGATTCGGTAGGCGACAGGTGAGAGCTTGTCTACAATCGCGTGGGGTCCTGTCCAGTGAGGTAGGAACTTCTTTGACAGGCGATGGGGAGCGTTCTGCCTTGGTCGGGCGAAGCTGTAGTACCACACTTTGTCTCCGACATTAAACTCATGGTGAGAGGCCTTTTGGTCGTAGTAGGCTTTACGACCTTCCGCACTTCGTTGTAGTTGCTGTTGAGCGAAGGCGAAAGTCGTTCTCAGGTGCTGATGCAACTCTTCCAGGTATTGGTGAGTGGTATAGGCGGTGACGAGGTTCAGGTCACCAGGTTGGTACAGCAGGTGTAGCGGTAGTGTCATGTTTCTCCCTGTCATCAATGTGAATGGGGGTACGCCGGTAGACTGGTGAGGGGTGGCTCGAGCAGCCATCAGTACCAGCGGAAGTTTAATATCCCAATCCTTTTGATTGGTGGACACATACTTCTTCAACATGCTGACCACTGTTTTATTGGCCCGTTCAACTTGACCCGAGGAAATTGGGTGATGGCTTATATGGAGCTTGGCCTGTACACCGAGGAGTTTCCACACTTCCTGCATGATGTCGGCGGTGAAGTGGGTTCCGCGGTCAGAGTTGACCCTTAAAGGCAGTCCAAATCTTGAAAAGATGTGGTTCATTAACAGGCAGGCTGTTGTTTCTGCTGTATCATTGGGAGCTGGGAGGCACTCTATCCACTTCGTGAATTCGCAGACCACGGTGAGGAAGTATTTGTTACCTCGCGTTGACCGTGGCAGGGGTCCTACCCAGTCTATTTGGAGGTCCGACCAGGGGAAAGTCATTCCTTTCCTTTGCAGTGGGGCTCGGTGGTTTGGGTTTGCCGGTTGAAACTGGCAACACACCAGGCATCCTTTTACGTATTCCGCCACGTCTTGCTGCATGCCAGGCCAGTATGCTACTTGCTTGAGTGTTTCATGGGTAGCCTTGGCGCCGTGGTGTCCTGCGCATGGTGCATCGTGGGCGTGTGTCAGCATCATCCCCCTTTGGCCGTGAGGGACTACGAGCTTTGGCGTAGTTAGGGGCTCAGGGACATACGTGAGCACACCGTCTCTCAGATGCAGCATGTGCTTGATTGAGTGGAGCGTGCGGAGCTCGGAGGAAGCAGCTAGGTCGGAGGTGGAAATAGGATGAGTTAAGGGGTCGGAAATGTGAGCTGCCATAGTTCGCAGTGTTTGATCTGCCTTTTGGAGTGTGAGAAGATCGTTAGCAGCGAACTGAGGTGAAATGGCAATGTGGGAGGAGTTGGGGTTTTGTACGCCGGTGGCGTGTTGGCGGCGGGTTATGGCCGCTACTGAAGGGTTGGGAGGGAGGGCTTGAAATGTCCAGGACTCTCCGTGTGATGCACCTGCTTTGGCGAGGGCATCGGTTTGGTCATTGAAGTCTTTGTCCTGTCCTGGTTGACGTGAATGACCTCGAACCTTTTTCCAATATACGATAATGTCATGTTCAGTGACAATGGCATCGCCTGCTTGGAAGAGTTCCTGGTGTTTGACAGGCTTGTTGTTAGCTGTCTTGAATCCATTCTGTTTCCATCCAGCTAAATGGCATGTGAAGCTTAGACGGGCGTAGTTCGAATCGGTACAGATGAGGAGTTCTTTGATGTTGTGGGATGCCGCCATCTGAAGTGTGATGAGGATGGCTGCTATTTCAGCATATTGCGATGAGCGAGGGCCTAAGTTGAATTGCTGCGGTGGGCAGGGGTCGTTGTTGAGCCAGACCACTCCCGCTCCAGCTTGTAAATTGCCCTTGTGGTTGTAGGAGGAGCCGTCGACATATGCTGTGGGCATACCTTCACATACATTCTCCTCGAAGTACCTGTGATTCGTCAGTTGAGGTTGTGGCGGTTCTTTAGGTTCCGCTGGAGTATGCAGCGTGTCCGTTGAACAGTTTTGGCAGGCCGCTAGCCCGTTTCCAAGTGAGGATTTGTAGTTTTGGGCATATCTTGCCTCGACGTCCCGTCCTTGGAGTGTCATTAGCCAGGTAGCTATGCGTGCGTTGGTCACCACGCCATCTCTGATGCGTTGACTGTTTAGGAAGGTGACCGGCTGATGACAAGTCTCGATGATGACTTTCTGTGCACCGATGTAATTAGAGAAACGCTGGATAGCCCATACAGTGCAAAGCAAAGCCTTTTCGCAGTTTGAGTACTTGCATTCTGGGGGAAGCAGCGTTTTGCTGGCATAAGCGACCACTCGTTTGTCTTTGTCATGGAGCTGGTATAGGCCTGCGCTGAGGCACTGATTGGAGAATCCAGCATCCAGATAGAATTCTTTTCCTGGGTCTGGGTAGGCAAGGCACGGAGCAGAGGACAGGCGCTGTTTGAGCTGGCCCATTGCTGTGTCCTGTGTTTCCGTCCAAACGAAGGGTTCATCCTTTTTCAGGAGGGAAGTTAGTGGTCGTGCGATGTCGGCGTAGTTTTCGATGAACTGTCGTGAATAATTGCACACTCCCAGAAAGCTTCGCAGCTCAGAGATGTTAGTCGGCGTCTTTATGCTTTGGATTGCTTGGGTGCGGTTAGACTGTGGCTCGATGCCGTTTCTTCCGACAAGCAATCCGACATAGTTCACCTTGGTTTTGCACCACTGTCCTTTGTGAAGGGCGATCTTTGCTCCTGCCATTGTCAGCTGGTTTAGGACGTGATTGATCTCTTTGAGGTGGTCTTCCACACTTGAGCTTTTCATCAAAACGTCATCTACATAGACAAGGTTGCCTCTGGCTCTGGCATCAGGGCATGCTTTGTTCAGGAAGATGTTGAATTCTGCTGGTGAGTTGGCATAGCCGAAGGGGCACCGTGTGAAGGTGTACTGTCGATTGCCAAATGTGAATGCCAGCTTGTGTTGGTCATCGGGGTGGACAGGGATTGTCCAGAACCCGGAGGCGACGTCCAGTGTGGACAGGATCGTCGAGCCTTTGATCTTTGGAATTTCTTGGTCCAATTGGGTCATAGGCCATCGTGACAATGGTACTTGCTGATTCAACTTGCGATAGTCGATGGTGGGCCGCCACTTTCCGTTGGGTTTTAGGACTGGCCATATCGGGGCAGAGTATGTGCTGTTACAGGGCCGGATGACCCCCTTTTCCAGCATGGAGTCAACAATCTCTTGCACTGGCTCATATGACGCTATTGGAATCTTGTACTGTCGCATAAATGTGGGTGGCGCATTTGGGTTTGTCGGGATGCGCACAGTGTGGATGTTGGTCAGTCCACAATCCAGGGAATCCTTTGCGAAAGAGTCCTTGTATTTGTGCAGAACCTCTTTGAGTCCTTGGCGATCCGCTTCATTGTGGAGGGCATCCGCCTCACTCAGGATCTGTTGAACTTGTGCGTTGAACCCGGCGTAGGGTTCTTCTGCAGTGAGGTCATTTGAGGGGCTTTGGGCCCCGATGGTCACCTGTGTAGGTGATTCTGTCGCAGGCTGTGTTGAGACAGCGTAGACAGCGAGGTGAGTGTCATCTGTTAATTCTGACCGGCAGACGCTTTCTCTGGACACCGGTAGAATGGACGTGATTGCAATTATTTAATGGGGTTTTGTGAACGTTACGGTGTCGTCGTATTCGTCTGACATTAGCTGTGTGGGTATAGGGCCTATGACAGGTACCATCAGTTCAAAGTCATGGAACGCTTGGCTGATGAGCCATCCCAGGTGATTGGCTTTGGGAACGTGGATGTCTTGGGCCGTACAGTTGTTGAACAACACATACACAGCACGGGATGACACTTCAATGAGAGGTGTGGCTTCCAGAGTCAGTCCGAGTTTTAGGCAGGTCCTGGAAAGTTGGAAGAAGCCTAGCTTACTGTTGAGAGCTTGGCCAGGTCGCATGTTGAGGCGGACGCTGACACTCTTGCTGTAGGCAGGTATTGTGGCTTCTTGCTCCGTGATCATAGCGCATGCGTCTGGCATGGTTTGACCAGATTGCAGGTTCTTGAGGTTGACTGACGTTGTCAGTTGGTGTGACAGGGGAGCCCATATGACGTCGTTTACGGTATCAATGTAAGCATTGAGCCGGACCAGGATATCCGCTCCAATGTAGATGTCATGCGGCAGGTCTGGGACAACGAGGAAGTAGTGACTTAGATGTCTGTTGTTCCATCGTATGTCTAGAGCGCAGATGATCTTGGAGGTGGCCATGGTTGTCGACCAGGGACTGAGAGGGAAGCGGCTGTGCTTAGCGACATGTGGTAGACACTGATGTCTTTGCTTCAATGTTTTGAATAGCTTCAGGCTGATGGCTGAGTTCTCTGCCCACAGGGCTAGTGCCGTGTCGGACACTGATGTGCCTTGGACATCTATTGCAGTCATGATTCGAAGGGGGCCTGTGTTTGATTCAGGCTCCTGCAGTGAGCAGAGGAGAGGGTCCTTGTCCTTGCTGTTTGTGCTTGGTCCAGATCCTGGCTTTGCTGCTGCATCATCGATCAGTGACTTAGGGACGGTGTCTGTGACTTGACACTGCGACTCGTTGGAGTCTAACGCCTGGCAAGGCAGAGGTTCACGGACTTGTGTCCACATCTTTAGGTGCTTGAAGTCTATTAGAGGTTTCGAAGCGATTAAGCAGATCTTTCCCAATGAGGAGTGGATACGTTTTAAGTGGTGAAACGTATACGGGATGGACGAGGTCCATCGATCCCACCGTTAGGTGAATTGGGGCCACATGTTTTAGTTGTAGGCCCGTGTGGGAGTATGCTTGGAGGTTTAGTTCACACCTTTGGAGTTTGAGGGTTCTGGTAGTCCTCTTTGATCTTTTTTGGACTTCCTCCAGGAGTTCGGTAGACATTAGAGTAATGTCGGCTCCCGTATCGAGGAGGGCTTCGACTCTGATGTGTCGTTCGATGATGATGGAGAGGTAAAATTTTCTGGCTATACCTTTTTCAATGAGATCGCCTAGGAGTTGAGGGACTGGAGTTTGGGAGGAAACAGTTAGGATATCAGGGCTGATGTGGCGTTCTTCGGAGGAGTGGCAGATGACCAAGACAGCACTTTCAGGAACTTGAGGGGTTTCGTCAGCAGGTGTTTGTTGGACGCTGCTGTAATTTGGAGCATTAGGTGTTGAGTTAGTGTCTAACTCTGTTGCTGGGTTTTCAGGTGGGGTTTCGTGTCCATCTGAAGTTAGTGTGATTACGGTTCTCTGAGAGTGAGGTGAAGGAGTGCTGTTCTCCGTGGCTGGTTGTGTCAACTGGTCGCTGCCATCTCGTCCGGCCGCTAGTCAGGCTGAATCTGGTTTCTCTTTCTTTTCCCATTTCCGATCTTCCTCCTTCCGTTGGAAGAATTCTTTCATCATCATTTTCATCAGTTCTTGTGAGTCGAAACACGGTGGTGTCTCTTGTTCCTGTGTGGGTTCAGTTTGAGCTCGGTCAGCTTGGAATCTTTGCGAATTCTTTCGTCGATTCCTTGGACTGGTTGTTCCAGGGTGAGTTTGTCGTCTTCCCTTGGAGTTTCCGTTGGATTCCCATGAGTTTTTTCCTCTTGAGTTTCCAAATGAGCTTGGCTGCTTCCACGATCTCTCCCAATGACTTTCGTGAGGCCTTGACTGGTCCCATGTCTTTTCCCAGTGCCGTCCAGGTGAGCGTTGACGTCCACGAGGTCCATCCCAGCGTTCGTACCTCTGGTTAGATCGGGTACCAGCGTGGGAGTCTCGTTCTTTGTTGGACGAGGATGCATTCCACTCTCTGGGTGGCGGCTTGGCATTGTCTTGGCGTTGGGCGCCCTCTAGCGCCAGCCCTTGACTTTGAATGTTGAAGTCAAGAACGGCTGGGGTTTTGGCACTTTTTTCTGAGGCCATCTTTTGTTTGCCGTAGGCTTTCTGCGCCAAGTCTCGCAACTGCTGAGCATTCATTGTCCGTGGACATGCGAGAACGCCAAGATGGTGGCTTACGCCGGGATGGAGGTTTCGTAGGAAGAGAGTTTTAAAGTTCAGTTCATCCTCCATGTCAGGTTCGTTGCGAGTTCCAAAGTATGCCCGTCTGAGTCGGCTGTAGTAGGTTTGAGGAGGTTCGTGACGTCCTTGTCTCGTCTCCAGGGCAGCCACGAGGCCTTGTTCGGACTCAGGGTCGGAGAACTCTTTAATGAGGGCTTCTCGGAGCAGTTGGTAATCATTCTTTGTGTGAGCAGGCTGCCTGTCCAGGAAGCTGCGAACTTCAGAACTGGATGTCGTTCGAAGTAAATATAGTCTATCTTTGTCCGTAACGTTAGGTCGCATTTCCAGATGGAAATCGATATCTTGGAGATACGCTTGGACATTTGGGCTATTTGGCACGCTCGGGGTGAATTTGCCAATGTTCCTGGCGAGCTTGTCGAGGTCTTTTAGGTCCAAGCCATGCGATGATCTGTGACTGGTTGCAGCAGATTCTTTTGGCTGAGGTAACGTGATGTAATGTTCTCCAGAGTGAGTTGGTGAATGTTTCAACACCACCCCCTCCATCTTTTTCTCACGTGTCAGTCCAGGAACAGGTGACCCGGTCCTGCTCGGCAGGGGTGAGGTCGGTGCGCGTCGTGTCCTTGATGGCTCACGGCGCAGTTCATAAGCGTGCTTGAGTTCCTCTTGGAAACTGTCAGATTCCTCTTTGACGTAGTCAAGCTGTCGTGTTAGACGACTAACCTCGTTTCGTGACTCATCAAGGTGAGCTTCAAGGGCTTTGATTCTGCCGTTTTTACCTCTGAAGTCGGCCTTTGCTTTATCCAGAAGCTGTTCCGCATACTGTAGCTTTTCGGACCGATCATCGTAGTCTGCCTTGACTTGTTCCAATTCTTGGCTAGTAGCTGCTAGGGTTTCATTTAGCCGGTTGATCTCCTCCTCAGTGCCTTGTTCCGCCTCATCCGACCCTTCCTGTCGTTCCTGAGCTTCAAGTTCCAGCTGCTCTATGCGTCGCTGTGCGTGTGTCAGCTCCTGCTGGCGTTGTGCAGCGTGCTTGTCGCTCAACTTGAGGGTGGCGATGAGTGTGTGGCTTAAGGAGCCGGTGATCTTGGCTAATTCTTTGTGATTGTAGCTGTGACTTGGGTCTTGTGCCATGAGGCTTGTTATGTTGTCATCCAGCTGGTCTTGTGTCTGATGTTTTAGTGTTTCAGCAGCCTTAGGGAGGAGAGTGTCTGTTGCAATGCTTGGCCATGTTTCCAAATCCTCCCAGTGACCGACATGTCCTGTTGTGTGAGACATGTTTGGGCGTGGTGAGATCTCGAACCACGACTGACACAGACCTTGAAAAGAAAAACAAAACAAACAAACCAAAACAGAACAAATCAACAAACAAGGGGTGTAGATGTGCAATATAGAATGTGTACTAGTGTTGACTGTGTAAAACAGGTGGGTGTGGTTCTCTGTGACTGTGATCCTCTGGGGCGTGCTTCTAATTTGTAGCCTCTGTGGGGGGAAAAATTGAGCGCACACACACAGGTAGCACAGCTAGAGAACAGGTAAAGAGAAGAAGAAGATTGCTTCTAATCAGGGGATTTGTAAATGACAATTTTTTGTAAGTCTGTGATTGCAATTGGTTTTCTCCGGGGTGAAGGAAAACAATAACAATGACAGTACTGGTCCCGTTAATGACAAAATTGACACCACAAGCTAATTAGAGTGTTCGCGAAGTTTTCCGGCGCCTTTCTTCTGTGGACCTGCTTTAACCTGGCGGGGTAGGATTTCACAAAAGAGGAAGGTAAATGGAAAACAATTTTGACATGTTCTCAAGTTCCACAAATACCTGTTTCGATTGCTAAAGTTCTCCACTTGTGATCTTCACACAGGCAAAAATCTCAGCAACAGCAGCAGTATTCAAATTAGAGGATAGCAGCAGGAAGAACTGAGAGAAAGGTGAGAGTAGGATTTAGGATTAGTAACAAAGGTGGCAGCGCGGAGGCGCTGTTGAGTCGATGCACCTAGGGGTTTTGCTTTGCTAATTTTAGTAGGATAAACACACTGGCCTAAGTGTTAAGGAAACCTTAATTTTTTCTTTCTTTTGGAGGTTTGCTTACTTAGAAGGGTTTTCCTAATTAGAAAGTTATTATACTCTAGGCTTTGTGAGGAATGTAAATTGCTCCAGTGGTGTTCAGCAGCAGAGCCCACTGCCCGAGCGCACCAGGTGAGCTCCTGTAAGGGTTTTGCCGAACACTCCGCCCCCACCGTACTGCTGTGAGCCTCTCAGACAGCTGTGGCTTTTGGCACAACCGGGCTGGGACTCGGGTGAGGTATGTCGAACGACTGCTGGCCTGAAGAGGGGCGGGGCTAGGTCCCGGTGTCTATCCGTCAGCGCGAACCCGAAGTTCGACGTACTTCGTCAATAGATTAGCCGGAATGGTATATCCGCACCTTCGCCCAGTCAGCCGTTGACTCCTCCTCCGATACCCGATTGCTAGCCTGCTGCGGGCCGTCACTTTGCAACACTAGGACAGAAATATTCGGGTTTCCCCTCCAGCCTGCACCAGGTACAGTCGGAACGGGTGACTCCGCTTGCTGTAACTCACACTGAAGGCAATTTCACTTCACTAACCAAGCACTAGGGGGAGCCCTATCTCCTATCAGGCCTAAGAAAAGTGAAACCTATAAAAGTTAATTTAATAACAGCCGGAGAGAGACCAAACAGGTTGGAACCAAAACTCAATTGCAACTGAAATTAGAATTTCAAATTAGAAATGGTAGTTCCTAATTCAAATTTTATGATGTTTATCATTTAAATTTGATAGGCTTGATTAGGATTAAATTAATCAATAGGGTATCCTTGAGGTAGGATCCTTATTAGCCAATGCTGGAATTAAAATTTCAGAGCAATGATTTATAGTTAAAGGTCTAACTTAACGATGTTTGTCATTAATATTAGAAGACACCTGTGATTATAATAATCCTTAAGTATTGAAGCAGGGTAATACAAGCTCTAATGAGTTGCAGATGAAATTAAAATTTCATAGCATTATTGGCAGTCATGGATTAAAATCTTAATGATATTTTCATTAACATTACAGGCGATTACATTTCATTGATCAGCCAATAGTGTTGACATAGGGAAACAGGAACTGTAATTAATTATTAAATTGAATCAGAATTTTCAAATTCGTAATTAATTATGAAATTAAATTACAAATTCCACATCCCTAATTTCGTATCCCTAAGCCTGACCAATTACTAA
This sequence comes from Schizothorax lantsangensis, assembly GCA_027422415.1. Lineage (NCBI taxonomy): Eukaryota > Metazoa > Chordata > Actinopteri > Cypriniformes > Cyprinidae > Schizothorax > Schizothorax lantsangensis. Next base: position 17,689,335 of record CM049861.1, on the reverse strand, counting down.
TTCCTTGTGTTATTCAAATCATTAGAACAAATTAATCCGTGTCGTCTCAATTATAAGGGAAATTTAAAAAAAAATTCCCGGGCCAGACGATCAAACACTTTGATAGTTAATAATTAAAATCTTAATGTTATTGTTAAATTATCAGAGCACACATAATTATCTCAATCAGTCTATGTGGAATCAGAAACTGAAATTACTTTAATGAAATGAATTTAATTTCACATCAGGGATTAGTTATGGAATTAAATTATCAATTTCAAATATTTCGTAGCAATTCATCCAATGACATTCTTAAAATCATGAGCGCAAATCATAATTAAATTAATTATCTTCCTATCAAAGCAATGAGGCTAAGACCCAGCGTTAATTTATAATAAACCCCAATAGTTATGAAACTAATATCTGCTAAATATGAAACGAAACAAAACAACCTAAACACAACTACTTGTTAACACCTGTGACATCGCTGGTCTCATTTCCTATGAAAATCAGCTGTCTTGCACATTAAAGGTTTATTTAAATTTGTATTGTTAAAGTCCTTTCACATCAGAAGTTATAAGAGAGAATGAGTGAATTCAAAAGAGAGAAGGAACTGATGTAAACAGTTTGGTGTGAGTTAGAGTTCAGCTGTGAAGGGTTAAACTCGTATCAACACTTCAAAAACACACTGCAAACACACACGCATTTGAACCACAGGCTACCAAAATGCTATGTGCTAATCGCTATGCTTCCAATGCAACTGGCTTTGCCTCAGCTCCAATATGCTACTCATTAGCTTCAGTTAGCTTAGCTTGCTATGCTGATACACCAGCCTTAAGATGGCGCTCGCAGGCTGCGCTTGCGCACTTGACTTCCTTGGGTTGCCCTGTCACTATGGTGACGACACACCCGGATGTTAGCTAACGTTATACACAGTCTCAATACCTCAGATCTCGATGTGCATCTAGATGTGCATCTAACAACCACAAAAGCACTATTTAGATTCTTATCTTTATAGCACTAACAATCTCAACTCGTTCAGAGAGAGATAAATTAATCTACAGATTAATTAATACAACAGCGTTATTGAGGCCTCGGCGGACCTAACATTTGTCAGTCTATCTGACAGGCAGAAACGCACAGTGGATTTTTCATCACACAATTTCCTTGATCAAGATAAATATCTGTTCTCCCCAGAACGCGTTTTGGCCACTCCTTCCGAGCGCCGCGTCCGATTTCACTCTTTTAGTGATTCAAAGATGGCAGAAAAATCATTAAGTAGCTAAGTTAATGTTTTCAAACCGGGAGATACATAGCATAGTTCAATCTGAAGTGGGACACGCACTTTAGCAGATTAAAACCATGGAAGGCCTTTTAAAAGACGTGAATGAGGAATCCGCTCATTCGTGTCTCTTTTGCGCTTTTGAGCGACTTTTGTCTTACAAGACAATTTATATACTGCAGTATTTTTCTTCTAAGCAACTAAAGCTTTTTCATTCATTCAAAACGCATTGCCACATTTATACAGTACCATAAACACACAAACAACTCTGTTTCTCTGTATCTACACTATTTCTCCTTCCGGTTATGAGAAAATAGTGCAAAATACATAATCTGTATTTCTGGTTATGAATTTTCATATCAATATTTTTGCCAGCTTTCTTCCTCCACCATTATATGTAAAGAATTTAATCTTTTACATTGTTTAATTTTAGCTCTTTTGTTTTAAGCTTTATTTTGAATTTCAGCTTTAGGGAATCTTAACATTCTAGATTAGTATGATCAATTGATATTAATCAAAACGTCCAATATTACCTTATTTAACACTCGTCCCGCGAGTCGTTAAGTTTCAGTATATTCTGAGAAATTCTGTTTATTTTTGTGGCCACACTATAATAATACAGAATTATTTAAGTACCTTTATGACAGTTATGAGCATAGGTACCGTTATCTTTTAGGCAAAGCTTGATTTGAAAATTACACACCAAAACACAGAACACTTCTCTATGAATCAAACAAGAGTTTATTTACTATCTTACTAACATACATGAACTAAGCTAAATAACACAAACACAAAATACATACACACAGGCAATGATTTGTTGCAATTGAGAATGATTAAAATATAGCACTGTTTTACACGATTTTACTCGTGTCGATCATCAAATGGAGAACTCTCTTAATTTTACTTTAGAGATAGATACGACCAGTTCAGCAGAATAGAGATTTTGTTTGATTACTTGCTTTTAAGTTGAAATGGTCGCTGATCTGCCGTTGAGTTTCTCTGCTCGAGGGAATTCCGCCTGTTGTCGTCGCGTGACGTCACTCTGGGGATGCCCTTCTGTTGGTTTGACTGCTCGGTGTTGTTTGATGGCTTGAAGTTGCTTTCGTGTAGCTTCAGACTTTCTATGGTTTCTTCAGAGATTTGACTGAGTGTTGACTCAGTGTTCGAGACTCGGCCTAGATGTTGAAGGCTGCGAGTTCTTTTGGAGTAGCTCCAAGTTTCAAAGAAGCGCGCGATTTTTCAAGCAGAGCAGAGAGAGAGAGCAGTCTGAGTCAGAGGGTATTAACCAGAGGACTTCCGTTCAACCCCCAGAGGCTTCCACCAACCAGGTTGTCCCTCTGGACGGAGGTCCACCTACACGGCTCATTTTCCATGCAGTAAATTTATCTGCTTAGTTATTTTGTCACATGAAGAAAATATCTTTTAACACGTTCTAATCACACATTATTATACTCAATATTAACTTCCCAGGCACACCAAATTCTTGCATTTGTCCTGACCGTTAATATGAAACCAAATATAAGGTATTTGACATACATTAACAGCTTTCATGCTAAAACTAACTCAAAAAGGGTTCTATTTAAAGATTAGAAATAACACATCATGCATATACTACTAGCAGGTCTAGTAGTTCTTGCTACAGGAGAAAATTATACCTCAAAAGATTATAAAAACATACCATTGATTACAATGACACAGCAAGCTTATAAATGACATAAAATACACATTGATATATTTTGTAAAATATATTGTATATATTGCTTTTGATAACAGCAACAGGTATTAATTGTCTTTTGGAACACTTTATAAAAGTTTGAGTCTTTGTTCGGTTAAAGAAATGAAAGGCACATATCCTTGCCATGTCCTGGGAGGACGGGAGGTCAGGAAAGTCACTGTCCGGGTCATGAGAATGTCACGTTTGTGGGGATCTGGTCTTCCTTAGCTTGAACGTCTGTCGTAAATGTCTTTTCTTGTTGATAAAAATCATTGAATTATGCGTTAACGATCAGAGGATCCATAAAGTTTGTCGTTTTGACCATTGCCAGATGTTTACCTCAATGCTCTCCTATTTTGAGAGGTTTCTTTACGATGATAACCCGAAGGCATGGCAGGAAATTGGCCAGCCAGTTGGGTGAGGTGCTCTTCCTCTGTCAATTTTATGACTTGCAGATAGAGATGAAAGTTTCTTTAAGCCTGAGGAATTTTGTGGTTGCACTTAGTGTGTGTGTGTGTGTTCTTTCCTCCACACAGGTCCTACATCAGTCTATAATTTTAATGGTAGGTTTATTTGAACAGTGAGAGACAGAATAACAACAAAAAAATCCAGAAAAACTATCAATCATCTAGATTTCTGGCTCCCAGGTGTCTTTTATACTGAGATTAAGAGCACTCTCTTAAAGGGACTGCTCCTAATCTCAGTTTGTTACCTGTATAAAATACACCTGTCCACAGAAGCAATCAATCAATCAGAATCCAAACTCTCCACCATGGCCAAGACCAAAGAGCTGTCCAAGGATGTCAGGGACAAGATTGTAGACCTACACAAGGCTGGAATGGGCTACAAGACCATCGCCAAGCAGCTTGGTGAGAAGGTGACAACAGTTGGTGCGATTATTCACAAATGGAAGAAACACAAAATAACAGTCAATCTCCCTCGGACTGGGGCTCCATTCAAGACCTCACCTCGTGGAGTTTCAATGATCATGAGAACGGTGAGGAATCAGCCCAGAACTACACGGGAGGATCTTGTAAATGATCTCAAGGCAGCTGGACCATAGTCACCAAGAAAACAATTGGTAACACACTACGCCGTGAAGGACTGAAATCCTGCAGCGCCCACAAGGTCCCCCTGCTCAAGAAAGCACATGTACCGGCCCGTCTGAAGTTTACCAATGATTCAGAGGAGAACTGGGTGAAAGTGTTGAGCACAGATGAGACCAAAATCCAGATCTTTGGCATCAACTCAACTCGCCGTGTTTGGAGGAGGAGGAATGCTGCCTATGACCCCAAGAACACCATCCCCACCGTCAAACATGGAGGTGGAAACATTATGCTTTGGGGGTGTTTTTCTGCTAAGGGGACAGGACAACTGCACTGCATCAAAGGGACGATGGACGGGGCCATGTACCATCAGGGCCAGGGCATTGAAGCCAGCCAGGGCATTGAAAATGGGTCGTGGATAGGTATTCCAGCATGACAATGACCCAAAACACACGGCCAAGGCAACAAAGTAGTGGCTCAAGAAGAAGCACATTAAGGTCCTGGAGTGGCATAGCCAGTCTCCAGACCTTAATCCCATAGAAAATCTGTGGAGGGAGCTGAAGGTTCGAGTTGCCAAACGTCAGCCTTGAAACCTTAATGACTTGGAGAGGATCTACAAAGAGGAGTGGGACAAAATCCCTCCTGAGATGTGTGCAGGGTGCGAACTACGGGGGAGCTAGGGGGAGCTCGGCTCCCCTGAAAAAGTGATTTGTGAAATTTTGGGGGGTCTCAAAAAATATTGACTGTGTTATTTTGACGTACAATTTCAGTTTTGTGTAATGTGATCATCGTGGATTATTATGTGTAAAATTGCAAAAATATCATTCAATGCATGACGGCAATTTAAACCTAATTCACTTCAATAAAGATAACTATACATGCTATTCTTGTCATGAGCATCAAGGTGTGGGGGCGCTGTGGTTCAAATTCCACTCATGTTTAATACGTTAACGCAAAGCAAAGACATGCCCTGCGTCCCAATGTGCATACTATCCACCCTATATGCCCTAAATAGTATTGAAAATTACTAATATCGCATAGAATTTAGGATGGATAGTATGCACATTGGGACGCAGGCTAAAGGGACTTTGCTCAAAGATTGAGAATGATCTGCGCGCGAAGTCCTTGAAATCCATTCTGCAGTTAGCATCATATAGCATCATATAGCCACAATGGCAAAAAGAACACAAGGTATTCTGTGTTAAGGTAAGGCATGTTGTTCGCAATTATGTGTTGTGGCTGGGTTGTTATAGGACTGCGTGACTCTCAATTGACAGCCTGATGCTAAATAGACTATTTATGGGTGGCTGTTTTTTGCTTCACCTATCAATTTGTGTCGATAAAGTATAATAGGGTAAATCCTGTATAGTGATTTATCCTGTATAGTGCTTGCATAAAGCAAGTAGTGCATACACTTGTAGCTGTTATGTATCTTTGTAAGTTATTATTATTATTATTATTATTATTATTTACATTTATATAGCGCTTTTCAAGGCACTCAAAGCGCTTTACATACAAGGGGGAATCTCCTCATCCATCACTATTGTGCAGCATCCACCTGGATGATGCGACGGCAGCCATATTGCGCCAGAACGCCCACCACACACCAGCTTATTGGTGGAGAGGAGACAGAGAGATGAAGCCAATCAGTATATGGGGATGATTAAGAGGCCATGGTGGTCAGAGGCCAATGGGCAAATTTGGCCAGGATGCCGGGGTTACACCCCTACTCTTTTTCGAAGGACATCCTGGGATTTTTAATGACCACAGAGAGTCAGGACCTCGGTTTAACGTCTCATCCGAAGGACGGTGCTTTTTACAGTATAGTGTCCCCGTCACTATACTGGGGTGTTAGGACCCACACAGACCACAGGGTGAGCACCCCCTGCTGGCCTCACTAACACCTCTTCCAGCAGCAACCTAGTTTTCCCAGGAGGTCTCCCATCCAGGTACTGACCAGGCTCAACTGCCTGCTCAACTGCCTGGGCTGCAGGGTGATATGTCTGCTGGCAAAGTCATTGTAAGCGCACCCCCCCCCCCGTTATAAAAAAAAAAGACAAAAAAAAAGTGGGCTCCCCCAAAGTCCACGGTATAGTTCAAACACTGGATGTGTGCAAACCTGGTGGCCAACTACAAGAAAAGTCTGACCTCTGTGATTGCCAACAAGGGTTTTGCCATCAAGTACTAAGGGGTCAAATACTTATGAGTCATTAAAATGCAAATCAATTAATAACTTTTTTTTAAATGCATTTTTCTTGATTTGTTGTTGTTGTTGTTGTTGTTATTCTGTCTCTCACTGTTCAAATAAACCTACCATTAAAATTATAGACTGATAATTTCTTTGTCAGTGGGCAAACGTACAAAATCAGCAGGGTATCAAATAATTTTTTCCCCCACTGTAGATGAGTTAGTTTTTTCATCAGAACAGATTTGGAGAAAGTTAGCATTACATCACTTGCTCACAAAAGGATCCTCTGCAGTGAATGGGATGCCATCACAATGAGAGTTTAAATAGCTGATAAAAACATCACAATAATCCAAACCACTCCAGTCCATCAATTCATATCCTGTGAAGTGGAAAGCTGCGTGGTTGTAAGAAACAAATCCATCATTCAGGCATTTTAACTTCCAACCAAACTTAGTCTACCAGTGCTTGATCTGTGCATATTTCTCTCCTGATTCAGAAAAGATTTGTTTCTTTTTTTTTCAGTGATGAAAGCAGTCATGTGGATTACTTGTGGATTATTGTGATGTTTTTATCAGCTGTTTAAACTCTCATTGTGACGGCACCCATTCACTGCAGATGATCTATTGTGAGCAAATCATGTAATCCTAAATTTTCCCAGATCTGTTCCAATGAAGAAAGAAACTCCTCTGCATCTTGGGTGGCCTGAATGTGAATACATTTTCATTTTTGGGTTAACAATTCCTTTAACAAAAGCTAAGGCACACTGGTAAAAATGATGTGTTGGATTTACTTAAAATATATATGCACCATTTTTGCATCACACTTTTTAAGTAAACCCAACTTGGAACAATTTTACTTAAAATAAACAAGGTAATCTTTGTTATATGAACTTAAATATTTGAGTTCACTCAACATTCTTTACTCAAAACATGCAACATGATAGAATCTACTAAGTAATTTCAAGTTGTGTTAACTTAACATTTAAGCTAATTTATATGAAAATATATAATTAATTGAGTTGAATCAACATTCTTTACTTAAAAAAAATATGTAACACGATAGAATCTACTAAGTAATTGCAAGTTGTGTTTACTTAACATTTATTAAGATGCATTCAGAATGCATTCTGAAATTCTCACTGCATTTTGCTACAATTATCACGCGGTATTATGATGAAAAGGCAATACCAAGTGTCCTAGCCGTAAGTCTAAATGCATTTAGAAAAACAGCATTGAAATGATAATTTTGCAACAGTTTTTGCTTGGACATGCTAAACATATCTAATCAATTTGGGTAATATATTTTCATTTTAATTTTGCAACTTATAAAGCGTTAAAATATGTTTTTCATTTGCATATTAAAACTAGTGTACGAAATGGCAAATGTAAATTATATAATTGAATTTATTTTGCACAAACATTGCACATGTATGAGAAAATGTAAATTTAAATATAGAAAAACATTGCCATTTTGCATATTACATTGCCATTTTGCATATTACATTTCAAAATGAATTATGCTACCAATATGCTTCCATACAGAACACAATCGATATCTTTCATTTTAACAAAGAAGCCTGTTCTTCAGAGAGTAAACCTTTGAAGAAAGTTTGCCACTGTCTAATTCCAGTAGAATCTTCTGAAAAAATTCAAACGAGTATCTGAGCTCTTTGGGGTAACTCAGATTAATTGCATAAATTAGGGCAAGCAGAAAAACACAAGCCTTCGCAACACCTGCCAATCCCGTCATCACCTCTATGCTTTCCAGCACTATCCCAGTCTGTAAAGGATCATCTGTTGAGCCACCTTTCGTGATGATCTACAGTGTGAGCTGTTCCAGTTCCTCCTTGTTCCCATGAGTATCCTTAAAAAAAAAAAAGTTTTACAGCCATTCATTTTATTTCTCTTTTTTGGTTGAATTTAATTAACTGTCATTATATAAGTTGTTTATTTAGGTTTGGAGCGTAAATTGGTTGTTGATCGATTTCAGATGCTCACCTGATAATGCTTGATGAGATTCTCAGGATTTTCAGAGAGGTAGATAATTAAGCATCGAATTACAACTTCTCTACGTTGTTTCACAGGGCTGGTCTGAAAAGTAAAACAAAATGCGGCTTGTTATGATGCATACACACAAAATCACAACTATACAGTGATTCCATAGAGTTTGGGAATGAAGGCATTATTTGACCAACTCATCTTTAATGACAGTGAAACTGCTGAAAGTAATTAGTAAATAAACAAAATTATTAAATTGTTACCTCCAATTATTCCGTTCTAAGTTCTTGCACCATAACTTGTTGCACAGCTGGATGTATGGAAAGATGGATGGAGAGAAAAACAACAGTATTAGACAGCATAAAACAACTGATACTGCTAGCGTTTCAATTTTTTTATACATTACTTTTGGAGGTCAAATCTGGCACTTTCTCCCACTTTCAATATTGCCTCACATAATTAAAATGAAATATAACAGAAGCAACACAAAATGTTAAAATCAAACACTTTAAAACAGTGATTTTCAATCCTGGTCCCGGAGATCCATCTACCTTATCAGTTTATGGCGCTCTCTCCAGATCAGTGGCAGAGGGAACACAGGTTAAAATGTACTGTTGTGATCAATTTCGAAGGTTTACTAGACAGAGGAATCGTTGTCATTTAGGAATAATTTTGCGTGTGTGTCTGAATCGAGATCGCCATTACTTAATGATCGTGCATACATATGGACATGCAGCCGATATATTTTAGAATATAATATAAACCAAACCTCAAAAGTAACCCGCGCCCAGGCCCGGGCCGCCCCTTATAGAGAATGAGAATTTTTAATACAATGGCAGGAATGGGCTTACATGTACAAACTCGACGTTTTCATAAGTATTCATAACACGTTTCTAATAACTGAAGCATTATTAGCGATTCAGAAATTCAGTTTAAAAGTTCCTTTTTTGACCACAAACTCAATAAATGAGTAGGCCTAAAAAGACAAAGTAAAGCTTACCTCTTTTCAGCATCTACACCACGTTGCATTTCAGAAAATATCTTCACCCACTAACACACACACAAAAAAAACAAGTGTTCATTGATGGTAAAATGCCAAAATCTAATATTATATTTACACTGTAAAAAAAAAAAAAGTTGGGCTATACCTTAAAATTTTAAGTCAACCAGCTAAAGCAGATTTTTGAGTTTTCTCAACTTATTTTTCAGGAAATTTCTCAACTTTTTGTTGTATAAACTTAAAAAAATCTGCTGAAGCTGGTTGCCTTAAAATTTTAAGTTTGCCCAACTTTTTTTTTTTACAGTGTAGTTTACATAAACTACACTTCCCCCTTCTCACTGTCTTCACATGTGCTTCACAAAATGGCTCCTTGGCTGGGAACAGCATTTGCATGTCACGTGGCTCACAGTCAAATACTTAGTTTTATGTTAGATTTACTTAATTTTAACGTAATTGTAATGTTAGTTGATCTGATTTATGTTTTTTCTTTTGATTTATGCATACATTTAAGTTCACCTTGTAACTTATATTTTTGCGTTACACGCACTATTTATGTTAAGTAGACATTAAAAAGTTATGAATACTATGTTTTTTGTGTTTAATATATTTACTTTTATAAGTAGTGGTTGTTCAGACAACGAATCGTTTTTTTCAGTGCAGGTGTCAAAATTTTCAGTGATAAATATAATTTCATTATGTTTCTCACATAAACATGAGATAACGTTCAGTGACATGTATGTAAAGCTTTTTCATTAGTGAAGCAACTGTGATTTAGTTAGTGTTTCCGTTTGTTTGTGAAAGACAGAAACAGTGGGAGACGGAGGGAGAGAAATTGTGAAAATGTTTCTTGCACTCTGCAAGACGTCTAACCTCCATGGCAGTCGATTATGACATCACACATTGAAAATGAAGTCCACTGCTGGAAACCATCATCTGCTCAGTACCCAGAGCGCTGGAGTGTTTACCAGTATTTAGCCTGAGCATTTACTCAACCAGTCAGTAATCATGCTTACATAACTAATTATTGCCTGGATGTCGCTCCCCTGGAAGGCCTTTTCTTTCAGCTGATTGTTTAGGGAAAAGAAGAGACAGCTGATTAGATTCACTACGCTGCTTCAAAGCCACAGTCCATTATTTCACCATGCTCCTGCGCAAGGAAGGACCTATTAAAGGGCAATCATCCTGATATTCATAAAATCATGGGCTGTAATATCACGATGAATGCATATTTCATTCTATTTACGTCTTTTTGAAGCAGAAACACGAGCATTATGGTTGCAGTGATGCAGATATGTGCGATGCTCCCACACCTGGACCGCAGCATCCTCTTCACTTGATTAAAAGCTGCTGATGGTGGGGTTGGTGTGAAAAGAATCATTGTGTCATTTTGCATCCATTGAACTGATGTGTGAAAATACGCCCCTACAAATGTGAACATTTGGTTATCACAGTGTTCCCACACTGATGTGCATTCATTCTGCCACCAGAAAAAAAGAAAGAGGTTTGTTGGGCCTGTTTCACACGTACTGCGTCTGCAGGGCCGCGAGCGTCACAGCACTATTTCAATAATTCCTGTTTTAATAGATTTTAAAACATAATTTATTTGTTACGTCAAAGCTGAATTTTCAGCATCATTGCTCCAGTCTTCAGTGTCACATGATCCTTCAGAAATCATTCTAATATGCTGATTTACTGCTCAAGAAACATTTCTGACTATTATTCAAATAAGTTGTGCTGCTTTGTATTTTTGTGGAAACTTTTTTTTTTCAGATTCTTTGATAAATAGGAATGAACAGCATTTATTTGAAAAGTTTTTTTTTGTAGCATTATAAAAGTCTTTACTGTCATTTCTGATCAATTTAATGCATGCTGAATAAAATTATATTTTTTTTTAAAGTCAAAAATGTATAAATATACTTGGTAATCGCAAGTCAGGTAATTGCAACTTTATATCTCATAATTCAGATGTTTTTTCTCTCAATCCTGAGAAAAAAATCATAATTGCGAGATGTAAACTCAGAATTGCAAGGAAAAAAAAGTTTATCAAATAAATAAATAATACAAATAAAAGAAATCTCTTCATATAAACAAAACACCTCTGAATGAAACAAAAACAGCAGACGAGCTGAATGAAAATGCAAATTCAATCTCTGACAGCAGATGGCGCTTATGGAACAGCAGTGATGGAACGTTTCCTTGGTTACTGCAAACAAAGCAGTGCTGCGCTATAATTACTATTTTAATATGCATTATACAGACGTAAAATGAAATTAAAATTCCATTTATACTCTTCTGAAGACAGTCAGTTCCTCTCAGAGATACCCTCATATAAATTCCTATCCCCAATTGTATCGTGATTCGTTTAACATCTCAACTGACAAGAACTGTAACGTATATATTTACCGATTTTTATTATTTTATTATTATAAAGTAATAAGATGTTTTGTACTGCATGGATGAAAGAAAGCCATACAGAAAGTTTGGAACACAAGGATTAGTAAAAAAAAAAGTGAACTGTTCCTTCAAAATTTTATTTTTGGAAATAGTCTGTATGAAGCTGGTATTTATTTTGGATATATCACGTCAGCATTACCCATGACACACCCTGCATGTAATACTATTTCAGTGAAGAAAGATGACAAGATATTAGACCCATATATACTGCAGGTAAACAACAACATGACAAAGACACTAATAGAGGAGATCATAAATCATGAGACATGAGTATTTTCAGGCCATTCACTGCAGTGGTTTGAAAACAGCATGACATGATGAATGCTTTCAGTTATTGCCTCAAGCAAACAAGTACACAAACCCCCACACACAGCTTCCTATTCCCTCCCCATTTCACTTCCTCTGTTTTATATCAGTCTACATTATTTCTTTACGCCTTGTGCCTTGAGAAAATCCCTCGCCTGCAAACTGCGGGACATCCACCATGTGGAACGGCATCCAGAGACACAGCGAGAGTCAAACATCTGCTGTAGCGTTCGGCTTCTCTTCTCAGTGTGAGCCTGTGGCGTCTTGAGTAATGACTGTACCGCTATCGTTGTCTGACAGAGCGACGTATACCCTCAAACCGTATTCCCTGCTCCTGCAGAAGAGATACAGAAACATACCTAACACACAAACAGGTGTGTGAGTCCTTCCTTTACAGTCCACAACTGATTTGTATTAACAAGTGTTTTTAAGACCATCCTTGCACTTGGATATATGCAAAAGTTTGAGGCCGGTAATTTATTTTTTATGTTTTTGAAAGTCGTATGCTCACCATGGCTAATCAAAAATGCAGTAATATTGTGAAATATTATTACACTTCAAAATAATTATTCAATTATTACGTCAAAGCTAAAGTTTTAGCATCATTACTCCAGTCTTCAGTGTCACATGATCCTTCAGAAATCATTCTAATATGCTGATTTGCTGCTCATGAAACATTTCTTATTATTATCAATATTGAAAACAGTTGTGCTACTTAATCTTTTTTTTTTGCAATATTATAAATTACTTTTACTGTCACTTTTGGTCAATTTTATGCATCCTTGCTAAATGTAAGTATTATTTTAAATGAATGAATGAATGAATGGTTTAAAAAAAGGATAATTTTCCACAAAAATATTAAACAGCTGTTTTCAACATTATTCCCATACATGTATTTTTTAAATAATTATTTGAAGTGGAACTCCCCCACATTAGTATGTATATATAATTTTTTTATATTATATAAAAATTATATATACATTTTATAGTATTTTAGCAGTCATTTTATAGCATTAATTTTATAGTAAATTTATATAGTAATATAAGTATAAGTATAATATAATTATAAAAATAATGGTATATATTATCTTTTTAAATACATTTTGCTTAAGGTACCACATAAATGCAGACATGTTTTTGTGAATTCAGCTGTCAGTCCAGCCCCTACAGCTAAAGGCAACATGTTTTATCAAACCACCAAGAGCAGACGGAGCCGTTCACACATGATGTGTTCATGCATTCAAAAAAAATACAAATCAGGACAGAGTGCAACAGACTGGAACCAAAAGCAAGATGCATTCTTCAAAGTTGAACAACTTCTAGCTTGACATGGCATTTACAAACACGCTGTTCATGATGCGAGACGCTAAATAAACAGCCAAGCGTGATGCAACAACCAAAGATGTCCATCTGGTGCATGTGCACATAGGCAAACTATTATAAAAAATAGCCCAGACGGAAAGCAAGACCAAGTGCTGTGTGAACGGCACATAAATCTGCTTTGGACAGACTGACAAATGTGATTGTAAATAGACTTTCAAGTGTGCTTTTTCTTTGAATATCAGTGATTGCTTGTGGCCACAAATCCCAGCCATATATATATTCAGTGCAACATGTGATATTTTAATAGCATTATTTAAATCTCAGTTTGTTTTCTTCTATTTGTGTTTGTTTGTTTGCTAGAATTCCACACATGCCGTCCTGTCTTCTGTGATCGCATGAGCTGAATCATAAATATGTCTAACAAGTTAAATTACATTCCCTAAGCGGCTCAGGTGAGAGACCAAAGATTTGACTCACTGCTACAGAACATTGGATGAAACCACAGGGTTTTCCCTTTTTCACAAAATAAGCTGCTTAGCTTTTTATTTAAAAATGTTTCTCAGGAAGAATCATTGGATTAGTGTGTGATTTGTAGATATTGATTATAGTGATCAGACTCACACTAGACCAACAAACAACATTTTACGAAAAACAAATGCCTTTTTAAAAATGCACTTGATTTGGAACAGGGAATTTGAATACTTTTGGCAGCTTTCTCAAGAGTCTGATTGTTTAGCTTGTGCTACGCGGGAGAGTTTGAATTAAAAGCTGCACCTGTCGGCTGTCATAGTGAGACGTGAGTGAAACTGGCTGGCTTACTTTATAAACTAAATTTAGGATGGCCACATTGTTTCTAGGTTTGGCATGCAACCGTTTTCAAATACTCTGGATTACGTCAAGCAGAAACACCTGACGCATAGTGTTTCAAATAGAGCTTTGGGGTTTAGCCAAAACACTGACTCCATTAGTCATTGACTGACTTTATTAACCAGAGCTTAGACGTAGTTTACGGCACGCTGAGTTTTGAAGAGAGAATCTCTGTTTAGCAATGCTAAGGCACCAAAGCTTTGAAGGCAAAGTCTCGCTGAAGGGCAAAGAGTCGGTATAGATCTGTTGATTCTGACGCCTGGGAGTTTGAAGTCTCTCACAGTAATTGGTTAATGATCTCTTAAATAAAGTGAGCATGAAGAATTTTAATCATTTTTTGGGCAATTGAGGCTGAAATGATTTATTGATCTATATTGTGTCAATACTTGGAGACAACAAACAAATGAGATGACACCTTAATGCCATGCAGCTAATGCCTTGTTCACACATACAGCACCCCTAGCGATGAAATATTCATTCTGGATGGCATTTTTATAAAAAACTGCAGCAGTAGATAATATATCAGGAACAAGATGATTGATTATCAATGCATGAATCAAACTCATTTGTTTTCCATGCATCATTTTCAGTCATTATGTCCCTGTAGGCTATGCATTATTTAGAACAGTAAAATCGCTCACAGTAACTTCTCCATCACAAGATGGATCACATGAGATAAAGTGTCTTCACTACCATTGGTAGTGGCAGTAATGATGCTACTTATTTGCATAAAAATAATCATTTATTAAGTTTGTTTTGAACTGGGCGGCTTATGTCACCTAAAATTGCATGGAATCAATAAACCCAGCTTTCTTTCATGTATAGTCATATTTCCTATTAAAACAGCAAATCTGAAACAAAATCTTTTTCAAAGCAATACCTTGCTACTTTCTAGTTGGTTGCCGTTTGAGGGGGCGGATCATTCTTATTCTAAAGAGTGTGATTGGACAAAAATCTATGTAGTGTAGGATGAGTCATAAATATTTTTGTTCTATTTCCTGGAAGACAACAAGTCTGTAAATATTCATTTTAAATGCGTTTATTTAAAATGGATTTAGTCAACATTTAGGAGTACTACATTAGTTTAAATTATTTTTGATGCTTTTAAAAGAGTATTCTTATGCTCACTATGGCTACATTTATTTGATCAAAAATACTGTAAAAACGGTAGTTTTGTACAATATTATTACAATTTAAAGTGGCTGTTTCTGTGATGCAAAGCTGAATTTTCAGCATCATTACTCCAGTCTTCAGTGTCACATAATGCTTCAGAAATCATTGTAATATACTGATTTTATTCATGTTAAAAAACAGTTGTGCTGCTTAATATTTTTCTGGATTTATATATATATATATAGAGAGAGAGAGAATTCTATAATTAATATTTATTTTGACATTTTTTTAAACTTTTGTACCATTATAAATGTCTTTACTGACACTTTTGAACAATTTAATGCATCTTTGCTGAATCGAAGCAGTAATTTTGTTCACAACAAATATTACTGCCCTCAAACTTTTCAACGCTAGTGTGTGGATGAATGTCTTTAAGAAAAATTATGAATATTGGCTCAGCAAAACTGATAGAAACTGATTAGTATCAAATTAACATCAGTTCTATGCGATAGGGTTCATGTGAAGTTCAAAGATCTGAAAAGTTAATTAGCTACATATTTTCAAGCAGAAATGATCCTATCACTGCCTTCAATCAACCCAAAAACCCTAACAGCAATTCACTTTAAAAAGATTGTTAAAGTCAACAGAGCTCTTCATTTCTAAACTCTCATATAGAAGAGGTTCTTCTAAAGTCTTGCTCAAACTCTCTGAATCTTAAGCATTCATTTGTAGAAACTCTCAAAGGTCTTGTTACATGGCAGTGCATTTTATTTTGTCTTTCTCACAGGATGCTCAGACGCGGATGCTCTTGTGTTCTCCAGTGCTTGGACGGCATGCTGAAATCCTGCAAAGTATTAGTGTCACATGGGCTGCTCAGGATGCAGAGCGTGTTGGCATAATCTGACGGTGAGTAGTGTTTCTCTCTCTGGAGACGAGCACACTCATCCCGCTGAACCACACAAGCAAACAGCAAAGCATCAAAGACAAAAACAAGAGTCTCACCTGCATTAATCACGTCCTCTTTTAAACCCACACGTGTTTGTGTTTGATAACAAACAGTGAGAAGTGATGAGGTCCAAAATACTCAGTTCACTTCATTATGTGTAAAATCCCTGCAGTGATCCATGGTAACACCATATTAGACTGATTGATTACCAAATTCATAGTAAAGTGACTTTTTATGTGTGACCCAGGTGACAAATGATTTTAAATGTTACTAAAACATTAAAATGTCCAGTTTCCGTATCGCAATTCGAACATTATTTAAATGTTACTAAAACGTTTTTTTTTACAACATTCTGCTAACTTGAACAAAATATGTGATTTTAAATATGTATTTGTAATATTCTAATAACATTAAAATGTCCAGTTTTCTAATGTAATTAGAATGCTATTTAAAGGTTACTAAAACGTTTCTTACAACATTCCTTATTTTCATATTAAATATTACATTTAAATGTATTTTTAACATTATAACAATGTCAACATTAAGAAGTACAAATATAAGGACATTTTAAAAATGTTTTCTCTCAACGTTATATCAGCATTCCTCAAATAAAAATAACATCATGAGGATGTTCAAATATGTTTTCTCTCAACATTATGAGAACATGTATCAAATATTAATAATGTTCTAAGAATGTTCCATAAACATTTTCAGAACATTCAGAACGTCCTAACATTTTAACTTATAAAAAAAATGAGTGATAGTTGTAAGAGAGCGTTTCCTGTTAGATGGGGAAGTACTTAAAGTTGTGTGAGCGAGAGTGAGAGTAAGAGTAAAACTTAGTTGTTATTAGGTTGGCACATTTGTCTTTTTCTCTTCTGTTGCTCTTCTGTTTGTGAGTCTCTGTGTTTGTTTTGTGGAGTAACCGATAAGGAGATGCTGATAACTTATTGCCATCGGAAAGGACAAAAGAGAGAAAAACAGACTAATTGTTTTTACCCAATGGGGAAAAGAGACTGTTGGAAGTCAGCAAAATGGCTTAGAGCACCTTTAAATCTGTCTTTCTCTCACTCACTCACTCAAATTTTGTCTCTCTAGCAAAAGTTCATGATTAGCAGATGATTCATTGCTTTCATTGAACCTTCAGCAAACTCAGCCAACATGACTGAAGGGAGAACAAATGAAAAGTTTGTCACTAGCCGGTCATCCCTCAAAGCTTATTTATTAGATTATGTTGTTGATAGAGTGGATGATGGTAGTTCATCTTCTCAAACAAGACTCAGGCGGACAGATCTGAACGGTTATGAGAAAACGTCTCGCTAAGTCAGTCAATCCTTAACCGCCCGATGTATATTGGACCTTCAGATCTGAAAATTTAAGATTTAAGATTTAAAGGGATAGTTCACCCAAAAATGAAAATTCTGTCATTAATTACTCACCCTCATGTGTCGTGGTACTCTTGTGAACATGCGTCGAATTCTGACACGGAAGAGAAGAAATTGTTGAATCAAGTCGTTATTTTTGTTTTCTTTGTGCACATAAAGTATTCTCATAGCTTCATAACATTACTGTTGAACCACTAATGTCACATGGACTATTTTAACAATGTCCTTTCTTCCTTTCTGGGACTTGAACATGTCAGTTGTGTTGCTGTCTATGGAGGGTAAGAACGTTCTCAGATTTCATCAAAAATATCTTAAATTGTGTTCCAAAGATGAACGAAAGTCAGGTTTGGAACGACATGAAGGTGAGTAATTAATGACAGAATTTTCATTTTTGGGTGAACTATCCCTTTAAGACAAGAGTTGTGTTTATCAAGATGGCTGATTAGATGGAAGTGTATATATATATACGTATATATATATATAATTTTATTTTTATTTTGTTTAAACCTATTTTTGTTTTGTTTACTATTACTTACATCCTATTATAGTATCTATCAATATTTTGAATTAGCTTTTAATTTTATATTTTCAGTTATTTATTATTTTTTAATTATTCAGTTATTTATTTTAATTTTAGTTTAAATTTGAGCAATTTTGTTATGTGCTTTTGTCATTTTGTTTTTTAAATATTTCTATATAACTCTAATTTTAATATTTCTATATATTTACAACTAATTTTATTTCAGTTTCAGTCATTTTGGTACTTCTACTTATTTATTAAATTTTGCTTCTAATTTTCTAAGCTTTTTTTTTGTTGTTGTTTTCATGTTTTATTGTAATTTATGTATACTTTATTTCATTTGCCAAAGCAAATGTTAATAGTTTTAGTTTATAACAACACTTGTTTTAAATTGAAGGGAATAATTATTAATTCATATTAAAATGAATAATAAATATTCAATATTCTACACCATATTCCTAGGTCACTATTTAAAAGTAAGAAAATTAGTGACATTGAGCATGTGAATTAATTCGTATATGAACAGATTTTCATTTTGAATGCTGCTTTCACTAAAACTAAAAGAGAAATTGTTTATTTCTAATCAGCCTTTCACTCAAATGGCTCTACTGATAATAAAATTTGTGATTAATTTTTTTTTAATTAAAGAATAGAAGCATTTTAGAGGTCTCAAACTTTCTGTGCCCCCATATTGAAATTACTTTTTTTTTATGACTACATCAGTTAAAATTCAAGCCATTGAAATGTTTCCAATAAACTATCTTCTCTTTTGAGGGAACACTCCCAGGCTTCCTACAGACATTGTCTTCATTTCCATGGCACGGTCTGAGGGTTATACTTTTATCTGTTGCAGTAATTGGCAGAAAATTGCATATGCTGTGGCCGTAGTTTTCTTACCCCCCTCAAAGAAAAATGAAACCGCAATTATGGTTTCCCTTATCGAGCACCTCCCTGGTATAGGGCCAGAGCTCAACAGAGGAGAAGAACATTTCTTTTTCTCATTCCATGAAATTGGCCACATATAGGGCCAAATGGGCTCTTTCTGTACACACGGAGAGGCTTGTGTGTTCGTTTTTCTCTTGCATTTTAGCTTGAGATCTTCCTGAGAGTTCGTTCATCAAATGCAATATTTAACTAAGTGTGTGTGTCTCTCTCTAAGGAAGACGTCTGCATGTTAAGCATTCTTCAGATAACGACCCTTTCTTTGTGCTTTCATTCCAAGGATACAAAAGCAATCACAAGTAACCATGGTTACAGATGTACCTCTTCTCAACGTAACAATGCGTTTGCAGATATGGCATTATATCAAACATTTATGACTTAATTTGTGACTGGAGCAAATTTAATATCATGCAATTGAATCTTATGCTTTAATATGTGCGGTATCCATCGCCTCGCAAGACGTGTCTTGAATCCTCAGAAGCTGAGAGCTTTGCTTGACAGGGTGCATATATAAAGGTCTGTCCTGTGTGGCGTATGAGATTAAGGTGTTGGGATTATGAGCTGTTTCACGGCTAAAGGGAGATGGCTAATCTCTCCTCCACAGGCTAAAGAAAGTCTGTTCTAGACTGCTAGACGGGATCCTGTTCGTTTCTCCAGCAAAAACCAGACTCTCTTTTGCTGCTCTCACCACAGGCTACAGAGTAAGGAATACAAATAATGGTTGTTTTCTGAACATTTGAGTTAGTTACACACATACTGTACTTGCATGTTCAGTGTAAAAAATAAACCACTGAAAAGAACAGCCAGCATTTCACCATTAATAATATGGTTGCAACATTTGAAGTTAAATTTATGGTTAAAAAAATTGTTTCATTAACTGATACAATATTAATATCTAAAGTAATAAACGGTATACTGATAACCAAATAATGCAATAAACAATAAATAAACAACATGAGATGTAACATAAAACCCAAATGTACATAACTGATTAAAAAAAAGATCAAGAAACATGATTATTAAAAAAATATATAAAATATTTTAATATATTATAAAAAAAATACCATCAAAAGTTTTACACAGAGAATTGTGGGAATGACCGTTTATGTTTTTTTCTCTGCAAATTATAAAATGACTTTTATTTGGAAATGTTTGTACTTCCAAAATCTGTAAATTTATTATTATATTATACTTTCCACAAAACAAGCCTTTTGACCATTTGAGAGCAACTGAAACTGATGCAAAGATGAATATTTTTTGAATCGCATTACAGAGAAATGTGGATTATTTTGGTCTTATTTTAAACTGTTTTAAAAGTTTTAAATGTATGTTATAGCTCTATTGTTTTTATTGTATCGTAAAAAAAAATCTAGTACTTTTTGTAGTATTTTTAAGACCGTTACATGGAATGTAAGCTGTGACGTGACCGTATGCAAAATTATCCAAACATATCCACTCCTGTGCATCCAAAGGTTGAGTGCCCTAAAACCATTAGTACCATTTGCAAGAACTAATTTGCTCTCACTTATATCAATACAGAAACAATTCAATTTGGATGTAACAGCAGTGATTATAAGAACTTTGTTTTTGACAAGCTACAGCTCGAAACACAAGGCCAGCTCTCTCATTATACCTGGTGAGTGCCAGTGGAGCGTGGCCCAAATGTGGTGTTATACTTAAAGAGGGAAATTGCCAGTTATAATTATGCCTGTGAGATTTTCAATTCTGTGACGTGGGTGGGGTTGTGGGGTATTGCATGCATTATGGCATAAAAAGATTATAGACTCTAAGAAAAGTCTTTAAAATAGGTCACAAAGTACTGTTAATATAAAGAAATGTTCTGCACTGATTAAAGGTGTTTTACCTGTATTTTGAATTATGCATTGCATTGGGTTTGTGTTTTTTTTTTTTTCTCAGTTTAAAGGAATATATTAGGCTACTGTTTTCTATAGTCTCTTATTAAAAGTCTAAAGAGAATATTCAAGATGAACAAAAATTAATTTCCACTTAATTTCAAATCTATCATCTATTTACATTTTTGTTACATTATGAAACAAGTCTTTTAAACCAAGAATGGGTTTAAGTGCTTTTATACAATTTTAAGCTTCATATTTCTGCAGTTAAATACTCCAAGAATGGCCCCCGTTCACTTTCATTGTAATTGTGTCACTGTGACCTTGATTTTTGCTGGTATTATTTAATAAAATGAATAACGAATCCAAATTATTTTCACCTGGTATTCAACATTATGCCACAAATGCTGTTGGCTGAGCATCGAATGTAGTTTTTTTTTGTTTGTTTTGTTTTTTGCAAGATGCATTCCTGAGATTCAATAGCCTCTCTCTGCAAAAGGATAAATAACAAATAACAAATCCTCCAAACGTTTCCTGTAATGCTAATTGGAATTTGGCTGAACAAGAACTGGCTAAAGGAGACCTTTAACATTTAGAGCACAAACAAAATTAAGTTAGCTACACAAAGTAGTCTGAGAACAATTGTTGAGAGAACTCATGGTGCATGGTATTGCTGTGATATTGACGTTTTCACAACTTTGGACCGTGTCCGGTTGCTGTCCCCTTCCTCCACGTAGCACAACGCACCACATCCATTATTAGTATTCTTTTCAGACCCAGAACAAGGTGAGACAACTTGCCATTATTATGAACCCTTTTAACACATTTTGGCTGGCTGCTCTTGGCAAATGTGTGTTGAATTACAAATAGTCCTAATTATGCACATCACAAGTTTACAAGCCACTACACGCGCTCATTTGAACAGATAAGCACGCTGTGGCTATATAATCACTTTAATTATATTACAGCTATTTTTTCCTCCATTGTTATCAGTAATCTGGGCACAGATAGATCTCAGACCGGGCCAGTAATACTGTAATAGGTTTCACCATGCTTTATGTAACAGGAGCGAGTGATTAAATATTTGATATGGCTGCTGTGCTAACATCCATATCCCCATCTTCACCACAGGGGAACAAGATGACTCTGGGAATCAGTACTTCTGAAGGGCATGACGGGAATTAGTCACGAAACACCTGCTCTGCCTTGATAACACTTTACTTTTGTCTGTCAGAATAACGTCCTGGAACACGTTGTGATGTCACAATTGAAGACCGAATGTTCCTCACCAACACAAACATATAATTAGAATGAGCAGAACAGGCATATCTCACTACTGTGATGTTAGATGATACATCACTTCGTGCCAGATATGTCACTGTAAATGCATTTAAGTACCAGTTGTGGTCTAAAGGGTCTAAAGTGTGCTGTGTGTACAGACTAAGCTACATGAAGGATGATCAACACAGGCTCACAAATGTGACTTTTGCAAAACTGCAAAAACATACAGATTCACTGCAGTTTCCAGGCAAAATGATTACTAGCCCTATGGCAAAAAAAAAAATGTATTTTCAATTTTTTATATATATATTTTAAACATACAAAAAAGTAAGTTTGCTAAAATATGTTTAAAAAAATATTTATGTAAACATATTTTCGACCAATATAATTTTGGGCATTTTTTGTATATATATTTTTTAAAATATATATATATTTTAAAATCATTTAAAAATATATTTTGCTCTTCATATTTTTCAGTCTAAGAAAATACATTCACATGTCAAGTGTGAATAAAAGCTAAGAGCAGGCTACTTTAAGATTGAAAATTTATTTATTTTTTCTCTGAAATATATAATGAAATATATTTTGGTTTATGAAGGTTGAAAATATACTTTCAGTTTCAAAAATATATATCATTGAGCTTCACTGATTGAAACATATATTTAGCATTTATTTAATATATATTTTGGCTGGAATAAATGCCATGTAGGTAGTGGCAGTAAAAAAAAAATTTTTACACAAATGATGATATAGATTAATAAAGACTTATTTATACACAGTTTCTTGTACATACTGTACTTTATGACATCAAAACAATTTTACCATAGTGCATGATTTATAAACGAACACATTTTAACATTTGCATCATATAATCTGTTATATATACAGCTTTTCTAAGATAGTAAACTTGCTTGGTCGCTCACCTGATACTGTGCTGCACTTACAATGTGGAGCGCTTTGGTACGAGTCCTGTAAAACACAAGTCACAAGTCAATCAATAAAAGAGCTCCAATCATTGCAGCAAGAAGATAAAATGGCATTGTTGCTTCAGCAAATGTGTTTTTATCTCAAGTTTGCTTTGTTAACATTTCATTTCTGAACTGCCATGATAAGTAAAATAACCAACGTAACAAAACATTGCCACCGTTACATTTAACTGTTTCGGAGAAAACTGAACGTGCCATTTAGTGTCAGACACTGGACATTTTGCTTTGAAACCGCTGTGAAACATGCCACAATAATCAATATGCCGAGGCAGGGTGTTGCTATGCAAAATTTCTGGCTAGCCATGCTTCTGCAATGAACAGTCATGTTCAATAAAATGTCATTACATTATGGACATTCCTGATAAGTTAATGAAGTTCTTGAACACGCCACCTTACAAACTAGCAATTTTGTACATAGCTTATTAAAGTTTATGCACGTTGTGATAATGGAGAACAGGCTAGTCTGACATTTGTGTCAAACTGCTGTGCTAATTGTTTCCTCTTTACCAAACTCATTTATATTGATAAAGCCTCTTGAAATGAACATTGCTGTGTTCACGCTCAAATTACATTTGGAAATGTTCAGAATTAACAGACGTTCCAATATTCAGAAGTTGCCAGGGTTATTATAGTTAATTGAAACTACAATAAACCATTTTTGTTAAATGAAAAAATACAATAAAATATAAAAAGCTCATTTTATTTCAGTTAGCTGCCAACATTTCTCCTTTAATTTAGTTTAGCTTGATGTACTAAAATGACTAAAACTGAAATCAAATTTAATTAAAAATACTATGTAAACATATTAAAAACATCAACATGACAGAAACAACAAAAATATTAAAATATTAACTAAAATTAAAATTGAAATGTAAAATATAAAAATAAAAAATAAAATATTAATAAAAAATATAATAGTATTTTAGTGATTCCAAATGCCTCATAAATGCCTGAAGCAGCCTGATAAGTTATATACACGATAATACAGTTCAGATGAAGAATGTTAATATTCAAAGTTAAAAGCAAATCAAGCCTAAAATAAAACAGTTAATAAAAAAACGAAACAAATATTAGTGCTATATAAAATAGACTGAACAAAGTATATCCAATATTAGTCAATATTGATCAATAAAAAAAAATGCAACATCAGTTTGAAATTATTTATGGTACTTAAAGACAAAATTGTTTAGGTGATGTAAGTTGTCATTTTGTGGACATTAGCAAAAAAGGTTTTTTTTTTTTGTTTGTTTTTTAACAGCCCAATATGATTTTTGTGTCTCTCTGACAGGTCATTTATTTCACATTCTTTTGTTTGTGACATCATAATTGAGCTGTGAACCCATTCAGGTATAAATAGAGCGCATGAAGCGAAAAATTCTCTTTTTTCCCCGATGACACGTTTCAGTAGTTGAACTGAACCCTATGGAGAGGCTTTGAACACTCA
Source organism: Schizothorax lantsangensis (assembly GCA_027422415.1). NCBI lineage: Eukaryota > Metazoa > Chordata > Actinopteri > Cypriniformes > Cyprinidae > Schizothorax > Schizothorax lantsangensis. Next base: position 17,664,706 of record CM049861.1, on the reverse strand, counting down.
TTGTGCAGACTGAGATAGTGTTGAGATCTTATCTGAAGCTCTAGAGGAGACACACTTGAGACTCTGTTTAATCTGATTGCTGTCTAGGAGAAATTAGTCCTATATTACAGTCATTCATATTGTGATTTTCTTTCCTGTGGGGGTTAAAAGAGATTGTGACAAACTGTCCTCCAAGCAGTTGTAGGTTTTGATGTTTTTGGGTTTGTGATCTAAGAAGATTATATTACTTTTATTTTATATTACTAGTGTTAATGTTTTCCATTTGACAATCAAATCAAGACTATTACATTAAATGTACAATATGTCATATTGTCACATGCTTGACTACCTAAGAACATTTTAAAAGCTTCTGAACTTTTAACCTCGTCACATACTAAAACACTTATCTTGCTCTTCTCAAAACTCTCTCTCTCTTTCTCGGGGAGTTTTGACCCAGCAAGGGGTGAGTAAATACATGTATTCCCAAAGTGATTTCACAGGCCTGTGGTCCAAAGAGAGCTCAGTCTGTGCTCGGGATTAGGAAGTCATGATTGACAGCGGCTTGAGTGCTGGACAACACGATTGGCAGGAAAGTGAGGATATCTCAGAATGTGCCAAGACTTTCTTCTTTTTTCCTCCTTCTACTTCCTCTTCCTCTCATCTCATTTACTGGTTCTTTGCTTTTGCCTTTTATCCTTCCTTCACACAGATTCAAGTTTTCTCTTTTTAGCTTTTTACATTTTAAATGTTATAATTTTAATAGAAAAAGGATGTACACTGTAAAAAATTTGAAGTTGTAAATAAATCAAAGATTATTGGAGTACGTTTTACAAGAAATACTATTTCAGTCTTTCTACTTCAGAATTTACATGTAAATTCAATGTGTTATACTTTGCCATTTCTTTGTAAGTATCTGTGAAATTGACTTGTTTTCAATCACACACCACATTTATTTGTGTAAAAAAAAAAGCTATGAAATACGGAGAACATTTCGGACAATACATGTTTACTGTAATAATGTAAAATTATGGTTTTTGGAAAAAAAATATGAAGTACCATATCATATATGATGAAAATCTATACTACATTCAACAAGGCAAAACATGTACTATAAAACAGTAAAATGTTGTTAAAATGATGTTTTTATGTTAAAATGAGTCAACTGATGATTTATGGTGAAAAACAGAAAATAGACATTCTCAGAAGTCACATTTGAATATATTTTATTTAAATACTTTTGTTTCTTCATATTTATTTTGTTATTTACATTAGGTTCTATCTGCATTTTTCTATATTTCTACATTGTCTGTTTCATTGTGTTGGTGGCATGTTCAGTGCATGATTTTCAGACTATCCCATATTTGCTGATTATTGTCTATTTTGTCACAGTGCATTTCTTAAAAACAGAGGCCACTTAAACATTTGTTGTGATATAATAGAGGAACCATTTTTGGCTTCTCAAAGAACATTTCAGTGAATGGTTTTTAAAAGAACCATTTTTTCTTTGTATATGAAGAATATTTTTATAATATAAAGAACCTTTTTTCGCTATAAAGAACCTTTTGTGATTTCATGGATGTTAAAGGTTCTTCATGGAACCATAAATGCCAATAAAGATCCTTTATATTTAAGAGTGTACTGTCTGTAAATATAACTTTTTTTTACAGTGTATATTCTTTCTTGCCCTCTTTGATGACTGGACAGACTATTGCATTATTTTCTCTGAAATCTATAATGTTTTCCAGAGAGCCGGTTGTCTTTTTTTCTGTACTTGATGCTCATGTTGCAGATAATTCGTTTATAGTTCAGTTTGCGACTGCTGCATTAAAGTCTCCTCACAAAATTAGATCTGTCTAAAACAAAACTTTACTGCAAAAAATGGCCATATTTTACCACGCTACCACACAAGTTATGACAGTTGCAGACTGTTACAATATGTTGAGACAACTGTGCTGAAAATAAAAAATAGATCCTCTGCACTCAGCAGCCTGACTATTTTTGCTTCGCAAAGACAACTAGATGCTTTCTGCCATCTATAACTCTATTTTCTCTCTCTTCTTTTTTTTTTGGTTCTATCTCTCCTGAGTCTCATTGATCAATGCACAAACAGAGCAATTTCTCACCATCCATCATTTTATGGTCAATAACAGCAGAACACAAGGCAGCGAAATGGAAAATGGTGTCTCAAAATCACTCCTACTGCATGGCCCGATGCATACTGTAATAACTCAGTCAATCATTAACTCCCCATAAACATAACACACGCTGACACACATGCACATACACATGTCACTGGCTGGCCCTGCAGCAGCATCGCAGCGCTCAACTATCACACACATTGTGCTTTAAATAATATGAGACGCCCACTCTTCTGCACTGATGTCCTGTCACTCTGCTTCTGCATTGTATTTCATTCAGTTCTGTCATGGCCTCTGGGAAAGCTTAAATCTTTGTTTTTGTTTAATTCATTTTGTTTAAAAAAAGCATATAAGTGGTAATATAAAAGGATTATTCAACAGTTACTCTTTTCTTTTACTAGTATAGCTTCTGGTGAAGATGAGTAAATGATCAAAGAAGGTGTGACACAAAAAAACTGACTTCAGCCACACAAAAACATTTTTTCTAACAATAATTGCATATATTTTGTGGAATAAACAAACGAGTGTGTGTGTGTGTGTGTGTGTGTGTGTGTGTGTGTGTGTGTGTGTGTGTGTGTGTGTGTGTGTGTGTGTGTGTGTGTGTGTGTGTGTGTGTGTGTGTGTGTTGTAATTTATTTCTTTATTATTTTGGTGTAACATGAACAGGTACCATTTATGTTTACTTTTATGGTATGTACTTGGTAATTCATTTGTTTTACTTCCAGAAACCATGATTTTATCTTACAGTATTTATTAATTTGTATATTTAATTTTATTATTTTTATTAGTATTTTATTTTATTAATATTACTTATTTTTCTGGTCGAAGATGCATTCAATATCAGCTTGCTCCCTCATTTTAACTGAATGTGAAATGGCTTTTGGTTTTAATATGTTTCAATTGGGAAACAATTATGATACATTGCAGATTACGCTTAACATGTTCACAAATGAGAACTTAGATCTCAGTTTCCATTTCTTTCTGAACTTCTCCTGTTAGGGCTAACGTTTCTTTTCAGCCTTTCATCTTGAAAGCAGAGAGATACGGACACAGCTTCATTTCCTATATGGGCACGCTGCCATTCCTGCTCTGGCCTGACTCCAGCGCAAGAGAGAGTGAGTAAGAGAGGACACTGCTGAGTGTTCAAGGGCACTAGCAGAGAGGCACTTCTTTCACCTCAGCTCAGCTAAAAAATAAGGTATAATAAAGGTTCATGACTTTAGCTTTGTTCTAAAACCTAGTGTTCTGCCTCGCTGCCTACAGACATCATAGGCTGCTGCATTCTGTGACAACATGATAAATGTTTTGGAACCCTTTTCAAATATTCAGATTATGTTTATTTTTTTTTCAGTATTGAACGAATTTTAAGTATATTTAGAATGTCTCTTACATTGTTTGCTTGTTGCACTGTATTATGGGAGTCAAGAAAAGGCATCTTAGCCAGCAGCATAATTAAGTTGCATACTTTTTAGAACAGCCTTCACATCTGGAGCACGTCTAGATGCTTTAAAGGAATAGTTCAACCAAAAATGAAAATTTGCTTAAGATTTACTCACCCACAGACCATCCAAGATGTAGATAAGTTGGAGAAATCCTCTGCAGTAAATGGGTGCCGTCAAAATGAGAATTCAAATAGCTGATAAATGCATCACAATGATCCACAAGACTCCAGTCCATTATGTCTTGTGAAGAGAAAAGCTGTGTGTTTGTAAGAAACAAGAACATCATCAAAGTGTTTTAACTTTAAACTGTTGCTTTAAGATAAAATCCATAATTCATAATAGCGCTTCCTCCACTGAAAAAGTCAATCCACTGTTGTCCTCTCACATGAAAATCCACAAACATATTTGTTTAGAATTGTTCTGGACTGTTGGCGCCGATAGCCTCGTGGTTAAGTGCGCAACTGTGTTCGTGGCGACCCAAATTCAATTCCGGTCCTTTGCCGCTCCCGCTCCAATCTCTCTCCATTCAATACTTTCCTGTCATTTCTCTGCTGTCCTATCCCATAAAGCATAAAAGCCCATATTAATGAAAAAAAAAGAGAAACTGGACTACTTTGGCTTGTAAATGGTGCTTGATCTGTGCATAGTTCTCTCCTGATTCAGACTTTTTCACTGCAGAAAGCAATAATATAGATAGAGGACTTGTAGGACAGAAATGATTGTTTGAAGTTAAAAAGATGATGGATTTGTTTATAACAAACACAGCTTTTCACCTCACAAGACATTAATTGTTGGACTGGAATCGTGTGGATTATTGTGATGTTTTTATCAGTTTTTTGGACTCTCATTCTGACGGCACCCATTCACTGCAGAGGATCAACCGATGAGCTAAATCTGTTCTGATGAAGAAACAACTTGGATGGCCTGAGGGTGAATAGATATTCAGGAAATTTTCATTTTGGGTGAACTATTCCTTTAAAATCTGCCTACAGTGAGTGTGTGTGAATTGTGTTTCCCTTACCTTGAAGTCAATAGTAATGCAGTGACAATTTGCCCACATAAAATGTTTTGCACCGTAAGCAAACATGGAATCAATTAACGGCACGGTTTGCATGTTTCTCCCCGTTCTTTTGAGGTGTTGTGCCTCGGAGCTACATGCCAGCAGAGGCTTTTCCATTCATCCCGGGCTCTGAAAGAGTAAATAAACGTGCACGCGGGCCTTTCACCGTCTCCGTAATCTCTGCTCCCCAAACTCTCTGCCCTTTAACATTTCTACAGTGCTTAGAGGGGCTGCACACTGAGCATGAAAATGTTAAGTATCGATTGGTGGGGGGACTACAAAGGGCCCGGCAGTTGGGAGAGCAGGATGCTTGAAAACCCTTCCTAATGAAGCTGGCATTTGCAGTCTACAGCAGGACGCATGGGCCGCCCGGCCGGCGTTTGTCATCCTGTTTAGAGCCCCCTCAGGCTTTTTGGATGAGAAAATGTGTGACAAATGCAGAGTGTAACCATTTAGCATCATAGGTGGAGATAAAATGTCTCTGATAAGTTATTAGTAGTGCTTCCTGATTAAATAGTCACTATTGATGCAGAATGTAAATATGTTGCTCTTCAGAGTCCAAATACACAGATTCAGTTCTTATATAGTGGAAACCAAAACTCTGAGACCACTAGTGATATTGCTTCTATTTTTTATCATTTTATAATCTAATTAATTTCATTATTCATTATCAGTGTAATGATTTGAGTGATAAGTTGAACCTGAGAATGTCTTCTGTATTTATTTTGTTCCCCTTTTTGCTTTAATGACAGCTGAAATGGTATTAACAAAAACACGATGATCATGTTCTCCAGCATGATTTGTGGATCCAAATTATAGTGATTAAATACTGTATATCTTATTTATTTTATATAATAATGTTGGTTTTAAATGTTTTCTAAATGTTTTATTTTGTTTTGTTTTTTATTTTATTTTTATTTAATAGAATTTTTTTTTTTTTTTTTTTTTTTTTTTTATCAATATCATATTGCTTCCTCATTTTAAATGTGTGTGAAAAGGCTTTTGGCTATAATACCCTGAAATTGAGAAACTTGATACATTGTAGATAAACACTCAACATGTTTTTAAATGAAAATGTTCTTAGTTTCAATTTCTAGACATTAAAACGTTGTTTATTTCCATGTTTAAGAAGATGAATTTCCTACACATGGAAATAAATGAATTTAGCTTTAATTAATTTTTTGACTTTTGGATACCCCTAAATGTTGCCAAATATGTTGCTCCTGCTCGTGCTCATCACAGACCACAAACACCTAGAAATCTTCTCACACAAATCTAACTTTGAGACAGTAGAGTGATTGAGAAAGATGAATATGAGCATGCTCAGAGTGCTATAATTACACACTCTTAAGTTGATTGTGACCTGTGATTACAGGAACGGAGCGAGTGCCATCTTGTCTGATTTGGGGGCCGTTTCATGGTCATTAAGGAGCATTCAGCTAATTAGCAGGATGTGTCTGCACTTGCCTGGAGAATCAGCTGTTATTTGCATCAGATTGGGACATGAGTGGATCCACCCTGTCTGACTTGTCACGTCATGCAGTATAACAGTCTCTTTTAGTTTCATAAACTGCTAAACAAACAATCCAAACAGTGCAGGAAAAAAAAACTTAAGTTCCAGTTCTCAAGCTTAAATGATTGCAGTTTTTGAACACTAACATTTCTACTGCTCTTTTTCCATCTGTAAATATTTCTGGGTGATTACAGATGTTTTAATAACAACTGTCATACAGCTTTTGACAACTTGCTGGATAATGTGTTTTGTGGTGCTGTCATATGCTGCCATTTCTGGTGGTTTAAGTCAAAAGTGCGTTGGTGGGGAAAAAAGTTTCTGCAACTTTTCTGCAAAAATATTGCAGTGTTTCTGTTATATATATTGTTTCATATGAACAATTCATTCTTAAAAATGCATGATTATTTGTTGTCTCTCCATAGAGAAACTGATTTCCTGACAGACCTCTGATCTGAGCTTAATATATGATATATGTGACCATGGACCACAAAACCAGTCATAAGGGTCAATTTTTTGAAATTGAGATTTATACATCATCTGAAAGCTGAATAAATAAGCTTTCCATTGATGTATGGTTTGTTATGATAGGACAATATTTGGCCGAGATACAACTATTTGACCATCTGGAATCTGAGGGTGCAAAAAAATCTAAATATTGAGAAAATCACCTTTAAAGTTATCCAAATTAAGTCCTTAGCTATGCATATTACTAATCAAAAATTAAGTTTTGATATATTTACGGTAGGAAATTTACAAAACATCTTCATTGAACATGATCTTTACTTAATATCCTAATGATTTTTGGCATAAAAGAAAAATTTGACCCATACAGTGTATTGTTGGCTATTGCTTCAAATATACCTGTGCAACTTATGACTGGTTTTGTGGTCTAGGGTCACATATGCTTCTGTAGAAACCACAGAAAATGTGAATTCAGCATCATTTCCAAAATCAGAACAGTAGTTGTTACAATGGAAATGAAAAAGCTCCAATGGCAACTGTCCACAAGTAGCATTGCGAATGATATACGTAACTTACTACTCTGAAACAATTATTTATTTGTAATAAAAACAAAGTATTTTGCATTATATTTATGAATGATTGTAAATTAATAGTTTTGTATTGTACAAAGTTTTTTTATTTGATTATGCATTGTTTCATGAGTAAAAATGAACCTATATAGTCTTTTTTGTTCTTTTCTTTTGAAACACGTTTGTAATATTGTGATTCATCTCAGAGCTGGTTGGTTTTGTTCTTATAATTCTTTGTTGAAGAATATTTTGAAATCACTATGAAGAAATTGAATGGAGAAAAATACTTCCGGAACCAAGACCAGGCGCTCAGTGTTGCACTCTATTTGTAGTCTTTTTGAAGATAAAAGCTCAGTGTGACAGACTCTCTAATGTGTTTCTTATGGGTAGGTAATGTCTGTTTTTTCCACTTCCATTCAAATGAACACATTGTACTGCAGATATAGTTATGCTGACACAATGAGCTGACTACGGTTAATCTGATTAGGTGAACCAATTTTCCACACTTCAATGCTGTTCCTGAAAAAAAAAAATCATAACAGAGGGAACTCAATTATGTACATTTTAATATTCCACAGTAATTAATTAAAATAGAAAGAAAGACTGGGAAAAAGAGAGAGAGAACAAATAGTTAGAGATTAATCTAAAATAATTCTGTTTATGTTCACAGATTTTTTTTTCTGGGGAAAATATAATAAATATTATATAAATGCAACTTTTCTTTCATTTTTTCAATATATTACAGTGCAAATGAATATTACAGATTTTTTTACCTTGATGGCAGTTTTTATACTCATATTTACTTTTGTCAGCATGGGAGTAAAAAATCATTACCAAACAGAACTTCTCTTAGAATTGATATTCTTGCAGTTTTCTGTGGAGTTTTCTGTTAAGTAAAGAGAATGGCAGATATTTGATCTTCTAAAATAAAAAAGTAAGATGATGAAGTATTCTGAGACACACTGACACATTATATCTTATATTTAAGATGTGAGGAATTATTGCTCAGATTCATAAATGATGGCAGATCTTTTGAAGTTGTGGTCACACTAAACATCATTAGAAGAAAGTTTCTATAGGTCACAGATCACAAAGGTCACAAATGCATCCAGAATAGCAGCATGAATAGTAAGCCATATCTGATTAAATGAATAGTTAACCCAAAAATACAAATTTGCTGTAAATGTAGTCACCCTCAGGCTACCCAAGATGATGATTAATTTGTTTTTCAGAACAGATTTGGAGATTACATCACTTGCTAAACAGTGGATCCTCTGCAGTGAATGGGTGCCGTCAGAATGAGAGACCAAACAGTTTATAAAAACATAATAATCCAAAAGTAATCCACAGGACTCTAGTCCATCAAGAAAAAAGCTGTGTGTTTGTATAATAAACAAATCCATCGAGACTGTTGCTTCCAACAAAAATATGAGTCCTCTATCCATAATATTTCATATTAAAGGCCATTGCACACTTTTTTCACAATTTTCGTCCGAAATTTTTGCACATTAAAAAATAAATAGGACCTCACGTTGTGTCAATCATGTTTACACACTGCCTCCGAAACTTTCGTCCGTCATGAAAAAATTCGGATCAGGTTCGATTTTCTACGTTTTCGCATCCGTAGCATGCATGATAGGAAAGGATGGGGAAATGTCCGAAATTTTCACGTGCGTTTTTCCGTTTTTTTCGTATTCCCCATCCTTTCCTATCATGCATGCTACGGATGCGAAAACGCAGAAAATCGAACCTGATCCGAATTTTTTAATGAAGGACGAAAGTTTCGGAGGTGTGCAAACGTGATTGACACAACCTGAGTTGTGCAATGGCCTTTAGTCGTGTCTGAATTAGGAGAGAAATTCTGCATCGATCAAGCACTGTTTATAAGTGAAAATAGCCAAAACAGTTCTAAGCAAATATGTCTGTGGATTTTTAGACACAACAGGAGATGGACTTTTTCACCATTATTATGGATTACGGGACTCTTATTTTTGGCAAGAAGCAAAGATTTGAAGTTAAAAACATCCTAATGATGGACTTGTTTCTTACAATCACACATCTTTTCACTTCACACTACATTAATTGATGGGCTGGAGTCGTGTGCATTACTTGTGGATTATATATATATATATATATGTTTTATCAGCTGTTTGGACTCTCATTCTGACGGCACCCATTCACTGCAGAGGATCCATTGTTGAGTAAGTGATGTAATGCTAAATTTCTCCAAATCTGTTCTAAAGAAGAAACTAAATCATCTACATCTTGAATGTCATAATGACTACATTTTCAGCAAATTTTAATTTTTGGTTGAACTATTCCTTTAATGTCTATTGTGCTTATGTTTCATAGAACATACTGTAACAGTTCCATAGAACTGTTTTTAAGAAGCTGTCTGCGAATTATTATTTCTACTGCTTCCTGACAACATGAGAAAAAACCCTGGATTCTACATGTATGCATTCATACACACGCTTTCTCCTTCCTGCTTTCCATCAAGCACCTTAACAGAAGACAAATACACCTCAAGTAGCCTTATATCTGTACAGAAACACTCACACGCATAGTCTTATCTCCTTCTAGACAGACCTCCTCATATACTAGTGGATTGTGCAAGACCTCCGCTGCTGGGGATTAGATCTTTTAAGAGTGTTGCGTTTCGATGCAGTTCCTATCTTAGGTTAGCCGTCCTCTGGGATACAGGAACACTTTCACACTGTGCTCACAGTTGCGCCATTGTGAGGTAAAAATGTTAAGAGGGCATCTGCTGTTGAGGGGAATCTTTGGCATTAAGCCTGTGAGACCAATGTGAAGATGGACAGCAGATAAAGATGGCTCAATCTAATCTCACCTGTTATGTCGCTCTTCTTCTTCTGAAAATAGATCCTTGGAACAATTGGGCTCGAAAACTTTCTGAGAGGTTTGTAGAGGCACAGTCTTTTAAAAATGTCCTTTTAGATCCTGCAGGAAATTAATGGTTATGATGGGATGCCCCACAAGATAATCTTGTCCAATTGCGAAGGAGTGCAGCTGAACGATTTAATTACTTGCCAGTGCTTATCATCACAGTCCATCTTTTATCACTCCTTTGTTCATTTCAGCTACCTCATTTAATTTATTGGAGTATCTTGTATGAATTGGAACTCCAATTATTCAGACCAATTGGGTGATTACTTAAAAGAAATGTGAGGTTTTATTAGAAGATACGGGGAGTACAAACTAAATTTAGACTTGAATAATCTCTATCTCATATTTTTCCTCAGCATAGACCAGTTTGGTCAAAATTGTGAGAAAATTAAGATTGATGAAGTGTTACATGACAGGACAAACAATAGGCTATTGATACGATCCATCAATCATACTAAAGGTATAAAGCTTCTGGAACTCAGTACTTTGCTTATATAGTAAAATGTTATGTATATAATGTACTGTATTAAATGTAATTATTTATGGTAGTCAGTTATTAGAAATATGACAAAGAAAACACTTAGTTCCAAGAGCGCGTTACATCCAGCAGATGGTGACAATTGACAGCTCTTTATGGGTGAGTCATTTATTCATTAGATTCGTTCAACATACTGATTCGTTCTGGAACTAAAAACATGATAACCGGGCTGTCATTGAATCATTTATGCAACTGATTCTTTCAACAATACTGATTCATTTAGAACAAAAACACCTACTGTGAGGAGACTCAAGACTTGATCCTGCTTTGACTTCATTTGGAGTTTTTGTCGCTGGTTGAGCAAAAAACAGACAAAATACCTGGCCATATAGTATCTAAAATGTAAGTTACTCAATATTAACTTCTTATTTATCGAACTGTTGCGTAAAAACAAGCAATATCTCATTCACAATCGTGCTGTTGTTTACGCTTGTTCGTGTGATATTGCTTTACGAGAAACAGGTTTTGATTTTAATTCTTAAAAAATGACATTAATGTGAAGTCACTGATGAATTGTACTATATAACAATATAGGTGGACTAATAATACATAAACAATAATATCATAAAGAAATTAGCCTGTATGTTGTTTGTACATTTTTCTGGAGTGAAATGGAAATTTTAGAATTCATTACACGTACAGAAGTTATGAAAATGTTTTGAAATGTATTAGATTTTAATTCTGCTTCCTTAAAACCAATTTATAAAATAAAAATGAGATAGGCTAACTCTTGATTGCACTTTAAGTTGCTTTGGATGAAAGCATCTGTTAAATGCATAAACATAAATGCGTCCTTTTGGATACTTCAGTTCAAATTCAAGAACTGAAATTGAATTTGATTAGAATTTAATTAGTATTCAGTTCATTTCTCAATGGCCTAGAACATACACAACATACACATCTACCTGCTATTTGACAGGACTAAAATGAAGACTTTGTTCTGTGACTGAGGGATGGTTACAAATTATGATTGATCAACCTCAAAGCCCTCCATTTTCTAACCTATTGAGTTTGATTTGCATCGCCCAGCTTTCATTCACAGCTGTGACCCATGTGGAAATGAGAGGATCAGCGATTAGCCAAGCGTCCACGGGATGTGTCCAGCAGGCACCGCAGAGAGGATGCTATGGGCAAGCTTTTTGGGTTTGTTCAATGCATTGCCATTCATCACCTCTCATTACAGCGCCTAGCGACTGGTGACCCAGCGATTCAGTGCCACAGATACAGAACTCTTCATCCACCCCCATCTGTTCCAGTCCATTAGCTTGGGAGATGGGCCTGAGCCTGCGGTAAATGCTTTCCAGAACATTCTAATCCCACTCATCTCTGTGTCTCTCGTTGCAACGTACCAGCTACGCCACAGAGATCCATTCCATCCCCATGACAACAGCGACAACATCCCTGCTTCCCGGTTCCAGATTCAGGTCTGTTCACACATATTGTCATGAATGGGGTGTTTAAAAAGATGTGAAAACTGTAACTTGAAAGCTGCACGCAAAATAGCACTAATTCATAATTATTCTGAAAAAGACCATGACATGATATGTGACACCGTAGCTAAATCACTGCAGACTAATAAGTGGGATTTTCTAAGGGCAGCATTGCTATTGCTCATACTTATGTTAGGGGTCTAAGTATTACAATTTGGCAGATAATTCATCCTGCACCATTTTTGCAACAGACTTAAAAAGGTATTAGCAACTATTAAAAAATAATAATAATAATAATTTATAGTGCTGTCAAACGATTAATCGTGATTAATCGCATCCAAAATAAAAGTTTTTGTTTATATAATATGTGTATACTGTATACATTAATTATGTATATATAAATACAAACACATGCATGTATATATTTAAGAAAAATATTTTATTTTATATATTAAATATATTTATATAAAATTTAAGAATATAAATGTATATACATGTAAATATTTTCCAAATATATACTGTATGTGTGTGTATTTATATATACATAATTAATGCACAAAGTACAACATGCATATATTATGTAAACAAAAACTTTTATTTTGGATGCGATTAATCATTTGACAGCACTAATAATTAAACACAATATTTAAAAAATCTATTAATAATTTAAAACCAATATATTTTGATGTTTTTTTTAATATAACAATGACATAAGACATTGTCCAAAGAATTATACATTGTCTAATAATATAAGAAATCTATAGTTGAACACCATATTACTATTATTAATTTTTTTTAGAATTCGATGTTTTATATAAAAATGACACGTTTAGACATTGCCAAAGAGTTGTATGCTGTAATACATGTATAAAATAAAATAAATAAAAAAATACAGAATATTTTTCAATATAACAATAGAATATAAATAAATATATTATATATTATGGCTTAAATAAACGATGTTGTGTATAAACTGTGAAGGTAATTATTTATTGTATATTAATTGTTCAGTTATTTAGTCAATAACTATTTAAGATAAACAAGTATTACAGTTAGGATGAGGCATTGTTTTATATTTGTTTTATCTTTAATTTTGTCTGGCTCTGTCCTCAGTTGCCTCTGCAAGGATACATTTTGTCGTCCTCTGAGGAACATGCTGATGATTCATCTCCCCTCATGTAAGGCAAAACTCCTCAAATACATTCACACGCTTTTATCTATTAACAGAGCAGGTTTGGCATTTTCAATAGGCTGTGGCCGTTAATGACACCATTAAGACAGCAAATCTGCTCAGCCCACACTAATTTATTCATGAGCACACCAGGAACTCATTCTTTGAAATGTGCAATTGACCTTTCCACTGGCTTTTAGTACTAAAACAGCCGTTGTTCGACCACGGCCAGGCTTATTACATGTTTTAACACATTGCCTGCTGTTGTATGATAAGTGTGTTCATTCATTATGTGACCGAACCCTCACCCGGACCATGACTAGCTTGGGAAGGGAGTGGAAAAGAATCTGTATTGTCTGACTGCAGGCTTACAGATGAACTTTTTGAACAATGAACAGATGAACAAAGCAGCATCTGCCCTAATGATGTTTTTAGATTGTGTTTGTGAGCAGAATACTTCCACTCAGCCGCCCTCTCTCTTCCTGTTTAATCAGGGAGCCAGTTGAGGTGTGCACTTCCCTTTTTAATCTGCCTTACCCCAGATAAACTCATTTGACTCCCTGCAGACCTTGTGTAGTTTTAGTATGAGCACTGAGAGTAGATTGAGCACATGGTCCCAGCTGGGTAAATGTGTGTTGGCTTTTGTTTAAATAGTTTATTGATCATTTAGAGGCAGCTTCCCTTTTTTTTTTTTTATCTAGGCACTGTTTTAAATCGCTCTTCCGAAAGTAATTAGAAAAATATGGAAAAATGTGGTATGTTCATTTAAAACATAATAACTTTAGATTACATTTAGGTAGTGTGTAATGGTGCATTGCATTTGTTTAAGATTAGTTGTAGTTTATATGACTAAATATAGATAACAGTGACAGCTTCATTTTATGCTCAGTTTAATCGGGTCAATGTAAGTGTGTACAATGTACTTGTTGTTTTAAAGTTAAAAAAACTTAGTAGAAGGGAAGGTGCATTAATAAAAACATGAAATCTGTATTGACCCCATTTACTTTCTAAATGCATGTTTCTGGTCTTGTGTTATTTCAAAGAAAAATAAACGGTGTGTCATTGGTGGTTTTTAAAGGAATAGTTCACTGAAAAATTAAAATTTGCTGGTAAATGTACCCTCAGGCTATCCAAGATGTAGATGAGTTTTAGCATTAATATTCACCAATGAATCCTGTGTTCACCAATGGATCCTGTGCAGTGAATGGGTGCCGTCAGAATGAGAGGCAAAAATATCTGATAAAAACATCACAATAATCCACAAGTAATCCACGCCACTCCAGTCCATCCAGTAATGTCTTGTGAAGTGAAAAGCTGTGTTTATAAGAAACTGATCTATCAGAATACATAATTTAAAATGTCACGTCTGGCCAAAATATCCATAATAATGCTTTCTCCAGTGACAAAGTCCATCCCCTGTTGTTCTCTCACATCAAAATCCATCAACATATTTGTTTAGAACTGTTTTCGACGATTTATGCGTGCAAATGGTGCATATTTCTTTGCATATTGATCTGTGCATAGTTCTCTCCTGATTCAGGCAATATGACCTTTTCACTGCAGTATTTTGGATAGAGGGCTTGTATTTAAACTGGAAGCAACTGTTTGAGGTTAAAACATCTTGATCTATTTGTGATCTATTCTCCAAAACTGTTTTTGAGATTAATGATGAGAAACAAACTCATCTTTGATGGCCTGAGGATGAGTGCATTTTAAGGAAATTTTCTTTTTTGGGTGATTTATTGCTTTTATCAAAAATGTCCTGACTTGCTCTAAAATGACTTTCCTTTTTGTTTGACGTCAGAACTGCATGGGTGGATAAAATAGTCACATGTTTCAGGCACTCGTCTCCAGCCACCTGTCTGCTATGAGCAGTGACGGCCACATGGAGGTACGTATTTGGCTGTTTTCCTCCTAAAAGCCTTATAGAGGTATAATTATCAGAGAGGTTGCAGTTGTGTGTAAGGTATTTTGAATGTTGGAATTGTTCAGAAATGAAGAAACACAAAATGCAGTGTCCTGAAGCTCTGTGCTTAAAGACAACATGAAATCAAGTGGCACTATTTTAATGCACGCTCTTGATCTTATTGTGCATGATTCACTGGTGCATGATATTCCAAATAGAAAAACTGTAATCTTTGTAATCTGTTTTCAAAATACAATAACAATATAACAACTTGCTCTGCCTCTTAAAAGATATGCTTTTATGTTGGATTTTACATTGACATTATGTTTTAAATGTAGACTATAAACAATGTATGTACAATGAATATGCATACATTTATTGTAAATGTAAAATATCTCATCTATCACAGATCTGTTTAAACACAAGCTGTTGTGAAAGGTGTTTAGGTGGTTTTCTTGAAAAATTACACCACAGCGGTCAACACAGTTTATTATCAATATTGTATAATTTCAGCAAAAACATTTTCTGTCATAATTATTTTTTAAAGCTCTGCTTTTTATCCATTCAATCAAAATTTCAACATATCAGACAGTGTAATCAAGCAACAAATTTCATATTAGAAATTATGCTGAATTCCATTTGTGTGAAGAGAGCAAAAGGGATTAGCATGTGCTAATGAGCGTTTGATGAGCCAAACAGGAAGAATTCAGGCCAAATAATTTGTGCTTGGCATTGGACATGGACGCCAAGCACTAAAACTCAGATGCATATCATTCTAAAACGAGTACAAGCGGCCAGTTAGGCCATCAGAACTCCTAAAGAGAGCTGAAGAGACAGACTCTGAGGACCCTATAAAATAATAAGTGCTACATCAGTACAGTACATGCCGCAAAATAATATCAGTATCTCCTCTTCAAGGTTGTAGTGCTACTTTGAAGGAGCCCAAATCACTCACTCGCTCAGACTGCAACATCAGCTCGTCTATAGGACGACTTCTGAAGGATCAGATGAGAGACAGTCCTTCAGGGTTTGAATGAAGAGAGCGAGAGAGAGAGTGCAATCTGCCCCACCACTGGTATCAAATGACCTTCACTGCGCAAACATATCCATCTGTTGTGTCTGCAAAGACGATGACAGACAGCCAAATAGTGCCTTATAATTAAGTAAAAATGAAGCAGACATCAAACACTTAACGATCCATCTCCATTAATGTCTGTGCAGGCATTTACAGGATTTTACTAGCAAACGCTCCTGAAGGACAGACACCCAGCCAAACATCTATGAGCATTAATAATGTATTGATTGTTTTTTAAAAACAAGACAACGTACAGGGTTGTGTTTATAATGATACATTTGCCATATTTACTATCACATATGATGAATACAGTAATTATTTCACATTTCAGCTGGCACTCAAGTGACTCTTTTTGAATAAAAGAGTTTGACAGACGGATTTCTGTAAACAGAAATTCAACGGAATTACAATTTCTCAGTTCAGCAGAGCTGTCCGTCAAAGTTTAATACAAAGTGAATTGTCTTGGCAAGCTTGAAAAGTCTTTTTTGCTTTCACTAATTAGCCAAAAAATATTTTTGCGGCATGCATTTGCTGATTGAAGTATTTTGATGTTTTTACACAATGATAAAAACACCACAGAACAAGAACAATTGGCAGTAATTTCCAGGAAAATGAAAGCCACGCTCATCTAAATGCTGTCATGAAAGGTTTCACTGTCATTAGGCGGACATGATGGACGCTCCAGTCAGAGTTGGCAGGGCATTTTATGAAACATGACATATGACCTTTAAACGGGAGCGTGTATTAATCAGAGGCTGAATGAATGCATGTAAACTCATTAACAACATTTGGCCTTAGCTACATATCTGATCCCTAAGCTTTTTCTCATATCCATAGGGGACACGTGAAAACATTAGAAGAATAAATTAATCTAATTAATACAAATGCAAAATAGTAGATTTTAGTAGATTAAAGCAGAGTGCATGCAAAACTCTCTGTGTGATTCTAGAGTGGTTGGTAGGGTGTTTTTCTTTTACTAAGGTTTTCTGAGTGTTCTTGCTAAGCGGTTGCTAGGGTGTTCTGAGTGTTTGCTTATAAAGTTAAAAGAGCCCACTCATGTCTCAATATTATTCTGGTCTTGGATCAATTTCAGTCTATGGCTCAGGGGGTCTCAGCAAACTATGGTGCGGGGGGGGGGATTAATATATCAAATAAATAAATAAAAATCCCACGGCACACTGAAGCACTGAAATATAGGGGGGGTTCAGTAGTTAAACACTGCTTCGTCAGAGTTGGTATTGTGGTTTTATCAGGTTGTTGAGATTTTGAAGCCCAATAAAGTGCACCCATCCATCATAAAAAGTGCTCCACACAGCTCCACAGGGTTAATAAAGGCCTTCTGAAGCAAAGCGATTTCAATATAAGCCAAGAGGAGACTGGTTTTCCTTTGCTGTAAACAAAACTTGGTTCTCACGAGACTAGCATATTCTCACCGGAGCTTATGCTACGCCTACGTCCTACGTCATCTGCTGAAACGCCACTCTCTCGTGAACACGCATACGACAGTTAGCGGAAGCTAGAGATTACGGTTTATAAATATGGATATTTTACAAAAACGCATCGATTCACTTCAGAAGGCCTTTATTAACCCCCCAGAGCTGTGTGGAGCACTTTTTATGATGGATGGATGGATGGATGCACTTTATTGGGCTTCAAAATCTCAATACCCATTCATTGCCATTATAAAGCTGGGAAGATTCAGGACATTTTTTTATATAACTCTGATTGTATTCGTCTGAAAAAAGAAAGTCATACAGCTAGGATGGCTTGAGGGTAAATGAAAGTAAATCACGAGGTAATTTTCATTTTTGGGTGAACTATCCCTTTAAGAACCAACACCTGGTTAATTTATGTGGTCATTTAAAGTGTATTTTTTAGACCTGGAGGAGTCAAGTAAACTTTTCTAATTGTAAATTTTTTGTGATTACATCAAGCTAACCGCACTATTTGAGCTATCATTCAGTTTGAGATATGAATTTCAAACAACACTGAATCACATTCACTTTTCATTTTATGGACAAAAAACCCACTGAGACACTATTTTTAAAACTATGTTCTTTTGTCTTCCACAGAAGGAAGTCTTACAGAACAGAATACGGAACAACATGAGGGTGAGTAAATAGTAAATTTTCAATTCTGGGTGAATTATCACTTTAATATTTTGACCACTAATAAGTGAATCCTGCAACAACTATTAGATCAGATACAGAAGAACGAATCTGGCAGCCTGTAATTTAGTAGGTAATACTACAGGTTGAGGTTCCATACCTGAAATGTTCTTCCTCATGCTTTGCGTGAGATGTATTTGGTTTTAATGGAGACTGAGCTGCTGGGCTCAACACTGATCCAGAATGATTGACAGCAGTGTTAGCACTGCCCACATGTCATTTACATTTATTCACTCCCATTATGCATGCCTGTCACTATGCATCAGGCTACAATCAATGCTGTGTGTGTGTGTTTGTGAGTGAGATTATTTTGTGCAAGTATGCATGCATGCATTTGTGTGTGTGTTTGTGAGTGTGTGCACACATAGACACTACTTTATCATCGAACAAAAGAGCAACAGATGACTACTTCATTCAGTGGGAATGACCCAAGACTCGGTATGATGTCATCCACCTGCAGGTGGGCGGCATTGCATCGTTCTTGAGGGCTGTAGATTCACGTCTTCTCCTATTATTGTCATTAATCCAGCACTGTGCTCCGAGCCAAGCTTGCAAAGGCAGAAAACGTGTGTGTGTGTCTTTGTCTGAACGTGTGAGTCAGAGCATGTGAGTGTATGGAGACCATTCTAGCCAGCAGATGGCCACCCGGAAGGGCTTCATCTCTGGCCTCATTGGCTGCTCACATCACAGGCATGCTGGGATATAAACACACCTGAGCCAAGTTTCTCTCCCCCTGACTGCAGCGAGAACAATTGTTGTTCTGTAAACCACGTTTTTGTGTCAGTATGATTATTTCTAATGCGTGCGCTTTGTAGAATAACAACAAATAAACCCAGTAATCCAGTTAGATTTCTCGTCTGAGGTTCATGTACGTAATAAGCTCTAATCACAGATCAGTAGGATAAATAAAAAACCTAGAAATATCCAGGCATATGGTGTTTGCCCCATGTTTATTACACTGGATCTGCTTGCCTATAATTCTCCTGGAGTTTACAGCACCTTGTTTTGCCTCCCAGACTTATTGTTGAGGATGGAAAGCCTGGTGACACCTGGTCTGGGTGTTTGCTTGCTGGGGCAGAAATAATCAGCATGTTGTCAAGCTGAAGCAGGACTCAGCAGAAAGATCAACATCTTTGGTGTCAGACGGGCAACGAGACACATGCTGTTCCCTTTAATTTCCTTTGTCTAGGGATCTTCTCGGTCTGAAAACCCCACTAAAAAAAGGATAAATTAACCATATTTAATATTTTTAAATTGTAATGTATTTATTTATTTATTTAGGGACAGTACATAATACATAACAACATGTAAAATGTTTTAGATTAAGCCATATTTGCTAATTTTCATCCTTTGTCCTCTTTTGCTCTTTTGATTCATTTTAAATGTCTTTCTGTCTATATACATTTAATAAATTTGTTTTTTTTTATTTGGTTAGCACATTAATTCTGGTTGGATGCTGCTAAATTAATTAATGTATACGATTAATTTGTAGTCTCATACAGTATATGCATTTATTTTAAGGAAAATAAACATTAGACAGTGTATCTCAGAAATACATAAATTAATTTTGTGCACTGCTGTATTATTTTATGTTTTTGAGAGAAATCTCTTATGATTGCTAAGGCTGCATTTATAAATACAGTAAAATAAAGTAATATTATGAAATAACATTACAATGGTTACTATTTGATTATATTTTAAAATGTAATTCATTCCTATAATGCATTTTGAATTATTAATGCATAATGAATTTTTAGCATAATTACTCCAGTCTTCAGTGTCACATGATCCTTCAGAAATCATTCTAATATGCTGATTTGCTGCTCAAGAAACATTCCTTATTATCAATGTTGAAAACAGTTGTGCTGCTTAATATTTTTGTGCAAACTGATTCTTTAATGAATAGAAAGTTCAAAAGAACAGCATTTATTTGAAATAGAATTCTGTTGTAACATTTTAAATGTTTTTACTGTCACTTTTGATCAATTTAATGCGTTCTTGCGGAGTAAAAGTGTTCATCTCTCAAAAAAAAAAAAAAACAAAAATCATACTGGCCCCAATTTTTTTTAAAAAGTGGTGTGCCTTAAAAATGTTTTAGTAAATTAAAAGTTAACCCTGAATAATCTAAGCTTCAGGTGCCCATTTAATTCTTTATGGATTAAATGCCTTGGTAAACCTGTTCTGTGTGAATAGAATTTAAATATGTAGTAGTAAATATGATTTTAACTGCACTTTTAAAGTGTTCTGACGAGCCTGCTAATGGTGTGAGTTTTGGGGCTGGACTATTTGTTTGGCTGGCCAACGGCAGACTGGACTGAGTGTTGAAATCATTATTTTTGCAAATCCATTTGGAGCCACTAATGGCAGAAATACAAAACTCACTTCATCTTTACAGAAGACTCCTGTTGTCTTCGGTAACGAGAGCAATTGAAGGTTTTGAAAGCCCAGGTAAGGTCTTATATAAATGACCTGGCAAGAAATTGCCACCTTGATTCAAATTGATCAGAAATGGCGAAATTACCTCCTTAGGCCCGAAACATACTCTATGCAAGTACGTGAGCGCAAATGCTTCTAGCTATGCAAGCTCAATTTCATGCACCATTGAGTTCTGAAATGTTTCAGAACGCAGTTTATAATGCAACACATGTACACGTTGCATTCACAGCTTTGCCTCAAAGGGTGCTACTGTGGCGTTTAGCATTTGCGTAAACAGTCTCGGTCAGATTTTTCTTTCAAGAGCAAACATAAAGTATGTACACTGGATCAGCGAGCTGGCAATACTTTGGCCATGCATTCACATCTATGTATGCTTGAGTGCTTCCTTGCATTTGTGAGCCTTCAGATAGCGTTCCCTTCGTACAGTGTCCTTCAAGTGCAAAAATTGACAAAGATACTGGGATTATGAAATTCAGTGCATTCAGAACCGTAATTAAGCAGATAAAATGACAAAATAACAATGTTTTTGCAGTGATTCGAACACCCATTTTCCCCAGTGTCACAATAGCGCAACTGTCAGACAAGGGCTGGTTAATATAGAGCAAGGACAGAAGAGAGAGATGATAGAGAGAGATTATGAGGCGTGGTAAAGAGAGTAGAGGTCACTGATGGCTTTATTACTGTAGTGTAATAAGAAATCATCCGGATGGAAAGAGGACACCTGCCATGGTCTCATATAAAACCATCACACACACTCCCAAAATATAATAGTGGATTTAGCCCATCTAGATCCAATACAATGTTGCTGGAAAGAACTTTTGAACAGATTATTTACTTTTTCATTTAAAGAGCCAGTGAAATTGGAGTTTTGTGGCTTTTGGCTGTTGGCTTTGAGTTTATTTGTACAGGATACTGTAGTGTACTGCTGAAAATTGACTAAATTTGTTTTAAAGTTGCCATGAAATGAAAATTCACTGTATCTGTTTTCCAAATGTCTGTTATAGATATTATTGTGAATGATTCATCCATGCATATTTTATTTTTTACATGTAAATTACCTCATAATGTTTTCCTCAAAATGTCATAGCTAGATCTTTTGGTGAAAACAAGATAACTTAAATCACTTAGTTAGCTCCTTAAATCATATACTTTCATATTTACGGAATATACGGAAGAAAAGATTTGTCGCTACTTCCATTTCATCATGACTTTAAGAATATTTAAATTTATCTTGTTAAATTTTAATTTAAAATTTACATTCTTTTTCTTGCAGAAAGGCAACAAAAAAAGAACGCTGTATTTGTCATAACCTGTGTTTTTTTAAATTTCACTGTGAAAATATTGGGTGTAACAGTGATCTCTACAGGTCAAAAGAAGTGCAACACATCTGCTCTGTTTTAATGACTTTCAAATGAATGGAGACAGATGCCTATTTTTAACATCTGAGTGCATCAAGGGTGAGATCAAACAGGAGGTAGGCATTAAGTCAAAAGAGTTAGCTAAGACCGATAACGGTGCAGACACCTGTCAATCAAAGGGTCAGATCCACATGTGCAGAGAACACCTGCAGCCGCTACCCTTCAGTTCACCTGAGCAGAGCTGTGGCTCTATTCCAAAACCTAGTGAGCTGCCTTGATAAGGCTTATAGACAGCTACTTTATAAGGCAGCATCCTGAACAATATGGTTTTAACATGTTGCTAAGATAACAATGCACTCTAATAGACATTTTTAAAGTCAAAATTAAATGGAAAAGTCATCTTTTCAGTCATTTTTCTTTCGTATTGTGACATATATCAAAGTTCTCAAACGAGAAAAAATGTAAGACAGGACTTGGTTCAAACTGTACAAAGGTAATATGAAAATTTTATTGATAACTTAAAGTACTGACTGAAATAGTTGTAACATACATTTCTCTATTTATTAATTTTTTATGATGACGTTTTCTCCTATTTTTTTCACCAAGCTTCTTGCATTATATGATAGGATTGGCTTTTCCGTAAAAGATACATGCAGGGCTACCTTACAATTTGTCTAAATGGCTTCTGGAACAGCCTGTGCATTAATAGCTTGCTTATGATCCCTTAAAATGGTGCCTCTGAAGAAAGCTCTTTTGGAACAGTGTGTTTTTCTTCCTTTGAGAGTCTGTTTTATGTGATACTAAGAGAATGTTTTGAATCAGAAATATGCTGTGAGATTCTGTCATTTCTCAGTCTGTGGGAATGTTTTTGACATTTCACTGTTACTTTGGCATTTGAGATCTTTGTTGACCCCCAAGACCTTTTTTTCCACTGTGCTGATGTTTGTATCATGGGGGTGTTGACTGATGGGAAAACTGAACATATTCGGCCTTGTTTCTACATGAGCTGAAGGGGGTTTGTTGTGGTATCTATATCTGACGTGACTGTATTGTGTGTGGCTCTCATAACTGAATAACAAATAAAGGGAACACTTCACCCAAAAATGAAAACTTCATTACCCTCAGAACATCTAAGATGTAGATGTTGTTTCTTCATCTGAACAGATTTGGAGAAATTTAGCATTAAATCACTTGCTCAACAATGGATCCTTTGCAGTGAATGGGTGCCGTCAGAATGAGAGTCCAAACAGTGGATAAAAACATCACAATAATCCACAAGTAATTGCAACATGTTACGACTCCAGTCCATCAATTAACATCTTGTAAAGAGAAAAGGTGTGTTTCTAAGAAAAAAATCCCTCGAGACATTTTTAACTTCAAGTTTTTTCGGATAAATATCAGAACTCTCTGTATTTTGCTTTCTCCGGTGAAAAAGTCATCTCATCTGAATCAGGAAAGAAATTTGCACAGATATTATTATATTCCAGATATTATAAGCCAAAACAGTTCTAAACAAATATGTTGGTGGATTTTGATGTAAGAGGACAGCAAGGGGACGTTTCACTGGAGGAAGCTTTATTATGGGTTATTTTGGCCAGAAACAACAGTTTAAAGTTAAAATGCCATAATGACAAATTTCTATCATATAAACACACAGCTTTATGCTTCACACGATGTTAATTGATTGACTGGAGTCGTGTGGATTATTTATAATTATTGTTTTTTTATCAGCTGTTTGTCTCTCATTCTGGAGGCACCCATTCACTGCAGAGAATCCATTGGTGAGCAAGTGATGTGAAATCTGTTACTATGAAGAAACAAACTCATCTACATCTTTGATAACCTAAGAATGAGTACATTTTCAGTGAATGCTAATTTTTGGGTGAACTATTCCTTTAAGGAAGTCATTCAACCAGCTTTGCCCTTTTGGAAGCTTTTTTGTACAAATACAAGTGACCTTATATTATATGGTAAAGAGCAGCATGAACAATCTTTCTGGCATCTTCTGTTGTGGTGTAATTCATTTCACATTAAAAATGTATGATGCAGTGACCGACCAATCAGAATGAAGTAAGAATGATAGAACATTAGTGATAGAACAAAGTGATAGAACAACATATTTCTGTAGTGTTGACAGTCACAGTGTTGCTGCATACTATAGCTTTACATATCTTTAGCACAGAGTATGATTTGCAAATGAGTCATACCAGCATGAGGGGAGGAGGAGGGGAAGAAGAGCTCTCATCTGCAGTCCAGTTCAGCTACACCTCTCTCCAGTTTTACAAATTTAATTCCGTCTCCATTTAAGTTTCAAGGAGTCATGCTTTAAATTTTCACTTTATCTCCCTTTATCATTCCATCAGAACAAAAGCACTATTCCACTTGGTGAAACAATTTGATTCACCTGCAAGATCCTTTTTTAAATATGTATGTAGGCCAGCAGTCTCTCTTTGGCAGGTCATTTGAAATCATCCACAAAATTCCTATCATCTCTCGCTCTTTCTCTGGCATGTGAAAAATCAATCCAAACGTGGCACCTTTTCAAGTGCTGCTCGTTTTAGAGAAAAACACTTGCTTTAAGGAAAAAACTAAAGGAATACATTCAGACATTTGATACCGGTGTTACTGATGATTGCGTAAACTAAGATTTTTGTGTTTTCTAAAGGAAATGTAAGTGCTCTTTGCCATGCAAAACTCACTGCCACAATGCTAGAATGTTGTGAGAGGTTGTCATGGCATAGCGTTGCAGTCACTAAGGTGTCTTGCTTTGTTGCTAGGTAGTTATTTACTGCTCCCAAGTCAAAAGAGCCAATTTTAGGTCTCAATGATACAGCTTGAGTCCTTCCTTCAAAAGCAAACATCACTAACTTATTGCATTTACCATGATCGCAACACCATTTTTACTAATACTAAAATAAACGCTCATTTAAATAATAATTTACAATAAAATCTTTCACCATAATGAACATGCTTTACTGTAATACAGTTTGAGTTTGCTCACAAATGCTGCTGCAAGGGTGTTTATTGCCATCTAGTGGAAAGAGATTCATATTACAAAAACATTTAATGGCGACACAATACTAAACACACAAGAGGGCTGTAAACAAAATCTCCTTTTTACTTTGTGTGCAAAGCTTGTTATGTTCATGTAGGAGTAATTATGTGGGATACATTCAACTGAGCTGGAAACTCAGTGCCATAATAACAGGGTGCATGTGTGTCCTCAAACAGCTAATTGCCTGTAATTTGAGCATTTATTGAAACCTTGCATTGACCTGAGCTACTGTGCTCGGCGGCTTTTGAAGTCGCATGTGTCTTGTGTGCATCCAATGGATTTGTGGTTGCATGGTAAACTTGAAATGGTTATTGCGTATCCGGCCTTGCAAACCATTTACATGCATATGATCCTCACAAAATGATAAATGACAACTGTTTCTGCTTGGTTTAATAACTGTTACTAACTATGTTTGAGGTCATCCAGATTGAAGATAGAAGGATTTGCCTTGGATATTTCATACCCTTTGTATTTCCTAACAGCATTCCTTGTCCTGTTGCCTCACATGCTGGTCATGAGTCCCAGCGTCGTCCCACTGGGATCCAGCTGTTCTTCGGACTGGCTGTTTTTTCCAGGAACCGACAATGTCACAGTCCATTACTGCAGGAACAGTTATTAAAAAGGGCTTGTTCATTGATACAGAACATTTTAGATGAATCAAAGTCAGACGTCAGAGCTTCACGGGCAGAGGAAGAATCTCACAGGAACTCAAAAATGGAAACATGAGGTGGTGGTGGTGGTGAGAAATTGGCAGCGATTTCATGAGGAATGAGGCAGGTTTGGGTTATTTTGTATATAAACCAAAGACGCCAACAAGAGCTGAGATCGAAAGAGAAGAGGAAGTTGTGAAGGACATTTTGTGAGATAGCAGTGCAACAACACTGGACCGTTTGGGAGAAATAAATCTCAGTAAACATGCAGCCCACTATGGAGGAGTTCGATTCAGAGGATTCTGGTGTTCAAGATGTGGGACCTCAAATCAACGGGCTGGTGGTCCAGATCCTGGAGACGATGTCAGTGCTGCTGATCCGGATCAGACAGAAGCTTCTGGAACTGGCTATTCTGATCTGTGTGATTCTGCTGGTGTTCTGGGTGGCTTTATTCCTCTATGGCAGTTTCTATTATTCCTTTATGCCCACAGCCAATTTCATCACACCTGTCTACTTCTTCTACAGGTGAGATGTTTACAGGTACCCAGAATATGCTACCTTAAATCATTTTGTTAATCAGGTTTTCATTTTGTTTTTCAGTAAACGAGCTTTCTTGAAAAGCATGCTTTTTAAGCATCCCAGCAGGCACAAAACAGGCACACAACGTCATAAGACGTTGGTATTTGGTTAAATTTTGGTTGCGACGTCGGGTGACCAAAATCCAATGTAAATCCAACGTCTAATGTCAATGATAAATTGATGTCCAATACCGACGTCAGCTGACGTTGAGATTTAGTTGTTTTTAGGTTGTGTAACCAAAATCCAACGTTAAGCCAACGTCAAATTGACGTCAAATATTGACGTCAACCCGATTTTCATTTTCAACCAAAATCCAACGTCTGTCTGACGTCATGTCCAACGTCAACCTGACATTACATAGACGTCTGGTGCCTGCTGGGATAGGCCTAAATTATTAAATATCTTCTTAAAAGAAGAAAACACATTTTTCTTCTCCCATTCACAAAATCATTATTCATGATTAAGCATTAACCTCACAAAAATTATATGCATTAAACAGACAAAAATATATAGTTTTAAAAGCAGGTTTTTTTGTAAGTCACTGTACAGGTGCATCTCAATAAATTAGAATGTCGTGGAAAAGTTCATTTATTTCAGTAATTCAACTCAAATTGTGAAACTCGTGTATTAAATAAATTCAATGCACACAGACTGAAGTAGTTTAAGTCTTTGGTTCTTTTAATTGTGATGATTTAGGCTCACATTTAACAAAAACCCACCAATTCACTATCTCAACAAATTAGAATACTTCATAAGACCAATAAAAAAAAGCATTTTTAGTGAATTGTTGGCCTTCTGGAAAGTATGTTCATTTACTGTATATGTACTCAATACTTGGTAGGAGCTCCTTTTGCTTTAATTACTGCCTCAATTCGGCGTGGCATGGAGGTGATCAGTTTGTGGCACTGCTGAGGTGGTATGGAAGCCCAGGTTGCTTTGATAGCGGCCTTCAGGTCATCTGCATCTTCCTCTTGACAATACCCCATAGATTCTCTATGGGGTTCAGGTCAGGCGAGTTTGCTGGCCAATCAAGCACAGTAACACCATGATCATTGAACCAGCTTTTGGTACCTTTGGCAGTGTGGGCAGGTGCCAAGTCCTGCTGGAAAATGAAATCAGCATCTCCATAAAGCTTGTCAGTAGAAGGAAGCATGAAGTGCTCTAAAATGTCCTGGTAGATGGCTGCGTTGACTGTGGACTTCAGAAAACACAGTGGACCAACACCAGCAGATGACATGGCAGCCCAAATCATCACTGACTGTGGAAACTTCACACTGGACTTCAAGCAACATGGATTCTGTGCCTCTCCACTCTTCCTCCAGACTCTGGGACCTTGTTTCCAAATGAAATGCAAAATTTACTTTCATCTGAAAAGAGGACTTTGGACCACTGAGCAACAGTCCAGTTCTTTTTCTCCACAGCCCAGGTAAGACGCTTCTGACGTTGTCTCTGGTTCAGAAGTGGCTTGGTAGCCCTTTTCCTGAAGACGTCTGAGCGTGGTGACTCTTGATGCACTGACTCCAGCTTCAGTCCACTCCTTGTGAAGCTCTCACAAGTGTTAGAATCAGCTTTGCTTGACAGTATTCTCAAGCTTGCAGTCATCCCTGTTGCTTGTGCACCTTTTCCTACCCAAATTCTTCCTTCCAGTCAACTTTGCATTTAATATGCTTTGATACAGCACTCTGTAAACAGCCACACCTTTCAGTAATGACCTTCTGTGACTTACCCTCTTTGTGGAGGGTGTCAATGTTCGTCTTCTGGATCATTGCCAAGTCAGCAGTCTTCTCCATTATTATGGTTTCAAAGAACAAGAGATACCTGGAATTTATACTGTATGGATGGTCATTAATTGAAACTCAAATGTAAATATTCTAATATTTTTAGATACTGATTTTTGACTTTCATTAGCTGTAAACTCTAATCATCAAAATTAAAACAAAAAAACTTTTGAAATCTTTTACTTTACATGCAATGAATCTAAAATATATGAAAGTTTCACTTTTTGAAATAACTTACAAGAAAAAGTGAACTTTTTCACGACATTCTAATTTACTGAGATGCACCTGTATATAAAAGTGTCTGCTAAATGAATAAATGTTAATGTAATCATTTATGAAATTATGTTTCAAAAAAGACAATGTATCAAAAAAAGTTTGCATATGTGTATTTGTTGAGTATTTATTTTAAACATAAGACTTTTATGGCTCATATAGTGTGGTGTAGTATAATATGGAGCTCACACTCGAGGAGGATAAAAAAACACCTCAGTTTTATTAGGCCCAACTGTGCCCAAAATATGCAAGTTGGTTGAGTTGCTGATATTTATAAAAGTAAGAGCTTGGTTTAATAGCTGTTACTAATTGTGTTGCATTCTGTTTGATGTAGTCCAGACTGAAGATAGGATTTGTCTTGGATATTTCATACAGTTCTTATTTCCTAACAGCATGAATTCTCATAGCTTGTAATGTAAATCAATGAGATTTTTATAACAGTGAAGCAGACTACTTACATAGATATCATTTGTCACTCTATATCTCAACATTGTCTTAGTAAGATGCTTAGTTTTATGATCAAAGCTCTGTCGTTTTTAATGTGGGGAAAAACATATAATGTAATGCAACATAACGATGATTGAAAAAAATGAGCAAATAAAAAATATCCTCAAAAGCCTGATGGATCATATTTGATATATTGATTATATCATATTTGATATACATATTTGATTATATTTTAACATGACTTTTCTTTAAAAATTAATTATATGGATAATTAAGTAAAAAAGTTGCTTCAGTTTAGTAAGTGTTCATCTTGAAATATTGCTAATAATATAAATGTTTTTCTTATGTATCTTTAGAAATATCAGTAAAGATTTCATAGCAAAAGGAAAGGAAGGCATTTTTAGATTTATACTAAAAGGCCTTTTACTTGCTAAAAATGTATAAACTATCAACTACAGAAGGCATAGTAGATTGTGTAAAATAGTTTTTTCAGCAATGTTTTGATCATGCTGATAATTCAGATGCAGTTGAAATGAGAATATTTTTTTTAAAAGACTCCACCTTGTCAGATGGTAACAGGCTGTAAAATATTCCCAGAATCAGCCTGAATTCATCAGAGGTTTGAGTAGTTGTTGATGTTTGTCATCTGCTTGTTCATGTCAAATGTGTTTCTGATCAGCAGGACTGATTGTCCATCTCCTCATCACTCTGTGTGTTCTTTCCCTGTGGCTAATGTTTCTTTACTGAAAAATGGAAAGCATCAGGTAATCATCCTTGATCTCATCCTTGCATGGTTTCTTAATTTTAACCAAACTTTATTTTAAAGTTCATTTTTGATTATCTTTTATTGCTGAGTTTAGTATAGTATGTAAAGCTGTGTATAGTAGGCAATACGTGTTTCAAATACTAGCATGCTACATTGTTGTCAAATGTTGTCACCATGGCATATTTATTTCCATTTATGTTCAGTTATATTGGTAATAAATACATATTTATTTTGCATCTAGCCAGTTTTGTGCAAAAATTACTTTTTTTGGCAGTCTGATCAAATACATCGGGGGGAAAATCATGTTAAAAATAAAGGTTGACATCACTTTACTTAGTGTATTATACACTGAGCTCAGGTTGCATGCTGGACAAAGAATATTTGCATACTATGCACAGTGGACATATTTAAAAAAAAATGTTTTAGAAGTATATTATCTCTAGTGAAAAATAATTTAATTTATATAATTACATTTATTTCATGCTAAGTCTACTACATGCATGTGCTTAATAAAAATACCCTGCAGTTGTACTTTTAGTATACTAAACTGGTGTACTTAAAATCTGCGAAATTGGAGCAACTAGTTTTGTACTTAATGCACTTTAATTGTGCAGAAGTAATGCTGAAGTCCAACTGAAGATATACTGAAGTATATCTGATTGTGCTAAACTGGAACTATTGCAAGTATACTTTAGGTACATTTTAAATGTCTTGCATTTAAAGACCAATAATATTCAAAAATCATACATTCCTCATCAATAGTGACATTAAAACACATTTTATGCTTAATAGTAAGAAAGTGCATTGTGCACAAGTAGTACTCCAAATAAAGTTTAATTATAATTATATCAGCAAGTCTTGAGCAACATGTCAGTAAATATGTTAATAGATTTTAACTATACTTAGTTTGAAATAAATGTACTTTAAATATATGACTTTTTTACTAGGTATTGCAATGCTGTTTTTCTCCTTCCTGCCTACTACAGGTAATGACATACGGTCAGCCCTATCAGATCACACTAGAGCTGGAAATGCCTGAGTCTCTAGCCAATCAGGGGCTGGGAATGTTCCTAGTGAAAATTACTCCCTATACTAAAGCTGGTCAGATTGTTGACATATCGACTCGTTCTGTAAGTATGCAAACGAGGAGACAGGTACACATAAAAGCATTTTAACTTCAAAGTGTACATCAAATGTTTGCTTCTTGATAGATTACACACAGTAGTTTCTAAAATGTAAATTATTCAACCAGTCAAATAAATGTAATGCTTAAAAGGAATAGTTCACCCA
Source organism: Schizothorax lantsangensis (assembly GCA_027422415.1). Classification (NCBI taxonomy): domain Eukaryota; kingdom Metazoa; phylum Chordata; class Actinopteri; order Cypriniformes; family Cyprinidae; genus Schizothorax; species Schizothorax lantsangensis. The sequence continues at coordinate 17,633,716 of CM049861.1, read as the reverse complement.
AAAATGACATTTCTATAAGCATTTATTTACATGTACTCACATTATTCATGTCAAATGGCTTCAAGAGACTTTGAATATAGCGCACAAGTCATTTTATGGTGCTTTTCCATAACAGAATTTTCATTTTCACACGAAATTTCCTATTAAGTAACTGTTGCAAAATGTAGGTTCACCAGGGCAAGACTTATCTTTCTGAACCCATTTAGAACATTTTGTTTTCACAATGTATCTATGATATCTTGTCAGATCGACTCCCATTCTCTCTCTCTCTCTCTCTGTGTCTCAGGCAATGCTCCATTATCGCTCCTCTCTTCTTCAGGCTCTGGGCACAGTGGTCTTCTCCCCCATGCTGTTAACAGGAGCGTCAGAGCAGAAGCAGTCAGTTATAGTGGAGCTGTACTCTGAATTCAAAGATGATTCTGTGAGTGTGAGTGATGAACGCCCTAGCAACCACATAGAAACTCTACAAAAATACCTAGAACACCTTTAGCAGCTTTGAAGCTCATTTAGTATATTTGTCTCTCTTTTCTCTGTTCAGTACAACCCCACTGTTGGAGCCATCATTGAGATCCATTCCCAGCATATTCAGATCTACAGAGCTCATCTCTACATCTTCGCTCACTTTACAGGCATCAGGTTTGTGTTTGTGTATTCCTGTCTTTTTGCTGGGTTGCTTAAGTTCTTACATTTTTCCATATTTTATTACTTTAAATAATGCGCTCTCTGTGTTTGAGATAATCAGCCCAACATTCATCAAACAGATGATGGTCTTTACAAATCTCTCTGATCTGCACAGGTACCTGCTGTATCACTTCCCCCTGATATCAGCGCTGATGGGAGTGATGAGTAACTTTTCTTTCCTCAGTTTGATCATCATTCTCAGCTTCCTGCAGTTTAATCTGGGCGGTCGCAGAACTCGTGGAAAGGTGCGCTGCTCTAAAATTGAGCATTTAATGTTCAATATATAAGACACTGGCCAAGGGCATACTCTTCATGATCATAATCCTCTGAATGCAAACGCAGATGTGAATGCTTGTAAATATGTAATGCGTTAATCATTAATGAGGTATTTCAAACCTACTCAAGGGTGTACAAATGTATGGAAGCTTGTTTTGCCACAGGATAAAAAAAATAAAGATAATTGTGACATTTATCTCACAATTCAGACTTTCTTTCTCATAATTCAGAGTTTATATCTTACAATTCAGACTTTTTCGTATAAACGTAGAATTGCAAAATGGTAACTCACAATTCTGATTAGAAAAGTCGGAATTGTGAGAAAAACTTGCAATAACACTTTTAATCTGTAGCAGTAACAAAAACAAAATTGCAACAAAAAAAAAAAATTAATTGCAAGATGTAAACTCTGAGGAAAAAAGTCATAGATGTTGAGATGTAAACTCAGAATTGCATGAGAAAAGGCTGAATTGTGAGGAAAAAATGACCATTATATTTTAATGCCGCACTGATACAATGTAATGTGCATTTGCTTTGTCTTACGAATTACACTTTAACACATATTTGGATTGCATTGTGTGAAATCTAGCTTGCATACTTGATTTCATAATTATACTTGTATACAGTATGTTATGGCCATTCTAGCCTTGAAATAGTGGTTTTGTGTTTCTTCTGGGAATGTCTGTGTTAACAACATTTTTCATACTGTGTTTTCCTTGCTTTAGGCTGTTTTGCAGCAAGAAGAAAATGATGAACCAGATGACCTGAATGATCAGTCTGAACCCCAGGATGAAGGAAAGGCATCAGGTAAAATCTGGTTTATTCACTGAAATTTTAAAACCAATTGCAACCTATGTAGTAATTAAAAGGATAAAATCTGAGAATTAATTTTGGAAATTTACTTTATACTGGATGTAATATACAGAAATGTAAATTGTATTAATTAAAAATTAAGTGAAAATGATCAGTGCACATTAAAATCAAGAAAAAAAATACCTATGACGTTGTTTCTTATGCAAACACAAAAGAAGATATTCTGACCCCACTGACTTCATTGTATGAATAAATGGAAACATTTTTCAAAGTATCTTGTTTTGTGTTCCACACACAAGGTGGAGAGAAAATGACAGAATTTTCATTTTTGGTTTAACTACCCCTTTAATGAATGAATTAATGATGCATTTTACTTTATTTACCTTTAACTTTGTTACATTACCTTTACTCATTTGTTAAACTAGCTTTTCCTATCTTATTGCTTTTTTGATGTGTATTGATCACTACAACACATTTGTTGGATTCCCCCATTATTATAGAAAGTTTCGACAGCATAGAGTGCAATTCAGTGGAGGTGGAAGAATCCATTCCAGACATGGGGGTGGAGGAGAGTGATGATGACTCCAGAGAACTCGCTGAAGATGAATCCACCTGTGAGGCTGGGGTTGGAGAAATGATTTTGAGGCACAGACATTTGTCACAGGGCACGTTGCAGTCATCTCAAGCATTAACAGACAACACAGATAAAACTTACTACCGTGTTGGTATCTGTTCAAGCTGCTAGAGAGCGAATGGAACCATCTGCTTAATGAGGGTAAAGGTTAAGAAAAGCAAAGGCCACCCACTGGACTTCATAGATTTGGTAACAATGTCCTTGTTTTAAAAATGTGGACTTCATGCTAGCCCTAATCACTTGTATCATTATTGTAAAAAAATAATAATAATCAAGACAACCACAAATATTCATTATAGTAACCATTTATTGTCTACCAAATATTGATATAACCTGTATATCCAAAACTGACCTTTCTAGACATATCCTTTGTTGTTCTTATTATTATTATTATATTCCACAACACTGAAAACAGTGAGACTGTGCCAATAAATAGCCAAAGGGGGAGAATGTCATTTGTTTGTGGTTTATGTCTGGAAAATAACATTATTGATTTGCATTAATTTACATGTATTCCACTTTTTAAAAAAACGCAGAGACAACTAGAGAAATATCCACTTGTGTTGTAAGAAGGAACTAAAGGATATTACCTTACTGAAATTTATTTATGGACATTTATAATGATTTTAACATGAAAATTTATTTGAAAAATAAATAGAATAAATAAAGTTGTAAAATGTCATAATATTGGCTGTTTTTATACTGATTTTATAAATAAAAATACTGCATAATAGTAGAGAGAATTTAATAAAACTCAAAATTAAAATGACAATTTGTGGCATGATGTATATCCCCCGAAAAACAAGTACTTTTAAAAAAAAAATCTAAATCTGTAGTTTACTGTAAATGGTATAGCAAGTCACTAGGTTCAATTCCTGGGAAATTTGCATGCTGATAAAATAAATTCATCACAGCTGAAACCATCTACCACATGGAAACACATACTGTATATGACGCATTTGCCAGAGTCAGTCTGCTCGGTTGTCGACACGAGAGAGTGTGGGCCAGCCGTCGGCCCAACCTCGAAAGCGCTCATTGTCAGATATGTTGTGGAAAACCATGTTGTCACATTATGCAAAGCACTGCTGGAAAACTTTGAGAGCAAGACTTTAAACTGGCGTCGAGTCTTTGGCGCTGAACTGCTGGTGGGTTCAGTTTAACACACAGGAGTGATGAAAGATTGGCAACTCGGGTACGTGGGAGTATGTGCTTTTTCCCCCTATAAGTAATTGTTTTGAACTTTGTGCCACTTAGCATATGTGGGCTATTTCCTGGACAAGATAATGCTTATTTCTATCTATTTCTATAGGAAACCACAAGTGACGGCAATATTTTTTAGACCGAGGCTTTGTATATGTCCAGGAAATTCCCTACATGATGTGCATCTTTAAATATCAATATTATTAAGATATTGAATATTGTATTATGTTGTTAAGATGTCATCTGTCTATTCATCTGTCTTCTTTAGGTATGATTTATCAAATAATGATTTTGTTTATCCCCTCAGATTCTCTTCTAGGGCTCAAAATAACAAAATAGGAGTTCTGTCCATTTCTGATGAAAATTTCCCACCAAGCGGCTTCATGAAAGACTTGGATTCTCCTCCAGAAAGAATGAGCACATTGTCAGAAAAGAAGAGCAATGGAAGTGATGGGGAGAGCATGAGAGAAGAAAGGATTTTTGATTTCTCACCATCCTCAATCAATCAAAGTAATCATATCAAGAAAACTGGCTTCAGAGCCAGACCTAAACTGGCTTCTGCTCATGCCGTCCTTTCATCCAAGCTAGAAGATCCAGCAGAAATGCAGACAAATGCATATGAGGAAGCAGAGGATATGAAACCAGAACCTCCAGAACGCGTTTGCATGGATCCACTACCAATACCTGCAGGAGAAACGACCAAGGATAAAGATGTAGAAGAGCAGAAAGTGAAAGAGAGGGTGACGGCAGGTGAACATCTTGCTGAAGAGGGTTCAAAAGTGGCATTGAATGCAGCAACTAGGAAAAGCCTGTGGAGAAGCAAGATCGAACTGAGGGAAAGAGTGAAGGAAGGGATGCGGGAAAGGCTGGGAGCAAGTCTGGAGAGTATCGATGAGAGTAACGAGGGAGATTTCAGCAACAAACGACTGCACAGGAAGAAGAGTTGGGGTTCAAGACAGAGAAACACACAAAAGCTTGGGTCATCACGGGATGGAGGACATCATGTGGAGGAAAGTATGGAGAAAGATGGTGAGGAAGAATTAGTTCCACACCCTGTTCTCTCTCGGGTTCTCTTTCACTCCTCAGCTTCGTCCTCTTCTTCCTTCAACAACTCCTCAGCAGAAAGCGATGAGGTTTTCAGTGAAAATGAGGACACTGTTGCCAGGAGGCAGACCATGAAGAAGGTGAGTGGAATTTTGGGAAGGCACAAAGCAGTTTATCTAGATTCTTCAGAATCTCTCAGGACCAGTGAACTGGTGTCAGGTTCAGTCTGACCTGTGGACTAACAGAAACGGTCTGTATTTTTTCGGTGCACTGAAATGTATTAGACAATTTGCATGATTCTGAAAGTGTACCCATAACATTGCGTATTTGAATAAGCTATTTGCATAATACTGTAGACCGAGATAGGGCTAGAGTAGCATGTTACGGTCACATTTGCAATATTCCCAAAACAAATTCAACTTATCTTCAAATATCATACTTGATAAACGTGCAATGTACCCGATATTGGACAAGCAGTGGGCAATGTCAATGGGTCTGAACAGTTTCATAATGGGTAGAGTATAACTGTAAAGCATGTTATTTTATGAACAATGTTGGAAAATGAAACCCAAAAAATAGTTTTTAAGGTACTGTTAGATCACCGCCACTAAATGGCTCCCATTTCTTTCCCAGTGTCGATCTTGGAGAACATTTTTGACCATGATGCAGTGGTCCAAACGTACACAAAGTTCATGGATCCAGCTAGCAGGACACCAAGGTACTCAGGATTTTGACCCTGACCATACCTTCACTTTCTATCAAAATACATTGGGTTATAGATGTAAAATAGGTTTGCATATTTCTTTTGTATCTGCCATGTCCATGACCAGTATTCTGAAGACAGAAAATGAGTTTTGTACGTTCTTTCTAGGTAACGTGAGGCTGAGTGAGGGCGGTGAGGTGCTGAAGAGGTTTTGTGAGGTGGAGGCCATCTGTCTACAGGCCCTCATGTCTGATGCGCTCTGTCAGTTCGTGCCTCGTTATTTCGGGCACATCAGTCAGGAAGAAGAGCGATACATCCGACTAGAGGATCTGCTTAGTGGGCTCAAAAATCCTGTCATCATGGACTGCAAAATGGGTGTCCGGTAGGAAGGAAGGAACCCAACAGCTTACCTTAAAAATACTGATTATTTTTTGACTTAATATATTTAGTTTAGACTATATTTGTTCTCTTAAGCCACGATGTTTAGCCGAGTACCTCAAAGTGAGAGACAGACAATACTTTAAAATAATGGAATTTGTGGGTATGTTTTATAAAATCACGATGCATTTGCCTGCAAGACAGAATATTAGTGTTGCACAAATGTTCTAATAAGTGATACAGCAGAATTTTGGGTACTGACATTTTTTTGGCTTTGGTCAAAATAATTTTGGAGGGCCAAAATCATTGACCGAAACAGTTACTTTTCAATTAGTGCTTCTCCAATTATGCATTCTGACCATGTGAGGGACTATTTTGTGCACTCAACATGGATAAGCTACAACAGGTCAACATGTCAGCAGTGAGCACGTTTACACGCACATAAGTAAGCTGATAACTCACAAATATCAGCTTATTAAAATAACCAGTTTTCGCCGTTTACATGCACATCAGTAACCTGATAATGCAAGTAAGCTGTGTTTACATGACTTCATTAATAAATCAGGTTATTTCCCTGTAGTGACGTCAAAATATAATAATTTGCATTATCTGACTCCGAGTATTCCATACCTTTGTCAGTTGTGATGTTAAATTAAGCTTGCAACATGTCAGTGGGAAACTTTCAGCTCATATATTATCCTCTCATGCAGTTATAAATGCAGCATTGTGACTGAACCACTTCTACTTCTGCTGCACGAGATGAGAACACAATTTTTATCATTTTCTGAGTCATGAAAAAAGTCTGCTTTTGTGATATATTTCCTTCTTTCTTTACTGCCAGATGTTTGCTCGGTCTAGATGCGCTTAAATCTGCACTAATGATGCGTTCCTGTCACACATCACACATGCGCACTTCAGTAAGCCGACAGAAAGCAGTTTATTGCGTTTACATGCCGCGCGAAATCGGAGTAAGAGGCAAAAAAACGACCCGTTACGACCAGTTTATGCTTAAGCCGTTTATGACCTTACTCCGATAAAAGAAAACGGGTTACCGCGTTTACATGACCATGTGCGTTTTCGGTTTATTAAGCATAATAAGCTTAAGAACGTGCATGTAAACGTGCTCAGTGTGAACAGCAACTGGTTGTATTAGCCTACCTGAGAACACAACACACTGAACAGCATACTGAGTTCTACTGTCTATTTATACAAATTTCTCTTTATTTTTGGTTTTCGTCTAAATGAAACTTCAGTTTGAGTGTTTCTGTAAAAATTAATTTCAGTGCATTTCTAGTTCTGATCACCAAATACCATTTTAGTTTGCTACTCTATGCTTTATTGACCTTATAAACGCATAATATTCGAACAATAATACAGAACCATCTGAACTCATGGCACTACTTGCAGGACATACCAAGAGGAGGAGATCATAAAGGCCAGGAGCAACACCAGTGTACGCTCTGATATGTATCAAAAGATGGTGAAAGTAGATCCGGCAGCTCCCACTGCAGAAGAACATGCACAGAAAGGTGTAACGAAGCTGCGTTACCTGCAATGGAGGGATGACAGCAGTTCCACCTCCTCACTGGGCTTCCGCATAGAAGGCATAGTGGTACGAAACCTGAAGCTGAAGGCCAGGTCACACCAAGAATGATAACTATAACAATAATTATATAAGCACATGCTGCAGTTCTGTTGTCTGCCGCTTTAAATGCTCAAGCTCTTTAAAGGAGGATGGATTCTGATTGGCTGTCAATGCTTTCTGTCATTCATTAGCTGGAAAAAATGTTGTGAAAGTGATTCCAACGACTTTGCTTCTCTATGCTATTATCATTATTTGTGTGTTGTGGACTCTGCTATTCTTTTCCATTTAAAACCATTTTTAAAACTATATCATTATAGTCATTGTCTTTGGTGTGAATGGACCTTGAAGGACTTACAGGCCATTTATATAGATTTTTAACTTTTTCTCACAATTTTTTTTTCAGATTGGGAACGGGAAAGTATTACGAGACTTTTACAAGACACGCACAGAAGCTCAAGTGATAGAAACACTGTTAAACTTCACCAGGAGGCAGGTTCATATTCTAGTGAGTGCACACCATTTCATACTGAAAGTTTACTAATTATTTTAGTCTCAAAAACTCACGCAGATATGAATATTTATGAGTTAACATCCAGAAACAACTTTGCTTTCTGGCCTTCTTATTTTCCAAATAAATAAAACATCTAGCGATTCAATTAGTTCCTAATAGATCAAATTAAACCCACACATCCCATGTTTGCATATCTTGTTTAACCCTGAAATATGTCACATTGTTGAAGTTAATTGGGTCATGAATGGGGATTCATGTTGACTTAAAACAGTATATTTTAGCATGCTCATATGACACCTATTCTACACAAAATATGCCTGCTTGACAATATAATTGGAATATATCAAAATAAAAACAATTGCAGTTCATCGCAAATACATCAAAATATCCTCCATTTGTCACTTTGTGTATCTCAGGAGGCCTACGAATCCAGATTACAGGCACTGAACGAAGCACTCAAGGAATCAAGCTTTTTCAACAGACATGAGGTTAGTGCAAAACGTTAAACTTGTCACCATTATCTGATAGTTTCAGTTTTCTTCAATATACTACATTATGTTCAGTTTGAAGCCTTAAAAATCAGAAGAGAATTGCCATTTTGAGCTGTGGAATTGCTCTTGACAGGCTTTACATGTTTGTTCTACAATATAAATTATGCACATTTACCTCAAACATAAAATGTAAAAAGTTACAGCTCTGTTTTAATCTCAAAACACAGTTTATGGGAATGTTGTTTCCGGTCTGCCTCTGAATAAACATCATCTCAACTTCTCATAGATCATAGGCAGCTCTTTACTTTTCGTCCACGACTGCAGCAGCAAAGCAAACATATGGATGATCGATTTTGGAAAGACCATCCCAACCCCAGAGGATGTCCACCTGAGGCATGATATTCCATGGGTGGAGGGAAACAGGGAGGATGGGTACCTCATCGGACTGACCTCCCTCATGACTTTTCTGGGGCAAGCCATCAAGCAAGCAGGGGAGCAAAGCTGAGAATGGTCTCATATATACTCACATATACAGATGATTTCATGTTGGATCTATCAATAGACAACCGTACAGTCTTTTGGGCATTACACATCTTTACAGGTCTATAAAGCTTTACAGTTAACAGTATTAATTAAGCACTTGTGTTGCTATTGTTCTTGCAAATGTTCTTGTGGAATTAGTTAGTTTTTTTTACATATAAAAGTTTGTGTATTAAATGTTTGATATGCTAAAAGTATTGTTTGTGTATTCTTTCTGTTAGATACCCAGCTAATGATCATCCAAAGGGACGGTTCACCCAAAAATTCTAATTATGTAATAATTTACTCACCCTCAAGTTATTCCAAACCTGTATGAGTAACTTTCTTCTGTTGAACACAAATGAAGATATTTTAAAGAATGCTAACTAACAGTTGATGGTAGCCATCGACTTGCATAGTATTTTTTCCAACTGTTTGGTTACCAACATTTTTCAAAATATCTTATTATATTGTGCATATTTTGCTACAGAAATGCATAATATGTGACCCTGGCCTGGACTACAAAACCAGTCTTAAGTAGCATGGGTATATTTGTAGCAATAGCCAAAAATACATTGTATATGGTTCATAATTATCGATTTTTCTTTTATGCCAAACATCATTAGGGTATTAAGTAAAGATCATGTTCCATGAAGATATTTAGTAAATTTCCTACCGTAAATATATTAAAACTTAATTTTTGATTAGTAATATGCATTGCTAAAAACTTCAGATATAAAGGTGATTTCCTCAATATTTTGATTTTTTTTTGCACCCCCAGATTTCAGATTTTCAAATAGTTATATCTCAGCCAAATATTATCCTATCCTTTATTCAGCTTTCAGATGATGTATAGATCTCAATTTCCAAAAATTGACTGGTTTTGTGGTCCAGGATCACGCATCTCAATTTGTGAAGCTTCTTGATTGGAGATGCAATAAGCAATTGGACTGAGAACACTGCTTAGATTTACTTTGTACACCAATCCATATCGACTAGTGACCAGACCAGAGTAACATTTGCACTTGAAAGCAGACTCATTTGACTTGGATAAGTTAGCAACCACTACAACACACTAGCAACTGTACAGCAACGTGCTAAAACAATCAAAACACATTAGCAACCATGGCAATGCCCTTGCTACTGGCCACAACACAAACAAATACAATTTAAAAAAAAAAAAAAAAAAAAAAAAGTTTTAAAATTGACCACTTTTCAAATGTCAGTGCTTAAAAAATATGGTTAGTTTATTAACCCAGCTGAATAAATGATGCATGTTATATATTTTAAAATTTCTAAATTATAGAAAGGTTAGTTAGAAAATGCAACTACCTTATGCTTGTGGAATGGATCCATGCATGCAAGACTGTTTGCTCTTGCCTGTTAATTGCGTACGCTCATGTTTTCAACGCAAGATGAAGCACATTTTCACGTGCGTCAGTAAGAGCACGTGCATGCGGTCGCGCGCAATTATCTAAAATTGATGAGTCGGTGCAAGATGACTCGATACCGGGAGTGGTACCCCAACCTGTCTGTGATAACACGGGTTAGCGAGAGTTCTTCAGGTACCAAAGTTATCATGATTTATGTCTGAATATGAACATGTGGTTTAATGTCTTGCGAAACAGTAACGTTGCTGAACAAAGTTGCACGGCATGATATTGATTAAGGCGGACTTATTGACATGTTTGATTGTGGTCAGCTTACATTTTCATTATATCATTGCTTTGTTTTTATAAACCTTTAGCACGTCAACATTATTCGGTGCAAAAAGTGAAGCATGTGATGATGATGAGTGATGTCTCCCCCTATTAGTGTTCAATGCAAATACTGATAATTCATGGTGAATTGGGTAAAATTAAACCTAAAATGTTTTAAACAGGATAAACGTTACGTGCCGATAGAACTGTTGGAATACATTTCAAAGTTGCAGTAACGTTACATGTTGGAGCATGTGTTTCTGGGCATGATGTGATATTTTACACCACTGTGCACCAAAGATGAGAAAGATATATATTTTAATGTTATTATGTTGCTATCATCGAATTTTTATCATTTACATAATGCATTTAGCAAACGTTTTTATCAAAAGCGACTTACAAAAGAGGAACAGAAGCAAGTCGCTATGGAGCTAGCAATAATTGCACAACAGTGTACAAATGAAATATGGCTACAACTAGGAAGAAGCATGCCATAGAAAAGGAGAAAAGTAGGAAAAAATGATTCCACGATTATCTGCAAAGACGGCAATATTCTACAAAATAAGTATTGTTTACACACAGCTAAGTTAAATATAATTAATCCGTATTTGAATACGTAGTAGTAAAGTAAGTTAACGTTAGGAATTACATTTATTTTTTGGCGCCGAATGTCAGTGTATTTTGGTAATTGTAGTTTTTCATTAACTCAATGCTTGTTGATGCATTATGGGTATTGTATTTCAGTATGTGGTTTGTAAGAATTGCGTGGTAGTAATTCTTACTGAAGATATGACCCTGAAAGCAGTTCATCATATTCTACTATTCATTTTAAACTCGGCATGTTCCCTAAAAAATCCCATATTCCCCATTTCCTTTAACCAATTTTATTCTAGTTAACGAAATAAGAACTCAGCAGTTTTATAGTTATTATAGCGGACGCTGCTCTTGTACAGTCCATTCACAACAACAATCTGTGATGCTTGAATCTTTAGATCCGAGTGGCTCTGCTGTAGTCAGACAGGTGTGGAGCACTGAAAGCTCTTTCACAGGTAAAACTGCACCTTGCTGCTATCAGACCTCAACTGAATATATATGAACATATTGACATATACCCTTTGTATTGTATTTGGACATTTTAAGTTTAATTTAAAACAATTACATTTTTGTCCATGTATACAGAGATATGACTAGAATACTATTCCATTCCTCCTGTTAAACGTCATGATTTGTTTGTTGTTTGACTGTCTATTTCATGTCGTCTTTATGCAGTAGTTCTGCGGAAGATTGTTTTAGGTTTGTTTTAAGATTTGTTTTATGACAAGGAGACAAGCACTTAAAAATATCCTAAACATAAATAGCAAGCAAACGGAATATTGCTTTTGCATGACCTTCATTGTTAATGTTTTGCATGACTTCTCATTTAAATATTAACATGGAGAATATTGATTGTAACTTCACATATCTGTTGTATTTATAATTTCTTTATTAAACAAAAAATAAATAGACTTATTAAAAATATTAGATTGTGTGCTAATTTAAATACATTTTTCATTTTTATCAACCTGATTCATCTGCCTTTTTTTTTTTTTTTTTTGGACAATTTGCATGTTTTGTATATTAAACACTGAACTGATAAGCACATCTTATCAAATGTACAGTGGCACACTGCCATTTATGGAAAACCTGATATTTGTGATGCATGTTTGTGTTTCAGATCATGACGGCCGCTGGTTGGGGGTGCGTCAAGGTTGGGGGTCCATCAAGGCTCGTCTACACAGTGATTCGGTTCGCTTGCAGCATCGAGGTGCAGCCCCAGAGCCGTTGGGGCAGGTACCCCGCGGCAGTGTTGATGTGTCTGTCATGGCTAGTCAGTATGCGAAGTCCCAACAGAGATTGTAAGTGTTGTTGCAAATGATTCAGCTTCATAAATAAAGATTGTACCTATGTAAGGAATGTTTCATGTAATTCCCAGTCCATGTTATGCTTTTCCTGCAGTATTCCATATGGACGTTCCAGTCAGAGAGGAGAGGTGCGGATGGACAAGATTGGAGGGGGAAACGCGCACCGATTCGGAGCAGAAAAATGGTTTAAAATTACAGTAAGAGTTAAACTATTCCTGTTAAAACTTACATCACTTGATCATTAGGGCTGTGTATTACCAGCAAAGTCACGATACGATACGTATCATGATACAGAGGCCACAATACGATACGTATCACGATACGATACGTGCTTGATACATCGTCGTATCAATGTATCAAACACAGCACTATTGGTCACCAGTGGATGCTTTGCAGTGAATGGGTGCCGTCAGAATGAGTCCAAACAGCTGATAAAATCCACATGACTCCACTCCATCAATTAATGTCTTGTGAAGTACAAAGCTGTGTGTTTGTAATAAATCCATCATTAAGGTATTTTAACTGTTGCTTCCAGCTAAAATACATGTCCTAATCCATAATAACATATATAATTATATTTGCTTAGAATATAAAAACATATTTGTTTAGAACTGTTTTAAACCGTTTTAACTTGTAAATGGTGCTTGATCTGAGCATGTTCCTCTCCTGATTCAGATGAGATTACTTTTACACAGGAGAGAGCAATATAGAGAGAGTCTTCTATTAATATTTTGGCCAATTTACAGTTAAAACACCTTAATGATGTGTTTGTTTCTTACAAACATGCAGCTTTTCACTTTTTTAGACTTTTCGCTTGATGGACTGGAGTCGTGTGGATTATTATGGTGTTTTATTCAGCTGTTTGGGTACTATGTGTACTTCAGTGGCTACCGTCAGTTGTTTGGTTACCAAAATTCTTCAAAATATCATCTTTTGTGTTCAACAGAAGAAAGAAACTCTGAATTAAAAAAAATATATATATTTAGGTGAACTCTATTTTTGGGTGCAGACTGATTAATACACTATAGTGTATTACTGTATATACTGATTATAGACTAATCTAATCTATGTCCTGATAACTGTTTGTTGTTTATTGCAGTGGTTCCCAACCTTTTGTGCCAGGGGACCCCTCATTTAGCATTCCATTTTTTTAAACGACCCCCATAAAAAATAAATAAGTTTTTATTAAATGCAACCACAGCAGAAACATAAAAAAAATGACATTAACACCTGACTTATGTAAAATTAAGCAAAAAATGTTGTTTGGGCGATTACAACATAACATGTTATCTAGTAACATGTATTACATGTTAAAATAAAGTTTTGACAAAAAAAAGTTTTTATAAAATAATAAAATCGTACATTTCAGACTTTAAATTATTTTTTAAAAATATATATTTTTAAGAACCCCCCCCTCCTGTTTGTGAATCACTGGTTTACTTTATCTGAAATGTTTACTTTTATTTCACAGATCCCACATGGAAAAAAGTATGATAAGAAATGGCTTCTAACATCACTACAGAATCTCTGCCCCATTGTGTTTATTCCATTACACGTAAGTGATCGCTGTGATTTGATCAGTTTAGCTAAACCATATTGTTTGTTCACATGGGATCGGTAGAGCTGTTTTATGTCAGTTATGTTTTTTCAATTCATGTATTTGTAATTGTTGATAATAATGAATTTAATGATTATTGAACAAGTGTGTGGTCATGTTCCCACATATTTTATTTATTTTATTTATTTTTAAAGTGTAATCTCATAAACTGTCAAGAAACTCCCAGGGCATATTTCCCCCCAAAATTAAAATAATTTTTTTATATATTTCTTAATATTTTGTTGCAGAAAATGACATCTGTTTTTAGGACTGCTATTATTTTCTGTTATTGTAAAGCACATTTAACACAGAAAATGTATTTATTTTTTATTTTTTTCAAAATAAAATGTATTATTCTTTACTTTTTATTTTGGGGTGATGTATAAATACGTACTCACAAAGACATGAGTTAACCTTTTAACTGACTTGTCAGTGAATTATTAAATCACTGAATTACCAGTACATTATTTTCAGCTGATGTCACATCTGTGTCTCTGTGTTTTTGTCTAGTACTCCACAGAGGGAAATAAAGTTAATTTCTATCTGGAGGATGCTGCTGCTGCCAGCGCTCTGTTCAAACTCACACGCAGAGTCACGGACAGTGAAGGGAACCGGGTACATCGCTGTCTTATCTATTTTAAAGCATTCATCTCATTCTCATTACTGTGTTCTATCGTGAAACTGCTGAAATGTTTCTTGTTCTCCAGGTGGCCGTGCTTATGAACAGTTGTTCCACTCCCCCTTTCCTCAAAAGCCAGCTGAAGCCACAAGATCTGGAGCGTTTAAAGGTTTGACGTACAGCTGCTTCTTGCTGCAGTAACACTTGTGGTCTACAGGTGGCAGCTGTTGCATTTAACTGTTGTTCTTTTTTTGTGAAGCATTGCATGTGCAAACGCTTTGACGGTTCCCAGAAGTCTCTCGACCTGAATAGCATCCGCACTGATCCAGGTAAAACTATACTGTTTGAATAACTAAAACCCTGACACTGCACAAAGTACCATAGATTTCCCAAGACAAGATTACCACAGTTTATTTTTCATAAATTCAGTTGAGAGCTTTTTCAAAATTGTTTTTTTTTTATATATATATTTGACTCTTTTCCATCAGGCCTGATTTCCCATAATATTGAGATGATCTTAAATCAAGAAAGCTGCATGCGAGCTGTGATCAAAATCATACAGGAGAATATCCCAGAGGTAAGGCTTAAGGGTTTGTTCAAATCATTAACCTAAACATAAGTAATAGTGATTCTAACCTTAGTTAAATGAAATACAGTAGTTGTTTATTACTAATTTTGGGTGCTGATTCCAAAAATAGTGTCTGTTTTACTCAAGTATGTCACACCTTCTGACAAAATATGTGCATTTTATATCATTTGGCTTTCGACAATCATTTGTAAGCTGAGGAAGTCTTGTATTATCCCATAATCACTAGAAAACTGCCATAAAGTCATGATTCCTGTCCTTTCCCTCACATTACTATTTGTTCAGTTCTCAGCCCATTTTCACATGCATTAATATTCTAACACATTGTTTTATGCTTAATCCAGATTTTAAAGTTGACTGACAAAGAAATGATCAGTCTATAATTTTATTGGTAGGTTTATTTGAACAGTGAGAGACAGAATAACAATAAAAAAATCCAGAAAAATGCATTTCAAAAAAGTTATAAATTGATTTGCATTTTAATGAGTCATAAGTATTTGATCCCCAAGTTCACCAAGCTGCTTGGCGATGGTCTTGTAGCCCATTCCAGCCTTGTGTAGGTCTACAATCTTGTCCCTGACATCCTTGGACAGCTCTTTGGTCTTGGCCATGGTGGAGAGTTTGGAATCTGATTGATTGATTGCTTCTGTGGACAGGTTGTCTTTTATACAGGTAACAAGCTGAGATTAGGAGGACTCCCTTTAAGAGAGTGCTCCTAATCTCAGCTCCTTACCTGTATAAAAGACACCTGGGAGCCAGAAATCTTGCTGATTTTTTGTTCTGTCTCTCTCTGTTCAAATAAACATACCATTGAATTTATAGACTGATCATTTCTTTGTCAGTGGGCAAACGTACAAAATCAGCAGTGGATCAAATTATTTTTTTCCCACTATATTATTTGAAATGTCTAAATTCTTAATTTGCGAAACAATCTGTACATCAAGGAATGTTTTTATTAATATTTTTGAACTCCGCATAATCAAATTGAATATTTAGGCCTTTTTTTTTTTTTCCTAAGACACAGGACTACATTATCATGGCATTCAGCTAAATAGTGTTTATGACAGAGTAGCTTTAAGATCCATGAAGGTTTACTATGATCATTTGAGAAGTGTGTCTAAGGCCAGGTGTTCATTGCTTCATGGCCGGTTTGGCAGCACTAAAGAATAAAAATAGTAACTTCATCTGATCCAGTAAAGTTAAGCCACAATGTCTGGACAAAAATAGGAAATCAAAACATCCAGCTGGTGAAAACATTAAACTATGCAGTTTTATTTCTAGGGTAAACAGCTGTGGAATAGGTCATTCTCAGACACTGATTCCAGGAAACACTTTATTTATCTTATTAACACTTTCATAATAGTAGATGAAAGAATATAATCATTGATCAGCAATTGTGTCACTTGTAATTCTATAATCAAGAATTCAGATGAAAGCAAAGGACAGCTGTTAACACACAGACAAACAGACTTTTCAGATTCATGCCTGATCTGTAGTGACTTCTTAGACTTTGATATGTGTGTTATTGCACAGAATATGGCATCAATCATTTCTAATAATTTTTCTGTTTGAATGTGATGTTTAGAAATAAGATATTGTCTAAGTTTAGATATTTAAACATTTTGTTCTGTTTTGTTTTTTAAATGTATTCTAGTTGGTGCTCATGATTCATTCCACAATTGAATTCCTAAAATTCTAAAATAATTTACTAACAGTCATGTTTCAAATAGTTGTCTTTGTCTTCTCTGTGGAATGCAAAAAGAGATTATTGACAGAATTTTGACAGTCTTTTCCATACATGAAAGCAAAAGTGACAAAAACTAGTCATTTCTAAAAAAAACAAAAAGTGAATCTAAATATTGATATTTTTATAAAAAAAAAAATTATGGTTTAATTATTAGAATTTGTGACCCTGGACCACAAAACCAGTCATAAGGGTCAATGTTTTTGAAATTGAGATTTATACATCAATAAATAAGCTTTCCATTGATGTATGGTTTGTTAGGATAGGAATATTTGGCCGAGATGCAACTATTTTAAAATCTGGAATCTGAGGGTGCAAAAAAAAATCTAAATAGTGAGAAAATTGCCTTTAAAGTTGTCCAAATGAAGTTCTCAGCAATGCATATTACTAATCAAAAATTAAGTTTTAATATATTTATGGTAGGAAATTTACAAAATATCTTCATGGAACATGGTCTTTACTTAATATCCTAATGATGTTTGGCATAAAAGAAAAATCGATAATTTTGACCCATACAATGTATTTTTGGCTATTGCTACAAATACAGGTGCATCTCAATAAATTAGAATGTCGTGGAAAAGTTCATTTATTTCAGTAATTCAACTCAAATTGTGAAACTCCTGTATTAAATAAATTCAATCCACACAGACAGAAGTAGTTTAAGTCTTTGGTTCTTTTAATTGTGATGATTTAGGCTCACATTTAACAAAAACCCACCAATTCACTATCTCAACAAATTAGAATACTTCATAAGAACAATAAAAAAAAATGTTTAGTGAATTGTTGGCCTTCTGGAAAGTATGTTCATTTACTGTATATGTACTCAATACTTGGTAGGGGCTAGATTCTCTATGGGGTTCAGGTCTGGTGAGTTTGCTGGCCAATCAAGCACAGTAACACCATGGTCATTGAACCAGCTTTTGGTACCTTTGGCAGTGTGGGCAGGTGCCAAGTCCTGCTGGAAAATGAAATCAGCATCTCCATAAAGCTTGTCAGCAGAAGGAAGCATGAAGTGCTCTAAAATTTCCTGGTAGATGGCTGTGTTGACTGCGGACTTCAGAAAACACAGTGGACCAACAGCAGCAGATGACATGGCAGCCCAAATCATCACTGACGGTGGAAACTTCACACTGGACTTCAAGCAACATGGATTTTGTGCCTCTCCACTCTTCCTCCAGATTCTGGGACCTTGATTTCCAAATTAAATGCAAAATGTACTTTCATCTGAAAAGAGGACTTTGGACCACTGAGCAACAGTCCAGTTCTTTTTCTCCACAGCCCAGGTAAGATGCTTCTGACATTGTCTCTGGTTCAGAAGTGGCTTGGTAGCCCTTTTCCTGAAGACGTCTGAGCGTGGTGACTCTTGATGCACTGACTCCAGCTTCAGTCCACTCCTTGTGAAGCTCTCCCATGTGTTTGAATCAGCTTTGCTTGACTGTATTCTCAAGCTTGCAGTCATCCCTGTTGCTTGTGCACCTTTTCCTACCCAAATTATTCCTTCCAGTCAACTTTGCATTTAATATGCTTTGATACAGCACTCTGTAAACAGCCACACCTTTCAGTAATGACCCTCTGTGATTAACCCTCTGTATGGAGGGCGTCAATGTTCGTCTTCTGGATCATTGCCAAGTCAGCAGTCTTCTCCATTATTGTGGTTTCAAAGAACAAGAGATACCCAGAATTTATACTGTATGGATGGTCATTTATTGAAACTCAAATGTAAATATTCTAATATTTTGAAATACTGATTTTTGACTTTCATGAGCTATAAGCTCTAATCATCAAAATTAAATAAAAAAAAAAAACTTTGAAATGTTTTACTTTACATGTAATGAATCTAAAATATATGAAAGTTTCACTTTTTGAAATAAGTTACAAGAAAAAATTAACTTTTTCACGACATTCTAATTTATTGAGATGCACCTGTATACCAGTGTGACTTGAGACTGATTTTGTGGTCCAGGGTAACATTTCATCAACTCTCCCAGCAGTTTATGTTCCTCATTTTGGAAAATCTTTCTTTTTAAACGAATAAGAGTTTGAAGTAACATTTCTCTCTGTCTCTCTTTCTTTGATCCTTCTTAGTTGTTGTGTTTGAATCTGAGTAACAACAAGCTGTGTAAGTTGACTGACATTGCAGAACTTGTGAACAAAGCCCCTAAACTGCAGTCCCTGAACCTGTCTCATAATGAGGTGAGAGTCACTCAGGCCCTTCTGTTATCATCTGTTATTGCTATCATCTCACAGTATTAGCCTCAATATTTAATTCTTCTGTTTCTATTTACTGGACTGCAAGCTCCACATAATTTACTTTCAGTATCTGTTTTGTTGCCATATTGTCTTTTCATTCTCTGTTTGCAGCTGAAGTCAGAGCAAGAGCTGGATAAGTTGAAGGGGTTCAGACTGGTGGAGCTCTGGTTGGACAGGAACCCTCTGTGTAATGACTTCAAAGATCAGACCACATACGTCAGGTCAGTGCCAGTGACACGGCAAGGGTAAAGGTCAAAGTTGGTACAATTAGCTGAAAGAATACTTAAAATAATCACGGTTCCTCATAGACATGATCCCAGACCTGTTGGTAAAGTAACTATAGAAAATCACTATAGTTCTTTAAAAGCCTGAAGATATAAGGTAGCCTAATTTTAAAAGTGATTTATAGACCTGAAAAATGTAAATTTAAGAAAACGGGCATTTTGAATATCGTTGTGGACAATGGAGGGCCTTGAAGTCAGAAAGCTTGAGAACCACTGGCCTTAAAGAAGATGGGCTATTTTCAGGTTATCTAAGTAGCATCCATGATGTTTCTCTCTGACACAGTAACAGAGTCCAGTACAGTCTTATAGTCCATAAAGCCTCATATAGTCCCATTCTGTCCCACACAGTCTTGTAGTGCTTAATATACCTGGAATATCATCTAAAAATAATAATCAAAACCTGGCATTGCAGATGTTAACACATAATACATTGCTTGTGGTTTATTTCATCTGCTTCAGAGTATCCATCATTATTTAGTTACTGTGGTTCAGAACAAATTGTAAGTTGTCTGAATAAATTGCGGTGTTTCTGTCTTTTATATGGCACTCTGTTCATTTGTTATAAGTGCATTCACATGTGCAAGTATGTGACGGACTGACATGTCCAGAATGTCTTTCATTTCAGTTTGATTTTCTTTCTCCCTTCTCTCCAAATCGCAGCAGCTGCATCCTGTGTTGATTCTGGGGCTTTAACAAAACCATTCCTCTTCTTTCTTTCTTCCATAAAGCAACATTGGTTATGCATGAAGTTGATCCCAGCCTTCAAAACAGGGAACTGAATAAATGATAATAAAAAATATGTAGGCTGTTTTTCAAGATAAGTATAAGTTTAAATAAAAATATCACTTATCTTTTTTTATTTTTTTTCCCTTATCAAGACATCCACATGAAATAGTATGGTGGCATTTCAAGGGAAATCAGTCCACTTTTTTTTTTCTGCAAAATGTAGTAAATGTTGTTTGCTCATGTTCATATTTTCCCCGTCCCTGTATTCCTGCTCCAATCAGACTGCCGTTTCTGGATAGCAAGTGACCGATAAGATCCCATTCTCTGTCTACTACAAAAAGCCTACAGTGATGACAATGGAGGAAGTTGATGGAAGGAAGATGGCTGTTCCAAAACTCCATGTTGTTGTATAAAAACGTCTTGGGGACAAATTTCCATGCTAGAGAGTGTGAGTTGAGAAATGCTCCTGAAAATGAGACCATTAATGTCTATGTGGCAAGTCAGTACTGGTGTAAAGAGGACTCTGTTTTGGAGCTGCTGGGATCGATTTCATTGTATTACTATTTTTCTCATAAATAGCTTTATTTTCATGGCTAAGCTGGGGTTCATTGGTTGTTTCACTAGAACTTTTTGATGGTTATCAGGGCATCCATGCAAAGACTACTTTAGGGCTATTCAGTTAGCTTCATTTGAGGGCCAGATTATCAGACTGAAAAATTGAGGTGGACCAAGGGGGAGGGAGGCCTGTAAAATGAGAAATTAAACTGAAGTCTATTCAGCAGTACAATGAACAGTAAAACATCTAATTTTAAAAGGTTAAATTAAAGTATTCTGACTGCATGAATATGCATGGCTCCTTCTCACTAATATGGTTAAATGTCACTATGATTAAGGTTTCAACAAAACAATATTTGTTTTAAAAACAATAGTCTAAACATTGGTAAAAAAAATATACACACACACTGCCATAGTTTTATAACAAAACCTTACTCCCCTAATAAATGTAATGCATGACTATATTAATAATTTAGTATTCAATTGAATATACCACATTTCTACCAAAACATGGTTAATACAATTAGTGTTAAAGTACATTCATGGTAAATGTTTGTAATGGTGTCTGGGAGTAAATATTGCGTTAAATTCGAAGTACATTTTGGTTTTCACGGATACATTCAGCATAAGTGTATAGCTTAATGCTTCTTTTGAATGAAGAAGAACGGTGGGTCACTAATTGAATAACCCTGCTTTTTCTGATAACCTGTTGAGTCTGCAGTCATCAATTTTCCTTAAATACACTCATGTGCATTCATAAATGTATAATAAAGCCACAGCACCCAACACAATTTTTTTTTTCACTGAGCTTGCATGGCTTTCATTCACAAAGTCTTTTGAGAACTTGTCTATGTCTGTTAAAGTAGAAATACTTTCTCCTATTCAAGTTTAATATTCAGAGAATGTTTCCGTAAGCCATTTGCCATTTCTAGGTGAAAGATTATTTTCTAGTGATAATGTTGTGTTTTGTACATGCTGGGGTGTAAGTGACTGACAGCAGTAGCGTTTAAAATCTAAAAACTGAATCCACCCACAGAGAGTGTTGCAAATAGGGTTAAAACAATTTATTCTGGACTGAACCTGGTACAATATTGTTTAAAATTATTTTACAACACATTTCAGAAATCATTTGTTGTGATTGCATACACAATAAACAAATAAAAATCAGGGGAAATGGCTTGGGAGTGCACAGGTGTACGTGTGTGTGTGCGCGTGTGCGCCTGCTGTAATGATCAGGTGCATCACTGTTTTCCTCTTGTCTTGTGACAGTGCTGTGCGGGAGAGATTTCCCAGGCTTCTCAGATTGGTGAGGGCTTTTTATTTGTCATTAAGGTTTTGAACTAACAGGACTCAATGTACGACACAGTTATTAGTGTTTGTCAGAAATAAAGTCAGTCAATCATTAATTGGTCAAGGACAGGAAGCCTGATTCCATGCTGGCTGCCAAAAGAACACATTGTTTGTGTTCATTGGTGTCATTGGGCATGTTTCCAACTGTAATACAGACATTTAAAGTCAACAAGAAATCAAAATGGATCCTGTTTAGCTGTTAATGTGCATAATTAAGCAGTGCATGTTATTTTAGAGAAACAGTCTTTGTATTTATAATCTATCGTCAAAATGTGATTACTAGCAGTTGCACGAGTGAATTGGATGCGTGTTATTTCTGTAGGACGGTCATGTGCTTCCACCTCCAATCTGCTTTGACGTGGAAACACACATAAACATCCCTCCTTGCAAGGTAACCCAAAAGTCTGCAGTGTTATATTGACCTATAGGAGTGTTAATGTGAAGTTTTTGACTGGATGTGTCTGTGTAACTAATTCAGGGCAGCCACTTTGCATCGAATGAAATTCAGGGTCTCATTCAGTGTTTTCTGCAACAGTAAGTGCATGTGTGCAATTGTTTTCCTGTAGGATGATCTTTAGTATTCTGTAAAGCATGCTTGCAGTCAGCAGTGATGTGTGTTTGTGTTTGTGGCAGTTATTACTGTGTGTATGACTCTGGGGACAGACAGCCGCTGCTGGAGGCATATCACGATGATGCCTGCTTCTCTCTCAGCCTGCCATCCATAAACCATCTCTCCAGGTAAAACACCACTCATCTTTGATGGCACCCTGCTGTCTTTAATAAGCAATTATATATATATATAATTTTTTTTACAATAACCCATATGTGTGTGTATATACAGTGGTGTGAAAAAGTGTTGGCCCCCTTCCTGATTTTTTTGCATGTTTGCCACACTTTAATGTTTCAGATCATCAAACAAATTTAAATATTAATCAAAGATAACACAAGTAAGCACAACATGCAGTTTTTGAATGAAGTTTTTTATTATGAAGGGAAAACAAAATCCAACCCCACATGGCCCTGTGTGAAAAAGTGTTTGCCCCCCACCATATATATATATATATATATATATATATATATATATATATAGTACCGCCGCTCCCTATACGCAGAGTACGCAGTCTGCCTAGGGCACCAACTCCCAGGGGGGGCACCATCCCAGTTGCTCCAAAAAAAAAAAAAAGTGACGCGCCATTCCCGCTTCTGCGCCCGCGACCGCTCGCGGCTGAATGCAAATGATCATAATTGATGGACAACTATGCCCGTGAAAAGACATCTGAAATCTGGCGCTAAGAAAAAAAAAAAAAAAAGAAATAGAGGAAGACTTTGTCTTAGTCTTTAGATAGTGTGTAGATAGGCTACATTCATAATCCTGTGAAACTTTTTTGGGTTTTGAGGTTAATAACGTGTTTTAATGTCGGTAATAATTTCACCACCACCAATGCATCTAATGTTCTTTCCAAGTTTCCATGTTCCCTAACGAAAGTTAGCCATGGTTTTAACACTAAAAAAAAAAATCATGGTTCTTATAGCCATGGTAACCGCAAATTAACAATGGTTTTGTTACTTAAAATAATAATATACAAAGAAGTATTAAGACAATATTTTTTGTGGGGAAAAAGACTAAGCCAACAACAGCCTTTAAAATGACTTAAAATGCATTATATAAAATCAATGAGGTAACCCTTCTGAAAAAAAAACAATAGAACCATCACAGAAAATTCTAATACCATCACAAATACCATTACAAACCATCAATTTTTAACCATTAAAACCATTAAAAAAATGGTTTTCTGTGGTGTTTTGGGACATATTCCATTAGGATTTATTGGTTTTAACAAGCCACCAATAGAAGGTGACCAATTACCAGTATAGACCCACAGGGTCCATTACAGTTTCCATTAAAACCAATACAAGTCCCATTAGAACCAGTAAAACCATTACACATTTTGTGATGCTGTCTATTGTTTTTTTTTTTTTTGTTTTGTTTTTAACATAAATGCCTGTAAAGGGCGCCAAAGGCCTGGTGATTGCTGCTGTTACACTTACAGGACGATCATATCCTTGTTTAATAGGCTATTGACCAAACATTTAATTCAAATATCCACGTAATCTTTAATTTCTGGCCACCTTTTTGCTATAGATGACACAGACTCTATAATTTCCTCAACAAAAAACATGTGGACATCAGGGGCGTAAATTTCATCTAACAGTAGGGGGGGACAATATACATAAAATTTCTCAAGAGCAGTTTTTGAAGGGGACACAAATAATACAGCTAAAATTGTACTTGTAAGGATATGTATACACCGAGGAAAGCTAACTTTACTGATGTAGAAGGGAGACTAAGGCATTATTTTAATGACAAATGTCGAGAGTGCATTATTGTAGCGCGAAAGCACATGCCTATATGGCTATTTACACTAACTCCGCCCACCAACGTGTGATTCGGCTGTTCAACATTACAAAAGACTGTTGACTGTCATCCGCTCGAGTGGCGCAGACGGTAAAATGTGTACCTAAAGCTCATATTGACGCAATCGTCCCGGGTTCGAATCTACCTTTTGCCGAACTTTTTTTCTCCCTTTTCAAATTTCAAATCACATCAGAAAAGCATTTATTTTCAATAAAAATTAAGGAAATAACCAAAAATGTGAAAATAAAGTATCGGGTAGGGCTAGTGTAGGTGTAGGGAGGGCTTTATTGTCCAAATAAGGTGGTATCCATTTAATAATTTGAATTAAAATTTAAATTTACACTCAATAAGTTATTATTGCATACTGTTTTATAATGTACTACAATACTGAGGTGCAGATAATTGCCACTATTTGCAATAAGTTGTATAAATAGCAGAAAATCCTAACATAGTGTAAATAGATTGCACTTAGTGTAAATAGCATATCACAAAAAAATGCTGATATTTGCACTTAGTGTAAATAGCCGCTGCCTTAATATAATGCGTGAGCGCGAATCTCTTCCCTCGCACGCAGATTTTCTTTGCTCTCTCAAAAACACGCTGCTCTCGCAAAGAGAAAATAATCACTTCATCCGATTGTTTAAGTGAATAACATTGACAGCCTTACTGGAGTTCCACAACTACTGAGGCTTTGTTCTTTCTCACTGGACTTGTGTGATATAAAAGAGGAAAGCATTTGGACCAAAGCACTGTGAGGCAAGGGAGGGGGAGACTCAAAATGTTCTAAACTTAAAACGCATTTTTGCCCCGTTTGCGTTTATGCTGTTTTACTTCTTACACAATTATTTTAAGTATAAAACATTATTTACAATACACAGCATGTTTTTTTAATCATATTTTTAGGGGGGACAACCCTCAGCTAGGGGGGGTCTTGTCCCCCCCGACCCCCCCGTGATTTCCGCCTATGGTGGACATCACAACCCTTACAAAAATTAACCATGGTATTATCGTAGTAAAACTGCTTAATTTTCTTTGGTGTGATTTCTGAATGCTTGAGACCATAAAATCAATCAGACAACTGCATTAATAAAATAATAGCTAGCCATAGGTAACTGTCTAGAGCTACAACTGTTATTTGTAAATAATACAATTTAATTACAATTTATTTATTTATTTACTTTTATATTTTATTAAAGTGCTATTTTGACCCCTATAGTAGGTGTTTATTTTGTTTGTGTTTTTTTTTTTTTTTTTTTTACTTCCATAATATTTAAGGGAGGGGGCACAACAATACAATCCTGCTTAGGGCACCTATTTGGCCAGCAGCGGCCCTGTGTGTATGTATATGTATATATATGTGTATGTGTGTATATATATATATATATATATATATATATATATATATATACACACACACACATATGGGTTATTGTAAAAAATATTATTATAGATATATAATATAAACCTATAGTATTTAAACCTACTAAAATGACAAAACGCAACAAAATTACTAAACTCGAACTAAAATTAAAATGAAACAGAAAATATATAAAATAAAAACAGATTCAAAATAGTATTAAAAGTATAATGTCCCAATGTAAAAAAAAAAAAAAAAACTTAATGGTCCTTAAAGTAGGCTGTATTTGTTTTTACCATGTTGCGTAATTGTTATATATTACAACTATAATTTTTTAACATTTATGATTTTTTTTTTAAAAGTGATCCAGATTTTTGTCAAAATTCATACTACACAATTCTTTTATGGGGAAATAAATTTAAATGTAAAAAATATTTTTAGTGTTTGTAAATGTGCAGAATTGTATATGATATACAAATTTATTTTTGGTCTCATTATTTTTTTCCTATAATTTTGCAGGTGCAGGTTAAAAAATTATCATGAACACAGCCGCAACATCAAGAACATCAAAGATCCCTGTATGTTTCACACATGAAAAACTAGCAAATAATAAAGTGAAAAAAAAAGATTAATATCTGTCATGTACAGTCATCATCTTCTTTACAGCTGCTCGGTTCCACCTGCTAAAACACTCCCGCCTGACTGTAGTCGCCTTCCTCAGTGAGCTCCCAAAGACCCAGCATGACATGAATTCAGTCAATGTTGATGTCAACACATACTCAGTGAGTTCCTTAATGATTTTAACACTGCTATCACTGAAGCTCTTGTTTTGAAATTTACATTTTTTTGACATTTTGTTGTTTTCCTGCCTTCTCCGTAGAGGACTTTATTAGCGTTCACAGTGAGTGGAGTGTTCAAAGAAGGTGAGTCTTGCTTGAACGCAGTTACATGTGTCAGCATAACAGTTGATCAAATAGCACTGTGTTTTCAACTCAATGTTTGTTTTCCTGTCTTCAGCAGATGACAAATTGAGAGACCGTGTCAAGGCTTTCTCCAGAGTCTTCATCACAGTTCCAGCTCGGAATTCTGGGTAGGAAAAGCCAGCAGCAAATCACAAGCATGAACAAATAAAAACACTCGCTGCTTTGGGCTGTATTTTATTACTTAATATGGTTATGTTAGTTTACTGGCTTTCCCCCACATACACACTGAATTTCCCAGAGTTCAAGTATGTGCATGTCTGACCTTTCAGCTGACAGTTAAAGCAATCATACTTAGTCACTTGGTCAGAATTATCTCTTACTAACATAAAGTTGATTGGTGCTTGTTTATTGGTATTTGTTGCATTCTGCAGTCTGTGTATCGTGAACGACGAGCTCTTTGTGAGGAACGCCACCAGCGAGGAGATGCGCTGTGCATTTGCAGCACCAGCCCCCTCGAATAGCCCAGTGCTGCCCACCCTCACGGCATCCCAGCAGGAGATGCTCTCCGCTTTCTCCCAGATGTCTGAAATGAACCTGGAATGGTCTCAAAAGTGAGCAGAGAGCAAAAACCATGCCCTTATACTTGCAATTCATAATTATAGAACTAGATATAGAAGTTTCTTTCTATGAATGATGTGGGGAATACTAGGGCTGGGCGATATGAGGCTGAATACAAATGCAGCTATTTTGCAATTTATTTTCTGTTTATTTGCATCCAAAGAAGTAAGTTATACTGTATCAGCAAGACATAATTTACAAATGAGAGTCCCGAAAAATGAAGTAGTTTTCATTTGAAAAATATTTAATTTTAAAACGGGCATTATCACATTGTTTAGAAAAGAAAAAAATCATTATATTTCCAGTGAAGATGACTATATTGTTACTTTTGATGTAAAGTTGCCCTTACTTTGGTGTAAGGTTTTGGTCATAGCGCCCACCCCTAGTCAATATTATCCCAACCCTGTTGATAAAGCTTGTGTTGCTGTCAGATGTCTGCAGGATAACGCGTGGGATTTTCACCGAGCTGCTCAGATTTTCACAGAACTCAAGGTATGAATCTGCTTGGCCAATTGATAGAAATGCAATATCTTCAATACACCCTCATTTCAGCAGTTTAGATTGCTGCTAATAAATAATCAGAAATTAAAAGATATTGGCATTAACCATTGAAAGCCCCACTAGTTTAAATGTTTCAAAAGCTGATTAACAATCTCAAAGCTTGTTGCCAGTCTTTGACTGGATAAGCTGAAG
Source organism: Schizothorax lantsangensis (assembly GCA_027422415.1). Classification (NCBI taxonomy): domain Eukaryota; kingdom Metazoa; phylum Chordata; class Actinopteri; order Cypriniformes; family Cyprinidae; genus Schizothorax; species Schizothorax lantsangensis. The sequence continues at coordinate 17,605,562 of CM049861.1, read as the reverse complement.
TATTTATCTGAATCTCCTCAGAGATCAGGTGATGTGTGAACATGTTGTAAATCATTGCTGTTAATTATTGTTAAGATCTGAGGTGGACCATGTGCTTTTGAAATCTAATTGCATCCATTTTGAGGCTTTGGGATTTTAAATTTATCATATTATTCATTATAATATTTTGTCTCCTTTAGGCTCAAGGAAAGATCCCAGAAGCTGCTTTCATAAAATGAAAACAACAAACATACAGAAATGCATATGTATGTACATAGTTTTATTTGTTGTTTAGCAGGCATTTAATTATGATGTGTTAAACTGAAATGAAACAGAAACTTGTTTTATATTAATTATAGTTTTATTTGTTTTTTGTTAAAAGGGTTATACCTCAGGTTTATGCTTGAATAAATTACAGCACTGTTCCTGCATTCATTTTAAAAGCACTTTTTCAGTTTTAATTGTAATGTCTGAAGTATGTGCTGAGCTTTTGTTGGTGTTGTGTTAAATGTGATGTTTTCACGGCAATAAAGTTTGTTTACTCAGCAAGATCAAGAAATCAATACCTTACCAAGTTGTTGCTAGATTAAAATAATAATTCTGATTATTGCTAAATGTAAAGCACTAAAATCATGACAGCACTTGAGGAATATTTGGCCCTTACCAGACAAAATTCCAGGTAAACTTTTGGGCATGTGACTAAATTAGCTTTTGTATAAAACTACTAATCAATACAGAATTAATACAGAACGAGTTGGAATGTTGAATTTGTTATTACCGGAGGCGGCCAGTAACTAAGTACATTTACTTGAGTATTGTACTTAAGTACACTTTTTGAGGATCTGTACTTTACTTGAGTATTATTTTTTTCTGGAAACTTATGACTTTAAATTCACTACATTTGAAAGACAAATATTGTACTTTTCACTACACTACATTTCTATCAAGGTCATCGAAGTAGAAAGTCGTTACTATGTAGCAGCTTTGAAAGTCAGTGGTTGATTTTTTTTTTTTTTTTCTCTAAAACGTGACTTTCTTTTTTTCAGACAGTTTATCAGTAATCACTCTTGTAGGGCTACATGAAGTGATTTCCCAGCATTTTTTGAACACTGACCAGGTGCAAATGTGATATTTATTTACATCAATTCAATAATAAGTTAATATTGTGGTATATATTAGACACAATACTGTCTGATTTTGCTAAATTGTGTAAGTGAATATATTACCTATAAAGCCACAGTAGAACTGTTGTGCGTCTCCTAATAAAACACAATAGGTGTTGTTGAAGCAGCAATGCACAGACCGTTCTGTGTGTGACATCAAAGTACTGCGAGAGCGATTAGACGGCATTCAAATTTTTTGTTTTGGTGTCAAATAAGTTGCTGTTTTGTTAAAGCAGTGTTGCTGTTGTTAAATTATACAGCTACAGTTGTGTTGCTGGGGTTTAAAGCAGGTTTGATTCATCACTCTGTCTTTACAGCAATTTCACTGTCCACTCTGTTTAAGTGTGGATGAATGGCTTGTGAACACACTGTCAGAGCTGTGTGAGATCACTACCATCCTGCTTTTGTGGGGATGGGTAGGGGTGCTAAATAATTTTATTTATTTTTTTCCCCATATGTTTTTAACATTCTAAAAGCTTTTTATTCCAAAGATACTACAAGCTAGTCAGTGTATTCAGTAAGTGTAATGTAATGTAAGTTGCTTCAGAGGTATTGCAAGTATTACGTACAACAATAATAAAACAGTGCATTGACATAAAAAAGGAAATTTACTTTTGGTACTTAAGTACTTTTAAAAGCAAGTACTTCTGTACTTTTACTTAAGTAAAAATCTGTCTTTACAACTTTTGCTTGTAATGGAGTAATATTTGACCAGCAGTATCTGTACTTTCACTCAAGTAATGGAGTTGTGTACTTTGTCCGCCTCTGGTTATTATATATCAGTAATTCTATGGAACTCAATCGAATCTTTATTACATAAAGCTCTACACAATAAAAAATAATGTAAATCTACGTAAGTTTGGGTACAGTAATTTCTAGTCATATGTCAACATCTGGATGAAGCGTTCAAGTTGACCGTCCCAACATGGCGGATTGACGCATCCAACTTCCGGCATCTTCAGTTACGTTGACGTCATGACTCGCACTCTTTCAGTCCGAGTATGAAAACAATAAACAACCCGATGGCCAGAGGACCTGTCGCATATTTCAGTGACATCTATTATTAAAAGTAGAACCGGAGTGACCCGTTTCAACACAAATATCCTCTCTTAAACGCTGCTTTGGACAACCTGACGTCCAAAAACGAAGAACCAGGGGATTTTGGAGTCAAAGGACAGGAAGTTAGACGGTTTTACCCCTTCTTATCCATCGCAATACGCTTGTATTATTGTATTCTCATTTTCACACACTACCGAGGGGGGGTTAGGTCTGTTATGCAGGACTGGTCTCTTGTTCCGCCGCCTCTCTGCTCCCTCTCCCCGTCTGCTCTGGCCCTATGTCTCGGTGGCTCTTCCCCTGGTCGGGCTCAATAAAGAAACGGGCCTGTCGGTACCTCCTGCAACACTACCTGGGCCACTTCTTGGAGGAAAGACTCAGTTTGGACCAGCTGAGCTTGGACCTGTACAATGGCAGCGGGGTCATTAAAGAAATTAACCTGGATGTGTGGGTAAGTGTGGGGTAAGACATGCCCAGGCCAGTTTCCTTGTCCAAGTGGCCCTTATTTCCAGTATTTCGCAATATCTAGTCTTGAGTATGAGATCAACACATCTTGTTAGTTGAAGGAGCACTCATGTTTCCAAGAGTTTGATGACTTATGCAGAAAAGGCTGCATCTTAGATCTTCTTCCTGGTCTTAAGTCACAGTGATCAAGGCTTACTAACTTTTGCTTTCACATTTTGAGTCTAATTACTTTGTTTTTTAATTTTTGTGGATTTGTCACATAGTTTTTCAGAGTTGGGCCTGCAAAGGAGTGCTAATAAGTCAGTGTAAAAGTGTAAATAATATTTAAATTTAATTAAATTATTTAAAATTTTAATAAATCAAACAGTAGAGCATTATATATATATATATATATATATATCACTTGACCTTCAGATTCCTTAACTATTCTCTGAATCCTCTTTTCAGGCAGTGAATGAGTTGTTGGACTCATTGGGAGCTCCGCTGGAGATTGTTGAAGGTTTCGTGAACAGCATCGCAGTGACTATTCCCTGGGCGGCACTTGTGACAGAGCACTGCATCCTTGAAGTCACTGGATTGCAAATAACATGCAGACCCAAATACAGAACCAGTGAGTTCTGTGGAGCGTTCTTTGTGCACTCATTTGGTCTAATACATAAAGCCATATTTTTACACAGGACTGACTTATTGTTTAATTGTGTTTTCTCTGATCTTGGTTAGACGGAAACTGGGATTCCCAAGGGTGGACGTCCAGCATGACGTCCAGCATGCAGCTGGCCCAGGAGTGCCTGAAGGACCCACCCGAGGCGTCAGAAGAGCCGCCTGATCCACTGGAGGGGCTGGAAATGTTTGCACAGACCATCGAGACAGGTGTGTATCATTTCTGGTTTCTAGGAGTGTGATTCTGTACATTTGTATTGTTGCATCATGAAGTAAAACTGTTAGATGACTGGCTAACTGTATATTGTCACATACTGTTTGTGTGTTTGCAGTCTTACGTAGAATAAAAGTCACCTTTTTGGACACCATCGTGCGAGTAGAACACCATTCCCTGGATGCTGACACTGGGGTCGCCTTAGAGATGCGCATTAAACGGTGAGGCCATGAATTTCTTTAATGAAATTCTTTGCGCATTTATGGATGCATTTTGTTGTTTTTGTTGTTTATTAATAAAGTATGGTGATATGCCAGATATGGTTACCCAGGTAGATGTGCCATTGAAGAGTGGGATGGATCTTTGGCCACATACACACTGCAAGTTTCAGGAGTGACCACTGCATTTAAATGCGGGAGTGAATCCCCTAAATTATAGTTCTATATGTGTACGGAACAGAAGTCGCTCCCGTATTTGTAACCATAGCAACATTTTGCGAGAGTGAATTTTTTTTTTTAGCCGTTTGTTATCTGCCATTTTTTGAAAAAGTCTCTTTTTGTCCATCGATTTTAATTAATAGACGACGTGCTGTGTTTTGTTTAAGCCCGGGAGGCTGCTTTAGAGCGCTGTCTTGCAGTGTTGCCATGTCCTCATATTTACAAGTGCTTTTAGGCATGTTGTTTGGTCTTAGCTTATAAATCTAGGCACTTTATGGAGTTAATAAAGTGGTCTGTTGCGGATATGAGAGATATGATTTTTTTTTGGTGTTATAAAACAAATCATTTGGGTGTTTTAAAAGGAATTGTGCTTGTCCTTGTTTGTTTTTGTTTTTTTTCTATGAAGATCTGGCAACAGCGCAACTAGCCCTGTGTCAAAATCTGCTAAGATTAAAACTTCTTGCACTGTTATTTTGCATCTCACATACAAAGGAAGATGTTAAATACGTCATTAACAACTAGTTGTTCAGTTCAGTTCCATACACACTGCGTAGAATTTCTGTAAATGCGGTTGTCACTACCTGTAGGTATATATCACAAAAGTATTGCAGTCACGGCAAGCGTGAAAACAAAATTTAAAAACGCAAGTTGTCAGTTCACAAGATTTAAAAATTAGTTTTCAGAATAGCAAGCAATGGTCACGAATCGAAAAATCGCGTAAATAAAAAAATGAATAACATTTTTAAAACTAATAAGCATGAATCAAAACTTTAAACACATTTAAAATCATATTGCACATGCAAAATTATCTGAGTGCACAACCACATGTTTTCCTTGGACTATATTTCGTCACTGCTCTCATAAATACTGCTCATATTTTTATTTTTTTTGCTTATGCTGTTTTTCCCTTCGTGCTTGTTTCCATGTTCTAGCGCGGTAGCGCCAAACACAACAGACTTGTTGCGGTTAGGTGCATGTAAATCAGCGCTCACGCAGACCGATCTTTATTGGCACACAACACACTAAAGCACTGCGATTGAGCAGTGTCCTCAGCCAGATCAGTCGAAGAGGGGCGGTGACGTCACTCCAGTGCGCCTCATTAGCTGCCGATGCTCAGTGTTCTGAATTTGACTTGTGCAGGAAAATATGGATTACTGTCAGCTGGGGCGGGTGGACAACATATTTGTACAGGACACTGGTTATATGTTCTGTCTGTCACTGCTGTACGCCTGCCTGGCGAGCCGTTAACGTTCATGAGTCGTCCTAACTCGTCGTGGTTATATTCACCTGTATTTATTCGCCTATATGGCCACTAATTCGTTTAACGAAAGGGAGCAGCCACAATATGCACCGGCCTGTGAAGTCACTGTATATATGTGCCTACTGCATGCCCATACCTGACTAATAATCAGTCTTATCACAACGTTATTACTGTTAGGAGAGGATACATACACGCACCTGCAAGAGTAATACATCCCAGTCACAATTGGTGCTGTATGTTGCTCATGTCGCGGCCGCACTATTTAGCCATGTATTGTTTTTTGTAAACAGCTAGAGATCAGCAGCGTTTTCTTTCATGTACAGTGATGTAATTCATGAGGTTGATGGTTTTGTAAGATTTATCACATTTTGTGTTACACTGAGATTAGAAAATGACATACAATTAAGCGATCACATCAGGAAGAGTGTGTTGAATATCAGCTCCATTGAAAATCTTTATTGAACTGTAGTGATCATCAATATAACAAGTTTGAAGGTAAATTTGAGTGGAGAGTTTAATATTGTAACTATTTTCTCATTTTGCTCTATTTTGATGAAGAGTCCAAACAAAGCCACAGCAGCTTTCATATTGAATGATTCACTTTATTCCTCACTGAATCAGAATCTGCACAGTTTGAATGAATGATTTAATGTCTTACTCTAAAGATCCTTGCCGCCACCTGCTGGCTGTTTTATCTTTCATATTGTTGCTGTATTGTAACTTTATATATTTAAAACGGTCCATTAATATGATTAGTGTTATGCAATTATATATGTAACTGTTGCACATTGTGTTCAATATGTAAATAAACACAATATACGAAATGAATCTTATGCAAATGAATCATTGTGTGAAATATCAGAGCGACACCTGGCCTCTGTAACTGTCTCCTCTGTAACACTATCGCATTCATTGATCAGTTAGTCAAATCTAGCCTAGTCAATGCAAAAACATTATTGTCGGATTATTCATTCAGAATTAATTTACCAGTTTTACTGTCATTTAACGTTAACGGTCGCCAGGCAGGTGTACAGCAGTGACAGACAGATACATATAACAGTGTCCTGTACGGAAATATGTTTCCCAGCTGACAGTAATCCATTTTCACCTGTACAATGAACAGAACACTGAGCATCGGCAGCTAATGAGGCGCACTGGAGTGACGTCACCGCCCCTCTTCGACTGATTGGCTGAGGAGGAGCTGTCAATCGAGAACTAGTGGACCAATAAAGACGCTTGAGCCCGCGCTGATTTACATGAAACTCTAACCGCAACATTTGGGAAAGCAAGCGCAGAACATGGAAACAAGCACGAAGGGAAAAACAGCATAACATACAAAAAATAAAAATATGAGCAGAAAATTTATGAGAGCAGAAAAAACTGAGAAATATAACCAAGGAAAACATGATTTTGTGCTAAAGTCAGATAATTTTGCATTAATATCGGTTCAATTTTGTGCAATATGATTTTAAATGTGTTTAAAGCCGTTTTGACAGTGTCATGCTTGCATTAGTTTTAAAAATGCGTTATTCATATTTGGTAGTTCTATTTACGCTTATGTATTTTTGCCCCGATTCGTGATCCATTGCTTGCTATTCTGAAAACTTTGCTTTCATTTTTAAATCTTGTGCAATATATTTTTACTTGCGTTTTTAAATTTTGTTTTCACGCTTGTTATTTTTTTATCCGTGACTGCAATACTTTTGGCGGGAAAATGATCCCATACACGTACACACTGCAGCTAAATTCGGTTGTCAGTTCACCTTTTACTCCTTAATCGCGTTCTGTACACACATAATTCACTAAAATACAGGAGTGACAACCACAGGACTTACGTCACTGAATACGTTTGATGTTTCGTTTCACTAGCGCGGCAGCGCCAAACACAACAGACTTGTTCGAGGTGCATCGCGCCACGCAGATCGATCGGCACACAACACACTAAAGCACCTGTGCGAGAGCGATCCAAAAGCATAAAGAGCCGTCAGCTTTCCAGTCGCTCCCGCAGCACCCCGATGCCTCGCACCGAACGGTCCGCGTAGCGCCGATCCATCCCGAACAAGCCTAAACAAACTATCAACAATGGCGGACGTTGTGTTGTTATTGACGTTCATGGCTTTGCGAATCTACATCGGCATCCAAACACAGCGAATCCAACGTGTCCGTGTTTAGCTGCTATTTCAAATATGGCGGTCCAAAGTTTCTGTTCGTCTTGTTGTTCACGGTAACCCCGCCCCCAGCCCCTGACGCAAGCGGTTCTTTCTTCTAGCCCAGCAATGTTTTGGTGCTACTTACGAACCGCTTTTGCTGGTTAGGAGCTGGTGCTTTGTGTGTCGAAAGACAAAGAACCGGTTTGAAATTAGGCTCTGGCTCTGAACCAGCACTGGAACTGCCTTGGTGGAAAAGGGGTAAGAGTTGCCAGATCTTCATAGAAGAAAAAAAACAAACAAGGACAAGCACAAAAAACACTAAAACACCCAAATGCTTTGTTTTATAACACCAAAAAAAAAAAAGTATATAATGACAAACAAAATAATGATATATCTCATATCCGCAACAGACCACTTTATTAACACCATAAAGTGCCTGTCTTTATGAGAAGACCAAACAACATGCCTAAAAGCGCTTGTAAATATGAGGACATGGCAACACTGCAGGACAGCGCTCTCTAAAGCAGCCTCCCGGGCTTAAACACAACACTGCACGTCTATTAGCGGTGGTTTAAAAAATGGCACATAACAAACGGCTAAACTTTTATTCACTCCCGCAAGACGACAGAATGTTGCTATGGTTACAAATGCGGGAGTGAGTGCTGTTCCGTACACCTGGAACGATAATTTACGGGACTCACTGCCGCATTTAAATGCAGTTGTCACTCCTGAAACTTGCAGTGTGAAATAAATATTTCATTTGAGTGTTCTGACATCCGTTTATTCAGAGCGCTTACACCTGAAGCGTGCGTACACTAAAGGCCGGTCAAGCAGCACATGATTACTTAGTTATCGTCTGATTGCACTAATACTGTCAAAAACACACAAGGTTTACATATAAACACAGTAAGTTAAGTCTAAAGTAAAAGTAAATAGTCAAGAGAGAGAAACAGATGCGTGCGTGCAGGTCTTGAAGGGACAGAACTAAACATGCTGCCGATTTTCATTAAAGGGATAGTTCACCCAAAAATTTAAATTCTGTCATTATTTACTCACTGTCATGTTGTACCGAACCTGTATTCATTTTTATTCTTGTGCTGAACACAAAAAGATATTTTGAAGAATGTGGGTAACCAAACAGTTGCTGGTCCCCACTGACTTTGATAGTAGGAAAAAATCTATGGAAGTCACTGGGAAGCAGCAACTGTTTGGTTACCCACATTCTTCAAAATATCTTCTTTTGTGTTCAGCACAAGAATAAAAATTAATACATTCTTCAAAATATTTTTTATGTTTAACAGAAGAAACTCATTCAGGTTTAAAACAACTTGAGAGTGAGTATATTATGACACAATTTTAATTTATGGGTGAACTATTCCTTTAATGTTAATAAAATAAAACACAAAGAGAAAAATAACTCCCTGCTCCTGACTGAAGAATTGAATACAGTAGCTAAAGTTCAGCAGTAATAAAATAACTTGAAATTTTCAACAATTTTTCACATCATATCTTTTTGCACCAAATAGTATCGTAATACGATACCCATCCCTACTTATGTGTGTACACTGTACAGAATGCGATTAAGGAGCAAAAGGTGAACTGACAACCGAATTTAGCTGCAGTGTGTACGTGGCCAAAAACTTTGATTCTGGTTATTCAGAAATAAACTAATGTTCAAAAGTTTGGGGTCAGATTTTTTTTTTTTTTTTTAAATGTCTCTTATGCTGTTTTCTATTTTAATATATTCTAAAATGTAATTTATTCCTGTGATGTCAAAGCTGAATTTTCAGCATCATTACTCCAGTATCACATTATCCTTCAGAAATCATTCTAATATGTTGATTTGGTGTTCAAAAAATGTCTTATAATTATCAATGTTAAAAACTGTTCTGCTGCTTAATATTTTTGTGGAAACTGTGAAACATTTTTTTTCAGAGTTATTTGATTAATAGAAGGTTCAAAAGAACAAATTTTGAATTAGAAATATTTTGTAAATAAATGTCTTTACTGTCACATTAATTGATAATTTTATATGCCCTTGCTAAATAAAAGTATTAATTTCTAAATTGTAATGACCCTAAACCTTTGAACAGTAATGCATGTTACTGCAAAAACATGTTTTTCCAAGTCAAAATACTTGAAAATATTTGCATTCTTTTAGTCGATTCACAGGTTAAACTAAAAATACTCATTGACTTATAAACATCAATCATATCCTTCAGAATAAACCTTGCATTCTTGAGTTTTTAGAGCAGTGTTGCCAAATCTGCATTTTTTGCAGACGGTGGGACTACTTTAACATTGTTGCCGTGGGTTGTTTTTCATGTCTGCGGGTTTAAGTGACCCCAATATGTGATATTTATTCCCTGGAATGTGAATTTTACCAGGGGAACCCCACCAAAAAAACATTTCACCCTCCTGAACATGTTTTTTTACTGGGGGACCCCCTCAAAACTCGATTGAGCTAGTTTTGGACTATCTTTGAGTAGCAATTGGGCGGGTTTTGTTGTGAACTCCTGGCAACCCTGCTCTAGAGTGCATTCCATTGTTTGTGACCAATCTGTCTTCTGTCCCTGGTGGTAACATGCGATACTGCAGGGTGGACTATTGTGATGAAGCTGTGAGAGACTCAAGCCAGACAGTGCCTGTAGACATCCACCAGCCACCAGCCTTTCTGCACAAGATCCTTCAGCTCAACTCCGTACAGCTGCTCTATGAGACTCTCGGAGGATCACAGGTCAGGGAAACAATACAACCTGTTAATTAGTGGCTTTGCACTTACTATGACTGTTTTCTGCATTTCACTTACACGCTAGCTTGTGTATTCATATTTAACACGGTGTACTACAAATATTCTTGTCTCATGATAAATTGCTTGTGATGTTTCTTGTGATGTGTGGCTTTGGTTAAAAGCATCTGCTAAATAAAAAAATCTAAATGTTGCTATGGCAAGCATAAAGTTACAAGGACAGTGATTTTCAATTCATCAATTTAGGGGCTAGTTCATTCTGATGACATGGCGAGCAGCAGGGAGACGGATAAGATGGATGAAAATGATAGAGGTGATAATGCCTCCGATGACCCTCAATCATTACATCCCACCCCGAAGCCCCCCGAGCCTCTGCTGATTGGACAATGCTCTGGATTCATAGAGACGATGGTCAAAATCAAACAGAATGAAATGCTGCCTGGGCCCAAGGTTTGTGTGCACAATAAAAATGAAGACTGAATGGGAATATTTTAAGCATGATCATGAATCTTCTGAATCAGTGAGATCAAATCATTTGGCTTCATCATGAATGAAGGAGTTTCATTAGTGCAGAACAGGAGATTAATATTACAGGTGCATCTCAATAAATTAGAATGTCGTGGAAAAGTTCATTTATTTCAGTAATTCAACTCAAATTGTGAAACTCGTGTATTAAATAAATTCAATGCACACAGACTGAAGTAGTTTAAGTCTTTGGTTCTTTTAATTGTGATGATTTAGGCTCACATTGAACAAAAACCCACCAATTCACTATCTCAACAAATTAGAATACTTCATAAGGCCAATAAAAAAAATTTTTTTTTAGTGAATTTTTGGCCTTCTGGAAAGTATGATAATTTACTGTATATGTACTCAATACTTGGTAGGGGCTCCTTTTGCTTTAATTACTGCCTCAATTCGGCGTGGCATGGAGGTGATCAGTTTGTGGCACTGCTGAGGTGGTATGGAAGCCCAGGTTTCTTTGACAGTGGCCTTCAGGTCATCTGCATTGTTGGGTCTGGTGTCTCTCATCTTCCTCTTGACAATACCCCATAGATTCTCTATGGGGTTCAGGTCAGGCGAGTTTGTTGGCCAATCAAGCACAGTAACACCATGGTCATTGAATCAGCTTTTGGTACCTTTGGCAGTGTGGGCAGGTGCCAAGTCCTGCTGGAAAATGAAATAAGCATCTCCATAAAGCTTGTCAGCAGAAGGAAGCATGAAGTGCTCTAAAATATCCTGGTAGATGGCTGCATTGACTGTGGACTTCAGAAAACAAAGTGGACCAACACCAGCAGATGACATGGCAGCCCAAAGCATCACTGACTGTGTAAACTTCACACTGGACTTCAAGCAACATGGATCCTGTGCCTCTCCACTCTTCCTCCAGACTCTGGGACCTTGATTTCCAAATGAAATGCAAAATTTACTTTCATCTGAAAAGAGGACTTTGGACCACTGAGCAACAGTCCAGTTCTTTTTCTCCTTAGCCCAGGTAAGATGCTTCTGACGTTGTCTCTGGTTCAGAAGTGGCTTGGTAGCCCTTTTCCTGAAGACGTCTGACCGTGGTGACTCTTGATGCACTGACTCCAGCTTCAGTCCACTCCTTGTGAAGCTCTCCCAAGTGTTTGAATCAGCTTTGCTTGACAGTATTCTCAAGCTTGCGGTCATCCCTGTTGCTTGTGCACCTTTTCCTACCCAAATTCTTCCTTCCAGTCAACTTTGCATTTAATATGCTTTGATACAGCACTCTGTAAACAGCCACACCTTTCAGTAATGACCTTCTGTGACTTACCCTCTTTGTGGAGGGTGTCAATGTTCGTCTTCTGGATCATTGCCAAGTCAGCAGTCTTCCCCATTATTGTGGTTTCAAAGAACAAGAGATACCCAGAATTTATACTGTATGGATGGTCATTTATTGAAACTCAAATGTAAATATTCTAATATTTTGAGATACTGATTTTTGACTTTCATGAGCTGTAAGCTCTAATCATCAAAATTAAAACAAAAAAAACTTTTGAAATGTTTTACTTTACATGTAATGAATCTAAAATATATGAAAGTTTCACTTTTTGAAATAACTTACAAGAAAAAAATGAACTTTTTCACGACATTCTAATTTATTGAGATGCACCTGTACTTTCCTTTTTAACTGATTTGAATTTCCTCTTAGTTTGAGTTGGATGGTAAAGTCGGGTGTCTCCACTTGCTGCTGTCCCCCAGTCAGATCACACACCTGACGGATCTCTTGTCCTCCCTCTGCATCGAGACATCAGGTATTATGAGCACTCTGTTCTGTGTTTGCTCATCGCTTTTAATATGCTTTGTCTCATATCTCAATTTCTCTGTTTTCAAATGAGACACATCAACAACCATCATATGGCTGTTTGCACCAGCCTTAAGGGATACGTCATCCAAAAATGAAAATTCTGTCATCATTTACTCACTCTCAGGCTGTTCCAAACCTGTATAATTTTATTTTTTCTGTTGAACACAAAAGAAGATATTTTGAAGAATATGGGTAACCAAACAGTTGATGGTCTCCATTGACTTCTATAGTAGTATGGAACTCTTTCTCTTTCTTTCTTTTTTTTTCAAAATATCTTCTTTTGTGTTTAACAGAAGAAACAAACTTATTTCTTGGTTGAAACAACTTGAGGGTGAGTAAATGATGACAGGATTTTCATATTTGGGTGAACTATCCCTCTTCAGAATCAGAATGTTCTCTATTTGCCAAGTGTGCAAAATGTGCAGGGAATTTGATATGATTTCCAAGAGCTCAAGGTACTTGCATACATATATATGCAAAAGAGGATATAAAGAAAAAAATATAAAAAGTATACTACTTTGTTTTTCTACCTTATTTCTACTTTTTTTTTTTTATTTGTCTAGATGTAGTAATTAGAACACATGCTGTACACATATTTAAATGAATTATTGTATATACATATAAAAATATATTGTATAAACATAATATGTTTTGCATGATAAATATCCTATTAGGTAAATGATTAATTCTATTACTGTTAAAATGCTAAAACATATTCTACAATAGGATATTGATCTATAAACAACAACTAGATAGTGGTGGGTGTGCTAGCTGCTGTTCAAAATGGAGATCGCCTGTGGAAAAAATGGTTCTTGTGCCTGGATGTTCTTGTCTGATTGACAGTGTCCAGTGAAATGACTGTGCTCTCTCTCTCTCTCTCTCTCTGTTGTCAGATGGCGGTGGTGGTGGTGTGTCCGGTGGGGGTGTTTCTAGGCCTCTGGGTTCTGATGATTTGCGATTGATCGAAGAAGATCTTAGTAAGCAGCTGAACTCAGAAATGTATGACAGAGATCTGGAGCTGGAAGCAGAACCGTATGTCACCAGCATGGAGAACAGAGGTGAGATGAATATAGTCAATATTTTGTTAAGATTATTGAAGATGACTGATTGTAATTATGGGTGTGTTCAGATTGGCATACTTCTATATTACTACTAGATATTTTTTCAGCAAGTAAATTAATTTTTGTTATGAATGACATACCTGCTTGGCATGCAGCATTTGCTAAATTGTGTAGTGTGCAACAAGAGTGTGGAATAATGTATTCCAAAATGCAATTTTCTCAAGCTGACCTTCAGTTTCATATGTGACAGTATCAACATGCCAGGAAGCAATAAGAGTTAGGGTATTTAACTTCTCTTTATAGATTCTCTTTTGATTAAAATATAAAATATTTCTGAGGTGATAACTGGATGCCACTTGCTAAATAACACACTAATTCACATAATATTTATTTTTAAATAGTAGGCCATATGCAGCCATTTTCTCCAGGGGCCTCATTTTTAAAGATGTATGATCATAAATGTGAATGTGCAACAGTTTCCAAAATGTATAAAACATCCATATGTATATATCCCTATATACATTTTCACATACAATGTTGAATTAATTGAATAACTGTTATATGAATGGCAGAAAGTTTGTACACTTGCTATTCAGTTGGTGTATGTAATGCATAAGAACATTTTCACGTCAGTTTCTGTCTTAAACCCAATTTGTTCCTGACAATGACATTGGATGAAATCCATGAAATTTAGGTTTAAATCTGATCATACATATATTTTACAAGTGAGGATTCAGGCTCTTGACGAAAAGTGCAATGTCAGAATTTATTCTCCTCTACTGTTTTCATTTTCTGGAACTATTTATAGTTCAGTATTTTGCCAAAATGTCTTATTTGTGTCTCTTGTTTCTCAGATATGTTTTATTCAATGGGTCCTGGCTATATGACCAGCAGTGTGTTGTCAACACGCTCTGGGAGTGAAATGTCAGACAGCGATATGGAGTCGTCCATTCATAGCCAGAGCAGCCTGGTTCAAACAAACCCTCTGTCTCCACAGGTCAGTGATGTTATGAACTCAATTGTGTAAAGGTCTTCTCTAATGAAGCTCAGCATATTTTGTATTTCTGATGTTCATTCAGGTGCCCAAACATTTTTCAGAGAATGACAAAAAATTCACGTCAGCCTTGGTTTGAACAGCGTGCAACCACCTTTTTTTCTTGTAAAGACACATTAGATTTGCTATATAGCATGCCACATCTATTTTGTTAATTCTTTTATCTTTTATTTTTAGTAGGCTATTATGCATGCACTTTTTCTGACCACATATTAATTGATAGGCAACTCAGTTGCAGCAATGTTTAACTAAAAAAGGTCCATCAACCTGTTATGCTTCAGCTATCTATGTACAGTGTATGATTGGCTTGCACTTTTATACGTCTCTTACAGGGAATGCTCAACTGTCCTCGTCGTTATCCTGTACCAGGATCCTTATCTAGTTTGCCTCAATGTAGCAGACCTCCCAGTATGTATCTAAACCAGTTTTAAACAACACGTTGTGTGTCGCTTCATTCCATTAAAGTTTTCTCTTGCAATCTGTCATCAGTCTTTGTTTTTCTTTTCCAATAGAACGGTCGTCTCGAAGCGGTCAATCAGAGCCGCTGAAACCAGACTCCTTGCTCCGCCTCTCTCTGGGTGGAGTCACACTTACTCTGTTAGAGCAGGACCCGCCTCCCGGGCCGGACGGGCTCTCCTCATTGGCTGAGGTGTCACAGTTGTTTTTCCGTGAGCTTGGGTTCTTTAAGGACAGCATGTTCAGTGAGAGAGACTTCCACAATCTGAGAGGAAACTTTGCTAAAGCATGTCCCTACTCCCACATCAGGTACGGCAGGCTATACTCACCTACGGTATATGCATGTCCACACACTCTTTTTGACTCTCTCTGACCTCTGGTCATTAGGGTGACCGGTGCAGCAGTGCAGCTGGCTTGTGAGATGCGTAGTGCGGGGCGGCACACCCGAGCCACGACCTCTGACCTCTCCTTCAGCAGGCTGGAACTGCTGGAGTGCCTGTGGGACTCGGACGGTCCACAGTACACAGAGGTAATCATTTTAATAATAATAATAATTTGATTGGTGAGTCATCAAGGTTTACCAAAATCTGATTTACAGTGCAGATTTTAAAACAATATTTTATTTTTATTTTTTAAATTTCATCTAAAGTCCACTTATATAAAATGGTAGTAAAAATGGTAGTA
Organism: Schizothorax lantsangensis; assembly: GCA_027422415.1. Lineage (NCBI taxonomy): Eukaryota > Metazoa > Chordata > Actinopteri > Cypriniformes > Cyprinidae > Schizothorax > Schizothorax lantsangensis. The sequence goes on along the minus strand of CM049861.1, from coordinate 17,589,844 downwards.
TACTTACAGTGAAGTTCAATTTGTTAGCATAAATTAATGTTATGAACTAACTTTTATTTTAATAACATTAATACAATGTGTATTGGTTACAATGTGTATCTAGGTTAATGTTGATTTATAAAAATAAATAAAACTGAAATTGTGATATTGCTTAGTGTGATTATCAAATTGAAAAGGCTGCATTTTAAATAAATACATGCATGTCAACAAAATAGCTCTTCAGTTTCTCTGCAGTTTTCTTTCAAAATAAAAGCTGGATGGTTTGAACGTTTGAGAATTCAGAAATTAGAATTTTTTTTTTTTCCTCAGCAAACCTAAACACATTTGAAATCACAATCACAATTGTTATCAGGAAAATCACAATTATGTTTTTCCTCAAATCACATCTAATCTAATGCATTAACTAATGTTAAGGGATTTAACCTTATTGTTAAAGGAATAGTTCACCCAAAAATTAAAATTCTGACATTAATTACTCACCCTTATGTTGTTCCAAACCTGTAAGGCCTTCGTTCATCTTCAGAACACAAATTAAGATATTTTTGATGAAATCCGAGAGCTTTCTGACCCTCCATAGACAGCAACGCAACTGACATGTTCAAGGCCCAGAAAGGTAGTAAGGACATTGTTAAATAATCCATGTGGCATCAGTAGTTCAACCGTAATTTTATGAATGCAAGATTATTTTTGTGTGGAAAGAAAACAAAAAACAACTTAATTCAACAATTTCTTCTTTTCTGTGTCAGAATTCGAATTCACGATAGTACCATGAAGCATGCGTGTGCATTCCTCTCTTTGCAAACAAGCCACAGTGCATCTGGGTTCTACGCCAGAACGCCAGCTGCGTTAGCAGCATTACACGCATGCTACTCGCGTAGCTTCATAAAATTACGGTTGAACCACTGATGTCACATGGACTATTTTCTCGATGTCCTTACTACCTTTTTGGACCTTGATCTTGGTAGGACCCTTGCTGTCTAGGGAGGGAAAGCTCTTGGATTTCATCAAAAATATCTTAATTTGTGTTCCTAAAATGAACAAAGGTGAGTAATTAATTACAGAATTTTTGGGTAAACTATCCCTTTAAGTGTAACTAAATAGTTTATCTGATCATTTCCACCATCTCTCTGACCCCTAAAAGTTAAAATAAGCTTGGGATTAAATCGCTGGATCTTGAAGAATACATGCAAATGACCTCCACTATGTTTGGCTGGCCTTCACATACTGGCCAAATGCTAAACTCTGAATAACTTTTTGAACTCTCTTATTTAAAGCAAAGAGCAAGTTCTGTTTTTCATTATACATTCTCTTGAAACACTTTTGTTACATCATTTTGCAGAGAATTGTGTTTAATTTTTAATCGCTGTTGCACTCTAGACCACAATCTGGACTGTCAGAACAGTCAAACGGCAATTCAAACCAGAAAATTACCAGTTGGTCACCAGATTATTACAGTTGTGTAATGGTGTAATACAGTCACACGTCCGAGGCTTTGCCAACTGTTCAGGGAGAATTTTAAACAGATGTGAATACAGTTTGAGTTACGACAAGTCAGTCGGCCAAAACTTTGAAAATCCAGCAGGAGACATCATGCAGGCTGATGAAGGTTCTGGAAGAGTTCCTTTAAAATGAGCATGTGTGTCCACACGTTTTCTTTTCCCAGCTCTTGCAGTTCCAGTCAGCCGGTCTCTTCACAATGGGCACCACTGCCAGACCCTGTGCCCAGTTCCACCACAGTCTGTCTGAGAAGCACATGCGTAAGGTACTACAGTCCTATGATATTGATTTGTGAGAATTGTTTGTGTCTTTTATACTTTCAGTGATAGATCTATATGAAACTGTTTTTCCTGTTCTCCTATAGAGTGGAAGCAGGCGTCGTGTGATACGCAGGGACAGCTCTCTGCGAGTCGAGCTCGGGGAGCTCAGCTCTGAGTTGGACCTGGACATTATAGGCCGACTGGAGGTCATCCTGCAGGCCCTGAGGCACTGTCCAGCGTCGCCTCAAAGAAACAAAGCACAGGCTGCAGAGGTCACTAAACTCTCCTGATTGAAAACAACAGCATAATACCCCTACCTCAGCTAAAAATTGTTTATTTTTTTAACCTTACACAGTCACATTGTTTGTAATGTATGGTTTAATCCTCTGTCTTTTTCTCTGCAGTCTCATTTGTTAGAGCTCCATTCTTCTCTCCTGCTTCAATCTCCTTATGCCGTATTGAAGATCCGTTTCCCCATTCCTGACCTTCGACCCCTGGGGCTGAGGCGGCCCCTAAACCAGCGTGCAGTGCGAAATGAGTTCTTGAACTTGCAGATCTCTAATCTGGAGCTGAAGTCTCAGCAGGGGCCAGACGTTCAGCAGGACGGCCCCTGCAGCCCAGGGGCCAAACTCACCAAACTACTGGAGGCCTGTTTCACTGATATGCACGGTGAGGCATCCAATTTTTTTTTTTTTTTCAGTTATCATATACGCTAGCGTTCAGAGGTGAGAGGTCAGTAAGATTTTTTTTTTTCCTTAGCAATTAATACAGCTAGTACATATTAATCAAGATTTGTGTTTCTAATAAATGCTGCTCTTAATATAACTTTATATTCACCTATGAATCCTGTTAAAATGTATCATGGTTTCCACAAAAATGTTAAACAATGATAATAATTAAAAATGTTTCTTAAGCAGCAAATCTGCATAATAGAATGATTTCTGAAGGATCATGTGACGCTGAAGACTGGAGTAATAATGCTGAAAAATCAGCTTTGCATTACAAGAATTAATTATATATTTTTAAATATATTCAAAAAGAAAATAGTTATTTTTAATTTATAATAATTTTTAAGAGTGTTACTGTGTATTGTATCACCCTAAACTTTTGAACGTTTATGTATATGTATTAACATATGAGATCACAAAATCAAATTCCCATTTACATTTTTTATAAATATTTCTAGTCAGTGCACGTTATTGTAAAGGGAAAAATATTTTTCAAATCTTTCATCAAAATCTAATAACCATATAATTTTGTTTTTATGATATAACCAAAGCAAATAATGTTTTTTTTGTTCTAATCAAATATTATAAATAATATAATATATAAATAATAATATCTGCTTAAAGGTGCAATAGGTGATTGTCTTCAGAAACATTTGTTGTTATGCTGGTTGAAAGTCTCTTCACATCCCGATAGCAATCATTATGTTAAGTGGTCTAAATGTATTTATATATTCTGTGGAATGCGTAGGACCAAGAAATGTTCGTCCAATCAAAATGCTCGTTCCAAGCATTTTTATTAACTTTCCTACCTGTCTGTCAACATGTGTATTTGCATACCTCTGCGCACCCGGTTCGGGCGGACAGGATACGTCATCAGCGCGTTCATGTATGCTATGCAGACAGAGCGAGAATGGCAGGCATCAACAACCTGACCTTCCTTCCTGGCATTGTAGTACTTTTACTAACTGTGTTATAAAGTTTTCTCACCGGTTAATGACACATGATGTATTGTAGTAATGTTGTCTCTGGTCGTCCGGTCTGTATGTGCGTTCATGCGTTGAGGGGTGTGGCTTCGGACGGCGATTTGCTGGGAGGGTGGGACATTCGCGTTCCGTGCTATCAGGCTAAAGTTATCATTTTCCGAGATCTCCTACTGCACCTTTAAAGGGATAGTTCACCCAAAAATCAAAAAATTGTCATCATTTATTCATTCACATGTATCTTTCTTTTGCTGAACACAAAATAACATATTTTGACGAATGTTGGTAGCCAAACAGTTGCTGGTAACCGTTGACTTCCATCCTTTTTTGTCCATGCTATGGAAGTCAGTAGCTACCAGCAGCTGTTTGGTTGCCAACATTCCTCAAAGTATATTTTTTTACTATCCCTTTAATAATAATGATTCAGTCAAATCCCGGTGGATAAAATCTAAATTATTGTCAGCTCTTTTTTTATTAAATTCTGTTTCTGTTTCAGTCTGTTTGGATTCATTTTAAGGTCTAGTGTTCAGGATACAGTGATATTTTCTCTCTAAACTCACCTGGAGTGTGTATATGTGTGTTTTAGGAGTGTATGAGGGCTGGGAGGGAGAGGCATTTCCCTGTATCCGTGTGCAAAAGAGCCCAGATCCACAGAACCCTGATGGCATTCCCAGGTGAGTTACTGAGTGTATGTGTGTCTGAGATTATTCTATGAGTACAATACAATGTGTCATATCAATCTTTAGTTGGATGAAAACACCAAATCTTAGGAAAGCATTTGTAGTACCCTCTCTTAGTTTCCTCTCTTTTCCATCTATAGGATTCAGATACGAGTGAATGAAGGGGTGGATTCTGTCAGTACAGGTGTGTGTGAAGGGGAGAACAGGGATCTGGGGCTGGGCTCCATGTCTCTAGAGAACCCCTGTGAACTCAGAGAGAAGAACAGCTCTCCTTTCTCCTCCAACCGCACTATGTTTGAGACAGAAGAGGTACGTCCACTTCACCAGGCTGTCTGGCTGTCTGTCTGTTTTTCATTTCTGTACTAGACTCGTTCTCTGTCTCTGTCTCAGATGGTAATCCCAGCAGACCCAGAGGAGATGGATGAGTTTCAGACTCAGTGTATATGTCAGTGTCAGTATGTGGTGGATATCACGTTTCCTGTAGCCTACATTCTCCTGCCCAGTAAAGAGGCTTTTCTGAGCATCTATAACAGGTATTGCTCAACACTTTCAAGAGAATTAACTTTTGAAAAAATTATCTCCAAAAATTGACTTTTAAATGCCTTTTTCAGTGTTAATGACCACTTCAGATTATATGCATGTTGTGTTGGGTACAAAGAAATAAACTAAATGCAGTGTAAAAATAAAATCAATGCCATGTAAAAATAAAGCCATGTTTGACTGATGTCAAGCTCCACTATCTCTTTCTCCCCAGGATTAATAATGATCTGTTGATGTGGGAACCTCCTCCACCTCCTCCGTCCCCTCCTCCTGCTCCTCCTTCTTCTTTTCAAAGTTCTCGCAGTCCCTCCCACCAGCACAGACCTGAGGAGGATGAATTTTACCTCTGTAAATCTGCCTTCAGGCTGGGTCAGTCATGCTCATCTTAAGTGCTTTTTATGTGCTTTTGTCATTTTTATTAGTCTCTTTTTATATTTCTATATGGCTTAATTGATTTTTGTTTTAGTAATTCAATTTATTTTATTTAAATTGGTTGCTAAGGCAAGTTTTTCCATCTTTACATCATTTTAATTTTATATAATTTTATTTGTTTTAGTTAACAGCAACAACAATGTTTTGGCTTCAGTTAAAGATTATTCTTCTTTTCACTCATTATTCCAGAATCTGACTCTGAGGAGGAGGAGCCTCAGTTCTTCTCATCCAACCGATCAAAACGAAGGAAACAGTTAGAGCCTCAATCCAGCCACGCCCACAGTCTGCTCTGTTTAACTGTGCTGATTGGCAAAGGTCGCCTCCAAGCCATGACGGACTGCAAGGTAAATGTGAAAAAAAATTGCATGATAAATTGTTGTAGCCTTGTTACAATAGCAAAATTATAGAAGTCAACACCTATGGCATAAAAAAAATCACTTTACTCACATAAAATTCTGATACCATTCCTCTGAAGAATGAAGCTGGACATAAAATGGACCTCTGTCATGGAGAACTCATTTTGGACTTGGAAGGAGGGAAGATTTTTAGTGTGACACAACATCAGAACAATCCCAATCTCAACTTCCTGACCATAGAAAGCAGAAGAGTAGAGCTGTACCATAAAGGTGAGCTGTTAATCTATTTAAAAGGGGTCATGCACTGAGAAACCAATATTACCTTGATCATTTCACATATAAGAGGTCATTGTACTATAAAAACATCCTGTAAGTTATAGAACTCAAAACTTTCTTGTTAGTCTGAAACCAGCCAATATTAAAGCCAGTCTGCCAAAATGACAGGTTTTGAAATGTACTACTCTGGGATGTAATATTGTGGCAGAAGATCAACGTCTGCTTCTACATCGCTGCCTGTTTAGCCCCGCCCACCGATTCGCGCATGCAGTGTAAATAACGAGAGGCGAACACAGGTCTACGCAGAAACCAAATAATACAGATGAATCCGAACACAAGACGACGCTGTCCAGTAGGGTTGCACGATACACCGGTACTACGGTAGTATCGCGATACTAAAGCTTAAAAATACCCGCGGTGCCATCGCATTTTTTAAACGGTAGTATCGTCCATAAGGTAGTACTGTAAGATATGTAGTATGCACGGCAGCAAAACTGTTTTAAACGTTCAAACGTTGAACATGCATGCCAGCAGACACATTACAAGTTGATTGCCAAATGTCTTTCTGCTGTGCTCTAGTTTAGTCTGTGTATACGCTTTATATGTTATTGAGTGTTTCCCGACGCTTCAGTTCAGTTTGCAATGAGAAGTTGCACTTGCACGTCGTTGTTCATGCTGCAGTTTATCAGAAGAAAGGCTCTGATTCAGACCATCTGATGTCATTTTAAAAAACAGCAGATCAAGCATCACTTATTCAACATCATAATATCTTGCAAGAAAGTATTATCGCAGTTTTATTCATTTGACCACTTCTAGAACAGGTGAACTAGTTCGTTTCTGGAAGCATCTTTGCGATCACGAACGCAGTTCCATTCATCAACATAGCGGCTTTGCACTTGGTTCTTATCATTATATATATATAGATTTATTCATTTATAATGTTATGTTTTAATATACATGCTGCTAACTTGGAAATTTCAAGATATGCGAGCAAAAAATGCTCATGACAGTTCGGCAATATGACACGAGCAAGAGTGCTGTTTTTGTTTGTTTCTGTGTTCGAATCCAAATCCTCGTTGTCTCTGAATCACTGATTCACTGAGCCATTCATAAAAACAGTCATTTGATTCGCTTCTGAAGGATTCAGCCGTTTTGAAAGAATCGTTTGAATGACTCAGTGATTCAATCACGAACTTCTGCCACCTGCTGGACGTTTTAAGTTTCCCATCTAAAAGTAGGCATATTACATTATTTTCCAACATATTTCTATATTCAGAATTTAGTATTTAAAACATTAATCTCATAACTTTATTTATGCAATTATAAATACAGTCTAAATGTATAAATGCCACATCTAAATGTCACTTCATGCAGCTTCTGTGCAGTGCTAAGATTTGTTTAGATCATTTCATGGATAACAATAGCCAGTCATTCATTCACATTAATTAAGTATTCAGAGAAAAATATTGTCTGTTTTCATTTGCATCTATTTATTTATGAAATTTTGATTCATTTTGTAGAATTGAATTCTAAATTAACACAATACTGCATGGTATCGTGATACTACTTGGTATCGTGATACTTCAGCTGGTATAGTATCGTAAGACATTTTTATGGTATCGTGACAACCCTACTGTCCAGTGCCAAGCAGCCTGTACACTTCTGATCCCTAGAAAAGAGTGGATGAACTATTTTTAATTAAGTTCCAGACCGCGTCAGTAAGATCTTGGTCCTTTGTTCTCTTCATTTTACCGTGGATTCATTTACAAACAAGGCACAATTCGATGCAGGATTTTCAGAAAGATTGAAACTAAAAGATGATGCTGTGCCAAATATATTGGGTCAAAACAGGACAGAAAATAGCCTATTACTTATAAATGTTTTTTTTATTTTATGTTACAAAATTGATGTAAAAATCTTGATAACATTATAAGTGGACATCAGAGAACTGTACAAAATAAAAAAAAATAAAAGGCAGTTCATGACCCCTTTAAATGACATCTAACCTCTTATACTCCTATAGTTTTTGCATGGGAAAAAGTTATCCTGTTCTGAAATGCAAAATGTTGTTTTTGTGTCTTTGGCTCTTTATATAGCCGAAGTCCCAGACTCCCCTATTCCTGTGAAACTGGAAATGCCCAGGTTCACTTCCCCGGGTCATCTGGACCCTACCATTTACCCCACAGAAGTGGGGGTGAGCAGTGTTGGTGGCCGAGAAACCGATGTTCATATGCTGTCGACTGCCATCAAGATCACATTAGATCTTGAAAGGAATGTGAAGGTCTGTGCTATTTCATCTTCTTGTCTCCTGTCAGTTGGGTTAATTATGGGATGATTGTTGTTTGTTTGTCATTTATAAGTATTCATCTCATTTTCTTTGCAGGAGTTTCTGGTCGCACTGCGACTCCATGGTGCTACTTTACGACATCACATGGCGTTAACCAATCATAGCTGGCATGAGCAGGTACCTGTTGTTAACTAGATTAGATATCAACTTAAAATAGGTGTGTGGATCTCTCATGAATGTTTGGCTAATGTGGATTTTTTATGTATTTCTATATAGCTTTAATATATTTTTATTTCAGTTTTAGTCATTTCAACTAAAGCTGCCATGGCAAGTTTTTCTTAAAAGTACTTGAGTCTTTTAGGTTTTTCATCTAATATTTAGATTTATTGTTTTGTTTTTTTATTCTATATTTTTTATTAATTTTATTTTGTAATGGTTTTAGTTAACAATAACATCACTGTTTTGAATTCAGTTATGTATTATTAGTAGTAGTAGTAATAATTTCTGATATTTTTCTGCATTCTCTATCAATGCTATTTTAGTCACATTGAGATACTTTTATAGGTTTTATTAATGTTAATTAGTTTTATTTTTATATTTTTCATTTTTATTTTAGTAATTTTGTTGTGTTTTTGTTTTCATTCATTTTGAATTCAGTTTTAGTTAATTTAGTACATCAAGTTAAACTGAATTAAATGAGAAATGTTGCTACTATATTGCAACTAGCTGAAATAAAAATAATTGTTAGATTTCTGTACTTTATTTTAGTTAATGCAAATAACTCAAATGTGTTTTTTTATGGTTTTAGTTTCAGTTAATTATAATACCACTGTTCTCTATACAGATTGTTGATTTCCTTGATGTCATTGATGATGACATTTTAGGCTACACCCCACCTGCCGTCATCACGGTTCTTCACACTCACCTGGCCACCTGTGCAGTGGACTACAGGTATTGTAGTAACTCTGAATGTTTGGTCTCAAAAATACTCTTAGTTCATTCTGTAAACTTTCTTTTTCATTTCTCCCTCCAGGCCGCTTTATCTTCCTCTGCGAGTTTTGTTTACAGCTGAGTCCTTTTCTTTATCCAGCAACATCATTGTGGACACTGCAACCTTTCACCTCAGGTACTGGTCATTGTGGTGTGATCCACACTGGTTGCGCTGAAATTAATTGATTGGACCTAACAGCTCTGAAATCTTCTTTTAGGTTCATCTTAGATGACTCTGCATTGTACCTGTCTGATAAATGTGAAAGTGATACTGTGGATTTGAGACGAGGTACAGAGCAAACATAGCTTTTAAAATTTTATTTTGCATTAATGTCTATAGGTGGGCCACCCCCCTAATTATATTGTTTTTGTCTGTCAGACTATGTGTGTGTGTTAGACATTGATCTGCTGGAACTGGCCATAACAACTTGGAAAGGAACTGACTCGAGTAAACTGGTTAGTTTCATGCCAACCTCCACTGGCTTGAAGATTTCATAGCGTTTCAACTATATTATTCGCAGAATAACTTTTTACAGTGTGCATTGTAAGTCAATTTTACATAGGTAGTTGACCAGTGACAGGTCCCAGTTTTATTTTTTGAACATCAAGATTTTGTTAATTAATTAAAAGTAATAATAATATTAATTATCATTAAAAAATGTATGTATTTGTTATATTTTAATGTAATGTTTTTTATTGATATATTTTATATTAATTATTTATTATCTTTAAATTAACATGTATGTTTGACCAATATAGGGGTTTTGAGTTAAAAAATGTATCTATTATTATTATTATTATTATTATTATTATTTAGTGCTGTGCAACGATTAATCGTGATTAATTGCATCCAAAATAAACGTTTTTTTGTACATATGTGTGTGTGCTATTTATATTTATTATTTATATATAAATACACACACATGCTTGTATATATTTAAGAAAAATATGTTATGTTTATATATTAAATATATTTATATATACCTGTAATATAAATTATATGAATATAAATATATACATGTAAATATTTTCTAAATATATACTGTATGTGTGTGTATTTATATATACATAATAAATATACACAGTACACCCACATACATTATATAAATTAAACTTTTATTTTGGATGTGATTAATCATTGCCCAGCACTATTATTATTATTATTTAAAATTGTATAAACCTGTTACCATTTTATTTCATATTTTATCTTTCTTGCTAATCTCTTAATCATGGGATGTGGCAAATTAATTTTACTGTATATAAATGTAAGCTCATATATTCCTTTTAAGGTTACAAAATTATACAATAATTACATGAAATGTAATTTTAGATGAATTATAGCCTGACACAATGCTGGACTATGCAGTAGCAGCATTTCTTTTACTCTGTTTTTAGCTTCCATTTTGTTAATAACTATCTGATTCTTTAATAATATTTGCAGACTCAGCCGTTGTTCGAGCTTCGTTGTTCTAATAATGTAGTTCACGTGCACACCTGTGCCGACTCGTGCGCTGCTCTGGTTAACATGCTGCAGTACCTGGTTTCCCAGGGCGATCTTCACCCTCCCCCTCGCCACACATCCCCCACAGAGATCGCCGGACAGAAACTTCTGGTATGATTTTTTTACAGCTCTACTATGGCTTCTTTCTCCCATTTGTATTCAACTTTAAATCTCTCTCTTTTAGCTGTCAGAAAGTCCTGCCTCCCTTCCGCCCTGCCCTCCAGCAGAGACAGCAGAGATTAACCAGTGTGACCTCACAGATGCCTTGATTGACACTGAGAGAATCCTACAGGAAGAGGCCCAAGATTCTGGTAAGACTTTGGAAGTTGTTTATATATGAAGAGTTCAGATGCAAAAGCCTCTAAGTACATTTGACGTTTTTCTTTAAAATTAGCATGTCTTTCTGGCTACTAAGTACTGGTACTTCTGAATGGGTTGAGGCTGGGATTTAGCGCATTTGGAGTGAAAGTACTTGATGAACATATGCTATGTGTGGAGAGCAGTCGTTATCTCATTTTTGATCAAGATAGCTTTTAGATGCTTTTGCATTGGAACTCTTCATGTACAAGGCATATCTATAACAACAAAACATGTGCCATTAATTTAATGTAGTTGTTTTATGACTAATCTTTATAAATTTGAAAATAGTTTGGGGTTGTTATAATTTTGAAAGAACTCTTATGCTCTGCATTTATTTTATCTAAAAGACAGTGAAATCAATAGTATTGTGAAGTATTAATATAATTTAAAATAACTGTTTTCTGTCTGAATATATTTTAAAATGCAATTTATTCCTGTGCTTCCAAAGCTGAATTTTCAGCATCATTACTCTAGTCTTCAGTGTCACGTGATCCTTTAGAAATCATTCTAATATGCTGATCTGCTGCTAAGAAATATTCTTATCTCAAAAACAGCTGTGATGCTTAATATTTTTGTGGACACTGTGGTACTTTTTTTCAAGAGTGAACAGAAAGTATAAAAGAACAGTATTTATTTGAAATAGAAAACTTTTGTAACATTATAAATGCATTTACTGTCACTTTTGATCGGTTTAATGCATCCTTGCTTAATTAAAAAGTATAACCAAAAAGACACCAAACTTGAATGTTATAGATTAATGTTTATACTTCTGTGTATTTATAAAGCAGGTTCTCCCTCCATTCGCCGAGCCTCACCTGTCTCAGTCTATCTGTTCCCGGGAGAAGCCCCCAAGCTCCGCCCCTCTGTTCTAGAAGGGGAGGAATCTGATATTGATGGACTGGTCACTACAGCTATGGAAGCTCATGCAGATATGATGTCAGAAGAAGGATCAGAGGGTTCCACCGACAACGACGACTTCTGCATCCTAGAGGCTCCTGGGATGGGCATCCCAGTATGTCCCCTCAGTTTTCATATTCTTCTCTAGCCTTTAATTAATACACTGGCGAAAAACAAATTTCAAGAATATTACATAAATAACATACTCCAATAAACCTGTTCTATTTATAACTTTAAAAAATATTTTTTACAGTGCAGTTTTTCTCTCTCTGACAGCCTAGAGATGGTGAGCCTGTGGTGACGGTGCTCTCGCAGGGTCCTATAAAGGTGCGGGATGGTTACTACTCTCGGCCTCGGGGCAGTTCAGATCTGCTGCGTGCCCCGGCCTGCTTCCCAGTGCCTCAGAACAGAGTGGTGCTCCGAGAGGTCTCTGTCATCTGGCACCTGTATGGTGGCAAAGACTTCGGTGGCAAACCCAGCTCGGCCCACGCACCACACAGCCATAAGTGAGTACAGCAGAATGTCTGAGAAGCCAGACTTTGAGGGTGTCCGTAGATCTTTGCTTTGTTTTGAAACAAGGACTTGTTACAGATTGTTACAATGTTGCATTTTCTTTATGGTTCAGCTTGTTTTCACAAGACAACAGGTTCTGAAACAAGCGCTCCAAAGGAGCCAGGTGTGAAAAAGCCTTAACGTTGAAATCAAATACTATGAAATTTTTGTGTCACAGAGTTCGCTCAGCTGCTCCCGGAGCCCGTGGTTCTCCCTCTCGTTCAGCGGGGCCCTCACGGCCCCAGAACTCCTGGCGGTGGGTTGGAGGAAGTGGGCGGCAGCACACACTGCTCATGGAGATACAACTGACAAAGGTATAATGTATTGCAGTCAGTGATTTGAAGATTCAGAAAGCCTTGTTTCTAGTTCTCTATAACCTCTTTCTCTCTCTTCAGGTCAGTTTCCAGCATGAGACGTACCCAGTGGTGGCTCCCCCTGAAGCAGGACCAGATGCAGAAGGACCCGGCCTTGGAGAACAGCCTATTTCCCGCCAAGTGTTTATCGTCCAGGAAATGGAGGTGCGAGACCGTCTGGCTTCCTCTCAAATCAACAAGTTCCTGTACCTGCACACCAGTGAGAGCATGCCACGCAGAGCCCACTCCAACATGGTGAGTTAGAGAGCGGGATACAAAGTGAACAAGTTTTTGTTTGTGTTTGTGTTCTTACCCGGCTCAATTGTTGCTGTAGTTGACAGTGAAAGCGCTGCAGGTGATGCCTGAATCCGGTCTGGGCGGACCAGAGTGCTGTCTGAGAGTCAGCCTGTTACCACTGCGACTCAATATCGACCAGGTACTCATTATGCGTTAACCATTTTTCAGCACAGAACAAATAATGTTTCATATCAGGCTTAGTAAAAGTCACATTTGTTTTCATTTCCTAGGATGCACTTTTCTTCTTGAAGGATTTTTTCAGTAACATGGCTGCAGGAGTTAATCCTTACCTATCCATCGACCCTGCAGCTGAGGGCAAGTCTGCCCCCCATGAATGAATTTATTTATTGTTAATTTGTTACTTTTTTATTTATTATTATTTGTTTATTAATATTTTGAATTGGCTATTATTTTTGTATTTTCAGTTTTCATTTTAAATATAGTTTATTTTTAAATAATTTGTGATTTTTTTACATTTTGTCTATTAGCCAAGGTTTTATATATATTGCTATTTTGGTATCATTAATTAAAAAATTTTTTTTTTTTACTAATTTTAGTGCTTCAACTTCAACTTATTTGTTTGTTGCTTTATATTTATAATAAATGTACATATTTATTTAGCCTATTTATTTTAACTGTAATTGTGTATGGGCATTCTTCCAGTGAGGACTGATGTTCCTCAGAAGGCTTCAGACGACACAGATCCTGGTTCTGGACTGGGCCATGATCTGGCTGCTTCTGTAGAAACAACCTATAGTGAGCAGAGTTCCTCCTCCGCTGGCTCCTCGTCTTCCTCTGACCAGCCCATCTACTTCAGGTAGAAGATCTGGCATCAAGCCACATGACAATATCTAACAAAACAAATGTGTAAATCATAATCAATGTCATTTCTCACTCTTTGTCTTTAAGAGAGTTTCGTTTCACCTCTGAAGTTCCCATCTGGCTGGACTATCAAGGGAAGCATGTGGTTATTGAGCAGGTTAGCGATCACTTATATAAAATAACTGATGCTGTATGTTCATGTAATCATAGTCAGTTTATCTGTGTAGTTTGAGTGCTTAGCTTAAGCACAGCAACAACATTTTCTGAATAAGATCAGTTGTTTTAGTTTAACTGCTATTAGAGTAACATGTATTATCTCTGGTTTCCTAGGGAACGTTTGCAGGCATCCTGATTGGTCTGGCCCAGCTGAACTGCTCTGAACTAAAGCTGAAGAGATTGTGCTGTAGACATGGGTAAACACCTCTTCATCTTTACTTTTTGCCTGCTTTACCCTTGAATCTAGTTCTGAAGAGCGAGTTGTTGTTTGTTTCAGGCTGCTGGGTGTTGATAAGGTGATTCAGTATGCTGTGAACGAATGGCTTACAGACATCAGGAAAAACCAGCTGCCGGGGATTCTTGGAGGTGTTGGTCCCATGCATTCTGTTGTACAACTCTGTGAGTATGACATGTCACATCTTAGTTAGGTGCATTGCTGTATTTCTTTTAACTGCTCTGGCTATTTAAAGGAAAGTACTGAAATCAGTCTAATAGTTATTTGAATTCAAAGTTTGATCTTTTTTTCAGAGATGTGTCTCCAGTGATGTTGGAATTTAATGACCATGAGGTTAATCTTGAATAGTCAGATTGCAATAAAGTTTTGTGTTCTCTGCAGTCCATGGTGTGCGTGATTTGTTCTGGATGCCGATAGAGCAGTACCGGAAAGATGGGCGTATTATCCGAGGCCTCCAGAGGGGGGCGGCATCGTTTGGAACCTCTACAGCCTCTGCTGCTCTAGAGCTCAGCAACAGACTAGTGCAGGCAATTCAGGTATATACTGCACATATAACCAAAATATTACTTTGCCATACTAGTCATTTTAATTTTTGTTATTTTTTAAATTAGATGAACTGTATATATATATATATATATATATATATATATATATATATATATATACTGTATATATATATATATATATATATATATATATATATATATATACATACATACATACATACATTAATTAATTCTATCTGTAAAGGTACATATTATTATTATTATTATTATTATTATATTATTTTGAATGTATTATTTTTATTATATTATTAGTATTAGTATTATTCACTTTATTATTAAAATTATTTTTATTTATTATATTTGTATATTTTTCTTTATCATGTTATTTTAAATTATATAGATTTTTTATTATGTGTAATTTTATGCTTCTAGTTTAATTATTAAATTATTGAAAGATTTGTTATCAATTTTATTATATAGAATTATATTAATTTTTAATTATTATAATTATATTTTTCTCATTTGTATACTTTTCTATTTTGTTTATATATTCTTATTATATACATTTTGATATTTCTTAAATTTTAATTATATCTTAAATTATGTATTATTTTATTTGTTGCTGGTTTACCATGTTACTAGATAACTTGAATGTATAGTTATTATTATCATTCATTATTATTCGTAATCGTTTTATTAAAACATGTCTTTTAAATTATATTTTTATTTATATATTTCTTTGTCATGTTATTTTAAATTATATTTATTTTTATTATGCATAATTTTATGCTTACAGTTAGATTATAGTTTTCAATTATTTATTATAATATTTGAACTTTTTAACATGTTACTAGATACTTTAGTTAATTGTTTTACTGATAGATTTGTTATTATTATATGTATTATATTTATCTTATTTGTATATCTATCTATTGTTACTTTATATATTTTAATTTTTATTATATATATTGTTTATTTATTATATTTTAATTGTTAAAATATATATTATATTTGTAGGCTTAATTACAATTTTAATTTGTAATTATATTTATTTATTTAATATTTAATTTTTCTGTATATTTCCAGGCCACTGCGGAGACAGTGTATGACATCTTATCTCCGACTCCACCTCTGACACGTTACATCACTGAGGGACGTCCCACTCCCCGTCCCAGACGCACCCCTCAACCAGCTGACCTCAGAGAGGGTGTGGCCAAAGCCTATGATACTGTCAGAGAGGTACATCCCTGTATTATTAACAACATGTTCATCTCTGTGACTATTTAGTTAATAAATGTATAATATAAAGTGTTAATGGCTAGTCCAACTCTCTTTATCACTGACGTCCTCATGCTATTTATGTCTTTCCCAGGGAGTGATTGACACCGCTCAGACCCTGTGTGATGTCGCGTCTCGTGGTCACGAGCAGAAAGGTCTTCCTGGAGCAGTGGGTGGGGTTTTGCGTCAGATCCCGCCCACTGTAGTCCGTCCACTTATAGTTGCCTCAGAGGCCACTTCAAATCTACTGGGAGGAATGCGGAACCAAATTAAACCAGATGCGCGGAAAGAGGACTTCTTAAAATGGCGCACTGAAGATGGCCAAGAATGAGATTGACAGGAGTTAATGAAGTCTGATTTTTGTTCGTATGAATGTGAGAGTGTGAATGTGAGTTCAATCTGTGAGTAGCAATGCAAAAACAAAGGACAAAAAAATGGAAACTGAACCATTTTTAAGTGACTTCCACATAGTTGCACACATTGTTTCATGCAATGCAAATGTTTTGGTCTTGCACTTTTGCTCTAGACAGCCAAGTGCTGCTCAGTCTCATCTTGTATTGAAACGTATGCAATCATATCAGTCTGTAACTGTTTACCTGTGAGCTCAAGACCAGATGTTTCTTTTCCCTCTCTGAAACCCTCATTTAACATCTGATTGAATCGAAATTCTCCCTCTCAAGTATTTCAAACATAATATTGAAGTTAAATACTCATTTAGGTAAGTTGAAACGCTTATTGAATGCGTTGAGATGGCCTTTTCATTTAACACTAGGAAAGTGATTCTTCTTTGTCCTCTCTATCCTGATGTCTTTGTGCCATAATTCTACTTCATTGACATTATAAAGATTTTGTTTTAAACTCGTTAAGCGTAAAATAATGCATTCGTTATTTGAGTGATGCAGTCTTTGTATGGGGGGGGGGGGGGGTAGTCTTTCAGAATTTAATGAAGGATTATTGTCTTGTCCTTCTTTGGGTGAATCTTTCAAAATTTCCAGGTCATATTTCACCCCAAAATCAAAAGATAAAAGTAAGTAATTAGATTTGACATAAAGAAGATAAAGCCTATTTTAGGATTTCCTGCATTGCAACATAATTTTCTTGACAATTGCACATATTTACATCTGTAACGCATCCGGATAATTTACATTTAATTCTTCATTTCATTTTCATTTCTGTAATGCAGTATTTTTATTTAAATCAGCATAAAGTCAGTACAACACACATATATATATATATATTTATATATAGATATATATATTATTTTCCACATTGCAGTAGATTTTTTTCTTTACAATAATGAGGTTTGTGTATCGAAATGTGGTTAAATTGTCATGAAAAATAATGCACAATGCAAACTTTATTTTCTTTTGGGTACAATATAGTTTTTCTTTTGTTTTTGTGCTGAAATATGACCCAGGCATGTTCTTGACAGATTCAGCCTTTTATCTGCCATTAACTCCTCAATCAAATATGCTTGCTTTTGTCTCATTAGCTGCCTTCCTACATGTTTTAAATATTTTATTTCATGTGTAATAATGGCTAGTGAAATGTAAAAACTGATAATGTTGAGCATTTGATGTCCTTGTGCAGGAAGAAGCGGTGGGGAGTGGGTTGGTTGACAAAGGGCTTCTGGGTAATGTTACATTCTCTTTTTTGGTAATTGCATAGTGTGAGAAGTGAGTTTTTGGTGTGTGTTTTTATTTGTGTCTAAGTGTGCACAGTGTGTGTTTGAGTGAGTGTGTCAGGACATGCATGAGGTTTGTGTATTGGTGGTTGACTGGCTGGCTATGTGATTCATAGCTATCAGTGTGAGTTTCTTCTGTAATTACAACTATATCATACGCTGTAAGAATTACCTGTATAGTACCAAGACGATGTGTAAACAAATTAATACAAAAAAAAGGAATAAAAATGTGCATTTGAAAAATATTGTAATTTACTGTTGTAAATGTTGCATCCACAGAGGCAATAACAGTGTGATTTAATAAATAATTTTATATAGCTTAAGGCAGATTTTTATTTCTGTACTATCCTAGAAACGTACATTATTAGATTTAAGCAAATATATTTTATGCTATGTGACAAGGCGTTTGTCTCACAGCAGACAGTTTATTTTTTCCCTGATATGCATACACATGTATAGTCTAAAACCCACAGGCTACAGGATTACACGTTTACTTGGTTAAATAAATTCAATTATTCGATAAAACAGAATAATAAATAAACCAGGTAAAAGTCTGCAAAATAGCCTATTATAATTAGCAGAAATGTCAAAGTTGATGGAGGGTAAAGTTATATCAAACCTTTGTATTACAAGTCAGATATTGTAATTTAAAATTTTAGCATGTGTGGGTTTATTGTGTTTACTTGTTACCCAGCCGCTATTACAAAAAATATTTTGAATTTTAGTTTGGAGGACATTATGATAATTTTGCACTTTTTTTTAACAAGACGTTTGACATCAACATTCAGAAACACTAAATAGACACACATTTGTATAATTGTAATTTAGACTCAACAAATTAGTCACTGAGATTTAACCATAATATTACAGCTCAAATTGAATTTTTTACATGTATTCCGACATAATGCAGTTATTAGCCAGCTACTGTAGCTCTGCACGCGGAACCAAATACACCGCGCTTTGTTTCTCAGGGTGCTTGTTTTAGAGGTTGCATTATACAGTCATCGCCAAAACGCATGTGGTTGTTGTTTATAACGTAACGCTTTTATAATCATTAAACTTTGTTTCTGAAATATATAGCCACATACTGCCGAAATGAAGCTGTTAACGCATAACATGTTGACATCCCACGTGAAAGGTGTGACTAAAGGATACCCACTTATTATCAAGGTGAGCTTGTCAGTGTTTTATTAATAATAAATGTTTATTTTTTAGATAACGTTACACATTAATACAGCATGCAGCAGTCATTTAGGACGGATTCCAAACGGCTTCTAGATTTTCTGCGAACATCGCTCAAAAATCAAACATTCATTTTAGACAGTTAACAGCGAAGCTGCATGTCTATGAAACATGTTTGACCATCAAGATTTTAATTTTAAATTAAAAATATGTGACAGGATAAGATGAATTAACATGAGTGTTAGAGCTTGAAATGTCAACTGCCGAAGATAAATACATATTAATATGTACCTATAAAGTGTGTGTGTGTGTGTGTGTAGACACACATTATGATTTTGAATGACATATCTGACTCTTGTTCTGTCTTGGCTCATGAATGAAGGCATCAGAAGTGAAAGTGAATGAGCTGGAGTTCAATGCTCAGTTTGTAAGCCGAATGATTCCTAAGCTGGAGTGGAGCGCATTGATCCAGGCAGCAGAATGGGTGAGTGAAGACCCACTGGATGTCATTTCAATGATATTTAATAAGGAGGGTGAATTTGTACAGCTTTCCAGTAAGTACTGAAAGCAGGAGGTTTTTGTCTGTGCATGATACGTATCGGCTGATATTAACATGTCTCCCATCGGTGGATTGAGGGATACTCATGAAGTGTTTTTAACAGCTTGGACAGCCTCAAGACCTGCCCAGCACTCTCATACCAGACTATGAAAATGATGAGGAGTTCCTGCGTAAAGTTCACAGAATTCTTCTGGAGGTGAGACACATCCGATGACTTATAGAAAATAATGTTTTTCTTTTTAATAGTTTAGTAGTTTCTTATGGACCCTTTTCACATGTCCGTGGTTCTCAGAAGCAGAAGTCAAAAGAAGTTATAGCATTTCTGTGACTTCCCAAAAGAGGAAAAATATTAAAAGATTGATTACATTGGTGAGAAGTGAGAAAGATGTCGATTTGAACTTTGTTGAAGTGAATTAGTGCTAATAGCGGTGTTCTCTTTCCTCATAGGTTGAGGTTTTAGAGGGATGTTTACAGTGTCCTGAATCTGGCAGAGAGTTCCCAATCTCCAAAGGTGTTCCCAACATGTTACTCAATGAAGGCGAGTAGATCAAGCTGCTACACGTGTCCCAGAAGAAAAGATACTGAATATCAGACCCACATTTTTGGGGTGGCATTTATTCAAAGGATAATGGAGAGAAACATAAGACCATAATAAACAAGTTATTCTGATTTATACAGTTATGTTCAACTAACATGTGGTTGCTTTGCATTTGGTTGCTATTCACTTTTTGTTGTTTCTGTCATTGTACATTGTGCTTTGTAAAATATGAAATAAATTAGATTGATTAAGTTGGGCTTTAGTAGATTCTTTTTTCTATACAAATCGTCTTCTATTACTTGTTGGTGCGACCTGCAAATAATAACAGTAATGACTATTTTGTTTCTAATAATAATACTAATATATATGTGTGTGTGTGTGTGTATTATTTATTCATTTATTTATTTCAGTTGCTTATGTCTCTTCAGTTATATTATGTGTATGTTATCTGATCTTTACCTAAATTGAGATTTTAGGCCTAAATAATGTGTTTTATATTGATATTTTTACAGGTGTTGTTTTTGTGGATGTAAAGTTGTTAACCACTAGGTTAAAGATTAACTGCACACACATACACACCTTTTATTGTTTTTCATTACTATTTAGGTTCATTAATAAAATTTTTAGTTGAATTAGTTTTTATTTCGAGTTAGTCATTTTAGGTCTTTAAAGGGATAGTTCACTTTGAAATTAAAATTTGGTATCTATCAGCTTACCCCAAGGGCATCCAAGATGTAGGTGTCTTTTTTTCTTCAGTAGATCCAATTTTGATGTTTTTAGGTCAAACCGTTCTAGTCTGTCAGTCATATAATGGCAGGTATAGGTCACTGTCTCTATAAGAGGGAAAAAGAACGCACAGAGAAATCCAAATTAAACAATTCCCCATCGTAACTACACATTGATGGCCTAAGACACGAAACGAGCGGTTTGTGTGAGAAAACGAACAGTATACCTGCCATTATATGACTGACAGACTAGAACGGTTTGACCTAAAAATATCAAAATTGGATCTACTGAAGAAAAAAAGACACCTACATCTTGGATGCCCTTGGGGTAAGCTGATAGATACCAAATTTTAATTTCAAAGTGAACTATCCCTTTAATTTAACATACTTAAAACTTATTTCAGTTGTGAAGTTAACATTTCAGCTATATTTAGTTAACAATGAGGTTTTTAATAGTTTTATTTACAATAATAACCCAGTACCTAAGGTCATGAAGCTGCTGTTCGTCTTCATGTAGTCAGTGAGCTTGTCTGAGATTATCTAGGTCAGCTGGAGTAGCTTCTTGGAACAAACTCTGCCAAGGACTTATTCATATCACACAGAAACCTCTGAGAGCAAGATGACATGGCAAGACAGCGACTATATTTAGTTTGAGGGAGGTTAAAAGAAAAAACGGGATAAACTTTCCGAGCTCTCTATTTTTAAATCTTATATTGCAATACCGCAGCGAACCACCAGAGCAGCCCTGCTCCTTTCATCCGCCCGCGGCCGCCTGATGGCGCTCGAGGCTCCGCATCCACGTCTTCTTCGGTTCAGAATCAGAACCAGAGATCAAACGCTGAATTCATGTTTAAACAAGAAAATATCCGTTCTTTGGAAATGGTTTCAGCCCTTGAAAAATTCAAGCCCTCTGGTGTCTCTTTTTGGTTCTTAATATCTCATTTCTTCAAGGCTTTTGGTGTCGTATACCTTCTGCCTTCTCTTGAAGTTCAATTACAGCCCTCTTGGCCAAACTATAATAATGTCATAATGGAGAGGTGGAGAGAGCAGCTATAAAGCTGTTTTTGAAAGATTAACGAGCATGTAGATGTACTGAGCTGTAATTAACAATGAGAAGAAAGATAGGGAGTGGAAGGAAAGTAAGGAAGGGTGTACAAAATGAAAGGATGGGAAAGCTTAGATTGAGGCCTTGGATATCTATCATTTCTCTTCAGGAAACAAAATGGAAGGTGAAATTAATATCCAGTAAATCTATTTTAAATGTGTCCAGTGGGTCTTTTTTTTAAAAACGGGTCTGTTAAATGCATGAGGGAAATATTGGATTAGAAAAGCACATTGTCTTATTTCCAAGGTAAACAAATTAAGAAAGAGTCAGTCAGTAACTTCAGCCTCTGTGGTGGATATTTGACTGTTTGTAAAGATTTTTGTTAAATATCAGGCTGCTGCTTGGAAACACGGTTGCCAAGGAAAGATTCCAAAAAAGTGTCACCATTGTTATGCAATGATGCCATCTGGAAAAGTCTGTGAGAAATACTAACATAACATTTCACAGGAAAACTGCTAAATAGACTTCTGCAGCTTTGTTCTGGTGACTTTTTATGATAACACAACCAAGTTATTATATAATGCTGAACAAAGCTTCTATTAAGATTAACAAATGCATTAAAATGTAATTCATATAAATAAACGAAAATAACATTTTCTATTATGAACATGTTTTACATTTCTGAATCAGTTAATTTAGATATTTTTGTGGCAATTCAATTTCTAGGTTCTGTAAATGTCTGGAGATAGTAAAAAATAAAAATAAAGTATCTGATTAAAAGGCTGACTAAAATTTTTGTCAGTTTGGCATAACCAACATGCACTGAAATGGAAATTCATGATATTTATGAAAATATTAAATTGATGATAAAGTTGTGCACACCTTAATTGCATTCAGTGTGCAAAATATTAAATTTTTTCTCTTAATGTTTAGACCTGTTGACTTGAATCATTAAATCAAATGTTTGTTATATTTCTAAGAACGTGACATGTTCAAAATTAAATTTCCAAAAGATTTCTCTTTTTTTTATCATTGTAGACATCCTATTTAGTCCTTGTAGTTTTCTATGCTTCTCTTGTCCTTCCTTCTCTCCCTCTCACTCTCTCTCTCCCTCCCTTTCTCCCACACACAGCTGCTGTATGTTTTTTTCTTCCCTTCAAACTTCAGAAAACTTTAGGGACTTGTTTTGTTGAAGAGATGTTTTTGGTAGCTCTGAAAGCCAAAGAGGTTTGTGTTTTTAATTATAGCAGAGTAGTTCAGTTCACACCTTCAAAGACTTTCTTTGACGTCTGACGGTCTTGTCGTTTTTTCCCCTCTCTCCTTTTAAATGGATTACTCTTCGCAAAAGATATATTGTGGTAGGCCAAGCCTAGACTAGCATTTTTTCATTTTGTTTATATTAAATCCAGTTCAACTCTATGCTGGAGACAGTCAGTCTTTGTCATGGGATAATTTTATTTTCCTAAAGCAACTTCAAGGGCTTGATTGAACATTTGGATGGCAGGTCTGCATCTTGACTCGAGGCTGTAAGAAAAGAGAATAAAATCTGACCTGATCTCTTATAGCTATCATGGGAAAGGAGCTGGAGAGTCACTTTAAAAGAAAGTACTAGCGGTCCTCACTAAAGCTCCAAGACAAACCACAAGAATTCAAAGCAGCGCTTGGAGTTTCTCTCTGAATCATTGGATCCCAGACGAGCATGAGGAACTGTTCCATTTATTACCTTACCGGTAAATACTTAAAACCCGGGGAAGCGTGATGGAAAGGCTGTGTTTATAGATTCCATAAGGATTCATATTATTGTGATGGTCTGTAATAATGGACTCTTGTATTACGCTTGTATCATCACAACACGCAAAGAAATCTGGCCAATATTTAACATTTGTTTTACCTTGAGTAGCTCAGGCAGGGTGTGAATTAAGGAGGGTTTTTGGCGTGGGATTGAACCATAAAAAAGTCCAAACTAACAGTTGGGGGTCTTAGAAAGTCCTGAACTGGTAAAGTTCAACATATTAGCTACATCATTTTCCAAAAAAAACTTTACAAACACTTAAGTGATCCCAACGCCTATAGCTATAACGTCGAAAAAGACGCTCACGAGCAGAAAAATTCGTAGCCCGAGGTGGTTACTATAGCAACGATACGCTGCGCGAACCTTCTCCGCTCTGGTTTAGCGACAAAACATAAAACTAGGTAGGCTACTTGTTTCTCACTTTATTGTATATTTATTTTACAAATAGATTACAAAAACACATTTTTTAAGTATTTAAGACAGTTGTCGTTTTGCTAACCGTTAGTGACGCCAAAATATGTTACATAAGACGTACCTTAAACGTTTGCGCCTCAAAAATTACCTTTAGGAAAAAACTGATCTCCTTTAAGTTACTTGGAATTCACACATCGAGCTCAACTAATGTCCTCTGCGTCTTCTAGACTAGAAGAGTACATAAATGACATGTCAGGCAGTGTCTGAGGAGGTAAAAGCTCGTATCTGACAGCAGAGCGGCTCATTCACCTGGTGAACACAGAGCGCCAGCAGCGCAGCCTACGCACTTTGGGTTTGTCCCATTGCTAGAGACGCGCTCAGTGCGCGCCCTCCCCGAGGACATCCAGCGAACCGGGCGTTATAGAGGAGCGCACCCGAGCCTCTCATCTGTCAATCAACCATGTGGTTCATCAATCTAACTTTGCTCGTTCTCAAACTGTCTGTGTCTGCGGAGGGATTCTCCACGTGCCAGTCCTACAACTTGGACGACCACAAATCTAAAAGGATCGAGGCGGTGCGCGGACAGATTTTGAGCAAGCTGCGCATCCGGAGTCCTCCGGAACCCGAAGCCAGCCCGTCACCGGTGTCGGTACCGGTGGAGGTAATGTTACTTTACAACAGCACGAAGGAGCTGCTGAAGGAGCGCGCGCGCCAGGCCGAAGCCGCGTGCGAGCGGGAGAGCAGCGAGGAGGATTATTACGCCAAAGAGGTGCAGCGGATCAATATGATGCCACTGCGCACTGATACGAGTGAGTGATATGGAATTTTATCTGATATGGTTGCCCATTCAAAGAATGCACTGTGATACTGGATGTGTAATTAAACCTAATTCTAGTGCACAATTTAGCTTGCCCGTATCCAAATTGGTTGTGCGTGTGAATATTTGACTGATTATTGATTAGATGCCATTAGATTGATAAATATGTCTTACAAAGTTAAAGCAATCTTATGGAACTTTTAAAGAACATGGCTGGGTTGTATTTCACCCACGAAATATTAGGAATTATATTTTGCTTAATGAAAAAATAAATAAATAAATAACTGTCAACCAATATGATGCACATTACTTTTATGCCTGATAGCCCATATGCAATATGTTCAGTTTTTATTTCTGCTTTCTAACACAATAATAACATGATTAATATTGCCTATTGTATTATTAAATTCTCTTTATAGTAGTATTTATTAGACCAATATTGCCTTTTTATGACTGATAACCGATATGCATTATTTTAATTACTGCTTTTTAACACAATAATAACAACATGATTATTAGATAACTACAATAAAAATATAATGCATGAGCAATTATAATGCCATTATATTTCAGAAAAAACAATTTTTATAACCTTTTTGGTGCTTTTCTCTAGAGAAATATGTGCCCTAAAAAAAGAAAAGTGTAAGTTATAATGTATGACTATCAGTATAAAATATCGAACAGATTACTGGTCTGTCTCTAATATTTATTGTTTTGTATTATGGTAAAAAAAAAATACAACTATAATGCAATTATTCTAATCTGCATAAATCACGTATTGCTGAACTAATAAACTATTGAAAATAATGGCAATTACAAAAAAAAGTACATTCAGTAGTAGGTCAAATGTGCTTAATTTTCATTATAATAATGCCACAATACAAAGTAGTTGTTGTTAACCTAAAAAAAGAAGTCTGCTTCATGCAAAATAATTATTGGTTTTCTTTTGATTTTTGGGTGAAATATGACCAGGACATGCTTCTGTGACATTCCCTTACATACATACTTTTATTGTATATAAACTATCAGATTCGAAAAATGTACAGTGTTGAAAATATCTCTAAGGCATATTAACAACTATTATATATAGTGTATCTATAATATACAATTTTGTTGCTAATAATAAGGCAGCTTGAGTTCAGTGAGGCCTCTGAGAAGCTGAAAGGGGTTAGTCATTACATCTGCTGCTTTGGCACCAAAGCAAGTTTTATTTTCTTGAGGTTGACCCTCTGAAAACCACGCACAGACCACGAAGTGTAAATAAGGCCAAAGTGAATCCTGCTTTTGTTCCACAGACTCAATCAACCCGGTTCCTCAGAGCCCTTACTTCAGGATAGTGGGCTTCGACGTCACCAACGTGGAGCGAAATTCCAGTACTTTGGTCAAAGCAGAATTTCGCATCTTCAGAGCGCCAAACCCACAGGCGCGCACCACAGAGCAGCGTGTGGAAATATACCAGGTGAGAGAATCGCATGTGGTTTTTCCAGACAAAAGGCTTGGGTCGTGCCAAAGATGAGCAGCGAGTGGTGGCAGCTGATTCCTCAGGGTTTGATTCCTCACGTATTTTCAGAGTCATGCTGTACAGTGCAAGAAATAGACCAGCAGCTGAATGAATGGGTAAGTCAAATAAGCTTGTGGTTTTTTTCCCTTCACACCCACAGATTCTCAAATCTGACGACGTGAGAGCACCGTCTCAGAGGTACATCGACTCCAGAACAGTTGAGCCTCGAGCCAAGGGGGCGTGGCTTTCTGTCGACGTCACTGAGACTGTGAAGGAGTGGATGGCGTTCAGAGGTCAGTGAGTTCATCTGGAGGTTTGAACATATATTTACTGCTTGATGAAGCAGAAGAGCAAGTCAAACGAGAAGTATTTCCTTCTCTAAGAAAAATAATCTTTTTCTCCTTTAGAGAGGAATCTCGGACTCAAGATCAGCGTTCACTGTCCCTGCTGTACATTCGTCCCTTCCACAAACAATATCGTCCCTAACAAGAGTGAAGAGTTGCAAGCCAGATTTGCAGGTCATTTTCCCATCAATATTATTTGATTATATTATTTCCCATCAATTTTTAATTAAAACAAGAAAGGCAAATACTGTTCAGAATGAAAACAAAACATGCACTTTCCTAGTTGTCAAATGTTTGAGGAACATTGTTAATGTCATAGGAAACTCATCGCATTATTTGTTGTCATTGATATTTTGGATCGAATCTTTCCTAGGCATTGATGACGACCTTATAAAGCAGAACAGAAGACCAGGCATGACTAAAGGACAGATTGAATTCAGCACAAAAACTCCCCATTTGATACTAACCCTGCTGCCAACCGACCGTCTAGAAAGTCCCACCAAGAAAAACCGCAAGAAGAGATCAGCAGCAGAAACATCCATATGCTCACGGTACAGAGAGAAAGAGTGCTGGAGTGTGTGTGTAATTTTTTTTTTTTACTGAGAATCAGATATTTTTGTATAATCTTAACTGTATGTTCCATGCCAGCACACATTAGAAAAGCTAGATTGCGACAAAATGAATGCTAGAATAAAAACAGATGCAAAAAGCTAGTATAAATGGCTCTGAAGGATTTCAGTATTACATTTAATATACAGTATTTTGTCAAGTTACCTTTATTTATATAGCACTTTATACAATACATACTGTTAATACATACAATAATAAACAGGAAAATAAACATTCAAACTTCAGCAAATATGAGACAAATCCAAATTCTGCTGTAAAGCAGCTCTAATAAGACAATAGTGTCATTATGCAGCTCAAGTCAGTTCAGTGTTGATTCAGTTCAGTTCAATTACTGCGTAAAGTTCATCAATTATGAAACAAGTCCAATTCAGCTGTAAGAAGCTCTACGGAATACAGTAGTGTCATTATTCAGCTCTCATCCGATAGTGTCAGTCATATATCAAACCTTTGAATAGAAGCTCAGGAGTCCCCAGTTAATGCAAGAAAACAAAACCATTGCATGAAAAACCAATCAGGAACCAACAGAGACACTCAGCGCTGGATGAGATTGATACTAATGCGTGTGCATGTAAAATAGTAGTCTAGATTATATTGCATCACACACCCACAGAACGCATGCAGCGACTCGCCCAGGGAGTGTCATGTCTGATATGCAGTCTGCATCTTGTCTGTCCTGGGAGTAAATGCTCTTTTAAAGTCTATTTGTTATGTGGAGTGGTTCCTCTGTGCTAAGCAACATAGAAATGGTCACATTTAAGTCAAATCTGAATTTGTTGCTGGAGTCAAAACTGGACAGCAATTATTTAAGGGTTAGTCCACCCAAAAATGAAAATTCTCTCATAATTTGCTCACATAATTTACAGTGTTGTTCCAAACTGACATTATTTCTTTCATGGAGCACAAAGGGTGAATTATGTATTCATTTTTAAAGAATATAGAATTAAGAATATAGAGTTATTGTTAACTAAAACTAATTGTTAATTGAAATCAAGGTGAAATAAAATAAAATATAAATATTAGATCCAAAACTTAAATGTATTTCAGTTAGTTTTGTTTAATTGAAGCACTAAAATTGGAAATAACTGGAAATAAAATGAAAAATTAAAACTTAAATAAAAATAAAACTATATAGTTATACTTAAAAAAATAATTGTTGCTCTTATAAAAACACTTATTTTTAGGTAAACTACTTTTTAAACACTACATGATGCATTGCAACCAATCATTTTCCCTCCTCCAGGACTGATCAGGGCTGCTGTCTGAGGTCTCTGTATATCGATTTTCGTCGGGACTTGAACTGGAAGTGGATCCACGAGCCAAAAGGGTACAAAGCTAATTTCTGTGCGGGGAACTGTCCTTACATATGGAGCGCAGATAACCACTACAACATGGTAAATATTGATCAGACTGAGCATGTTTGAAGGTTGGATCAGAACTGCTAGCTCAAAGATAACACCGCCCTGCATCATATTTGCTGAATGAAATCCAGTGCTGGTTTCTTAATAATTTACGGTTGCTGATTACAAAAATAGTGTCTGTCTTGCTTCAGCACATTGCACTTTCTCACATAATCTGATATGCGTTTTGTAGCATTTTTGCAGTCAGCAATAATTTGTTAGGTGAATAAGTCTTATATTATACCATAATCGCCAGAAAAACTGCAACAAAGACATGATTGCTTTCTTCCTCTAAACTAGATTAAAATTCTCAGCCCATTTTCACATGTATGATTCTTCTCGATACTTCTCTTTGTCATTAAAACTGAAAGGCATTGACATTTGAATGCTTGTATGTGCAGTGTTGGAGAGCGTTCACTCTAAAATGTTGCATTTAGATGTTGTTTTCTGTGTGCTTACAGTGTTTCTCTGTCTGTCTTCCTTTTAGATTCTCCCGCTGTATAATAAAATGAATCCAGAAGCATCAGCAGCTCCGTGTTGTGTTCCTCAGGACCTGGAGCCCCTCACCATTGTTTATTTCCTAGGCCGAACCCCCCGTGTGGAACAGCTCTCCAACATGGTGGTCCGGTCCTGCAAGTGCCGTTGATGCAGTGGAGAGAGAAGACAAAGAGATCTCAGACGGAGAAGAGAAAACAGGTGGATCATAGGAGAGCAAACTACCATCTCAATGAACGGCATCTTAAAGGGATACTACACCCAAAAATGAAAATTGTCCTCATTTACTCACCCTCATGTCGTTCCAAACATTGTATGCATTTCTTTCTTCTGACAAACACCAAATATTCTTAAGAATGTTGGGAACCAAACCATTGACTTCCATTGTGACACTGAGACATTTCTCAAAATGTCATCTTTTATTGTCTACAGAAGAAAGAAATGAATCTTTATTTTTGGGTGAACTATACCTACAAACTTGTGGTATGAGGAATAGCTTATAATCATACATCAAGCATCTTCAATACAGGAGCGATAACCATCTCCTGCATTGGTAATAGTCTAGTAAATAAGCTTTTTTGACTAATATCTCCTCGCAGTTTCAGTATCGCAACAGTGACACATAAAATACACGCCAGCAGTACATCTGTTTTAGATTTTGTACGAAGTTTACTGTAGATCGGTTTATATTTTTGCAAGTGTAAATAGTTTTTGGTGATGTTTATATGTGTTTATTTGCTAAATACAATAAATTTTGATTAGATAATATTTTGTGGCTTTTTTATTATTTTCGTCACATTTATAGAAGTTTCTCGAAGTAGATTATTGGCTGTGGCTTATATTTATTCATTATACAGCCCAGCAAGTGGCCTACTATCAAGGTTTCTTTTTTTTCTTCAAACGATAACTGTGTGGTCTGCACTCGCTGTAAATGCAGATTTGACTAGTGGACTCAACAGCCAGATGCGGTTCGAGGTTAGAAAATCTCCGACGTAAACAGGATGTGAACAATTTCCAGACACCGACCACTCACAGAACGCCAAATTTAAACGCTTGGGGTTCAGGGTTTGTGGTGACATGGCAGAAAGAACAGTGGGCGAAAAGCGGGCCTACCCACCTTCAAACGCACCATGTGATGGCTTTGATTTGTATAATCTGGAAGCGCCATCCACACCCTATAATGCTGAGCGATATAATTTCGTCTGATCTGTGGGAAGTCGGAAGGAATGTTGACTTGGCCTACATATCGCCTGTTTGTTTTCGTTCTGCCTATAAAGCCTCAACGTGTCCTTTAAAAACCTATAGCTGCTGGCATGGCGTTAAAAGTTTGTTTTTGAGTGAAAAACACCGCTTAAATGTTTATCTGTGGCCGGTGAGAATGATCTGTCGGGAATGACAGGGTTTCTGTGTTTGGCTACCAGAGCTAAAACGAGCAAATTCCTCTGTCTCTTGCTCAGTGAAAACAACTTTTATAACTTGATAGGAAATGGGGGATGCAAAGGGAGAGAGGGAGAGCGTATTGTTACATAACAGTCCTTAAAATGAACCGACAGAAATACTTATTGTCGCTTACGCAACATTGACTCAGCGTCCTCCGCAAAAGGCTGATTGGTGGAGTGCAAATTTGAAACCTCGGGGCACGAAAGAGGACGATCAGCCGTCTGAGGGCCGTGTGGTTTGGGAAGAGCAGGCTGGGTGTGAGAGCAGCTTTGGGATACATGGTTTTGATGGGGTGTGAATGTGCACAAGTGCCGTGAGAGTTGCATAGCAGTCTAGACACAGCAGACTGTGATCTCAATTATCAGCCATTGGTTGAATCCTTGATCCTGTTGAACATTTGTAGGAGAATTTTAACTGCATTACAACAATTTTACTGCATTCCTGTAGCTCAAATCTGAATGCAGTCTAAGTTGCTTTGGACAGAAGTCCAATTTTTATTGCAAAATGCATAAATGTGAGAAAAACAGTTCTACATAACAGAAGGGTTATTACTGTGCTTTTTTTAGTTGAAATTAATATACCTGTGATGTAAATGCACATGCATACACTTTTTAAAACTGTACAGTAGTGGTCAGAATTATTGGCACCCTTGGTAAATATGATCAAAGGCGGCTGTGAAAATTAATCTGCATTGTTAATCCTTTTGATCTTTTATTTAAAAAATTACAAAAATCTAACCTTTCATTGGAGAATAATAATTTAAAATGGGAGGAAATATCAGTATGAAATAAATGTTTTTCTCTAATACACATTGGCCACAATTAACGGCACCCTTTTATTCAATACTTTTTGAAACCTCCATTTGCCAGTTTAACAGCTCAGAATTTTCTCCTATAATGCCTGATGAGGTTAGAGAACACCTGACAAGAGATCAGAGACCATTCCTTCATCCAGAATCACTCCAGATCCTTCAGATTCACAGCTCCATGACGGAGCTTCTTCTCTTCAGTTCACCTCACTCATTTTCTACAGGGTTCAGGTCAGAGGACTGGAATGGCCAGCAGAAGCTTGGTTTTGTGCCCAGTGACCCATTTTTGTGTTGTTTTTGAGGTTTGTGTTTGGATTATTGTATGGTTGGAAGATCCAAACATGGCCCATTATAAGATTTCTAACAGAGTCAGTCACTTGTTGATTTTTTATCTGTTGGTATTTGATAGAAGATGCCATGTGTCTAAACAAGATGTCCAGGACCTCCAGCAGAAATATAGGCCCACAACATTAAAAATACAGCAGTATATTTCATTGTACACATGGGGTAGCCTACTTTTTTATCCCTGTGTTCACCAAACCCATCTTGAGTGTTTGCTGCTAAAAAGCTCATTTTTTAGTTTCACCTGAACATAGAAGCCAGTCCCATTTGAAGTTCCAGTCGTGTCTGATAACTGAATATGCTGAACAATGCTGGAGATTGTTTTTGGATGAGTGAGGAGAATTTTTCTTGAAACCCTCCCGAACAACATGTGGTGATGTAGGGGCTGTTTGACCATTTTTTTAAGGTTTTCTGACCCCGAAACTCAACCTTTCTCTACAATTCTCCAGCTGTGGTCCTTGAAGAGTCTTTGGCCACTCAAACTCTCCTCCTCACCGTGCATTAGGACGATATAGACACATGTCCTCTTCCAGGCAGATTCGTAACATTTTCTGTTGATTGGAAATTCTTAATTATTGCCCTGATGGTGGAAATGGAAATTGTCACTGCTCTAGCTCTTTTCTTAAAGCCACTTCACTAATTTGTGAAGCTCAATTATCTTTTGCTGCACATCAGAAATATATTCTTTGTTTTTTCTCATTGTGATGGATGATTAAGGAAATTTGGACTTTGTTTTCCCTCCTATTTATATTTCTGTGAAACAGGAAGCCATGGCTGGATAATTTCATGTTCATGCTCAAAATTGTAAATATGAATGGGAATATACTTCAGAGATATTTTACTCATAAGAATTTCTAGGGGTACCAATAATTGTCCCCAACGTGTATTTGAGAAAAACATTTATTTCATAATGAGATTTTCAATCCCCCATTTTCAATTGTTTTAGTTCAATTAAAGGTTAGATTTTTGTGATTTTTTTTTATTTTTATAAAAGATCAAAAGGATTAATAATGCAGGTTTATTCTGACCACGACTGTAGCAAGTTGTTTGAAGTTATAAATATTTAATATTCTCCAAAACCATTATGATCGTCTCACCATCTAAGGCCAGTTCTTTTTTTAGTATCACTGAGATACTATTGCAGTTTTTAGTAATGTTTTGACTTTGATATTTTCTTTTTCATTTTAATTTTAGTTATAAGTTTTAGTAAAGTTCTTGTATTTTAATCTTTTTTTTTTTGTTTGTTTTTATAGAGTATGTCTATATATATTTTATTTCTGTTTTAGCTTTTAGTTATTTTAGTACAAGTTAAAGCTAAATTAAATGAAAAATGTTGCCTTGGCAAATAACTGATTTTTTTAAAGTATATTTTATTTTATTTCAGTTAATGTTAATTCTTATATATACTTGCAAAGAATGTTACAGAAGTGAGATTTTTCTGTTTTTTTAGGATAACTATAATAATCCTGCATGAAATTCTGATCGGTTCAGGAAAATAAGATACCGATATTGTATATTGCTTTATAAATATGCAAACTGCAACACAAAATGTAAGCCAAAAAAAGCCAGATAGATGTGATGTGACATTTATGGGGCACCATGGCCACTTACCTTCATCAAGAACCCGGGACAATGACAGATTTTAAAATGGTAATAAATATTTATAATGTCTAATCACTTATAATCATTTTTTTAATGATCTCTTTGGCATTACTGATTGAGCCTTTGTTTGTCTTTGTCTGAAGCAGAGTCTAGATGGAGAGACAGAGATATTCTGGCTGTTCATGTCTATAAACAGGAAGATTCTTGGCCACAGCAGAGTGTAAGTACTCATATAAAA
Source organism: Schizothorax lantsangensis (assembly GCA_027422415.1). Taxonomy (NCBI): domain Eukaryota; kingdom Metazoa; phylum Chordata; class Actinopteri; order Cypriniformes; family Cyprinidae; genus Schizothorax; species Schizothorax lantsangensis. Next base: position 17,556,248 of record CM049861.1, on the reverse strand, counting down.
TACCTTTACATACACAACAAAATCATAGAAAAGCTTTGCCCCAATAATTCTAAAAACATGCTAAAGATAAACATCCACTGCAGCAGTTACAAAATGGCTTCTGAATGCCTACATGAATAGAAAAAGCACTTATTTATAGTTTGTTTATATATTTATAGAGTTCAGAGGGGACGTCGAAATGTTTCTTCACGCCTGCATGATATATAAAGCTAATGTAAAGCTATAGCTTTGCCACAAAATAACTTAAGTTTATTTTATTTTAATGTCAGCTCAGGATGCCAACTAATGCAAACTTATGCTAGATTGATTTTATGTTATATACCAGTTTATCAAATATATGCTGTAGTTTTCAGCACAAAATATTAGATTTGTGTATCTCATGCTTTTAGAAAAGTCAAAAGACAGCGTATTTGTTGAATGTGCAAACAATTTCTGCATTCGCCAATGAGAAAAAAACTAGAAAGAGAAGAACAGAGAACGCATTTAAAGAAGCTCTAACTGATTTGAATTAAAGCATTATGTCATTTAGGGTGTATTTTGTTAGACTGTTGGGTTCTTGACATCTCACGACATGAACATGTTGGTGTTATTGAAATGTTCGACCCATAATGCCCAGAAGCTAATCTTGTGGATGAGCGCTTCAGCCAAAAGTGAATCAAGGTTTTAAATGTAAACCGTAGCATGGAAACACCAATTAAGTGGTTAAGAAATGACTTGATGTCATCTTAGACAACTTCATAGTTAGATTTATTTTTTCTTCGACCTATTACTGTTGATGGTGGAAATTTCATTTGTTTTGACTTTTCTAGTCGCTGTCTATATAAATGTGGTTTTTAGCTAATCAAGAACAGCGATATTGACCCTTCAGAAGTACAAATTTCATGGCCTCACTCGCTGTTTAAAAGAATAAACTTTCATTTCCTCATATTGCGGTGTCACATACAGTAATGCGAATCGTTCTAGAACGTTCCTCTAGATACAAACCAGCACACCACCTCATTGCCAAGGTTTTTGTATTCTTTCAATTCAGAATGCAAAATCTCCAACCACACAAATGGAAACGAACAAATCAGAAGAACAGTAATGGAATCTATGATCTGATGTCATGTTCATGCAGTGAAGCTGATGAGATGTGACGTGTTGGATGTGTGGAGATTTTTAGAGGTTACTTTTTGATGTTTTTACATCATCAACTCCCAAGACAAAAAAGATATTCGAGAACGTAATTATGCAGTTACTAAGAATTGTCTCTGCCAAAATATCTAAACAGTATCTGCTTCAACAAGCAACAGCTGTTATTAGTTAGAGTTGCACTGTAATAAGTGGAAAGTATAGAGTGAATGTACTAGAAGACTTTTCTGGGCAGTTATGTCTATGAGATAATCTGTACTTAATACATGTTTGGTAGTACAATGTTATAAAGAAATATCTATGCAGATCAAATGATTTGTGTTTCTGTCTCTATATCTGGCTTGATCCCTTATGAAAATTAACCATGGTTTTTAGTAAAAGTGTAGTAACAATGGTTTGGCGTATTGATTGCCATTTGTATAACCACAGTTTTATTACAAATGGTTAAACTATGGTTAGTGTAGCAAAACCATGGATAATATGTGGTTCCCATGGTTTAACTATACTAACTATACTAATACCCCATTGGACACTATTGGAACTGCTCAGTTGTTTCTTCTTCTCTTCTTCTTCTTCTTCTTCTTCTTCTTCTCCAAAATTAATCGGGCCTAAACATGCTCAAACTCATGAAACTTTGCACATGTGCCAGAAGTGGCGAAAATTTACATTTGATATGTGTTTCAGAAGTGGGTGTGGCAAAATGGCTCAATAGCGCCACCTATAACATTTCAATGAAGTGCCCCATGATCTATGTTTCACATACATGTACGATATTCGGCAGATACATGTAACACACCAGTACCTACTTCGTCCCACGGTACGAAGTCCAAAACCCAACAGGAAGTCTTGTTTTGAATTTTCTCTGCAAGTTTTGTGCCGTTTTGCCATTTTCAGGCATTGTATTTAAACGAACTCCTCCTAGAGATTTAATCAGATCAACACCAAATTTGTTCAGTGTAATCTAAAGCTCTTTGTGACGTTAAATTGCAAAGATCTCGAGTTTTCTTTGAAGGGTGTGTCCGTGGCAGACTGACAAACTTCGGTGTTTCACCATGAAATAGGAAGATGTTATAATTCAGGCATACAATGTCCCAAACTTCACATGTTTGATAAGAGTCCTGTTTTGAACACATGCCCATATTCAGTTATAGTCATAGTGCCACCTGCTGGCAACAGGAAGTGGCATGTTTTATGCTCTAACGAACTCCTCCTAGAGATTTAATGGCATCAACATTATATTTTGTCAGTCTACTCTAAACGCCTTTGCAATGTTAAATTGTGAAGATCTTGAGTTTTCATTAAAGGGCGTGTCCTTGGCCTGACAAAGTTTGATATTTCGCCATGGAAAAGGAAGTTGTTGTAACTCAGCCATATAATGTCCAATCTGCCCCAAACTTCACATGTTTGGTAAGAGTCCTGGCCTGAACACATCTAAAGGCCAATATTCTGTTATAATCATAGCGCCACCTGCTGGCAACAGTATATTTCATATTTTACACTAACTCAAACATACCATGTTCAATCTGCACCAAACTTCATATGTTTGATAAAAGTCCTGGCTTGAAGACATCTAGATGCCTATATTCACTTATAGTCATAGCGCCACCAGTTGGCAGTAAGTTTGGCACATATAAATGACTGACATATTTCTCTAATAGCCTATTTACATATTGCTCACCGTTCGCTGTTTTCCTAAAGGCACCATGGTGGTGAGCCTGGGTGCGAGGCCCTTTCAACACTGCTTGCAGCTTTAATGATGTTTGTAATTCAAAATCAAATTATTTTTCCAACCTGGTTTGAACTGTTTGGGAGTTTTGACAGGTTTCATTTAAGTTCCTAAACCTGCATTTAATTAATTCCATGATTATCTTACTCTGTACAAGATTATGGAAAAGGGGTTTTATTCACAAACAGTTTTTTTTTATATATATATAATTTACAAAATTACATGGTTAAATGTTTACTTCCATTAGACTGCTTTCCAAGTCCAGGTGCGTCACTGACCACTTTTAAAGCAAGACATTGCTAAACATTTTCCCTCAGCACGCTCAGGTTATGAAAGGAAACAGCTTCCGGTTCGAGACATTAGTATTATGGTGTAGAAGTTTTGTTAGGTGGGGCTGAAGTGCAGAGGTAGAATTTAAGGGTGCTTTGGAAGCCCTGCGGAAAAGCTCCTCTGTAAACCGCCACCATGTGTTTGTCCTCTTCCTCTAAATACCCCCTTTACTCTGCAACCAGCATTTATCCCCACAGCCAGGGCCTTACAAAAGCCATTCCTGGATCTGTCTCACGCTGGGACATACTCGCTCCCTCTCCCATTCGCCTCGTCTTCCCACACCAAGGGCATTTAAAAGCTCATCTAGCTCCTACTGTGCAAATTCACCATTGAAATTGCTTCTTTTTGTAAACATTCTGTTTGTGTACATGCTGTAAAATGTGTAAAATGGGGGAAAAATATTTGCCCAGTTCAGATGACCACAGGAGGGCGCTTAATAATGGGTTCATGTTAAGCAGTTAAAGCTTGATATGGATGTTAGCCCCTGCTGGTAGATTCTGCCTCGACAACCTCCAGCGAAAACATATGGATGGACGTTCAAAAGTAGCCATGTAATACGATTTCTCAATTTATCATCCTCCAGGTATTTTAGATCTCTTTGTCTGAAATCAGCCGTGATGTCCAAAAAATAAAAAAAAAAATCAGAAATGAAACATCAATAAACAACCAAACATTGAATTCGTGACAATAACATTATAACCAATTTGGCACACAAATAAAATTACATTTCAATAAACAATGTGCTTCTTACAACAATTTGTATCCTATTTTCTCAAAGTATATCATGCAAAATATAAACAGTATTTTTATACTAAAGCATGTAACTATAATACTAAAAACTATTAGAGGAATATTCACAAGCAAGACACTACAAATAAAATATCACTCCTAAAAACAGCATTCACCATTCACTTTTTTTGTGGTTACAAATCAGAGCACTAACCTATTACCTGTTCACTGACAGCATAACATTTACAGTGAATTCTATTAAATATTATGACTAAAATATGACAACTGGTGGCAGTGACAAATTAAACATTAAAACAAACATCTGATGTGCTGATTTTTTCAGATTTCAGAATAGAATACTACATTTATTAAATATTATATTTAAGAGAACACATTACACGTCTAATTTTATATCGTAGGATACACTGTTGATACATGACGTCATGAAGCATGTTTTATTCAGCATGGTGTCCAGTTAATATTTTGAAAATTAAAAATGGTTATTTTGCATTTTGCAAAAATCAGTCAAATCAAAAAGTGAAAATAATGGGGGAAAAAGATGTTTAATGTGGATGATATTACTTCAGCTTCATCAGGAAATGGATGGTAAAGATAAGTAAATTGCATTGTGAGAGGCTACAGCACTTAATACAGTGTGCTCTATTATTTATTGCACATTTCAGCAAATGTTGTTGTCCATCTGGACATTAGACCTTATGCACAGTATGCACAGCTGTTTAAAAGTTTGGGGTCATTAAAAAGTGTTTAAAAGAAATTCATAATTTTATGCAACAAGGATGCATTCAATTGATTTAAAGTGTCAGTTAAGACATTTACAGAATAATGTTACAAATATTTCTATTTCAAATAAATGCTATTATTTTGGAAAATAAAAGTGTCACGTTTCCACAAGCAGCACAAATGTTTTCAACTAATAATTAATAATTTCTTGAGCAGTAAATCAGCATATTAGAATGATTTCTGAAGGATCATGTGACACTGAAGACTGGTGTAATGATGCTGAAAATTCAGCTTTGCATCACAGGAATAAATTACATTTTAAAATTATAATACAGTTATTCTGAATTGTAAAAATATTTCACAATATTATTGTTTTACTTTTTGTTCAAATAAATGCAGCCTTGGACATTAAAAAAAACATTAAAAAGTCTTACTCCAAACTTTTGACAAAAGTACATACTGCAGAAATTGTAGTATGCTATTCTGAACAAAGCCACTTTATGTTTGTCTGGGAGGCATGGACTCTTTTTGTACAATGCACAAATCATTTTAATTTAAGCTATATTTACAATCATATTTGTGATCTGTCATGTGTAGCAACTTCAAACTGTGATGCTGAAAGCTAACAGCCCTTTGGTCAGATGTTTATTTGTCAGGTTTGAGGTGGAGGTGTTGGAGGGTGCGATGGAGGTTGTAGTTCACTACTGATCTCCCTCTGCAGTCCGACAGGATATGAGTGGGGAATCTGTCTCGTCATGCTCCTCCTCCTCTTGGCTTTGCGTTGGCGGTTCTGTCCAGCAGGTTTGACCCGATCACTAAGAGTGTCTGAGGACTCGTCAATGTACGCCAGGTTCTCACCAAAGAAGTCCAGAAGGGAGGGATGAGGTGGACCGCAGCTGTCAACCACGACGACAGGAACATCCTTCCGACTTTCCAGTGATCTCAGAGTCCCTTCAGCTCCAGACTCCAGGTCCTCTGAGTTACGGGAATTTGACTCATATTCATATTCCGACCAGGATTCTGACGGCGTCTCGGATCCAGAGACTGATCCCGTTCCAGATTCTGAAGGGGACCTGGAAATGGCTCTGGATCCAGGTCTCGATGGTGTTTTCAGCTCTAACCTTGAGACGGATCTTGACACTGGTCCTAACGTCAGCCTCGATCCTGGTCTCACCTCATACGCCCCATCTAACCTACACCACGACCTGGATCTGGACGGCACTTCAGACCTGATATCAGACCCTGGGGTGTACTTGCACACAGGCCATCCGAGAATCAGGTGTCCATTCTCTCGGATAACATCGGCATCGAGAGAGATCCCATGAGCCAATCTCGCTGCGCTCAGTCTTGGGTGGCGATGATGGCGGTGACGCTTCCGTCTACGACGCCGTTGGAGCTGAAAGGGGTCGTTGAGATCCAGTGGCACGGGAATACGGAAGTCCATGGACATGTTCTGGATGTTCTGAGTCCAGTCTGTTGCATGAGCTCTCAGCTCCTCCATCTAAAACAAAAACACAGTCCCATAAAAAAAAAAAAAAACTTATGGAGAGAATTCACTTATAAGAAAGTGATTTTTTTGCAATACAAGCAGTAAAAAGGTGGTCAATAAGAGCCTAAAAACATGCAACAACAAAAAAAATGTTGCCATACTATTTTTTTTAACAAACTCATTTGGGACAAATCCTAATACTATACACTGGTTGGTAAGATTTTTAAAATATTTTTAGAAGTTTCTCGTTCACCAAGGCTGCATTTATTTTATCAAAAATACAGTAAAAACAGTAATATTGTTCAATATTTTTTTACAACTTAAAATAAGAGTTTTCTATTTTAATATAATTTAAAATGTAATTTATCCGTGATGAAAAGCTGAATTTTTTGCATCATTCAGTTTTCAGTGTCAAATGATTCTTCAGAAATCATTCTAATATGCAGATTTTTTTGTTCAAGAATTAATATGTTGAAAACCTTTGCTGCTTTTTAAAAAAAAAAAAACTGTCATCCTTTTTTCCCCATGATTCTTTAAAATAGAAATCTTTTGTAGTACTATTAATGTCTTTGCTGTCACTTTTGGTCAATTTAATGGAGTGTATATCTTATAACTGTAGTGTATATCTCACATACAAATTTGGTCCACTTTGCAGATTTATTTTAAATAGTCCATACCACAATAATAGTCCACTGTGGAAAAACTGAAATGGATAGATCCATTGTTCATTCTGTCTGTCTCACCTCTGCACGAGTTTTCTTTGACAGCACTCGAAGCCATTTCCCAATCATAGTGAGGATAGATGCAAAATACGCCAGACCAAACACTACCCACAACCACACCAACGGCTTGTACAGGGGCGTTCCATCTCTCCTGTTCTCTGGAATAGAGGAAAGGGAAAGATAATGACACAGGGGTGGTGTGGCCTGGTGGTTGAAAGCTCTGGGCTGGTATAATGGGAAGATTGCTGGTTTGAAGATTGAGCCATGGGAAACACCATTGTTCAAATGAGCAAAGCACTTAAAGAAATATTCCGAGATAAATACAAGTTAAGCTCTACCAAAAATATACACCACCACTCAAATGTTTTGGGTCGGTTTTTGAAGTTTCTTATGCTCAACAAGGCTGCATTTTTTTGTAAATAAAAAATACAATAAATACTGTAATATTGTGAAATAATTTTACACATTTAAAATAACGGTGTTCAATTGTACTATAGTAAATGTAATTCATTCCTAAATTTTCAGCAGCCATAACATGATCCTTCAGAAAATTCTTTTTTTTAATAGTGTGCTGAAAAATATATGGAAATTGTGATACACTGTTTTTTTAGGATTCTTTGATGAATAGAAAGTTCAAAAAGACAGCATTTATTTGAAATATAATATCTTCTGTAACAATATAAATGTCTTTACTGTAACTGATTTAATGCATCCTCACTCAATAAAAATAGTCATTTATTTTAATATATATATATATATATATATATTATTGACACTACTGACCGGTGTGTACATGGGATGCTCTAAATTACTACAAGAAAAAAATATTACAAAATATTTTAAAAAGTGGTTACATTTGGTCTGTTACAGTCCAGTACTTTATCATTGACTAAAATAACAATGTAGACAGTAAAATGGAAAATGTACTTTATGAATATGGCATAATGAAATATTCAAAAAGTTTAAAGCTAATTTTTGGCAAAAGACAACAAGTATGACTAAAAACAAACAAACAAAAAAACTTTAAAAACGAACACTAAACTGATTTTGGAGCGTGATTGTTGATTAAATAACATCATAAATACAATAACATAACTAAATTGAAATAGAGTCGATGAAACTGTTCCTTTATTAGGTCTACTGTAAGTCACTTTTTCTGTTAAATGACAAATTACTCATATTTTTTCTCATAGATTAGAGATAAGTGCCTGCTCTGGTCTAAAATTACAGCTATTACAATCAATTCTATTACAATTAGTGTCTATGGCTTTAAAAACAGATAATTAGATGATGTAAATGTCTGAAACTTCATGGCCGTCTGGATCCAATGACCACAAAACATCCTGCAATTCCAGGCGTAATACAATATTGAGCTCCTTAACAGAATTATCATACGGTCACATGACACAGTAAACTAAATCATATGTAATGATTATTGTATGTAGACATCTTATATCTATGCACCTGCCACATAGTCCCCAAAGCCCACCGTGGTCAGGGTGATCACGACAAAATACACCGCTTCCAACAGGCTCCAGCTCTCCACTTCCTTAAACACCATGGTCGGCACCGCGATGAAGACTAAGCAGCCAATCAGGATGGAGAAGACAGCGGAGATGACACGGACACTGGTGGGCTTCACACCCTTACGCTGTTCAGCAGGGGAAAAATCAAGATGATTTCAACATAACCTGACAACACAATACAGTTATTTTGGAAATGATTTGATGCTTATTAGTATTTGGGAATCAGGGGCTGGATTCAAATAAATCTTTATAAGCAAAAATGTTAAGAAATTTCCTAAGATCAATTTTAAGAAATTTATAAGAAAATGTAATTCTTAAGAGGTTCTCAGGTAATTTCTTAAGAATGTCTTTAGTGTGTACTGATTGTATGGCGGTTCTTGCTGAAGACTTGTTGATCAACTCAATGGAAAACAACTCAAGGCTGTCTTTTTGTGCTGCATGCAGTTTACAGTAATAATCATAATAAGGCAAGACACTACTGACAAAAACTGCTTTTTCATGCACTGGGCAGTTTTGAGATTTTTGGTTATTTGGCTTTTCATGTGTTGTTTCTGACTAGTAGAAAGAAAACATTAAAAAAAATCACTTTAAGTGTTTATTTTATTGCACTTTATCTATTTATGTCTGTATATTTCTATCACAATGCACATCTTTGAAGAAATCTCCACTTCAGCAGCACTCACGTACACCAGACTTTACAGTTTTACTCTTATCTGTATTGTTTTTATAGAGGGGTTTGATCATAGGTCATTTTCCTGATGTTGTACATTCCTAAAAACATTGTGATTTTTTTTTCTTTTTTCTGGGCATTGACATTATTTTCTATAGAAGTTTATTTTCTCCATGGAAATAAAACAAATGCAATTGTGACTTTTTATAATCACAACTCAGATTTTGCAAGTGTATTGTGAGATATAAACAAACAAACAAAAAAAACTATTTTTCAGAATTTACATCTTACAATTTTGTCTTTTTTTCTCTGAATTTACATCTCGCAATTTGGCCTTTTCTTCTCTTAATTTCAAATTTATATATCACAATTTAGATTTTTTTTCTCAGACTTGCAAGTTCATATTTCAGGCTTGATAAAAAAATCTTATCTAAAATCTACTCTGTAGAAACCTTTGACTTTATGTCAGCAAAATGAAACTTTATCCAATGTTCAGATTTCTATTCTGGAAATGTATGCAACTTAGTGTATATTTAATATAATGCCTAATTTACATATGTGACCCTGGAGCACAAAACCAAGTCATAAGGGTAATTTTTTTTAAATAAATAAATAAGCTTTCCATTGATGTATGGTTTGTTAGGATAAGAATATTTGGCTGAGATACAACTATTTGAAAATCTGGAATCTGAGCGTGCAAAAACATTAAAATATTGAGAAAATCACATTTAAAGTTGTCCAAATGAAGTTCTTAGCAATGCATATTACTACTCAAAAATTAAGTTTTGATATATTTACGGTAGGAAATTTACAAAATAGCTTCATGGAATATGATCTTTACTTAATATCCTAATGATTTTTGGCATAAAATAAAATCAATAATTTTGACCCATATTGGCTATTGCTACAAATATACCAGTGCTACTTATGACTGGTTTTGTGGTCCAGGGTCACATATGTATACAAAATGTAAGAATATATATATATATACATTTACAAATATATATATATATATATTCAATTTATAATGTAATCAACTGCAGAAGTATGGTGATATCTATTTTTTTTTTTGTTATTATTATTATTCGTAGTAACCGTCTGGAAGTTCAGCACTCGTCATGTACTTTAAACTGTTGTTTTTAAAGAGTCTGTTTCAAGATAGAGCTTATGTTAAAGGTTATCCTTCGTTACTGTTTTTAGAACAATCTTAAGAAAAAAGATTTATCTTTTTTCATTACATTACTATGAAATGTTTTGTAATACAATACAATTTTTGTGTCACAAGTTCAAGTTGCTAATGCTCTTTACAATGAGTTGATAATACAATATGTCATCACTTACTGTTTTATCTGTTCATCCACATTATTAATCTAATTTTCTATAATATTCTGTCTGAATATTGAGGAGTCACTTACCAAGAACAGTGTTTCTATCTTTGCCACCGCTCTCCTCAGCAGGGTGCCCAGGTGGTCTCCAACCCCTGCTAACAGTATCCCAAACATGGGGATCCCCACCAGAGCATAAAATATACAGAACAACTGACCGCCTTTTGTCTTGGGTGAAATGTTGCCAAAGCCTAGAGAAGAGGAGGATGTGAAATCAAGCTCCTAAGATGATGAAAGTGAAAAATGAAACTCTAAAGTGAAAAATCTCACCGATAGTGGTTATGATGGTACCACAGAAGAAGAAAGCATTGGATGGATCCCATCTGCTGGTATAATTTGATGTGCTTCTGGCATCCACACCTGCTTCAATGGCATCAACCACTTTCTAAAGCAAAAAGATGATAGATGATGCCCCAGTGTACATATATATCTACACACACACACACAGAGAATATTTATAAAAAATATTGTTATTTTTAAGAAATGAAATGTTAATTAAAATAAAGCTCAAATAAAATGAATTATATATATATAAAAAAATTATAACTTGAAAATATAAAAAAATAATTTTGAAGTCTTGTCTTGCATTGGCAAGTAATTTAAATGAAGTAAGTACCAACTAAAATTAAATATAAATATGATATATTGTATAAAACAACAACAAAATTTAAAAAAGGACAAAAGCATATTACAAAATTAGTAAAACTAAAATTTGCTATAGTATTTGAATACTGTTGTAGTATTTATTAATATTTTCACTTGCCTTTTATTTGATATTTTGTTTTCTGTTTTATAATTTTAGTTTAATTTATTTTGTTATGTGTTGTTGGCATTTTATTAATTTTTGTTGCTTTTTTATATTGCTATTTAAGTTTTTCCATCTAATATTTTATTTTAGCTTTATTTTAATAAATATTTCAATTTTAGACAATTATTGGTTATGTACCCTATAAAGAATTATTTTACAAAGTAGTAAATAAATAAAATTATTGGAGTATGTTATACATAAAATACTATTATAATTCCATGTTTAGTTCGGTGTGTTGCTTGTCATTTCTTTGTAATTAATTGTGAAACTTACTAGCAATTTCAGAATGTTAATTATTTCTACACCAACTCCCCAAGTTATAGATTGTAATTCCACTTAATTTTTTTACATTTACGTTTTCAAACAGACCTCTGTGAACTCTCTCAGACTGTAAGGGGTGACGCAGCTGTGATTCTGTAGGAAAGCCATTCGAGACGACAGCAGCTCACGGTGAGCCCATTCCTCCCTGGAGGACTCCAGCCAGCCGAACACCAGAGCCCCCAACACCAAATAAAGCAGCACGGCTGCCAGGATGGTCAACAGTGTTGTGTACCGCATGGCTACGAGGAGCTGATGACGTCAAACAAGATGCCGCATACTGTGGATGAATGTTTTGGAAACACTGATAATCATGTGTCCATCAGGTTAGGTGGAGCGAAGAGAAGAACGTCAAGGGAAACGAACACAATAATGAAATTATCTCTGCTTATCACGACAAATGAAGAAATGTGAGTGTGTTTTGATTATTTGGCAAAGTACAGTGGCCACAAAAAGTATCTAGGATCATCTCAAAGTATGTAAAAATTACACAGATTTACACAGAATATCATTGCAAAACAAATTATCGCATTTTGAACAGTATCACTTCTTTTTGTGAAATGTTCTGCTTGAAAGTGTTTGTGCTCCCTCTAATTAAAATAAATGGCAGCTTATTTGATATTTTGTTATCTATTGCAATGGCATTTATTTATTATTATGAGCACCTATAACAGAATATTTCTACGTTCACTGTATATGTAATAGAAAACAGAGATCAATTATTTACCTTATCAAAGTTGTTTTTCCAAATTCACTGTTTTCTCCATTTCCTCCATATCAGATGTTTGCTGTAGTCGTTTATACACTCTTCTTGTCTCTGCACAGCCTCTTCCACTGGCGCACACAAAAACCTGTGAGACATAATGGTCAAAAAATGCTCTGAGCACCCTGAAACTGACTCCAGATCAGCTTTGAGATTCAGGAGCTTTGACCCAGTCCAGACACATAACAGGAGAGGGGTAAAGGCACAGAGGTAAGAAGACAACACATGACGGCATTGAAACAGAACTTCTGGCAAAGGTCTATGTAAACAAATTGTTCTACGGTCCTCTGACAGAACCTTGATGCTCACCAGGACTCTCTAAGGCTTACTTTGTAGACGCATAGTTACCGTATATTATGGTATACATTATGTTGTCACTTTAAGTATTTGCAATCATTTATTTTACTTTACTGTATTATGTTTTACATTGCATTTATTATGATCGTAAATATGCACAACTTGCATGTGTGAAAAATCATGTTTTGTTTTTTTTCTTTGCAAAGAACATTGAATGGTTACAGATCTTACACAATAGACAATTACAAATGGGTAAAGCACAAAAACAAAAAAACAAAAAGAAAAGGTCAAATATTTTGGAATAAAAAATTGTGTTGCTCCCAAGATCAGATTGAAGACTTACATTTATTAAGATTTACATTCAAACAAAGCAAATTCATAATAATTCATAATTCATCTTCACTCTCAAAAAAGTACAAAAGCTGTCAGTGGGGTGGTATCTTTTCAAAAGGTACACCTTTGTACCTTGTTTACCTCTAAGAAGTGCATAGTAGTCCCTCAAAGGTACATATTAGTACCCAAGTGATACATATTTTGAAAATGTACCTTTATTTCTGAGAGTGTTCCACATGCAAAGGAAATCACTGTCATTGTTTCATTTTTGATTATTTGCAATGTAACAGGCAATAAAAAGAAACTGTTCACCTTAATATCTACTTTAAAATGTTAAAGTGTACTGCTTTACAAAACAGCATAAAACACGTGTAAAGTGTGTGAGGTATGTTATCTTACCTCAGCGCGCGGTTCCGTCGGGAGTGTGTCGCGAGGAGTTCCCTCTCTCCTGCAGACCACTGTGAGGATACAAGCACTCATCAGGATTTCCCCATTCCCAAGTCTTACGTGAACCTGCCAACATAAGAGAAGAAAAAGAGCAGAGAAGAGACGGAGAGAGGAGGGGAGGAGAGAGGATTGTTTGGCAGAGACACCAATGAAAGCTAAGTTTATTGATCTGTTTCAGGTGTTTAAAACATTTCTTCTCTCATCTTTCATCTCAGATGTTAATGTAAAGCACTGGGGTTATGTCATGAAACACTCCGCTAGGTTATTTTCTGGGAACCAATTATTAATCGTTCTAAGAACGTTCTCTGGGGGTTCTTTTGTAAACGAAAACGTTCCCAGAACATTTTGGGAATTAAAAAGTTATAGCTGGGATGGTTCGTTTGTCCATGTGCCCGAATTATAATCCGAGATCCTCCAGAAATTTTATCCTTATTTGCTTGCATTTTATATGCTTTAAAGACTAAAAAGCAGTAATAAAAATGCAGCTTGAAATAATGGTCAATGCAGCCCCTTTGCAACACATTAGTGTGAAGGTAAAGTTGTACGAATGAACTGCTCGTTTAAAAATCTTCCCGGTCTACTGACATTTGTTATGACACCCGATTCGAACATTACAATTCACATGATAACTTTCCTTAACTCTAAAATATGTAAATCCATTTCACCAGCGATGCTACCGCAAATCGGAAGTTCAAAGACAAGATGGCTGCGCATTTGTTTCACTGACGCATAACGTTTCTTGTTTATTTTTCTTGCAATTTTTTTTTTTTTTTTGCACAAATGTAAGTTTCAAGGTGCCAAGCCCTACTTTCCTGTGTTTTCTGTAAGGAACTTAAATCCTACCTGGACACTCTTCTTACATCCAGCAATTCTAAAGCTCATTCGCTGTCATTTTTATGTTTGTGAGATTTTGTAACCTGTAATTGTATTTTCAATCGTAGTCACCCCTGGCATTGATCCTTTCTTGTGGCATTTAAAAAGGTACGCTATCGCTGTAGCTGAATAAAACTCAGATAGGAATTTATCTATCTATAGGATAATATTTATTTATCTATAGGAACTTATTAAACACGAAGACAATAAACATATGATTGTGAAAAAAGGTCCATAAGCTAGAGCTAGAGGACACTGACAGAAATCCATCCGAATGTAGACTTTTGAAAGTCATTGAATAATTCACACTACCTATTCTCTCAGTTCTTCAATAGTGTTTCTTTTATGAAAAACTGACTACATAAAATACGAAGTACACACATTTTAATTAGAATTTAACCAATTTCATTAAGTACAAAATTGCAACCCAACTTACTGAATGGATTGTACAGCCTAGTTTTCATTTGTAAAAATGAAATACACCTCCGTCTTCTGCTAGCTCAATAAAATACCGCTTTAATGGAAATATGTACAGTATAAATAAGGACATAAATTGTCTTAATCATTTTATAAAAGCAATAAGGGTTACACTTTATTTTAAGGCGTCCTTGTTACAGTGTAATTATACATTTAAGTACTGAGTAATATTAACTAACTACATGTACTTACTATATGGTTAGGATTAGGGTTTGTCTTAGGGGTTACTTGCATGTAATTATGCATAATTTATTGTTATTATAATAGTAAGTACATGTAACGTGTAACAAGGACTCCTTAAAATAAAGTTATCTCAAGGTTCTTAAGGCTGTGCATTTCTGTGTATATATATATATTCATCTTATAGCACAAACTTCATACCATAAAATCAGCTACGGTGATGACCCAGCACTAAATGGACTGGACGTCTGTCATCTGTGGACAGAAGTTCAATACTAAATCAACGTCAAACATTAAAGCTCAGAATTCAAAACATTCACTTTAAGGACCGCAGTGGGCCCTCTGGACCCAGCCAAAGCTCAGGAGAGAAGAAACAGAACTCCCTGACCGAGCTGATGCAAAGACCAAAATGGCCTTTAAATCCTTTAAAAGCTCTGATATGTGATATCACATCCCTAGACAAGCCTTTGATTTCTGCTCCAACAATGACTAACATTTGGCTTTTGAAAACACAAGTGCATAACACCATTCATGAGTTATCTCAATCTATTATTACATTATTCTGCAAAACAGGTTGTACTTTAACTGTGGAAATTACTTGTGACCGAAGGAGGTTTGTGTAAAAGACATTATGCCAGAAGTACATTTCTTACAGATGAGTAGAAATGTTGTGAACCTGAGGAAAGCATCCACTGTCGACTAAACACAGACCCTTTGAACAACCTGTTCAGCCAAAAGACACAAACGGAGAGTCTTTAAAAATACAGAGAGCCGAAGTGTTGTACATTACTCTCTTTAAATGACTGTGTTCGAGGTTTGGATAGCATTTGCTTACACTTAACTAAGTGCTGGATCCACTTTGTTTTTAAGGCTGCAGGGATCTTGCAAATCTTACAAAAAAATCTGAGGAAAAATATGATGTAGTCACAAACGTATGGTGTAAACTGAGCTTCAAATTCACAAAATGTATGGAAATTAAAGATCCACAAATAAATGTTTAAAAAGAAATGAAAAACAAAAGAATAAAATGACATTTCGATGTGAGCACTATGTAATGGAAAATAATGAATAGTAAAACAAAGCTGACTTGATTTGAGTGTAATTTGCCATAATGACTGGCTGACTGTATTGCATGTCTACTTAAATCAATAAAAGGACATGAAATATTGATACGAGTTAAAATGATTTAAATATGAAAATAGAGTGTGCATGAGAAACTAAACAAACCCAACTCTGTAGGAAATTATACACTGATCCATTATTATATTAAAAACATTTTACAATGCTGCGATTGACTAATTAAAATGAAATATCTTCAAATCGTTATGAAATCTCCAAATTTAACAGGTTACTACAGTGCTAAAAAAACAACAACACATGAACATTTGGATTTCATTTATGTTTAATAAATGTAAACATTCCAAACTGAACATCCTACAAACCATTTGACATTTAGAAGAAACATTCAAGCAAATGTACACAAATACACAGATGACAGTGAATCAGATAAATAGATTAATCTAATCAAAAATGTATCCAAGCTTCTCAGATGCTTCATTACAAACGGACAATGATATAAATACTCCACTGTGCATTATAAAGCTGTTAGATGACAGAGAGAGAAAGAAACAGCCTGACAGTGAATCGCCATACAAGGATCGGAAACAGGCTCAGGTTGATCTGAGTCATACCACACACACACACACACACACACACACACTCCCTCTCTCTCACAGTAGTGCACAAAGGCAAGTCTTCAAGACGTGTCTGTCAATAAATAAAGGCTATTCACAAAATTCAAGTCTCATAAAACGGGCTAACACCTCCTCTACACAAACAAAAATATATTACATTGGTACTTCGGAACTAATTAAAACTATACGACATCAATATGCACAATAAGGCATTGCCTTTGAGCTGACGAGAACAATCAGGAAAAAATAAAAAGAGATCACAAAACTTCAATGTCTTTAAATTCTACATCACATGACACAGGCAGTGCTCAGATCCTGTCGAGTGTCATGGTGAGCAGAAGACACCGTTGACATGTACATTATGATTAAAGAGTGAAATTCCTTCAGCATGGAGACCTGAGAACATACACAGATGATGCTGCTCTGAAATGGGAGTTAAATTAGAATAACTCGTGGAAAATGACTTGATGCATTACAAACGTGTTGCAAAGCATGCAGATTAAAAACCTACGGGAGGTATCAGGTGTGTATGAGTACTATGGCTCGATGTCATCATCTTCCTCCTGGGCGTGGCTTCTCTGCGTGGGAGGGGCATTGCATCAGTTCCCAGAAGCCCCCTACGCAGGACGTATGGACAAGCCAGCCCACTGGGAATGTCAGCAAATCCTTCAGGAGATAAAAAGACCATTAAAGGAATAGTTCTCGCATAAAAGAAAAATAGCTGAAAATTGACTCGCCCTCAGGCCATCCAAGATGTAGAGGAGTTTGTTTCTTCATCTGAACAGATTTGGAGAAATTTAACATTACATCACTTGATTAGCAATGGATCTTCTGCAGTGAATGGGTGCCGTCAGAATGAGAGTCCAAACAGCTGATAAAAACATCACAATAATCCACAAGTAACCCACATGACTCTAGTCTATCAATTAAAGTCTTGAAGTAAAAAGCTGTGTTTATAAGAAATAAATCCAACATTAAGGCATATTTAACTTCAAACTGTTGTTTCCAGCTAAATTTAATGCTAAATTTCTCCAAATCTGTTCTGATAAAGAAAACTCATCTCAGA
This sequence comes from Schizothorax lantsangensis, assembly GCA_027422415.1. Lineage (NCBI taxonomy): Eukaryota > Metazoa > Chordata > Actinopteri > Cypriniformes > Cyprinidae > Schizothorax > Schizothorax lantsangensis. The sequence continues at coordinate 17,538,543 of CM049861.1, read as the reverse complement.
TGGCCTGAAGGGGAGTCAATTTATAGCAAGTTTTTATTTTGAAGAATGTTTGGTTTTTAATACAGTATCTAACCTTTCATGACAACCTCTGGCAGGCCATACGGTTCGTATTCGGTCTCGTCGTAAGCGGCAGACATGCGGCTGCGGTTTTGCCGGATGCGTTCAGCGAGGTGAGCTGGGTCATTCACGGGGAACACGCTGGATACCAGCAGTTGGTTTGTAACAGACTGTGGGGTCAGAGAGAGGGGTGGCGAGTCTGCAGGCTCTTTATCGCCTTTATCTTCCACCGTCTCCAGCTGTTCTCCATCTGTTTGGGTGCAGGCGTGGACGGGTGGCTGTTTGTCCCCCAAAATCAGCTCTTGGCTCTCCTCTGTCTGAGTGGATACACTCTTCACCTCTGTTCTGACCTTGCTGACCTCTACCATTTTACACAGAGCAGATTTATTCTTGATTGGCTTTTCCACATGTTTGTTCTGTTTATCTGTTGTTTCTCCATGACAATGTCCTTGTTTATCCGAATCAACAGTTTCCATAGTTTCAATCTCATTATGCCCAAGGCATAACACACCAGAATTTTGGGAGTCTGCAGTCCCATAGGACTCTGTGATTGGATTTGAGTTTATTACCTCGGTCTGATATTTGGTTGAGATGGAAACACTGATTAAGGCATCTTCCTGGCTGTTCGCACTAGCATCTGCTGCTTTGGTCTGATCCTCAGGAGACACCGAGGCAACTGTCTGAGAATCTGAATTACTGTAATCTGTTGGTTTGGTCTGTGGAGGTGACGGCTTGTCTTTAGTGTTACTACTCATTATATCTGAGACACAGACAGGAGGACTTTTGTTGTTAACAGAGCTGCTTTCACATTTGTGTTGAGCATGTTCTTTGGTCATTACATTCTCATTTCCAGCCATAAAATCCTGAAAACAATTAAATGAATAGGTCTGTGATCATTCGAATGGCATTTTATTGCAGACAAAAAGAAAGGTCTGTCATCATTTACCAAATTTCAAATGCTTATGACTATATTAGGGCTGCACAATTTGGGGGGATTTTAATTTCATTTCATAATATTGTGACATCAATACTAATATTTATGGCTTAATTTGTTAATTTGCAAATGTTAAACCATCAATCTTATATTTTTTGTCTGAAATCCACAGAGAGCTCTTATGGTTTTAGTTTGATTAATCATACAGAACTAGACTAGATCTTTATTCAGTCTATATTCACAAAAGATTTTCAGCAGAATGTTCATGCAGTCATTTTCCATACAATAAAAATGAATGAGGAGTTAATGCACTTTTGTTGTCACTTTCCCCATTCACACTCATTGTATAAAAAAGGCAATCCATAATAAAAATAAAAATAAAAAAATTATACAGGTTTGCAGTGACATAAGGGAAAGTGAACGATCACAAATTTCATTTGTGGAAAACTATTCTTTAAAAGCACAGTTCCACACTTTCAACAGTTCAATAGTTCAACGTTTTTCCATATGTAAATAATGACATGCATTTATGAAATGTTATTTACCTTATCAGGTCCTTGAGATTCATGTGTCATTTGAGTTTCAGGTGACACATGCTCCCCCAAGTTGGTCTGGTCATTTGTGTCGGCTAATCCAGTCACATCTTTGACAGTGCACTGGTGCATCTTGGTTCTACAGCAGACAGAGCACAGACTGAAGGGTCTTGCGTTAAGGGTCCTACATAAACATCGCTCATTCACTGAACCTGTGTTTACCTTCCCCATCTCAGGACCAACATAACCATATTTCACGTTAAGTACCTCACACTGCCTTTAAAATTATTATGAACAAACGCTGTTTACATTACCATGTTGCTTATCGCATATTTATCTTCAACAAATGCCAGTCAAAGGATGTTACCTTGTCATTTGGGACTGCGTGTGAAGCTTTCTGGTACTGCAGGGGAGGTACAGCTCGAACTCTTTTAGCACAATGGAGGGTGAGTTGTTGCCCATGGTTTCTTCTGAGAGCTTCCAGAGTTCTAGTTCTTCAGCTTGTGTCCTGTTCTGCTCAGAGAGGTGCTGGATTTGCTCTTGTAATGCCTGGATCTGGAGGACACAGAGAATATGAATCAAAAATATAAAAATGAACATGACCTAAATGTACTGTACATACATGCAAATAAAGGAGTTTTTCCAATTAGGTAATCTTGGGATTAACACTTAGGGTTAAGGGTTTGTTTTAATGTGCAATAACAGTGGTGGAGCATTACTGGAATATGACATGCTGTGATATGACAGTACTTCATTTGCTATTTATCAAGTTATATTTCTGCGCTCATTGAAAATGAAAATGCTGCATGAAGTATTAAAATCACAATTTGTATTTGTAGCTGATTAGGACAAGATCACAGATTAACATGGAAGGGATTTATCACTTTCTGCTTTGTTACATTGCACCCTGGTTAGGAACTTTTCTTCCATATTGTCTTGTACATCCGAGTGAAACAGATTATTGAAAAATAAAAAATTAGGGGTGGGACTTGGTTCTATCCATTGGTTGTTGTCTGGATGAAAACATATCTGAATGTGAACTTGCAATCAATATTAACAAAAGGGGCGGGGTTTAAACAAAATAACTGGAGAAGTTTTGGCATTTAAGAGAGAATCCTGTCATTTCAAGATTGAGGTCAAATGTAAAACAAAAATGAAATATGCATGTTCACAATAACATCAAGATGCATTTAAAAAACTGATAGGGTGTATTTCCAATTCATGCAAACAAAAGATTTCCATTTTAATAAAACTTACCTGCTCCTGAGGAGACTGAACCTCTGCTTTGGAGTTTGCATGAAGAACAATCAGCTCCTCCTGTCCTAATGGAGAGCCACTTTGTAACCCCTCCTTTGTGCTTGACAATTCTTCATTTTCAGTGTTCACTAAAAGTAAGGCACCATCTAGTTTAGCAAAAGTGTCTTCACCCAAGTGTTTCAGTTTCAATTTCAACTCTTCATTCTCTTGTTTAACAGTCAGAAGCTCTTCCTTTATCACATCTCCCTGTAGAGCAAGCTCTGAATTCTGAGCCGTCAACACATTCAGCTCAAGCTGAGCATCCTGTAATTCCTTTGTTACTCGTTCTAGCTCTTTGATATCACCTGCGGAAAGTTCTGGAACGTGATTTTGGAAGTTAAGAACATCCAACTGTTCATTTTGCAATAGAGAACTTGTGTTCTCATCAGTTACCTCAGAAAGTATGGGTGCTTCTGAATAAGCACTAGAATTCGGAGCATTTCCACAATGTACATCTGAAGTGAGACATAATTCATGTGGCTTGGAAGCTTCAGTCGCTTGTAGCTTATCAGATATCTTACTAGTGTTGGTTTGGTCAATGTTTTGACTAACAGGAAGCTGTACAGTAGGCCGTGAGACCTTTTCCTTCAGAACCGGTTGTGTATCATCACTAAACATTTCATGGTCACTTATGCTTGTATTGCTGAAGACCGAATCACAGCTTAGTTCTCTTGAGATCTCTGAAGACAGTTCAGGAAGCGTAGAGACCTCATTGGGGGCAATGGTCATCCTAGTGTGTTTTTCTTCTTCAAGAAGACAGATTTTCTCTTGACATTTTTGCAATTCCTTGCTCTGCTTCTTGAGGGCACACTCTTTATCGTGCAACTCTTTCAGTAAGTTCTCAATGTGATTGCTCTGGCTTTCAAAAGCTTGGGTAAGGCTCTTGGTCTGAGTGGTCACTTGCTTCTGTAGGTCCTCCAGCTTTCCTTGAGCTAGTTTGGCCTTATCTGACTCTCGGTCTCGCGCTGCCCTCAGGCGCTCCAGCTCTAAAACTAAAACGGTAGTGCTGTCCAAATCTGAGGCATCTTTGCTCAATGCTTGAGTCCTGCCTATCTCTGCAGCAGAGGTCTTGTCCTCTGTTGGTTTAGTTTGTGCTCCAAGATCCATAATCAGCTCCATTGTTCTGGTTTCTTTGCAGACCATTGTGTTCTGAAGGTTCACAGAATCACAGAAGGATTCTTGATTGTCAGGAGAAGGAACCAAGTCTTTGTTTTCTATAACAGCAGGATTCTTATTGTTTGGATGGTGTTCTAGTTGTAAATATGTGAGGGGAAGATTGTCTTTTGATATCTTCTCTTCCAAACTCCTATATTTTCGAAGATTGTCCAGCTCTTCTTGAAGCTGTGCAATCTTCAGTCCTTCCAATTCCTCTTTTCTGATCCGTTTCCTTTCCTCTTCTCTCTCCCTCTCTCTTTCCTCCCGTTCCTGTGAAAGCTTGAACTGAAGGTCTTGCAAGTCCTTTTTCATTTTTGCCATTTCTTCCTCCATGCAAGTCTCCTTTTGCTCCATCTCACTCAAGACGTTCTTCAGCTGGGTACCTTCTTCCTGGTCTCTCTCTATATCTTTTAGCTTCTTCTCAGTTTCTCGTTCTAGCGCATCAAGAGTTTCTCTCAGTTTTGTGCTCTCTTTCTTCTCTTGCTCCAGCTGGGCTTCCAGTTTTGTCATGCTGTCTTTAAGTTCAAGAGCTTTGGCATGTTGCTGCTCTGTCTGTGTCGAGTGTTTCCGGCTCAACTGTTTCAGTTTGGTCCTAGCCTCGGTTTCAGCTCTTCTCTGGGTTTCGAGGTCTTCAAGTCGCTTCTGAAGCTCGTATTTCACATCTCTAAGTTCATCACGAAGTTCTGCGTTCTCCTTCTTCAGATCTTTTAGAGGTGCAGAGTCACATTTTTCTGTTTTTCCTGATGTGTCATCTATCTGTAGGCTACAAGAGATGGCCGATTCACTTTTAGGCATTGTGCCGCTGGTTGACTCAGACGTGAACGAGTCTGTGTCCACATCTTCAATACCAGTGTCTTGTTCTGTCACTGAGGTCTCTACATCAGTCTCACTCAGTTTCAGAGAGTCACTTGGATGTGTTTGGATTCCTCTTCCTATAAATTTCTGTGATTCCTCAGGCTCAAATTTTTCAATGTGCTCGGAGTCGATGCCCTCTCCTGGCTCTCTGCCAGAGGGGTACTTCATTCTCTCCTCTTCTCTTGTTCGACCTGTTTTAGGGGCTTTCTTTCTCTGAGAGGAGTTGTTGTAGGGAGGAGAGCGGTCATGATGGAGGGAAACGGAGGGAGAGAAACAGTCTCCTGCAGAGCTGAAGTGAGGAGCAGCCACAGCTGGAGGAGGAGCAGCCAGTTGAGCTACAGGAAAAATCAAGAAAATGTAAAAAATGAGCAAATAATATGGTAAATATAGGCAATTATTTGGCAAAAAAGCAAAGTTTTATATACATTTTATGTGATAAAAATTATCATTTAATATTAATATTATTAAAAGCTCTGGCATTTGTTACTTCAAGTCAGAGTAATAGTTCAATATTATGACACTCAAGAACAGCAGTAATAAAGTATTCAACTAATAACACATTATTTTATTCAGGTTTCTAAAATGTATGGTCTTATAAACCATAAATGTAAATAATAAAGGTTGGGAGGATTTGGGTTCATTGCTTTGACTGGCTTGTCTAACCCATCACAGACTTTTTGTAATGTACATTGATTTTTGAAGGTGTACTGTCAAGGTTTGATCAGAAGAGGGAGACAAACACAAGGGATGTGTGTAATAGGGCGGGGCCAAAACACACAAACGCAGTTCTCTGTGTGGACCAGATTCCTTCCCCACTCACCCTGCAGTTCTTTAATGAGCCTGAGTGCCTCAGCAAGCTCCTCGGTCAAACGCTTTACTTCTTCCTGTAGAGCTTTCTCCTGTTTCTTCATCTGCCCCAGAGACACAGTGAGACTCTCACAATCCCTCAGCGCCTCCTACAGGACAAGATGAGAAGTGCACATATAGCACAAAGCACAACAGGCTTGTCAAATGAGATTAACGATTAAAGACACGAAACAGCCATAAAACTACACTATACCACTGTGTTGTTACAGCGAACAGAATTTTAATAGTGAACAGTAAAGCAGCCATAATCCTCTAAGTGTTTAGGGTGAGGCATGCTGGAAAAAGACACACACCTAAATACACAAAATGAAAGCATTCAAAGGGACAAAGAGGTTATCCAACTGCAATCCTGATCTGCATATAACATTACACTGCTTTTAAACATCATAAAAGCTTTTGGTGATTATTATAATACATGACTCATGTTGTATGCATACTGTCTAAAAATAAAGAGCTTAAACCCAAGCCCCAGCGTGAAACAGAAGCCATAAGGAGATAATGTTGCTATATCTGAGACTGTATTCTGCTGAGTCAGTAACGGCATTGTTGCTCTGGGAGCTTCATCTGTGTGTGTGTGTGTGTTGTGTGTGCGTCTCTTTGACTGGGTCTCTCTAATCAGTATGTGTGTGTTTCTGATCTAGCTATGCACTACTGTTCAAATGTCTGGGGCCAGTAAGATTTTTTTATTTTTTATTTAAGAAATTAGTACTTTTATTCAGCAAGGACACATTAATCAAAAGCAACAGTAAAACCTTTAAGTGTCACAAAGATTTTAGTGTCACATGAATGCTATACATAAATGATTGTACATCAAGTAATACTGAAAAAAATTATCATGTTTCCACAAAAATATTAATCAGTACAACTGTTTTCAATTTTGTAATTTACTTTTGGGGACATTCCCAAAGAGGAAATATTAGAAGCTATTTATGTATTGTAATAATACCAAAACCTGTATATTACTACTAATTTAGTAGTCAAAATAACTCCATTTAAACATCTATGTCAATGCTGTGTCTAGTCTTAGTTTGTCTCTTTTTTTGACAGGATCTCTCTCTGATCAATTTGTTTTATGACAGGGTGAGGAATTAGCAAAAAAAAAAAAAAAAATCCCACCCTGTCATAACTGAAGACAGCCTGCCTTATCTACCAGACATTGTGACAGGTGACTTGAACTGGACTTTGTGTTGTTGTTATTGAACAGCATTTCTTGTCTCTCTTGTTGAGGTAACCTAACACACTTATATTATATTTTGATGAATGTGAAAGAAAAAATGGTGAGGTACAGATTGATTAAATAACGTGTCAGATTGGTGAAATGTCAATGCATCTCTGTCCCATCATTCTTAATAAATTAATCTATTTACTTGACCTTAAAAATTATCAAGCACTCAATTTCTAAGTTCTAACTTAGAAACAATATCACAATTTAAGCATACAAAATTGCTGAAAAATAGCCAAAGTTAACCAAATCCAAATATATCCTTTGACCTTCTCAGAAAGAAAAATGGTTCATAAAGAAATTAAATATTTTTATATTTTACAGTAAAAAGTAAGATTTTTTTTTATTAAATATTTTATGATCATCAAGGCTGCATTTACATGATTAAGAACACAGTAATATTGTGAAATATTATTACAAACAGATTTTCTTTTTTTTATATATATATATATTTTAAAATGTAATTTATTCCTGTGATGCAAAGCTGAATTTTTTTACATCATTACTCCAATCTTCAGTGTCACATGATCCTTCAAAAATCATTCTAAACCGTTTTGTTGATTAATATTTTTCTTGAAACAGTGATACATTTTTTCAGGATTCACTGAACAGGTTCAAAAGAACTGCATCTGTTTAAAAACAGAAGCTTTTTGTAACATTATAAATGTCTTTACTCTGAGACAAGGAATCAAATAAATGCATCCTTGCTGAATACAAGTACTAATTTCTTAAAAAAATAAAAATCTCACTGACTGACAAGCTTCTGAATGGTAGTACAACTAAACCTGCTGACGTATTGACTCGGACTCTGTCGGGTCAGTGTGATATGTATGTTGTTGTACCGTGAGTTTGGCCTCAGTCTGTGTCTCTCTCTTCTGACTCTCTTTCAGGTCAGACTCTGTGTTCTTCAATTTTCCTCTCACATCCTCTAGATCGCTCTCCAAACTCTGCTTCTGCAAACACACCTAAGAGAAAAACAAACAGTCAGCAGAAGGATTAGAGTGTGTGCCAAGAGAAAGAGCACGGATCTTCATCATGCCGTGTTTGTGGCAGACTAAGTACGTGTCACTCATTTTCATGCAGGATGCCACATAAACCAATGTTATCAGAACCATGTCAAACAAATGATGAGATTTATTTATGGAATGTAAAATGCAAATTGTCCCTTTCACGTGTCTTGCAGTTTAACCAGATGATGTACAAACCATGCAACATTTACAGAACTCAATCCAAAGGCTTATTCATGTAAATTTGACATACATGCAAAGCACACATTTGAAATGTTTATGCTCACTTTGTTTATATTTCTCTCTATACAAATAGAGAGAATGTGTAATTATGTAAAACATCCAATATGGCCATAAGTAGTGTAATACAACCTGTAACTTTCAGAATTTCAAAACGGCACATTCCATGACCTCAATTCAGGTCATGGTATCAGTTTTGTGTCCCATCAGCATAGGATCACCATTACTGATCTCTGTATTTACAGACATGCTTGCATCACGCGTCTCTTATTTTAACACACAGTATCTTATCAGCAATATAACAGAATGAATAATTATACACAAGTAACAAAACAGGGCTCAAACAAGACTTGTTTTATCTTGGTGAGATATGAGTGAACTGTATGGGTCGAGAGTGATATTTTACTACAAACATACACACACACACACACCAAACCCATGGGTCATCTCCATATCTTCTTCCTGTACTCAAGTCTCTGGAGAATATAAGGCATTTCTAAAAAAACATGCTATGAGTTTCAAACATACATCACACTGAGATTACAACACTGACCTTCGCTCTAGTGTCCTCTGAGGAGGAAAAACAGAAAGAGAAAAAAAGGAATAGAACTGTGTGAGAAAACATGAGCAGTGGGAGAATGAGAGAAAGAGAGAGAGAGGGGTGACATTAGTGCATCGACCAGCAGACACCCGTTCTGGAGCTCCCATGAGACGAAGAACGAGAGCCAGAGAGAATAAAGAGAGACAGAGGAAAAGGACAGAAGCTACAGTTTAATATAGAGTAGAGGTTAGATTTCTGGAAACATCTAGTTTCTGCAAATTACAAACAAAAAGTAGCTGACTGAACCAAAGCTATTTAAGGAAATAGGAGAAGCTAGTAGAGACAAAACACTCATCATTACATTGCCCTGTGTTCTAATTGGTTACCGGAGCACTGCTATGTGGTTTCTAAAGCCCAAAGTATACTGCGTACACTAGGGTATGCATACATTGGATGAGGGGGGTTAGAAGATACACACATCTAATTTAAACTAGTACAACATTTTTATTGATCTTATGGAGAGAAACAGCGCAATATATATGCAATTTAATTCTCTGCCACCAGGAGGCGCTTTTAGAGTGAGAGAAATAGAGGTTTCCCCCGGTAACTGTACACAAAGCAGAGCTGCGCTCACAAATGCTGCTTTATCAGGAACATGCAAGATGAAATGAAAATGACTTCGAAAATATTCTAAAGACAGTCGTTTTCCTTCAGAAAAACAGTGTTATAAAAACACCCGCACCGCGTTTTGATTTTGAAATGTGCAGTCCTCATGTTTATTTAACGAAGTCAAAGCCTTTTGGAAAATCTATTTGTGGCAGTCAGTTTTGATATTGTGGCGGGCCGCCATAAATAAATCAATGTATGGGAAACACTGTCGATTTTATTACAAAACGCAAACAATACATTTTGCATGGGGCACACGTGAACCGTTTTTCTTTACTACTGATTACAGCATGAAATAAATATGAATGAACATCAGAAGATTTCTTGAAAGATCAGTGTTTCAACCTGTGCAAAGATGTCAATAATACAGCTTGCTACGCCTATATCCTACATCATCCATTGGAACGGCACTCTCTCGTGAATGCGCAACAACAGTTAGCAGAGGATAGAGATTACGGTTTATAAAGTTTTAAATAAGGATATTTTTCTAACACAAGCGCATCGCTTTGCTTCAGAAGGTTAACCCCCCGGAGCTGTGTGGAGCACTTTTAATGATGGATGGATGCACTTTTTCGGACTTCAAAATCTTGACCCCCATTCACTGCCATTATAAAGCTGAAAGAAGAAAGTCATATACACCTAGGATGGCTTGAGGGTGAGTAAATCATGAAGTCATTTTCATTTTTGGGTGAGCTATCCCTTTAAAAGGTTGTCAGTGTGTTGCTAAGCAGTTACAAGGGTATTCACAGGGTGATTGCTAAAGCACTACCTAAGATGTTAAAAAGTGGATCTACATTGCTGTTAGGACTTTGCTCTGGTTTTGTAGGGGTTTCCTACTAGAACAAGGCTTGCCTAGATATGTGTCAGACCCCTGGTTTATTACCAGGGTAAACACAAAGTAATAGCAATAGCATAACTTCTAAATAACTTAAACTCACTACAAAGCTACACTATTTATATAAAGGCTGAGCAACGCCTACACTATTCTAGTCAATTCAGCAGGGTCGCTACATCTAGTTACTCCTCAGCCATGGTACCTTGTCGTATTGAGCCTGCAGCGTGTTGTGAAGTGTTCTGGCCTGCTGGATCTCCTGGTTGAGTCTGTTGATCTCCTGCTGATGTTGTCTCTCCAGAGCCTGTCTCTCTCTCTGCAGCTCCAACAGCTCCTACACAACACAAATCTTCAGTCACTGTGGGACTTTAAGGCACAATTTTCTGTACATCTGCACTGAAATATCATACATTGTGAAAAGAGCTATTATTAAGGAAACAAAACAATCAATTCCAAGACAAGGAACCTTACAACTCATAGCTAAAAATAAAAGAGCGATGAGGTTGTGTATTTAGCAGCAGGGCAGTGCAGGAAACAATGAATCACAAGCGTGTCCGTGTTCTCTGTCTCACCCTCTGATGTTCTCTCTCCATGTCTTTCCTGCGCTGCTCTGCGTTGCAGCGGCTGGTTTCAGCATTCTGCCTTTGACACTTCAGTTCCTCCTGAAGGTGCTTCACTTTCTGCTCAGAAGCTTGGGCCTACAGACACGTTATAAACATTTAATACTCAGTACAGACAGTGATTTTTAACAAAAATAAATTATTAATAAATTACCCGGTCAGTCTCTTGTGTGATGCGGGTCTGCGCACGGGTCAGCTGGTCTTGCGTGCGCGTCAGGCTCTGTTCTTTGGTGCTGAGCTCTCTGTTAGCCTGAGCCAGGCGAGACTCCATGTCCCTCAAGCGCTCAGACTCCAGCTGTGCCTCACGCTGTAGATCTGATACACGCACACGCAGCTCTGAGAGAGACAGACAGTCACTAAATTATCATTCTGACTGATATTTTTTGTCTCTTCTGAAATAAGTGTTTGTATTTTGAATTAAAAACAGTAATATATAAAATTAAAATATAAGCACATTATTTTCAGGACAATTCAGCATTTATTTCCCTTCAAATTCTCATTCATTACAATGAAAAAAAATACTTTTTTTTGTTAAAATATTCCCTAAAAATGGTTTTGCTTCATTGTCTTCATTTGAAATATAATTTAGCATCTTTTTCTTTTGATCATTTTGCTACCATTGTAGCAAAAACAGCCCGTTTAGTTCTAAGGGTCAAAGAGATGCATGAAATAGTCTGGTAAACAATAACTTTCAGTGAAAACCTTGGCTAATTTAGAATATTTAAGAAATGAAATGTTTCAAAAGTGTTGGATACGACCCCTTTAAAACTTTTCTGAACCACCTGCCACAGCGACAGTTTATTACAGCTTCTCTTGAAGAATTTACATTCCAGAAAAGTTTACATTCTGGATCCAGAGGCCATTGGAAGGGAAGTGTTTATTGGGAAGAATCAGTGATAGTGTGTTGTAGAGCTGCAGAGAGCTGTCAGTGTCAGCTGTCTGTGGAGATGACCAACCCTGATGACCTCACTGATGACTCACCAACACAGAGACAAGACAATGGAGAACATTCATACCACACACACACACACACAGTGTAATACTGATCTTTCTTGCTCAACATACACACCCACTCTCACTAAACCACCTCACAAATGTGTCCCATTCTGGCAACAGATAAGACCAGCATGTGTCAGTGGGTACAATTCCCTCCTCTCATTGTATTCATTTTACACTGCAAAAAAAGCTCAGTACCACAAATCGGCTAATATTAGCATTTACGCCAAGTTCTTTTTTTATAAGAAATTAATATTTTTTTAAGCAAAGATGCATTACATTCAAAAGTAACAGTAAACAGAAATAAATACTGTTCTTTTATAATTTCTAATCAAAGAAAAAATTAAAATGTTAAGCAGCACAACCGTTTTCTACATTGAATATATTGCAAAAATATTTCATAAAATTATGCATTTTATTGTGTTTTTGATCAAATAATTCATCTGTAGATGGGTTACTTTTGCGCCTCCTGTACTAGGAAATATTGGAAACCTGACTACTTCACTCACTAATAATCAGGATGCTTATGTAAATCCACCTGACATTCAATGAATAAACATGATACTCTCCCTTGGTTAATGGGCAAACAGAGCTGCACAAAATAAATAAAACTCCACTTTATTTCCTTAAACTACCTTAACCTTAAACAGACACATTCTTATGGCAACCAATTTATTTCCAGCACAGTCTGAAACTACGACTGCTGTAAAAATCTCCTATCTCCTTAAACATGCAAATACTACACAAATCTGCTCATGCCACTGATGAGGTTGATCTCATTGGCTGCCATGCCAACACATTGTAAATAGTGACTTTGGACTGCATTCATTTATGATTATTACAGAGCAGACAAGCTAATGTCCTGGATTCAAGCAACCCAAGAAGAGAGATGTAACTCAATCTGTAGTTCAGGATTTGAGAAATAAAGAGCATTGTCTGGGCTGGTTGCAAAAAGATTCCTTGTTTCAATTAACTGATTTAAATTCAGCTTTTCGGTGCAAAACTTCTGAAACCCCAATAGTATGTGGAGAAGTTTACCATCGATCTCATTCCTCAAGGATTCCTCCTTCCCTGAGTCACTGTTCTTGATTATGACATCACTGGATGAAACAGAGGAAGCTGGCCGTCCTTTGGGAGTGGACCACAAATCCTCACGTTCCCATGGAAACAAAGAGGAGGGGGTGGACGGTTCCGATTGGCGGATGTTGCGCCGAAGGGGTGGGGATTTATGAGGTTGCTGTGGAAACGGGGAGGAAGCACCTCCCACTGAGGGCTTGGGGACGTCTCCAAACTGCAGCTGCTGCTACAACAGACAGAACACAGCAAAATGAGTCAGGAGGTATATTCATAAACAACATTTCTTATTAAGAGGTTGCTCTTAAAAATATACATGACTTACTCTGGCATGCTGTGTTATGGTTTCACTCTCTGCTCTGAAACCACCTGCAGAGTTAGAAAACAACAGCAAAAGAATAAAGACGAATAGATCTTTCTAAATGCATCCCACATGCACAAAAGCATACAAAGTTAAAATCAGAGAGAAACAATGCCATCACATATTGTACCACGCAACCAGTCCTTAGGGACCTTCAGACAAATTAAACACTCCTTCCCCTACTTAATCAGGGGATACATTTTGCAATCTTTGAAGTAAAGCCAGAGACGGAAAAGTGAAAAACAAATGCATTGAGCGTGAGGGGTGCTACCGTTGTTGTCCCAGGGAGAGCTCATGTTCCAACAAGGTGTGGAAAACAACATGGACTCCCCAGAGCCATTTCCCTTCTGCAGCTTTTCCAGCTCCGCCTCAAGCCTACAGGCAGAGAAAGAATAGAGATGGTGCTTGTTATAGGATGATACAGAAAACAGAGTAATGGGGCAAAAAGGTTTCTCAAAAACAAATTTAAATTCAGTTTGGTGCTACTAGCAGTACAGAAATCACTACAGCACCTTAGGCCTGACTCATCATGAGTGCTACACCAGGGTTATTTTGGTATTATGTGTATAGCGTTATCGTATTTATTAATATTTTGAATTAGCTTTTATTTTCAGTTCTCATTTTAACAAATTTTAGGTTAAGCAACTTTGTGATGTGCTTTTGCCATATTTATGAGATTTTCTGGGGGGGGGGGGGTTCTTTTCATTTCACTTTTAGTACTTCAAATTAAACATTTTATTTTATTTAGTTTAAGACAACGTTTCTAATTTTTGTTTAATTATTTCAAGTATTTTAATTAGTGCTGTCAAATGATTAATCGCAACTAATCGCATGCAAAATAAACGTTTTTGTTTACATAATATATGTGTGTACATTCAAAATATATTTATATATGATATAATAAATTAAATTAATATATACATTTAAACATGTAAATATTTTCAAAATATATGCTGTATGTGTGTGTCTTTATATATACACAAATATACCAAGTACACACATATATTATGTAAACAAAAACTTTTATTTTGGATGCGATTAATCATGATTAATCGTTTGACAGCACTAATTTTAATATTTCTAAATATTTCTGTTTTTTAAGCTTGTAATGGTTTTTATGTTTATCTAATTTTTTTATTTCAGCTTCATTATAATTAAAGAATTTTTTTTTTTGTATGTTTTAGTTAAGGTTTTAAAGGAATAGTTAACCCAAAAATTCTCTCATCATTTACTCACCCTCGTGTCATTCTAAACATGTTAGTTTCTTTCTTATGTTGAGAACAAAAGAAGATATTTTTGAAGAATTTTGATGAACCAAACAGTTGCTGGTCCCAATTGACTTCCATAATAGGGGAAAAAAATACTATGGAAGTCAATGGGGACCATCAAATTGATTACCAGCATTCTTCAAAATATCTTCTTTTATGTTCAACATAAGAAAGAAACTCATACAGGTTAGGAAGGACATAAGGGTGAGTAAATGACAAATGTTTAATCTCTTAAACTGCTAAAAACACAGTATTGGGCTTAAATAACAAATGTATTTAAATGTCATCCCTTTAGAAAACAGCAATAACCAGAAACTTAATAAATACAGGAAATTTCCACTTTAAAGGGATACTTCACATAAAAATGAAAATTCATTTTCATTTTTGGGTCAAGTATTTCTTTAAGGGACATTCATATTGACAGGGATATGCAGCAACAAAGCAACCAAAAAGTCATTAATTTTTAATGAGAGTGGGTGATGAGGCAAACCAAACACCGGAGACCCTTGGCTGTGCAACACAATTCAGCAGAGTTAAATTTTATGCAAATACACAGCAACAACCAATGAAGGTGCAGGGTGTGACTGTCACATAATCCACTTCCTAATACAGTTAAATTTGAGTGTGCATGACTGATTTGAGCATGCGATATTCAGCAACTTCTCTGATTGGTGGATCTCTCTTTAGGATAGTGGGTTTCCCATTGATTTCCATTGTTTGTTTTTTTGTCCGTACATGGAAGTCAATGGAAACCAAATCTGTTACCCACATTCTTTAAAATGTCTTCTTTTGTATTCAGCAGAATAAAGAAATGCATACAGGTTTGGAACAACATAAGGGTGAGTAATTGATGACAAAACTTTGATGACACTTTGATGTGGGGTCCACAAACAATTTGGGGTTATAAAAGGATATAAAAGGTTAGTTCAATATTTTGTGCGCAACCCTAATTTGGAACATTCCTTCATTTTTTAATATAGACTCATAAATACAGTAGTGATGCAAGGATCAATGTAAGAATAAAATGACATTTCAACTACTAATCATTGTCACATGATTTGGTTCAGTTTGGTATGTAAACAGACAGGATGATTTGTGTGTGCATGTCTCACCGTTTGATCTCCTGTGTGAAGTTTTGTGTCAGCTTTCTGGCAGATTCGAGTTGTCCCTCCAGCGAGTGCACCTGACCTGTTTTGACCTGCAGGTCGTGAGACAGATGCTCTCTGGCCCGCACCTCCACCTGCACCGCTTCATGCACTCCTCCCAGCTCCCTCTGAACCGCAGCCAGCTCCACACGCACCTCCTCATACTGACAGAGAGGAAGATGCTACATAACACATCCCACACTGTTTGTGCTACAGCTGTGCTGGAACTCTTAGCCAACTTTCCATTTGGTGTCCTTCCAGGCAGCTTTTCTGCATTGCTAGAGTGCCTCTGTTAACCTTATAAAAAGCCTTCTGTCTCATATTTGATACATGATTTGCTAAAGCCTCTAAATTATCAATATTATAAACTGCTCAGAAATCTGTTGCACACTATCAAAGATTCTTTAAGACAAGTCCTGTCACTCGGCGGCCATCTTTGAAACGCCTCTCGGGCATCCAAGAGCAGCTCCTATCACTTTGTATGGGGAAACATCAAATTCTCCAAAACTGTTCACTAAGCTTACGATTAAATTTCATATTTGAAATCACCAAAGAAATCTGACAACAACTGTGTCATAAATGTTGTTTCTTTTGCTCAAATAGCGTTATAAAAAGCTTATTTCTCAGGCTAGATCAGCCAGTGCGCATGCGCAGTCCTGAACGCGCGTCTCAGAGCGCTGACTGTTTCTATAGCAACCGGGACTTCTAACAGCAGCTGCAGTGACGCGCTGACTTTACCGATTAGCTATTGGCTCTTTCATTCAGAAGGCGGGGCTTCCTGCGATTGAGCGGCCATATTAAGCGTTGCATTTTTCCCCATTCAAAACTATACAAGTGACATGTCTTGGGTATTCTATAGTCTTTGACACTATCTACTTCTTGCCTTCTGTTGTTTGATCGACAGTTCATATGTTTTTAGGAAGCAAAAGGCATTTTAGTATAATTGTAAAAACATGCACCTTCAGGGTGCAGGGTTCAATATGAACACTTACTGGACTGAAACAACTTTACTTGATTATTCATACTTTTTTTTTTTGTTGAAAAATCGTGTTTAAATGTGAATCAGATATTATCCATTAAGGCTTTTGAGGAAAGTTTATTTGTTCATCTTTCAAACAACTTTGAAACTACAGAGTTTTTTGTTGCATAGAGTGCATTGGACAAAGGCCAAATTGTCTAAAATCAACCCTGGTTAGGGTTAGGGTTAGGTGATCCATCTTGTGATCAGTGTCAACAAGCTCCAGCTACTCTTTATCATACTTTTTGGCTTTGCCCAGTATTGACCTCTTTAGTGGGCGTACATTGTTTAAGTCAATTTCCAAATGTTATATTTCAGATATTGAACCATGCCCCCTAGTAGCATTATTTGGACTCAACCCCACAAATGTTTTCTTGTCACCCTCACAATCAAAAGCGCTCACCTTCTGCTTGATAATTGCTAAAAGGCTTATATTACTGAACTGGAGAAATCCTTCCCCACCCAGCTACTTTGCACAACCTGATGCAGCTTATTCAAATAGAAAAGATCAAATTTACAATACTTGGTAATACAAAAATATTTCACACTACTTGGCAACCCTTCTTAAAGGAAGAGGTAAGAAAATAAGAAAAACCTTTTCTCTATACCTGGTCTTTATGGTGTCTTGCCCCTGATTTACTAATTAATGGAAAGCACAGAGAAAAAATACATATTGTTGGAAGTGTTTATGTACTTAGGTGCAAGTCGTTTCCCCCTTTTTTTTTTTTTAATTGTTCCAACTACTGCATTTTATGTATATATTCATATTTACTTTTTTTATTGCTTTTTTCTTTTTGTTTTTGTACTGTTCTTGGAGCTAGCATTCATATTTGTAGGCTAATTTGTGTTTGACTCAGAGAGTAAGGAAGTTTTTTACTAATTTAATTTTGATCTCTGTTAAACTACTGTTCTATTTTCTTTTTAATTTTAGTATCTCTCTGATCGAACAGCATCAATAAAAAAAAAAAAAGAGTTAAACTAAAAAAAAACTACAGAACTTTAATCATGCAACTAAGAAATTAAATAGCAACTCACTAATAATTTTTTTTGGGAGATACAGAATTACTGTTATAAATATATCATTGATTTACATTAGAATTTCATCTTACTTTCTGGCCATAAAAATACCAGCAACTGAACTGAATTGCATATTTTTGTTCAGTTTGGGCAAAACTTGTTTTTTATTTTTCAAGCTCCATATTCTCACTGTATATATATTATACAAATTATGAAGGCCTAATGTATCAAATACCATGCTCAAAAAAAAAGGTTCAATAAACTGATCCATAAAAAAAAAAAGCTTTTAAGACTATTATTTTCTATGTCAGGCTTTACAAGGTTAAAATGCTCATGTACATATCTCTCAATTAAACCGCCATAACTCACCTTCTGCTTCTGTTTGTGCAGAGCTGCTTCAGAGTTGTCCAGCTGCAGTTGCCTCTGCTGCTTTTCCTTGTTCAGTTTCTCATTCTGAGCCTGAAGCTGCTGAACCTTCTGTAGGACGTGACCCGTCAGACCCACGGCCCAGTCGTCTCCGGCCCAGCTCATCGCCGCAGGTGCTTACAGACTGATGCTTCAGAAAGCTCGGCTGCTCATCTTCCAGTGCTGAGACAGAAGAGATATAGAAAAATCTTGAAATGTTGTTCATGAGGATCTAGTGTGCTGCCTCAGGGGAGACACTCTCAGCTGTCTGTACTTGTTTCAGACCAGAAATATCAGTTCACATACTTTTAACATTCACTAATGACAAAAAGGAAAATTAATCCTTGTGTCCGCATTTTAATATAAAGGAAAATCACAGCGATGGTGAGGGTGTGTGTTTGTCAGAGTGTTCATGGAAACACTGTTAAGGGACTTTTGCTGCCAAAACACCACAAGTTAAACTGAGAACAGAAGATTCTGTGATTGTTTACTCATCCAAACCTGTATGGCATGTTATTTTCTTTGAAGCATAAAAGAAATACTGACAATTGTGCTGGTTGTTTTTAATCCATGGAATTACAAAATGACAGGGACTGCCAAAAACCAGATTAGTCCGATTCATGAATGAATCATTCAGACCGCCTTTTGTGTAACAGATCAATAAATTCAATGAAATTATTGGACTCAAAAGAACAATTCATTCACAGAATGAACACGCGAAGTTGAGCTAAGCCAGATGTCAAGATTTGGATTATAACGCTTGAACGCACCAATTTTATGATACTTGTTGATTTTATTTATTGGTAATTTTACAGCTTGATGGGTCCAATTCTTATTCACTGTCATTATAACTGGATATATGTCATTTAAACACACACACAACCTATATACATTACATACATTGAATTAGTCCATGTTTGTTCTACAAATGAGGTAAATAAAGACATTTATTTTTTATTTTTGGGTGAACTATTCTTTGAAGGGAACTTACATAATTTCACTAAAAGCAAAGGTTTGGACAGTCCCACACACACATAGTGAAAGTGAAATAATTTACATAAACTCTCAATCTCTTGTGTTTAGTTTCTCTTCTCAGTCACTGACAGTGAGAACTGGATTGTCAAAAGAGAGGAATGAGGAAAATCCGGCCCATGAATCTGTGAACTGTGAAACTGTTAACATCCTGGTCAGATCTCTCCATGCACCTTCATTTCCATTACAAAGCATCAAAGACGGTGCTTTCAAATACAGCTGACGCCAGGCTGGGTTAATAACCGAGATGATTATACACGTTAAACAACAGTCTTGCCTTACGTTTACAGTCAGCATCCACTGTATTTTTACGAAAATAAACCTCAGCGAATTTATGAATCCTACTATGGCGAAGTCCTGGCTCATGAATATCAATTAAGCTTCGTGAATGAAGGCTGCGAAAAGACTATAATTAATATTCATGAGCTAAACCTTCGCCATAGTAGGATTTGCTGGCGGGTTTTGAGCAAACAAGAACCTGAAGACCTTCAGAAGTGCAATAAAAATAGTTTATTTATTGATTAAGACAAACGCAGAGCAAAATACTGTCAGATAAAACGAAATGCTACAGCGAAATCAAACAATGTGGCATCACTTAACTTACCTGTCCTCTTGAACCCTGTTTACGTGGCTGTTAATAAAGTAGATCCGATATGTATATCTGTTACATGTGAGGAGTCTGGTCGTTTAACGTTTTTCCGGATTGTTTTTAACGGTCAAAACTGAGCGCACGCGGTCACTGTATCTGGACTCGAGCCCCTCACAGAACCGCCTAGCTTGATTTGACGAGAGGCGTGCGCGGGGTCCGTGACGTTCATAAAGAGGCGGGGCCTTGAGAGGTAACCAGAAGTGCAGTGGCACCCGCAGGTCACCGACAAGAAACTTTTTTTTTTTTTTTAGTATTTTTAACACAGCTGATTTAATATATACATCAAATAAAATAATAAAAAATACTTGAGTAAACAAAACCATTAAAAACTTTATTTCAGACTGTTATTATTTTCCAAGAATGATTTCCAAATCTGAAAGGAAACCTCATGGAGATTTGTAAAAATGTTTGTTAATCACAAACTCCTAGAAAGGTTTCTCAAAAAATAGGTTAGAAATGAGCTTGTCCCCAGCTCAGGGAACGTTCTCAGAACTGTGGTGAACGTCCTGGCGAGGCTCTCAAAAGTTATGACCAAACATTCCTCCTGTAACGTTAATACAACGTTCAGTCCAAGTTATCTGGTCTTTATTAACGTTCTTAAGACGTAAAAAAAAAAAAAAAAACGTTGTTTATGGAATGTTTTTCTAAAACAATTAAGATGGACCTTCTAACTGCGTCTAACTTTAGTTTATTAGTTTCAGATGGTTCAGAGAACATTCAAAACTAATATTCCCATAATGTTTGCGTTTATAAAATGGAACATTCCCTTAAGTTGTCTCTAACATTCATATAAACAAGGAAAAAAACTACAACATTTAAAAAGGTGGACGTTTTGGACGTTCACAGAACATTCAGAAATAACATTTTCATAACTTAATGAGAAAGTTAGCAAAACGTTCCTATATATTTTTGTTAGCTGGGTTAGGCCTAAAGGAGTGGGAACCCTGAGTTTATTATGGGTTTAGTTTCTCTGTAAACACAGATCTACAGATATTTCGTCAAAAATATAAAAATGTACCATTTATGATTTACCATGATAAGATTTCTTATGGATATTTATGTCTACTTTAGCATTGTATTTAATTGTAATTTCATACAATTACCTGCCATTATTGTTAAGATTAAGAATGGATTTCAGTTAATTAATTCAGTTGAAGTATTTTCCATAATAGGCTATAAATTCTAGTGTGCAAATATATATATATACTGTATATACATATATATATATATATAAAATCACTGCTTTTTAGTCAAAATTATGAAGGTTAAAATAAATATAAGAAAAACCCCTTGCAGAAATTAATTAGAGAAACAAGATGCACCAAGTACATCAGTCATGTATTATGTAACATACTGGTCACTCTCACTGCATCTACACCAGCATAAACAGCACATAATCAGATTATGTCCATCGCCACGGCTCTTGTTCTGAGAAACATATAGGAGTGCATTGTAATCCATGATCACACATATGCAGATTAAACCTCTGAAGTGCTGAATAGAGCGGAAACCATCACAGCACCTGTTCTCTCTCCCTCTTTTGCGCCGATCAGACACAGACAGTTGGATACAGATACACAATGATAAGAAAGCATGGGTTACGCAACTCCTTAAGCACCTCTGAGTAACTGATGTTACCACCTGTTAGTGTCTAGCAGAACTTAAAGGAATAGTTAAGACAAAAATGAACATTTGCTGAAAATCTACTCACCTTCAGGCCATCCAAGATGTAAATGAGTTTGTTTCTTTATCAGAATGGATTCGTAGAAATTTAGCGGTACATCACTTGCTCACCAATGAATCCTGTGCAGTGAATGGGTGCCGTCAAAATGAGAGTCCAAACATCTGATAAAAACATCACAATAATCTACAAGTAATCCACATCAATTAACATCTTGTGAAATGAAAAGCTGCTGGACACATATCCAACATTAATCCATGTTTCCTTTATCCATAATATTGTTTTCTTTAATAAAAAAGTTGTATTGTCTGAATCAGGAGAAAAATATGCACACATCAAGCACTGTTTATGAAAACCGCCCAAAACAGTTCTAAACAAATATGATGGTGAATTTTGATTGAGAGAACAGGGGATCGTCTTTTTCACTGGAGGAAGCTTTATTATGGATTATGGACTGTTATTTTGGCCAGAAGTGTCAGTTTAAAGTTAAAACATCTTAATGATGGATTTGTTTATGACAAACACTTCACAGCGTTTTGCTTCACAAGGTGTTAACTGATGGACTGGAGTGGTGTGGATTACTTGTGGATTATTGCGATGTTTTTATCAGCTGTTTGGACTCTCATTCTGACGGCACCCATTCACTGCAGAAGATCCATTTGTGAGCATGTGATGTAATGCTGATTTTCTCCAAATCTGTTCAGATGAAGAAACAAACTCATCTACACCTTGGATGGCCTGAGGGTGAGTGAATTTTCAGTAAATTTTTATTTAGCGTGAACTATTTCTTTAATAGATATAATGGTCATAAATTATTGAAAATTAACAATCACATCACTTTCATTGCATCATTTTGCATGAAACTTAAAAGTTGCTTTGTTACTTTTCAAAAGTGCCACAAATGAATTAATTAGAAATTCCTTAATAATAGTCTAAAATGAACATGATGCAATAAATACAGTGCATTAATCAATTTATAAAAAACATCAGTGCATTCATTCAGAGCACACATGTTGTGCACGAGGAGATATTGTGCAATCAGCTCCTGCGGATGAGCAGGAGGAGATCACAACGTATGGGAAGTGCATGTTCATTGAGCTAATCAGACGGCTAAATACCAGCTTGCATATTTATATAGGATTACATACACACATTTGCAGTGTCTAAAACAGCGCAAAGGAGAGCTGTCTCCTCTGGAGTGCTTAGATTGGAAACCAAACCCTGGATTTTAATATTTTGGCTCTACATTTACATCTTCGGGTCCAATTTGAAGACATTTCACATTAAAACAGGAATATAACTCACGTTATTTGAAAGGTAATATCCTTTTTTGTAACTTCAGTTTATACATATAGCCTATTTAATATTTTGCATTTGCAAAATAAAATTCAGCTGCTATAATATCAGTGGGGCTATTTATATTTGTTCCCCTATTTTTGTTGCTTAGTGTCCTGCTCCTGTACTCAACTTTAGTTGAACATCCATACATTTTTATAATTCCTCTAAATAATACCAGTAACACAGTGCAGATATTTGTACCCTGAGATAATTTGCAATTAACAGTTTTGATAATTATCCACGCATGAGTACAAGGGTGCAAATAGAATAGAGCAGTATTTACTTTATAGTACATTACTACCTATCCGGGAAGCAAACTGTATATTAATATTACATATAATACTATTTAGCACTGAAACAGGCCTTTAAATATGGACCAAACAGTCAGATATATATACTAAATATGTCTATATAAACCATGAATAATCTGAGGGATCAAAAAGGTAAAAAATCTGTTTTCCAAATGATAATTATAATAAAAACATATACAAGAAATTATTAGAATTATTAATCGATAACAACAATAATAATAGTATCAATAACAGTTAAATAGATTTATATTATTATAATAAATATAATAATGTAGAATAATTAAATATTGACATTATCATTAATATGATCATATTATAAATTACACGTTTAAAATTAGATAGATAGATAGATAGATAGATAGATGTATTTGGTGCACTAAATACAGTTTGATGTAATTTCTAAATGTTTAAAAACAAAAAAAGTCCCTGTCAAAATAAAATCTGCTGATCTGGCAATCACTTAAGTGCTCAGTGTTAAAAATCTGAACATCATAACTCAAATTTGAATGGTTGTTGCTCTCACAGATGTTTCCCTGGTCGGTAGTGTTTTCCCTGGAGCCGAAGGTTCCCGGCCAGCGCACTTCAGAGGAGCTGGTGACCAACACTTTGATGCTGGAGCTGGGTGCCATGGTGAAACGGACCGAGCGAATCCGGCTGGAGAAGGCAGCAGAGACTCGCAGACGCCGCAACTCTTCCTCTGCAGACTACAGCTGGCTGGCCGGCTCTCAGCCACACGTCCCCTACGAGCTCACGCCAGGAGACGTGCTGGAACTGCAGGACCTCTGCGCACAGATCCCACCTCAACAGTGCGGCCCGGTCATTGTCAGGTGGGCATCAGTGGTTTTTAGTATCATTAAGATAATATTTTTATTAAGAGTTTGAATTAGGTTTTTATATTTTCATTTGAAGTTTTGTTAAAATTTTAGTCATTTTTTGTAGTCTGTTTTTGTGATAGATATATATATATATATATATATATAATTTTTATTTAGATTTAGGTTTTTAGTACCCCAAGTAAAACTAAATGAAAATAAGAAATGTTTCCTTGGCAACTAGCTTAAGCTTAAATAAAACAAGATTTAGTAATGTTTTATTTAAGTTAATGTATTTTATATGTGTATTTGTGTGTACATGTGAAATAAAATGTTTTTTAAAAATCACATCTTATTTTAGTATCATGAATATGAGTCATAGATTTTGTTGTTTGTTTGAAAGGTTCAGGAAGCTAGTGTCAGAGTTTGAGGCGGAGGTGCAGGACGTCCCCAAACTGTTCCGGAGCGTCCTAAGAAACTGCCTGGATGAGCTTCAGGGAGACGCAGAGCTCCAGAGTCGGGTGGACCGTTGGGAAAAACAGCGCAGCAAGAGCCTCTCCTTCGTCACATTTCGATCCAAGTTCCGCACCCTGAACCGCGGGAAGGGAAGCTTCGGTGGTTCCCGCAACAACCTGCAAGAGGAAAACACATGGTCTGATGAAGAAGAGGAAGCAGCCGAACAGGTGACAACCGCCATGCGCGCCAGGAAGGGACGGAGCCTCAGCATGCCAGAGATCACTCCTCTTGAGCAGGCGGCCCAGAGCTGAACAAGAGGAAGAGATGAAGAGAAAGAGAGGAAAGAAGGATTTGAAAGGCTTGAAGGAAATGTAGCCTTCGAGGTAAGTTGGCAATGGAGGAGGAGGAAGAAAAGAGGCGGCGGCAAAGAACAAGAGAAGGGAAGAAAATCTGATTCTACAAGACATCCTGAAAGACTAAAGCTTATGCTTTCAGATTGCAAGACAAACACTGTTAATTTGTTAATCGAACCAAAGAACACTGGCCTAGTCTTTTTTTTTTTTTACTTTCTAATGTATGCTTAAATATTTTGAATATTTAAATGTAAATATAAATGTGAATATTTGGCATAAATGTATGTATTTTCACAGCTCAATTTTTCTGTGAGAGTGAAGCTCACAAACTGTCAAGAATATGTCCAGGTCATATTTCTGGAAGAAAAAAAAACATTTATAAAATAAGGAAACAAAATAAGAAAAACAAAAAGTGGTGGAAAAAAATGTAAATAAAATAAAATGTATATTTTATCGGTTAATTGTACACTATTTTTAAGTAATAAATTAACAAAACAATAAAACCCTCTAAGGGTGAAATGTGCTGAATTATTAAAACAATGTCAGCTTTCTTTTCATTTTGGTGCGACATATTCCATCGTTTGTGAGATTCACTCAACAAAATCTCTACAGCCACAGCGACAAAAGCAACATTAGCCATAATCAGTTTCTCAGATGTATTTTAATATGTACTGTTTGTCCTTACATTGCAACAGTGTTCAGTTTATACAAGAGATGCAGACCATTCAGCTGAAAAAAGCCTGGAAACAGGAGTCTTCATAAAAAGTGCTCATTAAATACATTGTTCATGAGTTTGATTTGAGATAGTATGGCATGTGTGGGAGAGAGAAAGTCTGTGATTTACCAAATTAGAGAGTTTGACCTTGAAAACGCTGCTTCTAAGTGAAGACGACATCTCTGCCGGCTCCATTATTCCCAGCATGAAGGAGCTGATCTTCAGTTCTTTGTGCAGGTGGCCAATATGTTCATCAGGCCATAGTTGCTCCTCACAAATGAAGGAAACGCATCCAGCGTTCAGTTCTCAGAGTACCGATCGGTTTCATCACCAGACGTTCAGCTCTAGAACAACCAAAACATCCAACTTCCTCTGCACTGGCCTGGAACGAAACATGTCCTGATGTAATGAATGAGCAGTTTTTAGCTTTAGACCCGTTTGGAGTCTCTTTGGGCCCTTTAAACCACAGTGTGGTCTTAAATTCTATAGTACTGTATAAAACACCAGTCTTCATTTGCACCTTGTTTATTCCTGCATGAAGCAAAATCATAAGACCAGGCAACTTCCTCTAACTCCTCCTTGTGTATTTGGCAGAATCAAACTCAAATAAAAAGAAAGAAAGAAACTGAAAGTCTCTAAACAGTATATAACATTACACACCCCATATTTACAGGGCCTGCAATCAGAAGGCCTTAACACTAGAAAGGAGAATCTCATGAAAATGTCAGACATATTTCACCACCCGCAAAAGAAAATATCTATTTTTTAGGGCCATTAAGGACCATTTATAAATAAATACATTTATTTAATTTATTTGCATTGTGGCATTATTTCAATGACAACTAGGCACATTTCCCCCCAAATTCCCATGAATGTAATGTGAAAGAAAAATCAGAAATTTATAAATGTATTTGTGCATTTGTTACAAGTACATTGATACGTATATAACAAGGTAGCATTTGTTGTACTGAATTTAATTTATACTATTATTAATAATTTAAAAAATCATGCTAGATATAATAATCATCATTATTATTATACAGCACGTTTTTTTTTTCACATTACATATGAGAACTTATAGTTTTCATGAAAAAATGTCATGATGGTCCTAAAATACACATACATTTTGTATTACAATATAATTAATTATAAAAATACAATTAATTATAAATAATTTTTCCTATCAATTTTTGGGGTAAAATATGACTGATATTTCTTTGTGAGATTCACCCATAAGTGGCAAATAAAAAACACATTAATAAAGATTAACAGGGGAATTATTATTATCAGGCGTGTTTTATGAGAATCAGGTCACATTTAATTTACTGTAAAAAATGTTATCGCTGATTACGGATAACACTGAGAAAAACCAACTAAACCAGTTTGGAGAATCAAACCACTTGGGAAAAAGCCTTCACTTTTAATATGTGATTATTAATAAGAAACGAAGGCTCAAATATTCAATGCAGATGTAAATGAAGCTTAAAGAGAACAGAGTGAATCCGAACACCCTCCTCTCTTTTTAAATACACAGTAAATCTCAGTTCCACCTTCATCAGCATCACCATCATCTCCCTCTTGTGTAAGGGAGTGGAAGTCGACAGTGACAGAATTAACATCTGACTCAAGTTACTCTGACAAAAATCATCCCACCACTGAGCATCAGAACCCCCCCAAACCCTCCCCCCGGGAGCCAGAGTCCCCTGCGGCACAGTCCACTTGTGTTTTTGCACATTCGCCCATAAGTCCATAGCCTGTTCCTCACTCCTTCAAAACCTTTGGCTCCGTTTTCATCCCTCCTTACACTCAGGGTCGTTCCTTCTCAGGCGAGGAAGACCACAAAGATGATGAAGAAGATGATGAGAACGAGGAATATCTTGATCATGAGCCAGCGATTGGAGGAGACTGACTGGAAGTACTTCAGTATCTCAGTGTGGGCCATTTCCACATTCAGCTGGGTGTCCTCCACATTGGCGTCGATCCTGGTGTTCAACAGAAACAGACAATGAATATTTGCACACATCAACTTTTAGTCGCAAATCCAAGTAAAACTCACACTGACATTTATGCTGATTTAAAAAATAAATAAATACTACTGTGACTAAGTGTTTGTGTAGTTTGTACAGCATGTATATGAAGCATGTACTGTACTGTTGAGTCTGTGGTTTTGCAGAATGTTATTCCTGTGGTGTGTTTATGTTTGTGTGGTTGTCTGACCTCTGAACCGTCTCTTCCTGCTCTTTGACCATGTGCGCCAGCTGCTGAAAGATGGAACCCAACTCCACAATGGTGCTCTCGATGTTCTGCATGGTGTCCGCTCGGCTCTGGATATATGAGTCCTACAAAAACATAACAAAAGGACATTTGATGTTGAAATCAAACATTCAACGTTTATCATACTTTCAAACCTTCAGCTACAAGCAGCAGCCTAGACTGCAATCCCTTCCTAATTTCCTGCGAGACTGATACCTGTTCATCGATGAGCTGCAGCTGCAGAGGGTTTGCTCTAGAGTCCATGTCGATGGCCACCTCTCCTCCCAGACTCCTCGACTCATCCTGCATCAGAACTGAGCTGTCTGCGAGAGCCAAGAAATTGAAAACTATTAGATACAAAATAAAGACACCAAGTGTGCATAACAAACCACAAATAATTTGAGGAATATGAGTCATGACAAGGTGAAAAATTCTGTTTTTCAAATAAATAAATTATAAATACAACCCCAAATCTGAAAAAGTTGGGACAGTATGGAAAACGCAAATAAAAAAAGAAAGTAGTGATTTCTAAATTTACTTTGACTTGTATTTCATTGCAGACAATATGAACACAAAATATTTCATGTTTTGTCTGGTCAACTTCATGTCATTTGTAAATATACATCCTTTCCTGTCATTCAGACCTGCAACACATTCCAAAAAAAGTTGGGACAGGAGCAATTTAGGGCTAGTAATGAGGTAAATTGGTTAAATAATGATGTGTTTTGAAACAGTTGATGTCAACAGATGATTGTAATTATGATTTGGTACAAAAGCAGCATCCAAGAAAGGTCTAGTCCTTTAGGAGCAAAGATGGGCCGAGGATCGCCAGTTTGCCAACAAATACGTGAGAAAATTATTGAAATGTTTAAAAACAATGTTCCTCAAAGAAAGATAGGAAGAGATTTGGATATTTCACCTTCAACAGTGCATAACATAATTAAAAGATTCAAGGAATCTGGAGGAATTTCAGTGCGTAAAGGACAAGGGCGCAAGCCTAAGCTGAACAACCGTGATCTCCGATTCCTCAGGCGGCACTGCATCAAGAATCCTCATTCATCTATAAGCGATATCACCACATGGGCTCAGGACTACTTTGGCAAACCTTTGTCAAGTACCACAATACATAGTTACATCCACAAATGCCAGTTAAAACTGTATTGTGCCAAAAGGAAGCCCTATGTTAACAGTGTCCAGAAGCGCCGTCGACTTCTCTGGGCTCGGAGGCATCTGGGATGGACCATCACACAGTGGAAACGTGTACTGTGGTCAGATGAATCAGTATTTCAGGTATTTTTTGGGAGGAATGGACGCCGTGTGCTCTGGACCAAAGAAGAAAAGGATCTCCAGACTGTTACCAGCAACAAGTCCAAAAGCCAGGGTCTGTCATGGTATGGGGTTGTGTCAGTGCCCTTGGCAAAGTAACTTGACTTCTGTGATGGCACCATTAATGCTGAAAAGACTAGAGATTTTGGACCAATATGCTGCCTTCAAGAAGAATCTTTTCCAGGGACGTCCAGCATATTTCAACAAGACAATGCAAAACCAATTCTGCACACATTACAAAGTCCTGGTCGGAGGAAGAGGGTATGGGTCTTGATGGTACCTGTCTCCAATAGGAATGTTGGCGCATTTTGAAGCGCAAAATGCGACAACGAAGACCCCGTACTGTGCTCACCTTAAGACTTGTTTGCAGGAAAATGGGACAAAATTACACCTGAAACACTTATCACTGGTGTCTTCAGTCCCTAAACGTCTTTTAAGTGTTGTGAAAAGGATGGCAACATTACAAAGTGGTAAATGCTTTATTCCCAACTTTTTTTGGAGTGTGTTGCAGGCTGAATGACAGGAAAGGAGTATATTTACAAATACATGAAGTTGACCAGACAAAACAGAAATATTTTGTGTTCATTTAGAGGTGACCGATAGTGGATTTTACCGATACGATAGCTAGGTTGGACCACATGCGATACCGATTAATCAACCGATAGTTTTTAAAATAGATCTGAAGAAAACTAAATAAGCTTTACTATTTAAAAAAAAACATAACAGTACTGAACTTCTTTATAAATGAATAAAAATTTAGTATTAATATGTATTACTATATTGATTATTAAAGTTATTTCATAGTTTACAAATGTTAAAAGAAGAAACTTTAAAATTTTAAAATGAAGCCTATTAGTAAATGTTGAAATGAAATGAACACACTCTAACAAGGAACAATACTTCAAGCTTCCGTTAAGTTACAATGACTCTTATTAAGTATTACCATTTCATTTCACAGTCATGCTTAAAGATGGCCATCTGAAATACCACAAAAGGCCATATTAAAATACATGCACAGGTTATTGAATTGTATGTGCACCATGGGCGGCGCTAGGGAGGGGCTAGCAGGGCTCCAGCACCCCCAAGAAAAACCAAAGCACCCCCATAGCACCCACATAAAAAATGAAATAAAATAAAAAATTTGACTCATTAAACACAGCATAAATACTGCAATGAAATAACATATTTGCAGTGGCACGTAACGTACATTTTATTTTAAAAATGATCGGTTCCTGGCAAGTACTGTTGCCTGCCCGACTAAATATTTTTCAGTCAACTATTCGCACGTTTATATTAAATTGATAGTATAATAACCATTTAGGTTATTATTTATGCCTATTATTTAGGCATTTAGGCGTATTATTCCGCGCCAAACGCACGTAGACACTTGCCGCAAAGCACCGGCTAAAGTAATGATTATGAATGCATCGAAAAATACATTTTAATTATTTATTAATAAACAGTGTTTTTCAGACTGCCATCTCCAAGTGGCGTGCTTTAATAGAAAATGCACCTATACGACTACATAACAGAGAATTTGTTTTTATATTTTAATTGGTTTTCAAGCTTTCTGCGATTTATTTCTTATGTCTGTGAGCTGTTCATTATTGTGACGCACTCCTTATGGAGACTGCATGTACGACAGAAAACACATCCAAAAATGCAGGTATAAGCTCTTTCCGCAGAAAAAATAAATAAATAAAAATAATTGCGTGCGCGCCCCATACAGTAGGCTAAGCGCGATAAACTCCCAATTCCTCATAAACATTTGAAATGCGCCTATATAGTGATTTTATTATTCATATAAAAATAATAATAAAACACCTGTTTTGGTCATATTTCTATTAATGCCCAGCTCCCCCCGTCATTGATTGCACCCCCTCAGCACCTGCGTTCAACATTCTTGGCGCCGCCCCTGATGTGCACTCTTTATTTGCTGCTATTTTAGAAACTGCATGATTATCTAATTAAAATATAAACAAATATCAAGTGAGTGACACACTTGCAAAAGCAAGCGTGCGTCTTGGAGAAGTCACGGGTATCACACACACAACCAACGCGTCACGTTCAATTTAAGCAGCGGCTAAAACTGTTTATTTAATCACCAAACGGACATAGTTTGCTTCAAAGAATTATGGTCATAATGAGTTTGAAGTTCGGTGTTTAAATAACAGAGCAAACGGAAAGAGAAAGCGCAACTATTACAGCTCTCTATATGAAGCATACAACTGTATTAGAGCCAAGGAAAGACAAACGTTTTGCTGAAAAATGCACAATACATAATTTATGCCTAGGGCGAAGTCATTTGTACATTAACAATGATTTGGGACAAATAGGCTATAATGTTATTTAATGGGAAACAGGACGGCGCTCTGTTCCGCGGCAGGATTTTCTGTCGGCTGCATTTAAATGCGCGTTTGAAGTTTCCCTCTCTGTGCAGCGCGCATTCACATGCCAAAACAAACAACATGTGCTGTCAGTGATTTCCGCCTCTAGAGGCCGCTCTCATACTGTATAATGATAGCAGACCATTCTCAACCACTCCAGCAACAGACGACCACCGAAAACTATCGGCATGGATTTTTGCCGAAACATTGTTCTGCAAATCAACTATCGGTGCCGATATCGGCAAAACCGATGAATCGGTGACCTCTGTTCATATTGTCTGCAATGAAATACAAGTCAAAGTAAATTTAGAAATCACTACTTTCTTTTTTTATTTGCGTTTTCCATACTGTCCCAACTTTTTCTGATTTGGGGTTGTAGATAGAAATAGAATAGAACTGAGATATAAATTATCTAAAATAATTATCTATATAAAATGTACAGTTTATAATGTATATATTATAAAAATAATCTCAATAATATTTAAATTAATTATAATAATAATTATATTAAATACAACAAATAAGTTCAATTAAGGTGCAGGTTGTTAAAGGGATAGTTCACCCAAAAATGAAAATTCTGTCATTAATTACTCACCCTAATGTCCTTCCAAACATGTAAGACCTTTGTTCGTCTTTGGAACTCAAATTAAGATATTTTTGACAAAATCCGAGAGCTTCCTGACCCTGCATAGACAGCAAGGGTACTAAAGTACTCTCGTTGCTTCATAAAATTACGGCTGAACCACTGATAGTCACAGGGACTATTCTGTCTATGTTCGTTGTACCTCTCTGGACCTTGAACGTGGCAGTACCCTTGCCGTATATGGAGGGTCAGAAAGTTTCATCAAAATATCTTAATTTGTTTTCTGAAGATGAATGAAGGTCTTAGGGGTTTGGAACGACATGAGGGCGAGTAATTAATGAAATAATTTACATTTTTGCGTCAACTATCCCTTTAATTAAAAGATTCTGAGAGAATCTCAAATATAAGTAAGTTTTAATTTGTTAACAATGTTTAGTCACTACATAACTACCATTATATCATAATTGTGATCAATTTACTATGTAGAAAATATTTATACAGAATGAATAAATGTGTCTAAAGGTTTTCTGCTGATGGCACTGGTAGTGAATGATTGTATTGGCACAGTATTTAACACTACTTATTCTATAATATTAACTAGCAATAAAGCATAATAGCTTGACTCATTACTAAGAACTAACTGAAATTAAAAAGCAAAAGCTGGAACTAAAAGGGATAAACATTCAGATGTGTGAACAACAAAATGAAAATAGCAGTACTAAAGAGGTGACATACTGAAGTTATTGGTGAGCAGAGGAGAGGCAGAGACAGGGGCCTGGGAGAAATGATCTCTTCTGCTGCGCTGCTGCTTCAGATTCTAAACACACAACAGGACAGATATGCCTCAGTTAAAACAAAGTAATATTCACTCATTACAACTCAACTAAATGTCTTCTTGTTTTAAAACACAAGTTATTTAAACAAAAGAAAACTGACAAGAAAAAGCAGGTGGTTTCATAGGATCGTGATGTACAGTAAACATACTTTGTGCGTTTTTGCTTTGCTAAGGAACTGATCAAATATTTAAAAGCCTAACAACTACGTGTCATGAAATTGATGATGTTATAAAAGTGTGGCACTGATCATTAAAAAAACAAAAAAAAATTAAATTAAATAAAACAAAAAAAATAAATAAAAAAAAACAAACAAAAAAAACCTCACCTCTGTTCTCACTTCCAGGACTGACTTGAAATCGTTTGACATTGATGCCAGCTTGGACTGCAATACAAACATTTACAGACAAGGAAAATGAAAGGTGTGGTAGTCAAGTCATCTCATGTCATTCAAAATGAGATCAACCACCCCTACTGTCTACAGCTAGGGATATTTGAGATAACACTTCCTGGAGAGTCTGGAATATCTGTGAACTGCAGGAATATCAGATATAAAATTGTACCTGCAGGGAGACAACAATTGTGTTGGAATGTGTCTGGATGTGGCTGCCATTTTGCCCACTGCGGGATCGTACAAGGTCTTGCAGCTGCGCTATCTGCTTGTTCAGACTGTTGATGTCCTGATGAGAGACAGACAGCATATATCAGATCACTGCAAGAGGTTTGCTCTTACACAATATTGTAGTTAGCTGAAAGATTCTGGTAAACACAGATACCAACACACCTACAGGCAACTTCAGTCAATAAAGTGAAATAAGCCAGAACTGAGACATATGGAGAATGACAACAGATGTCATTAACCTGTTTAACGATGTACGTTAGCTCCTCAATCTCCACTGCTTTATCATCGAACAAAGACTTCCTCTTGGCCACTAGGAGTGAGGGAAGAATAAAAGTTTATAATGACACCAGACCATACAGTGTAAGAAATCGATAACTCTGAAGGCCATTGCACACTGAGTCCGAAATTTTTGCACGTTGAAAAATAAATACGACCTAATGTTGTGTCAATCACGTTTAGACACTGCCTCCGAAACTTTCGTCTGTCATAAAAAATTCGGATCTGGTTCGATTTTCTGCATTTTCGCATCCGTAGCATGCATTTTGATAGGAAAGGATGAGGAATACGAAAAAGAAAAAAGAAAAAAGCACACGAAAATTTCGGACTCCGTGTGCAATGACCTTAAGTCAATCATATTAGACCCTAAAGTAAACTAGGAAACTGCCAAATAACCATGGACAAGCATCAGAACAGTACTGTTGAATTCGTCAACCACCAATATAAGAGTCTTGTTACTTACAAATTGTAAGCTTTTCAAGCTTGGAAAATGTGTTGCTCAAGTCTTTCCCAATTCTCCTGTTACGGAGGTAAAAAAAACAAGGTTTCAGGGGGGCAAAGTTTTGAGGAAGCAAGACAAGGCAAAGTTGCACTGAAGCAAAAAAAACACTGGGCAAAGGCCAAATAAAAACATGGATATGCACTCTTACTTGGCCATAAGAGTGAAGTCACTGCGTTGTTTAAGGGCATTAATGGCAGGTTTAGTGTGAGTCCCATTCTGAAAAGACAGAGGAATTGTTTTTTAACCAAAAATATAAAATTGTAGTTATTATTATGCACCAAAATTAACAGCATCATCAAATATCAGTTCAGCCAAAAATTTACTGACCCCCAGACCTTCCAAAATGTTAATGAGTTTGTTTTTTATTATCAGAACAGATTTAGAGAAATTTAGCATTACATCACTTGCTCACCAATGTATCCTTTACAGTGAATGGGTGCCGTCAGATTAAGAGTTCAAACAGCTGATTAAAAACATCACAATGGTGGGAATTGTGGATTATTGTGATGTTTTTATCAGCTGTTTGTCATTCTGACGGCACCCATTCACTGCAGAGGATCCATTGGTGAGCAAGTGACGTAATGCTAAATTTCTCTAAATCTGTTCCAATAAAACAAACTAACAACAACAACAACACATCTACATCTTGTATGGCCTGAAGGTGAATAAATTGAGCGAAGTGTAACATGAAAATCTAAAATTATAACGACATTTTTTTTACTTCCATGAAACAGAAAAGGACATATAAGGCAGAACCTTCCCGCTTTCAATGCAAGGAAAGTGAATGGTGGTTTATACTGCTTTTATATATCTTGCATAGTGCCTTTCCAGAGTTTAGCAGCATAAATCACCACTTACTTTTGATGTATGTAAAGAAAAGCTCACATTCTGCCTAGTTTAAATTGTGTTACATGACAGAAAGAAATAGGTCAGTAACTCATGACAGAATGTTCAGTTTTTGAGTAAACTATCCTTTAAAATTGTTTTAATGTAAAGTGTACTATTATTTTATCCTTTAAAATATGTAATATGCTACTACACATAGTTAACTTTTAAGCATTTGTGAAAACCACACTGCACAGTTCACTGAATATCCTTTGTATAACACTGTGTTTGCAGATGTATTTAATATTGTCATACCTGTAACTGTCTCCCCTGCAGTGACTTACAAGCCGACTGGAACTCAAGTGTGCGGTCCCGACACGTCATGATAATGCTGCAGAACCTCCTTCCCTAAACGATATCAGGATGTGTATGTGTGACAGTGAGTCTAAAGCAATCCGGCTGCTGTGAAACTCTCTGCTGGCGTCTTTACGAGGCCAAAGCAAACACTTCAGGCTTCAGATGTTACTAAGAGCTTTGAAGAGCTGACTGTTCTTCAGCGACTCTGCACATCATCTGAGGATCACAGAATGATTCAATCAATCACCTGAACTTTGACTGTCGTTGCTGAGAAGAGACTAAACAATGTTAGAAATTATTTAACACTTAAAGGGACAGTTCACCCAAAAATGAAAACTCTGACATTTACTCATCCTCAAGCTGTTCAAAACCAGAATGAGTTTCTTTCTTTCTTCCGTTGAGCACAAAAGAAGATATTTTAAAGAATTTTGGTAACCAAACAGCTGATGGTAGCCATTGACTTCCTTAGGTTTCTATCCTCCCCATACTATGAAAGTCAATGGCTACCGTCAGCGTTTTGTTATTGTTTGGTTTTGGTAAACGATGACAGAATTGCCATTTTTTGGGTGAACTATCCAAATACTCTTGTACTTGATGATAAAATAAAAATCCAAATGGCTACAAATAATGCATTAACTTTTCCTAGAACTGATTTTCAACCACTTGGCATCAAATACAATTCTCTAGGTACATGGCTGCTGTCTGTGAATCCAGATAAAATAAGTAATTTAGGTAAACACTCTTGTCTGGATGTCACTCCCACATCCAGTAATACTTGACAAATAGAAGATCTGCGTATATACTGATCCCAACACCTCAGCTTACCCTTCTTTATAATATCAACCAGGAAAGCCTCTCAAGACAATGTCTACAAATAACCGGAACATCAGTCAGCTGAGCACAGAGGTAAACTGAACTCACATGTTATCGGATTATAGGCCACCTAGAATATTCTGGCTTCACGGCTAGACGTTTAATAACACAAATCAATGAAGGACAACTCATTCTTCGCGAAGATATATTACAAGCTTTTACTTACATGTTCTAAACACTAATTCTATATTTCAAGGTGTTTACAGGTTTGTTTATGTCTGTATAGCGACTGCCACCGTCTTCAGTCCAGCGGTAAATTACGCATTTCTTTGGGCGCTAATTGGCCCAAAACTCGACAATTTCTATCTTAATTTGAACTACAAACACTCCAGATGAACCTAAACCACTAGCTAACACATTCGTGACATGGTTTATAATCGTTTACTCACGGTTACTGTATCATTTTGTCGTTTTTTTCCAGTATTCCCGGTTTGTCGTTGTTACGGAGGTCGGGGTTTCACTTCCAGTCTTTACCGCTTCCGGTGTGCGTAACGTCACTGCCACGTCCACGAATGCGCACGCGCACTGCCACTCTCCGAAAGCGTGACTTGTGACGCAGATGATCAAATTTTGTGCGATATGCAGCAGGATTAATAATATGAATATAATATTAATATAATTAGAATTAAATTTTTACGTTTTCTAGTTGGTTTTCACTGTATACATTTATTTTTAGACAATTTTCTTATTTAAATGTTTTATAGCATGTTTACTCTTTTATGTTAAATCTATTTTTAATATTCTTAGGGATGGCATTTAACACAATGCATGTTTTTTAAATTAATTACCGGTAATTAACTAATGAAATTCATGGATCTATCTATTGATGCTTTTAATACTCCCAACCACGGGACATCTGTGTTTATTATTAATAATTAATTGAAACTAAAATAATTTATATTTAAAATAGTGCTGGAGCCATGGAAATACATTTTATTTTAGTTTGTCCTATTATTTTCATTTTTATCTTTATTTAACGACAACAAAAACAAAAAATTAAAAAAATGTAAATAAAAAAATTATTTCATAAATACATTAATTTTAAATAAAAACAGGTTTTGGTTTTTGTTAAAGTGCATTTTATGACGAATATTCGTGGTTTATAAACATTAATAGACAATTTTATTAGCAAACCTAATGAGTGTAACATCTACAACACCAGCAGATGTCGCCAAAAGAACTAAAAATCGAGAAACTGCACTTGATGCCAATGAAACCACGAAATGAATATTTTTGAGGTGAATATGATTTAAAAGAGAGTACTCATGCACACTGACTAAAACATGTTGTTCCTAGTACACACATCACCATACCAAATAACACTGGTCGACAGTGCTTTTGAAACATAATTGTGAGCATTTAAAATAACAAAACACTCATTTTTGTTTACGACTGGGACAATTCTGACTTTTGTTTTTATTCCAAACTACTTTTATTTTCTATTCCCTAAACCTACACCTAACCTCAAACCTTATATATTCATCAAAACATTTAGCATGATTCCTAATCCATTTGTAACAATTACCAATTTCAGATTTTACTATCCTTAAGTGAACACTTGGTCTCCACAGTGTAGGAAAACATTGACCTACACACACATACATATTCTCAGCCATTCAACATGAAGCAGCATGTAACCTGTTTGAAGTCCTCTCAGCATAAGAGCTTTTTGTGCTCCTTATCTCCTTTGTGCCGATCAGCAAACTCACTTTGAATCCAAACCCTGTAACTTATCTGAGGATCTGCATTATTTTGGACTGAGATCGATGACACAGCTCTTTTCAGACAGGGTTCAATAGCATCAGTGTTCCCTCAGAGCAGAAATGCTCATAAAAACACATTAGGAAACCACTTTTAGTGGCCTAAATGTGAAGGTTTAAATTTTTCTCTTACATGCTGACACACACACACACAAGCTGCGCTCAGACAATGTCGTCGTCTCTGCCAGATAACATCACAACACACACATAGTCATGTTGTCCAGATAGCATCCAGGCCTGCTAGAACACAGCTGCTTCAACAAAGAGACACAAGGAAAACACGACTGATGTTTTATCATTAGTGCCACTTTGGGCACCAACACACTCACACACGCAAGAGCAGGAAAACAACACGGGACTGTGTTTTTAGCTGGAAATGAAAAAAGAGGTGAGCCTGACAGAGGAAGAGGGCGGCCCTGGAAAATATCATTTCTATAATGCCTATGAGAAGACAGGGAGGAAGGGAGAGAAAGACAGAAAGTGGCAGAAATGTATTCCATCTTCTGGACGGATGAGTCACTCTGCGTTTTCTCCCTCTCCCGTTTTTCGTAATCTTGCAGGCGGGCGGGCTGCTAAATTTAGTCCTGGCGCTGAGCCCTGACAGACAGGTAGGCCAGCATCAGCCTCAAAATGAGTCTACACACACTCTGAGCAAACTCACACACATTTGGAAACAGTCAAGCACTGAATTCAGACATATATCCATACAGGCAGACTGCTGCACACACACACACACACATGCACGACCTCGCTGCATCACTCACATTCATCAAACATGCTGTGAAATATTTATATGAGATGTATTGCTGCAGGTGAGGATGTTCTATTTTGATAATGTCACTGGAATCAGATGTCTGGCTCTCTATTAATACAAAATCCCATTTGAGAGTGTGATGAGGGGACCAGATAGTGAATAAAAGCACCGCTGCCACTCAGCATGATAAAATCTGACCTTTATAAAACTGTCAGCAAGCACAGGCCAATAAAAACCCTTGTTTGAGTCTGTAATATGGCAGAACGTTTACATTTAGTCTAGATTTATGAATAGAGTCTCATAAAAACTTTAATTGTAAAATGTATTTATAAATGAAGCCTTTTAGGATTTTTGGTTAATTGTCATCGCATTTAAAGGAATTTTAACAACAACAACAACAACAATACAAATAAATAGAACATACAATTTTATTATTATTGTTACTATTTTTAATTATTCCAGAAATAGTAATAATAATAAATACATTCTTTATTCATTATCACTGCAAAATTAAGACTATCAAAATGAGAAAATTAAGCCTATTTTAGGATTTGGCTAACTGTCATAAAATTTAAAGAAAATTGTATAATAATAATTTCTTATTACTATATATCGAAAATATTAGAAAAAAAGTAATATATGTAGAAAATGTAGTAGTAGTATCATCATCATCATTAAATATAAAATGGTTAAATAAAACAAACATACAGAAAAATGTTAAGGGTTATAAAAGCAGACTTAATTTTCTTCATCCAATTTTTTTTTTTTATTATTTATAATTTTATTTTATTTTACATTACTATTTTATTTTATTTTATTTGAGCAAGACAATTCTTTGTGAGAAGGACTGATTCACTAGTAGAGCTGCATGTATTTTTAGCAGCATGTCTTCAGATGTATCACTCCTGTTAAAAGCCTAGAAAGAGAGAATAAAACAAGTATCAGTGAATCATCAGACAGGAGATATCAGGTAAGGTTTGTGCTGTTCCACAGGCACTGGGCAGGACGCATTTGCATTAAGCAGTGTGTGTGTGTGTGTGTGTGTGTGTGTGTGTGTGTGTGAGAGAGAGCAAGTCTGACTCAGCAGCAGTCAAGCGAGAGGAGGGAGAGAGATAATATTATTTCTCACATCATTACGGTGCTGGCGGCCCTCTGCCCGAGACTCCCAGACCCAGGTGATAATTATCACAATGTTTATCTTTCATTACCGTTAAACGACAGGAAAAGAGAAGGGAGGGGTGGACGACACAAAACAGGGAGGTTGAATTGAGAATAAAACAAAGACTAAAGCAAATATGTGCTTTCCCTTCAGAAAACTACTGTTACATTATCATGGTACAGTGATGCTATCAGATAGTAACACTATCGTACTTTGATATGTATAAAGTATGGTACTAAATGATTACTATTCACACTTACCATGTTATTTACATCCAAGGTCAAGGTCTTCTTCAAATCATGTTACATGTCCAGTTATAGACCATATTTCCACTATAGATCCAATCTCACAACATGTCCAGGTCACATTTCACCACAAAAATTAAATCTATTTTTTAGGACCATTAAGATTTTTTGCATTGTAAACATTATTTTCATGACAAGTTCTATATTTTCTAATCAGATTCTCAATTACCCTGATGGATATTACTTTTCAGTTTTACCCCTGTAATACAACGATTTTCTGTTCATAAACTACAAAAATTAAATTACACAAGACAATACAATAAACACTTCTATAATGCATTTATTTTATATGTTGCCCAATATATTCTATGAATATAGAAATCTATATCTTTGTTTGCAATACAACAATGCGATGCATAATGAAAATAATAATAATTTTTCTTTTGATTTTAAAACAATTTTGATTTGAAATCTGACCCAGACATGTTTTAACAAGTTTTATGAGATTCACCAAATTTGCAAGTGACACTTCAGAATTACCAAATCATCACAAATCTATCTCAAAAATAAGACATTTCACTTTATTTATATTAATATATAGCACATTGCTTCATGGCTGTTGTGTTTTGTATATATTGTATGTGTGATCTGACCTACGTTTGAATTTATACACATTGTAGACATAAAGCAGAGCAGGTTATGTCTCTCTGTAACAAATATTATACACGTGTTCACACACAGGAGAATTGGGCACAGATGGTATAGCAGCAATAACCATTATTAATTACGTTCAAACACTCAAAGCTTATATCGTGTATAGACTGTGGTGCAGATTGGGTTGTGTTGGGTCTTGATCTACCTGGATACATATCGGACAGATACGGTTCTACGCACAAAATCTCGGAACAAAGCGACAGGGTTCTGGAATTATCTTTACACAGAAGAGATCGGAAACACTGAAGTTATGTCGGTACATTCATATGGTATGCATTTTGTGTGTGTTTTATATATTTTCACGGTTCTATAATCTTACTGTGATAGTTACGCTAACTGTACAGACACAGAGGTAGTTGATGCATGTTACTGTTGAGAGAGAGAAAATGCTACGTTTATAGCACAGGATATTTCACACGGAACGTTTCACAGCGGCAATAGATTTGAAGGAAAGCCAGTCATCACAGACGAGGAAACAGGACAACATAGTTCACACAGAGAAGACCTTAAAGTCAACATGAACTCAAAATCAACCCTGTTTACTTTCATTTACACGTTCCTGGTCTTATTGTACATGCAAATCATTCTAAGGAAAGCAATATTTGCATTTGCATCTTACATTAAAAATAACTTGCTCTGTCTCTGAAACAACTTTCCTTTCTCGCTGATGTCACTTAGGCCATGTTGGCTATTGGATAATGCTAACCAATAGTCAAACAGCTATTTAGGAAAACTACCATTCAGGTTTGGCTCCATTTTGTTTTGGAACACCCACTTTTCAAATTGTTAAAAAGTAGTAAATAAAGATTATTGGCCGATGTTTTACAAGAAATACTATTTCAGTCTTTCTACTTCAAAATTTCACATTAAATATATTGTGTTACCTACCATTTGTGAAATTGACTAGGAATTTCTGAGTGAAAATTGCAGTAAATCCTGCAACATTTTTTTAAATGCACCATTCAATCAACTGCCAATTCATAAAATGAAGAGCCACCCTACATATTTTTTCTCACTGAAGACCAGTTTCAGTTCACTGGAGTAAAATGGGTTGCTAATGAAATTTCATGTTGACTTTAACACAGATCAGTAGTTTGGGAATGCTGATAACTCGTGGATATCTTATATCTGCGTAGTCAGAATAGTGAAAGGGTGCTGAGGGTTCCTAATAATTTACATTATTGTAGATAATGACTAAACAAATAATCTGAAAAATCACTTAAAGTGAGGTCAGCCTTGGTCTTGAAATTCATATATCATTCAATAATGCTACATATATGGTGGAAAGAAGTGTTTGGTTAAATGACCACCATTAAAAAATAAGCGATTCTTTCACGTTCGCAGCCTCTGGCATCGATGGAAACTAACAATCCTCAACATCGACTGACAGCTACATTATCCGAGCTGCATGATTCTGAGGAAATCAGCCAAAAATACTGAATATTCTCGAATCATCAGTCGCAGCAGTTAATTAAATGTTCCAAAAGAAACATTGCAAAGCATAATACAAAATGCATCTCGATATAAAAAATAAATACATCATACTCCCAACGCTGTGAGATGATTAAAACTGACTTAACACAAACAGAATAGGCATTTCCCTTTTCCTAAAGACTTTCAGAGCTTTTTACTCAAATTCAACACACGGCCGGCCACCCAGCCTGACTCTATAGGTTGGATTAACAGAGATACATAAAAGAAACATTCTTTAAAACAAAATGGACTACAATAACATTAGTATTCTTTACAAAACGAATAAGATAGATAAAATAAATTCTTCTTTCAGTATCAACACAGAAAAGCTTATATTTACCTGCTTGCATTTGTATGTGTACGCATGACTGTGTGTGTGAGGGAGAAAGAATGAAAAAGAGACAGATGAAGTGAAAAGGGATAAAGAAAGAGACGAAAAATGAGTGTGATCGGGGGGGTGGGAGAGAGAAGACTTGTGTTTGGTGAGCACCAATGGAATATAGCCAGGTTTCTATACGATTGGCATTCTTCTCACTGGCTAGCCAGTGGGAAAAAGCTTTCAATTCCCAAAGGAAGGAACCGAACAAAAAGCAAATCAAACAAACACAAAAAGACTCATTGATACAGTCTGTGAAGCCACATTATGGACTTATAGAGGCCAGGAATAAATTAGGATAGACGCACAGATCCTTATTATGCACAATTCAGACCACACAGACACCCGTCGATCCGTCTAATCGACCCATCCATCCATTTATCACATGCGGAGGGTCAGAGGAGACGTCGGGGATGTTCTCAGGATGAGATACTCTGTTTGTGTAGTGAAACACTTGAGTTCTCTCAACATTGAAGATCTGTCAACATCCATCCCATCAAAAACTCTCCACTTTAAGTAGTTTGGTAGGAAAAAGTACTCCTTCCTTGTTCAGTTTTCCCTTTGAAAGTTCTCAGGGCACTCGTCACCCTTAGCATCACACTAGCTGTGTCCGTGCCTATGAGGATCCATTGAAGCTGAACAAAATCACAAAATTGGTTTTGGATAAAGCTTAATGAGAACACTATTGTTCACTTTTAGCGCACTGAATATTCCAGCGATACGCCTGACCCATTGAATGTCCATAATACAGTGTCAAATGGTTAAAGGTGATCTGAAGTTTGGATCACAATGGCAAAAAGCTTCAACAGTAGGATCTGGTGATATTCTGTACACACACGGTACAGAATGAATGAATATGTGTCTAATACTGTCATAATAGTGTGTGGGACATAGCCAGATGGGCCAGGGGGTGGGTCTGTGGTTTGTTCCCGAATGCAAACCCTCTTTCTGCGTGAGACCCAAACTTCAGAGTCCGTGACAAAAGAATAAGCAAACCTTTGACCTCCTCAAAGCTGTGCAAAGTTTGATCGGTGGATTATACGGGTGGTTTGATTTCACTATTCGCTTTGGGTTTCACATCTGAAAGAGAATGAGAGGAGGAAAGAGATTACTCGTGTTAAAAATACTGAGCAACACTTTACTTCAAGCCTTTCATAAACAATTGTAACCACAATGGTAATGCATTAAAATGGTGAAACTACCGTTCAAAAGTTCAGGACTGGTAATGTTTTAAATGTTTTTGAAAGAAGTCTCTTATATTCACCGAGGTTGCATTTATTTGATCAAAATACAGTAAAAATAGTGATTATACATGATATTTGAATATATATATATATATATTTATATACATAATACATACATACATACACATATTTTTGAAACAGAAATCTTTTGTAACATTATAAATGTCTTTACTGCCACTTTTGATCAATTTAATGCATTCTTGTTGAATAAAAATATAAAAAAATATTATAAAAATTATTATAAAAATTTATAATAATGCATTATATAATTGAAAGTCCCTAAGAAATGTCTCGACATTCTCATTCTAAACATAATTTGACTGTATATATATATATATATATATATATATACACACATATACATACTGATATACAGTCAAATATATATATATATCTGTGTGTGTGTGTCAAATGCTATCAAATGTTTTGTCATTTTTAGTCTGTGTTTATGTATAAATAACTATGTGTGTGTGTGTGTGTGTGTGTGTCAAATGCTATCAAATGCTTTTTCTATTCTGCAGGTCACAGATGGAGAAACACTTCCTTGTGCAATAAACTCCCAAATGGAGGGCATGCCATTGTGTGTAAGGGTCTATTTTTAGCACAGTAAGCTACATTTGAATTAGTTGTATACTGTGTGTGTGTGTGTTTACCGGCAGCTGTGGTGGTTAAGTGTCTTCCCTCTCTTTGTACAGCTCACCTCCCTCAAACTGCACCTGCATTC
The DNA here is from genome assembly GCA_027422415.1 of Schizothorax lantsangensis. Taxonomy (NCBI): domain Eukaryota; kingdom Metazoa; phylum Chordata; class Actinopteri; order Cypriniformes; family Cyprinidae; genus Schizothorax; species Schizothorax lantsangensis. Next base: position 17,493,801 of record CM049861.1, on the reverse strand, counting down.
ACAAGAGGGAGGCTGTGATGTCATCCTGCGGGTGGGGCACGGTGGACACGCCTCTCTGGCAGGTGGTGGAGGGGCGGAGCTAGGCGGTAGAGTGGGAGGAGGGGGAGGAGGAGGGGGTGTAGTTGGCATGAGAGTCCTGTTGGCACGAGAAGAGAAAAAAATCAGCTGTTGGTGTGAAATAAAGAGTGCATGACCTTCGTATGCCTTAAAGGAACAGTTGTTATTGTTTATTTTACAATAAAAATTACTAAAGCTTTCAAAAGGCATGAATATGTACTAAAGGTACTAATATGAATCTTTTGGGAGTAAATACAGTATAAAGGTGAAAGTTTTGAAAGGGTACCACCCCAGTGACAGCTTTTGCACCTTTTTTTCTGAGAATGCAGTCTGAGAATAAGTAAATTATGACACAATGTCATTTTTGGCAAACTATTCCTTGATTTCAGTTTCAAGTTGTGAAAACTGTAAAGAGGTCCTAAAGTCAGGAGGAGTTTTAAAATAGTAAGAAAAGAGTCCAAGTAATTGAGTAACACAATTCTGATTATAATATGGTTCTGACAAATCCGGCTCCAAGAGAATTATGTAAAACCGCTACAATGGACAAAGAGCACGTCAGTCCTTGCAATCATTAACTTTGCAAAACCAGACCCAAGCCTGCATCTCCACATTAGGCTTGAAATTGAATTCAGTAGCAAGCACAAAAAGACCCATAATGCATTCTGATCATGCACAGCCCTGATCTTCTTTTTGGACGGCACCACAGATCTACTCTGGATAGTGTCTGTGGCTGCCAGTTCTTTGATGTCTCATTTGTGACATCTCTGATGGGATGGTGGGCTGATGGGGCTGTTTTTTTCCCTCTTCCCTTTTTTAACTAAACCAAAACTGGAGAGAAGTGTATGGGTGAGAGTTAATTAAGGAAGAAAATCAATCATTGTGTGGAAGTGGTTAGAGAGGCTGATAGAGCCGGTGGACAGGAGGCCAAGGAAAAAGGAGGGGCGTTCTGGCTGCCAAATTAGCCTGATTTCACACTTGCCACTGACTCCATCCATGGAGGAGTAGATGATGGATAGCAGGGAGGGAAAGATGGTCCAAAAGAAGCGCCCTCCACTTGCCCTCACCAAAAACCAATGACGAAAAAGCGAAAGTAGAAAAGGAAGGAGCGGAACTGTTGAATTCTTTCCCTGACCAGAATTAATTAATTGTTGTCTGAGTAGAAGTCAATGTTGCATGCATAAACGTGCAATACGGCACATATGAAAAAGAGGGATTTCAAAGAAAATCTTCAGCTCTCATTACAGAAACTCATCTATGGGATTCATGTACATTGTTGTTTTCGAAATAGATTTTAATATTTAATAATATTGATGGTACTAAATAAATTAAGGCAAAACAAAGATTAATTATTAAGCATCTTGCTAAACTGCTTCTATTAGATGTCTATCATTAGTAATTTCTACAATGACAAAAAGGTACCAAAATGTGCCATGGTATTCTTTGAAGTAATTTAAAGTGGAAATATAAATACCATGGTAAATGAATATGGTATTCCATACTGAAGTAGATCTTAAAATTCAGGAAAAAAAAACATTTTATTAATCAGTATTTTTTCTTGTCTTCAAGTAAAAATATGCAAACAGTGAAAATAAGATTAATTTGAGAATATAATTTTTATATTATATTAGAAAATATAATTTTTATGTAACATGGCAGTATTTTTTTGTAATAGGAAATTATGAACTTACGGCTTTTTCCCCATGTGTTTCTTTTGCTTTGGTTTCCCCCTTTGCCGCTTTCTGCCTTTTCTTGTTGTCTGTGGGCCTTGCCTAAAAAATACAAAATATAATCAATATTAAAAATAAATAGATAAAGTACAATATGATCATGACTCAGCTAAAATGTATGTACACAAACATGATATGTCAACATAAAAAGTATTAAACTGCATTTCACATTTTTAATTAAGAGATTTCATTCAGAGAGTCTTGAGATGACTTTATCAAGTCTTAATTCTTGTGACTCTTTAGCCCTGGTCTCAGTGAGGCTCTTCAGGGGCCAGTGGCCTAATTAAGCAATAAAATGAATGTGCTGTTCCGTTTCCCAACAAAGGAGGGTTCTAGGTTCTGGCTCCCTTCCAACAGTGCAAGACGCACACCAGCTGGACACACACACACACACACCTACTGATTATGTCTTTTAGAAGTCAGAGATTTTTTGCAAATTACAAATGCAGTGTTTTATTCCCTCTACAGACAGTCTTATAAGATCATTACAAACCACATGTGTGACATAGATCTATTAAAACTTAGGTGCGACATGTAGAATGTACGATGATGACACATATTGAATTGTAAGCTATAATGCAAGTTAATATAAAATAATAAAACGTTTAGGAGCCATAATGAAAGAAATCGCCATGATTGTTTCACGTTGGTTGTCTTTTGTCTGGGACAGCCCAAAATCATACAATGTATCCCGATGCATTACTAAGGTGTCTTTGTCTACATAAACATATTCTACTGCCATGAACTCACTGGAAATTTAAACAACTTCTTTATTTTATCCCATGCCAATCTTAATTACTCTGATTCTTTATTTTGTCCTATGCCAATCATTTTTTTTCTTTCTTTATTTTTCTCTTTCTTTTATTCTTTTTCAAATGATCTTTTTCCAGAAATGTGTTGTACCAAAAAAAATCCACTTTAAATGAACAGACTGACTGTCCATTGGCAATAAAAGGGAAGAATTACTTGTAAAAACTGATTTCACAGCAAAGAGAAGTGTGAACATGAGGACCTAATGCCAAGTTCACACACTACGTCCTACTTAAATACATTTTTAATTAATTACCGCCTGCTCTCATCACAGTTCTAATGCCACTATTGGTTATAATTAGCATATATTATTGTCAGTATACACACTTGAATGTGGCTCAATCTTGAAATGAAATTGTCAAAAATAGTGGTGTAAACGTATCATTAGTTGTTTGAAAAATCTAAATTTAAAATGTCATCCCACACGGTTTGTGCAACAGACATGAATGATGCCTCAAATGGTGTGGCTCCCTGAGGAGTGTGCAATTACTTTTCTAAGCAATCAGATTTGTGTTTTTGGTCTAGAGTGTCTTGACAGGACTGTGAAAAAGATATATGGAAAAAGCAGTAGCTGTTCTCTTTAACATTAGGGTCAGCGTAAACTAGTATCAGAGCAGAACAGACTGAACCACTTCTGCCTTTCACACACAATTAACTCACCATGCAACCATCTCCATGGAGTGTGTGTGTGTGTGTGTGTGTGTGTGTGAGTGAGAGTGTGTTTGCAGTGGGACAAAGGGAAAAGAGGGCAAATGGTGTTCATACTGCTGGTGAACCTTCACATCTCTCTCTCTCTCGCTCTCGTGCACACACACACACACACACACACACACACACACACACACACACACACACACACACACACACACACACACACACACACACACACACAAACAAACACAAATAAACAATTTACCTGGTTGGCTCTGCATAAAGATTAGCTTTTAGCCTGTAGGGAAAAGACAGACAGTAAAAACAAAATGATAATGACATTTATAATTAAAAGAAAGATCAAACATGATCACAGCTTTCACACAGGGATATTCAAGTACTGTTATTATTGCTCATATTTTATCATTTTAAATAAACCCCTAACAATAAGTATTAAACTCTGGAGGCTTAACTTGTTTTGTGCTGCTAAAAAAAGCGAGCATCAATTATTTCCACTCTGAGTGCAAGTGGTGCAACGCAAAGCAACAAAACTACATGCATACATTAATCAAGTTATTTTAAGCACTTACAATGAGAACAAAATCTAGTTCTGCTGTGCTGCAAATGAGGTATAAAATCACATTGAATTGGGTGAGTAATAAGATTATTTTACAAAAGGTTTTGCAATTTATCAACTCTTATTTTAAGTTAATAATTATGAAGAAAACATCTGGATATGTTAATACAGTCATCACTGATTGGTGCACAATAAAATGCTGCTTGTTATACATTCAAACTAGTATCTTCTATTAACTGTAGCAACACAAATTTGTAATAATAATATCCAAAACTTGACAGTGCAAACAGACATTCTAAGTCAAAATGGACTGATTTCTAAACTTTCCAAATGTTCTTTGCTTTTTGTGACTCTATCAATTTTTCAAGAGAAGTAATCATTCACCCAAAAATAAAAAATAAATATGTTCTCACCCTCAGGCCATCCAACATGTAGATGTGTTTGTTTCTTCATTGGAACAGATTTGGAGAAATGTAGCATTCCGTCACTTGCTCACCAATACATCCTCTGCAGTGAATGGGTGCCATCACAATGAGAGTCATAAGTTTTAAGCACAGCTTTTCATTTCACAAGATGATAATTGATGGACTGGAGTGGTGTGGATTACTTGTGGATTACTGTGATGTGTTTATCAGCTGTTTGGACTCTCTACTGATGGCACCCATTCACTGCAGTGGACTCATTGATGAGCAAGTGATCAGATGTAATGCCAAATTCCTCCAAATCTGTTGCGAGGCAGAAACAAATGAATCTACATCTTGATTGACCTGAGCATAAGTACATTATCAACAAATTTTCATCTTTGGGTGAACTACTCCTTTAAGATATGACTTGGGCCAGTAAGCAACCACCCAGAACATCCTGGTATCCATCCAAAATGCTTAAGCAACTACATAACAACCATCCACAACTGTATTTATTACTCTGCATACTTCCGCATGAGATAATGTAGATCAGAATTGTGTTAATGTTAGTAGTACTTGATTGTGCATATATATTTGTCACAAGCTAATGGTTCTAGCATGTGAGAGTATAAACATTATGAGTAAGATAAATGTTTTATCGCATGATAACGTGAGCCTCAGACTGGACGCAGTTAATAATGTTGGCTGGTTGCCTGTGTGGTTAGCGTGGGTGTTTAAGTAACTCAGGGTTGGTCAACAGTGGTGAGTTCAGTGTGTACGGGGCAGATCAGTATTACAAAGAGAGGATAGAGAGGCGAGCGCATGTAAATGCTCTTACCGAACGCTCGGCTCCACCCCTGGCCTTAATCCGAACCCCACAACCTCTGAAAAGGCTTTTAAGGAGAACCTCACAATGAGCCGATAAAGAGCTGATGTTGACAGCTCGGCTACGCGCCAACAGAAGAGTGTTTCGGGGGTGACGACTTTCTGTGACTGGGTTCAGGAAGTAGTCCGTGGGGAGATGGGGTCATTCCCCATGTGACAAACAGGGTGGAAGTGCATTTGTGTGTGTGAGGGGTGATCTGAAAGTCAGATAGGCTTTGGATTGGGGTGTGTGTGTGTGGGTGGATTCACTTAGCTATTCTTAGGGGACAAAATTCCCCCCACAAGTTGGCAAAATGTGACAAAACCTTCTTTCTGAGAGTTTTCAAGGGTAAAATGGTTCATAAATATAGTAAATCTTCTAGTAATTATGCTTAATAACCTGACAATGAATAAAGTCGTGTAAACTGTGCTCTTTTATCATTCAATGATTTTTGATTATGTACAATTTCGCTCCATGTTTCACTACCATTCAAAGTTTAGGGTCAGTAAGATTTTCTAAAATGTTTTTGAAAGAAGTCTCTTACACTCAGCAAGGCTGCATTTATTTGATAAAACGATACAGTAAAAACAGTAATATTAAGAAATGTTACTACATTTTAAAATAATGGTTTTCTATATGTTTTAAAATTTAATTTATTCCTGTGATGCAAAGCTGAATTTTCAGCATCATTACTCCAGTCTTCAGTGTCACATGGTCTTTCAGAAATCATTATAATATGCTGATTTGCTGCTCAAGAAACATTTCTTGTTAATATCAATGTTAAAACAGTTGTATTCTTTGATGGTCTTTGATAAAAAAAATTTGAACCATACAAATGTATTTACTGTCACTCTTGATGTTGTTTAATAAATCCTTGCAGAATAAAAGTATTAATCTATTTAAAAAAAAAAAGTTTCATGTTAGTGTATAAAAAACTTACTCATTTCTTACTCGTTATACATGTTTGTTTTTATGTCAAAACCAGAGAAAAACCTAACAATTTCAAAGTCTTTTTTCTTAACTTTTCAGGTTTTTATAATGATCAGATTTTTAGTAATTATAAGGATTTCCATATAATTGATTTGATTATTTTACAAATGCAAAATGATTTTGTTTAGTTATGGTTAAAGGCTTTTCACTCAGAACATGTTCTCCTGTTCGTTGCCGTTTTTAAATTTCTGCTCAAATGCAGTCTTCGATGTTGCATCAGTGTTTTTCAGTGTTTGGCACCACAAGCACAGCGATTTTAGGGTGGTGCATCAAATTAAAAGTAGTTCAGCTTTTACCGTTCCATTTCATAGTGCTTTGTCTAGAATTTTCTAAACACAAGATTATGTCATGTGAACTGCCCCTTAGGGTTTGAGATGGTCTGTGATTCATAATAATTAGCTTTATATTAAAACAACCCTAGTAAAAAATAAATATACTAAAATGTATTTGAAGTACATTTATCTCATGCTAAGTATACTACAAATACATTTCTATATTTATGTACTTAATAAAAATATCCTGCAATTGTACTTTTAGTATGCTAAACTGATATACTCAAAGTCTGCTAAATTGGAACAACTAATTTTGTACTTAATGCAATTTAATTGTTCCGGAAGTAGTGCTGAAGTCCCACTAAAGATCCTGAAGTATTTGTTTGTGCTGTGGAACTTTGCAAGTATATTTCAGGTACACTTTAAATATTTTGCATTTAAAGACCGATATTATTCACACAATCCTCCTCAATAGAGATAGTAAAACACATTTTAGGCTTAATATTAAGAAATGTGCATTGTGCACAAGTGATACTCCAAATAAAGTTGAATTATACTTTGTATATCAGTAAGTATCGAGAGATATGTCAGTAAATATGTTAATAGATTTGAAATTAGTATAAAGTAAATGTATTTTAAATATATTACTTTTTTTACTAGGGAATATAAGTCTATGGTATGTTGCCCTTACTGACATTGCTACATCAGTTTGTGTGTATGTGTGTGAGCATGTATCTCACCTGCACTCACACTGGTTATGTTCAATAAAAGGCAGCTGCACAAGTTCATGCTTCATGTATGAGGTCCTCATGAGCTGTGGAGTTCAACAGAGCAGGAGTCAGCATTTAAATGCACACACACACACACACACACACACACACACACACAGATGCACAATCTGTTCTGCATAGTAATGACTTCATCTTTTATCCCTCAATCTGTCTATACAGTACGTGACCAGGATCCAACCTGATCCATTACACTAGAGACTTCATCTACCCACACTGAATATGTATGACTAACTCATGCTGTGTGTCCTCTGTGTGTGTGTCTTTCTGGATGTTTTATTCACCATACTAAGCCGTGAGGTTTGAGATCTTGCATTATACGGGGTGTGTTTGTGTGTGGAGGTACTTTGCCCCTAAACATTTGTCATTATTGACATATACATGTAAATGAGTGTGTAATATGAGTGTTGCATACCACCACATTAAGCATGTGAATGTAAAATAGTACATGTATGTGTGAAAGGTTTCTATGAGTGTTTCTGTGAGTGGTGAAATGAAACAAAAATTCAAAATCTTTCAAAAGTTTGGTGTAAGTAAGATTTTTTTTAAATAACACTTTTAAAATATTAAGCCGCTCAACTGTTTTTATCACTGATAATAATAAGAAATGTTTCTTAAGCAGCAAATCAACATATTAGAATGATTTCTAAATGATTATGTGACACTGAAGACTGGAGTAATGATGCTGAAAATTCAGCTTTGCATCACAGGAATAAATTGTGTTTTAAGTTATAATCAAATAGAAAATAGTTATTTCAAATTGTAATAATATTTCACAATAGTACTGTTTTTACTGTAATTTTGACCAAATAAATGCAGCCTTGGTGAACATAAGAAATTTCAAAAACATACTAAAAATCTCACCAACCCCAAACTTTTGAACAATGGTGAATGTAATGATATACAGAGGTCCCTAAAAAGTATTTGGACAATTCAGCTACATTTTAAGAAAGCATGAATCCCTATGCATTAGATAACTAAATATCAAAATAAATGGCATTTATTAATAAAAAGATACTGGATGTCAAATGTTTATGGAACACGTCCATAATTAATGCGAGGAACTGCACCTGTGTGAACTCTGCATTAAGTGCACTGGTTTGTGTGTGTATGTACCTCCATTACAAGTGTGTGTGTTTGTGACGGCACACACTCCAGTGCCTCATCGGAGCAGCAGCCTCCACAGCGGCGCAGCGTTACACACGACGGCAGGAAGAGGTGATGTGTCTCCCACGGAAACTCCCGCCAAACTTCCACCAGCATCTCTCTGGGATGACATCCGCTTCTCTGATACACATCCAACCACCTCACCACTGAGAGAGAGAATAAATGAATAACACTGAGAAAGACAACCATTCACTCTTTATAGAGTGTTCCGGGTTCAGCACAGAATCTGTGACATGCTATTGCATAAACTTTACATTAATGCATTCTGGAAGATTAATTAGACAACCTGCCTCATCATTAATTTAAAACAACATTATACATGTGCATAAATTGATTATACATTCTACATAAATTTATATAGACATAAATATTGATGCAAGGATCTAAATTATTGACGCAATATCTGTTAGATGTGTTATCAACAGAATTCCTGTTGGTTGATTTTTCTCAGTGTAAACAATCTGTGCCTGGTATCCATGTGCGTAAAGCATTACATGGTGCAAAATGTTTGTAAGTGATTCTCTTGCACCAGTCTCATGTGAACACGTATAAAGTTCAGGCTGTACTTTCAAAATAGCATGCATTTTTAACATTTATCTTGGTGCAACACCATCAAATGCACAATAAGTGCATTGTCAGTGAAGATTTCTTTGCTTTTACAAACTAAAGTATTTAAATTATTTCCTGCGGTAATTGACAGCATGTCACAGACGCTGTTTATAGAGTGTAATTTATATTTAACCCAGAACATTCCTTTAAATAGCACCAATATACTGGTACTTTAAAGAAACCAATACACTGACCTATAATGCACCTGTAATGTAACATAAAAAACATTTTTTACTTTCCAAAACATCTTTTCATACAATATAGCATTGCTTAAGTACTTTATTGCTTTAAAGACAATTTTAATTAAATTATTGATTCTTTCAGTGGACTTCCAATAAAATAAATAGTTGCTGAAATCAAGGTTAACAAGCTACCGTACAAAAATCGCTAATATAACAACAGTAATATTGTGAAATATTATTATAATTTAAAATAACTGTTTTCTATTTGAGTATATTTCAAAATGTAATTTATACTGTGAAGCAAAGTGGAATTTTCTCTAGTCTTCAGTGTCACATGATCCTTCAGAAATCATTCTAATATGCTGATTTGCTGCTCAAGAAACATTTCTTATTATTATCAATGTTAAAAACAGCTGTGCTGCTGCTTTAATATATTTCTTGAAATAATTTTTTCTCAGTATTCTTTTGATTTCAGAAGTCTTTTGTAACATCAAATATCTTTAATGTCACTTTTGATTAATTTAATGCATCCTTGCTGAATTAAAGTATTTCTTTAAAACAAAAGAAAATTTCCCGAACTTTTACTGTAGGTGGCTTTTATGGGTGCAATGTAATGACACAGTAGCTGCCAAAGAGGTATTCTGCCATGAGCACTGAGGACCAGAATGAGTCATTTTATTATACTCTGTTTTATTATATATTATATAACCTCACTAAATCAGTAATGCACCTATGAGAATAAGATAACAAAAGAAAGCAAGGCTCAATACCTTCTCCAGATTTATGGCTCTCTGTTGGCATCCAGTGGTCTGACTAGAGGAAAGGACACAGACAAAGCATCAGACACAACATACAGCAAAGACAATAACAAAAGCACACACTCTATATGGTGCCATGAAGTGCTGATTCCAGTCAACATAATGCTGAGAACATTTTCTTATAATGCATTTCTAGTCTTTATTTGTGCCAGAGCAGCATAAAGGTGGATGTTAGCACATGTTCACACAAACACACCCCTAATACGGCGAGGTCCGCGCACTGGAACAAGGTCACCGCTGAGGGAGAAAGCAGACTTTGCACTGCAGCACAAACAACACACACATGCATGGCTTCCTAGCACCATGTCTGACATGCTTACTGTGTGGGTAGTTTTTCTAAGCATGTGTGACAATCGTATAATAGGTGATTTTACACTGATATAGGCCAGCACATTCAGTTTATACCCTGTGTTTCTGTGCATTTATTCTGTAATGATGACATCAAATAAAGGATTAATGTAATTAAGTGCAATATTAATCAGAAAACAGGCAGATCATTGCATTGCAGTGACGTGCGGAGAGGTGTCTGCTGATTCTGTGTTGCAATATGAGGGTTGAGTCAGTCAATTCCTCATCTACCTCCTGCCTCGGTGCCATTGTGAAATACAGCAGCCAGCTCAGAGCTGGCAAGGCGACTGGCACACACACACTTTCACACACATATTAACATTCCCTTTCTCTCTCTGAATGCACACACACTGAAAATCACAGTGCTGCCAGGTTTTTTTTTGCAGCAGCAGTTGGCTGGATTTGGCTGTATCAGCCCACTCTTTCTAAGAGCCCTTGAGTTTGAGCACCAATCATCAGCTCAGCTGCCTCGCTCTCCCACAATCCCCTCCACCTGAGGCCCGTGGGTCAGTCTGGCATCTGTGAATGGACTCGAGCTTTAAGAACTGAGGTTTTCAAAATGAACAGCAGGTATCAGGCACTGCTATAGCTGATCCAAGTCTGAGACCACATGGAAAATCTGGGATTTTTTTTAATTTAAAACTGAAAATAAATAGAATGTTTTAGAAATTCAAGAATTAAAATGAGAGAAATATTATGATGTAAAATTCTGGACCTCACTGAAAAAAATTGGTTTAGTTTTGTTACCCAGAAATTGCTAGTAAATGAGTACATGGAAAGAAACACATTGAATTGAATGCAAAATTATCAAGTAGAAAGACTGAGATAGTATTTTCTAATACATACTCCAGCAATCCTCATTTAATTTACTTAAAATTAACTTAATTAACTTCCAGAAATATTTTTTTACAATGTATTTCTAGGTCATTAATTGAATATAACTAATTTCTAACATTAAGCACGAGAAAGTCTTTCTACAAAAGTTTTTTCTTCTTCTTTTATTGAAACACAAGATGCTCTTTGAATCATCTTAAATCATGCTGGAGAACACAATCATCAGGTTTTGCTCATGTCAGTTATAATACTGTAGCCATTAAAGTAAAAGGAGACAAACCAAATACTAAGATGTTCTGAAATTCACCTATATTGTTTAATATCCACTCATTTAAATTACTATGCTGATAATGTTATTTGAAAAAAAAAAAATATATATATATATATTTTATTTTTAGTATATATGTTTTACTGTCTTTACTTTATGTGTATTGATCCTTTAAATGAATATCTGGCAACCTAAGGACTTCAAGTATAAGGAGAACATATGGGGGGCATGTTTGATGTCACCTCACAATCTAGAGATTATGTGAGTTTCGCCCACATCAGGAATTGGATTTTAAGGCGGGTTAACTGAGTTTGGCATTATGGATTAAACTGCACAATGATGCTCGTGTGAAGACAAAACAAGAGTGACTGTGGAAAGAAGAGAGAATGAAAAGAAAACAGTACGTGGTCTATTAACAATGGTCCTGAGATCAGAAGAAAATATTGAGTTTATTGTATGTGTACAAACTACAATTAAAAGTAAGGTAAAGGACAGCATGTAAAAACTAATTTATTGACACAGCATTTTATGGATGGTTATGTCAGTGTATCACATTGTGACAGTGTTATTCATTTTTGTTACTCACATTTTAAGGAATTTATCTAGAAAAAAAACCCAGCTGAATATTAAAAATAATCAAAAAAGCAAAGGAAGAATTAAAAGTACCAACATAAATTTGAAGTTGCAAAAGAATATTGGAGTATCTTTTACAAGAAAAGACTATTTCAGTCTTTATATTTCAAAATGTCATGCTTACTTCCCTTGTTATTGGCTATTCTTTGTAGCTACTTGTGAAATTTATGAGCAATTTCTGAGTGAAAACTATTTAAGTTTTTACCAGTGTAGTTTTGGGCAGAAAATTTGTCTGGGACCTGGCAACCCTAATCACTGCCCACCTGGCTATAGCAACTTCAACATCACTGTGCACCTGACACAGAGAAACCTAAAGGTCACAAGGTTAGACTTCTGAAAATCATGCCATACCTTACCATGCATTTTGAGGTGCACTTACACCAAGACTGGCAGCATGCAATGTAATGCAATGCAACATTTCGGAAGGTTTACATTTCACAGCATCTTCAAATTAAATACACTAGAGCCAAACTGCAGTCTAAAATAAATAAACCAAGTTTCGGCTAAACACGACAGGACAAACGATGAGTGGAGCTGCATCATTACGAAGACTTATGATATGCATCCATAAAGCAGAGCTCCAGTCACACGTACACGCTGCGCTTACGAATAACGGAGATTCAGTGCATCCTGCCTTCATATGCTACTATATCATCTCGCAACGCTATCGGTGCTAACAATAGGTGTCGTATACTGGCCTGATGGCTGTAATGTTGACAAAAGCTTGTTTAAGTGAAGATAAAGAAAAGACGTGCGTCACTGTCTATCCTTCTGAGACCCAGCCCCCCAAAAAGTGTTTAGGACAAACAAACATACTACAATACATGTATATTAATTAAATATATTATTAAAATATGATTTAATAAGCACACACAATATAATTTTACACCCACGATATATAGTAGATATTGAATACTGAGAAAAACAAAATAAAATACATAAAAATATTATACGCATATTAAATTGCATATATATATTTTTTAATCTTAAAATATTTTAGCATTATATTATAGGCTATTGTTTTATTATTTATATTATTATATTGCACCACAATGTATTGATATTATAATACAGGCCACACCCCCATGATGTGCTCTTTGACACCCTCAACTCGCTTTAATGTGTTCTCAGACAACACTAAACATAAGTCTACTGATAACTTAATGGTGCTTTTATCACAGCGTTACATCTTTAAAAGCAGCACCTTTCCCATCCTGCCAAACGTCAATGACCGTCAGGTTATTTCAACACATAAAAGAGTGTTGTGCATTAACTCAGCTCGATAAAGTGCATTTTACAAGCAATAGTGAGGAATTAAAAGATACTTATCAAGTGTGTGATAAAAGACAGACCAGAGAAGTTAAATTAATTCAATTTAAGCTTAAAGACTTCAAAGATTTTTTATAATGAAGACTAGGCTACACACTTTAAAATAAGTACTGTAGGAGCACTGCAATGCTGTCTAATATTTTAAATTATAACAAATATATTATTACTATTATAATTAAAAACATGTTCTTACCGGTGTTTTGGCACATTGTGTTGGTATTCTGGTAAGTGAGACGAACTGAAACATTCCCAGAATAACTCTCAGCTTGATCCCCATTGTTTGAGTTCACCAAGAAAAGTCAGAAATAGTTGTGTAAATAATATATAGCAGGTCCAACGTCCAGTCCTTACAGTTGTCAATTCTCTTTGAATGATTATTCCACTTTCACATTCGAATCCAACATCTTTAATCCAAGCAATGACAATTTACTCAGTAGATTCTCAAAAAACAAGGCAATAGTCATCCCTGTCATGGCTTAACGAGAAAAAAAAAAGACAAAAATGGAATATCTTAAGTTTTAAAGTAGGTAAATGAACAAATAGACAACACGGACTCCTTGAGTATAATATCAGGCTTTTGAGAGGCTCAAGACGGTCGTATGGCGTATTTATTATAAATAACTAGCTTCAATAAATCCCAATATATGTTATTTTACAGAAGAGTTTCCATGCATTCCGCGCATTTAATTTATACCGGCTCCCTCGCAGCAAAATTCCCGGTGGCACTAGAGTACGTCCTTATGGTCCAGAGAAATATATCCTCAAGAATCGATGTTATGAGCCTCCTGAAGGTCTCTGTGTCTCCCGTCTGGCATTTCAGACTCGCTTTGTGCGGCGCATCCCGTGCTACTGTAGGTCACCAGAGAAATCATGCCCACCGAAACCAAAGCTTGTCAGACACAAGATCTACATATTCTAAAACATAATCTACACTGTCAACATGCGCAATGCAGCGCACATGCGCCTATATGAAATAAGAATGAGAGAAATGCACCTTGATATGGTTAAGGTCGTTTTCTCCAGTCTCTTATTTGCCCTTCAGGACACGCGCGTCACCGCGCTCGTGGAACTTCTCTCTTGTTTTCCTCCTGACGCGCAGACTTTGCTCGCGCGCAGAACCGCACAGGTGTAATGCTCGCGCATCGTGAGGTGGACAATTATTAACCGACTCCCCCTGTCTATTTTTGAGTGCTTTACCCTGTCAGGGTGTTTTGGGTTCTTTTAGAAAGGAAGCATGCATTTTGCTAAGAATTTATCTTTTACAAACAGACAGGATGGTAATTATAACGCGGCTAATTTCGTTTCTGGATGTGGATTGATTGATATATAGCGGCGGCAAACAGTTAAAAGCGAAACTGCGCAGTTATTTCCTTAAGGAGTTAAATCTGTCTCACCTGAGTAGTCTAGCTACCTAGTGTAGTCCGGTTGATTCCGTCATATTTAATAATGACTTGAATAAAATCAGTTACCACTTGAATCACATTTTAAGGTTACTAAAACATTTTTTAGTGTAGAAACGGCTATGACGCGAAACACCTGTTCACCTAGCTACTATATCACTGCGCAGGACCATTGGGACTAACTATCAACCGGGACTATATTTTCCTGCGGAAGAATGAAACTTAAAGGTTCATATGCCCTCATTTATCTACTTTGTCGTTTCAAATCTTTCTTACGTAAAACTGTAAAAAATAACAGATTATTACAAGTTGTGAGCTGTTTTCATAGTATTACAGTAAATGGGAACAGGAAATTTTAAGCTCCAAATTTTTTTTTTTTACCCTGACAATCTTGCTTGACAGCCATGGCATTTGCTTCAAAGTATGGAAAAGAGCAGCTTGGACATTTTTAATAATTTGTTCTACAAAATTTAAGAAAGTAACATAGGTTTTAAAAAAACTTGTATATATGTTAAGGATAATAATTTACATTTTTGACTTAACTATTCTTATTTAGTTTTATGTGATACAATTTTGTCCAATCAATTTTGTGGATAGAACTCATTTTTGCAAAATTTTTAAATTAAAATGCTGGTTATATTTGCGGAAATGTCAAACGTTTACTTGCTTATTAAATAGAAACATATTTTAAAACCAGAAAACCTGTTTTAAACCCATGCTTAAAGGGGTCATATGATGCGATTTCAAGTTTGCTTTCTCTTTGGAGTGTTACAAGCTGATTGTGCATAGATAAGA
This sequence comes from Schizothorax lantsangensis, assembly GCA_027422415.1. Classification (NCBI taxonomy): domain Eukaryota; kingdom Metazoa; phylum Chordata; class Actinopteri; order Cypriniformes; family Cyprinidae; genus Schizothorax; species Schizothorax lantsangensis. The sequence goes on along the minus strand of CM049861.1, from coordinate 17,478,277 downwards.
TCCCTGAACCCTGACCTGCTTGACAGACCATGGCAATGCTTCAAAGTATGGAAAAGATGCAGCTTGGACGTGTTATAATTTGTTGTGTGTGTGTGTGTGTGTGTGAGAGAGAGAGAGAGAGGGTCACATCACAGTGGAGTCAGCTGTCTTAATCTCCGGCTTGTGTACAGCAAACACATACGAGCATCACCACTGTGTCTCTCACGCGACTCTGTTCCCCTCTCGGACTTGAACTGATGGTAAAACTAAGGACATTATCAGGGGCGGCGCCAGAGAATTTTGAACGCAGGTGCTGAGGGGGTGCTAGATCAATGACAGGGGAGCTGGGCAATTAATAGTAAATATGACCAAAACAGGTTGTTGTTATTATTATTTTTTATATGAATAATAAAATCGCTATATAGGCGCATTTCAAATGTTTATGAAGAATGTGGGAGTATTATCGCGCTTAGCCTACTGTATGACATGGGGGTGCACACGCAATCATTTTTTTAAATTTATTTTTCCTGCTGAAAGAGCTTCTACTCCCGTCATTTTTGGATATGCTTTCTGTCGTCTCATGCAGTCTCCGTGAATGGAGCGCGTCACAACAATGAACCAGCTCACAGACATAAGAAATAAATCTGCAGAAAGCTTGAAAACCAATTTTAAAAAAAAGATCTGATTATGTAGTCCATATAGGTGCATTTCTCTATTAAAGGCAAGTCCACTGTGGAGCAGTGGCGAAGCTACGGGTGGGCAATGGCCCACCCAGCTGTGGCCCACCCAATGAAAAGTTGGTAATTTTCCAAATGGATGTTATTTATTAAACTATAATAATTATAAACGTCTTATTTCACTATAACTTTATATATTTAGTCTAAATATATATTTAACGTGAGTTTTCATGGTCAATTACAGACAGTTTCTTAATTTTCCCTTGTCCTATAGGTTCACACCATATGCTTGTCAAATCGATGATTCGTCCGTTTCTGTTAGTCCCACCCATAATTATGTTTAGATGTAAGGACATGCGCGCGTTTGAAAATAGTGTTGAACTGGAAAATTTTAATTCAAAATAGTGAAACAAACATCATCCAGTCTTTAAAAAGTATATGTTGGATAACCCAAATTAAAGTCTTAGCACTGTATCCGGACCGTCTACAAATGAAGTCAGACCACCTGCGGGTGATGGATTTATAGATCGGAAACTTCTGAGCCAAACATGTTTGAAGCATCACATTGTCCGCTAAATAGTTGCGTCCTTTGAAGAAAGAAACACACAAATGTTGTGCTAGATACTGTTCTGCACATTTGCAGTTTTCTACTGTCCTCGATGTTACTCTCATTTGAACGCGAACTGACAGAGACACTGATTCTGATATCACCTGCGAAGCCTCGTTGTCCCAGACTGAGATGCTTTACAATAAACTTACTTTTGTTAACGTTAGTGAATGCATTAACAAGACCAACATTTGTTACAGCATTAATTAATATTTGTTAACGTTAGTTAGCCTAATAAAAGTGTTATTTTTGTTAGCTCAGGTACGAATTGGAGATAGCCTACTACTTTTAATTTTAATAATGTATTAGTAAATGTTGAAATTAAAATTGATGTTAATCAATGGGAAGTATGATCACACAATATTGACTGATGGATTGGCAGAGAATGGTTTTTCTATGGAAATTACGAGGTAAACGTGTGAATACATAATGTGCACACTTTTGGAGTAAATGTTTGCTTGTTGTTGGAGTGTTGTGTAGCGAAGCACTGGTCAAAAATAAATGTAAGCAAACGTGATTGAATATGTGCAGGCTTGGGTCTTATTCTATTCAAAATATCCTTACTCCGATTGATTTTGCATTCCTGGCAGAAATAAGAACTATAATGTCATTGTAACCAAATATCATAAATAGGTCAAATATCGAAGCTATAATCTCACGGTCAAATTCTGAATATTTATGTAAAAATGTTTCTGTAACTGCTGCCAAAAATAATGTAGGCTATATATTTATAGCTCCTGTGATTTGACATATTTTCAAGGAAAAAAAATCAAAACGTTTTGTTCAAAAATTGCACATTTATAAGTATTGTGTAGCCTATTGAACCGTTCTGTATTTTCTGTTGTCAATTTGATATGCAGTTTTCATACGCTACACTTTGCCCACCTGGTTTTATGTAGGCCCACCCACTTAAACATTTCTGGCCTCGCCCCTGCTGTGGAGATGGCGAGTCTGAAAAAGCACTAGTTTATTAATAAATAATTAAAATGTCTTATTTTTCCCCTATGCATTCATAATCATTACTTTAGCCGGTGCTTTGCGGCAAGCTCAGTGTGCAGAGACCTTTATGCGTGCGTTTGAGCGCGGAATAATACGCCTAAATGCCTATATTAACGGATGGTTTAGTAGGTTATTATACTAATCAATTTAATATAAACGTGTGACTAGTTGACTAGAAAAATCTTTAGTCGGGGGCAGGCCTACTTGGCACAAGGAACCGATCCATTTTTTAAATAAAATGCTGACATTATGTGCGACTGCAAATCATGTTGTATTGCATTGCAGTATTTATGCATGTGTAATGAGTCAAATGTTTTTATTTTATTTCATTTTTTATGGGGGTGCTTTGGTTTTTCTTGGGGGTGCTGGAGCACCTGCTAGCCCCTCCCTAGCGCCGCCCATGGACATTATTAACTGTCTTTTCTTTTATTTTGAAAGATGAAGCTCGCGATTATGGAAAGGGGTGTTACAGTTCCGACGAGTGCTTGCGGTGTTCGGCCAATCACAATGCACTGTGCCAGTTGGCCAATCAGAGAAGACTGCGCTTGTCGGAAGGAGGGACTTTGTAGAAAACGACATTTGAGAGAGGCAGGGCATAGAGGACCTACAATAATGTACAGTATTTGAAAAATAATGTGTTTTTTGAACATTAAATCATGTCAACATATTCTGTTACACCAAATAATGATATTTAAAAAAGCATCATATGACCCCTTTAACAATGGCCAATAGCCATGAATATAGACAGAGTTTACAAACAAATAAATAAAATAAAATAAATACAATTGTCGGAAAATGTTTTAAAACCATTTTCTAAAGCAATTAAGAAAAACTTTTCTGTGCATCAACAGCGATGACTATATTATAAACAACACATCCTTAGAAGTCACTACTGTGACTTTATTTTCAGGTGTGAATTTGCAATAATTAGGTTGAACAGCATCTGAACTGATTGATTTAACAAACCTGAACCCACTCGACTTTGCTTGCATGTGAAGACCCTCAACATCACCCACAGGTATGTTTGGGTTATACCGAGCAAAAAAAAAAAAATTCATGTGGGCTGCAGGAATGCAGGCTGTTCTATCTCTCCTGGACTGCTTACAGCATTAAAGCTGACAACCGCAACAAACCCTTTCAGAGTATGACTATCTAAAGGCCTTCTGGAAAATCCAGAGTGGTCAGGAGAGAAGGTCCAGCCATCACATATCCAAATAAACAAACCGGGCCAAGGTCACAAGATTTCACCATTGATACTGCTGAACTGTGGGCGATGTTGTTAGTATTTCTGTGAAGTCTCTCCAGATGGTGCCCTAAAAGAGTTTAGTTTTAAAACGTCAAAATGATAGGTGCTCTTGTAGAGACAGAGAAGCAGAAAAAACATCATCAAAACTGTCCCTGACTCATTCCTGAAAGCTGGTATCTCCAAGATCAGACCTGAGCAGAGAGGAGCACCTGCATATGGGCCCATGCCATATCAGAAAACCACATCAGACTGAGTCCTGGGCCGTGGAGTCACAGAACAGCCCAGATCATTAACATCTGCACAGACTTTGGGAATGTGAGGCTTCTGTGACATTGTGGATTCTAGAATGTCAGGAAAGAACATTGCAAATTGAGAATGACGTAGTAGAGGTTTTTGTTTGCTAAGAGGAGTTAAAAAGTAGGGCAATAAACAATAACAAACAAAGCAAGTCTATGGGAAGGTAAAAAAACATGAGTCAAATCAAATATGCAATAGCAAAAGTGTTGCTTACCTTAGCAAATATCACTAATAATGCTTCTGAAAGTATATGCTATGGATAAAAAATTTGGGGGTCATTAAGTTTTTTTTTTTTTTTTAAGAAAAGAACACTTTTATTCAGCAAGAATGCATTAAATTAATCAAAAGTGACAGTAAAGACATTTATAGTGCTACAAAACATTACATTTTTTCCATTTCAAATAAAATAACTTTTAAATAACTTTTCAACACTGACAACAATAATGAAGTTTTTTACGCAGCAAATCAGCATATGATTTCTTTTTGTGTTTCTGAACACTGAAGACTGGAGTAATGACTGCTGAAAATTCAGCTTTGACATTACAGAATAAATTACGTTTTAAAATGCATTCAAATAGAAAACAGCTTCTTTAAACTATAATATTGTTTCTAGGGCTGGACAATAATTCGATATTAATATGTATCGCGATATCATTTTTTTCAATAACGGTGATATGATTTTTAAACACATTTCCGATATACATTACCAGTGTTTCCCAAACATTGATTTATTTGTGGCGTTTGACTTCGTTGAATAAATATGAGCACTGCACGTTTCAAAATCAAAACGCGGCGCGGGTGATTTATATGAATGTATCTCTGAAGGGAACCGACTGTCTTCAGAATAGTTTTGATGGCATTTTCATTTTACCTGATGAAGTAGAGTTCATGAGCGGAGCTGCTTAGATTTCAGCCATTACTGAGGAAACCGATAGTTCTAACACTCTCAATACTGGCAGAGAATCAGATTGCATTTTCAATAATAAGCCCGTCTCCAGCAACATGTTTTTGTTGTTGCTCAGTTTTTTTGTTTTGTTTTCTGCAGCAACTCACAGTATCATTATCAGTAGGAGTCAGTATCATTGGGGGGGGGGGGGGTTAATTGATCAAAAGTGATGATAAAGACATTTATAATGTTACAAAAGATTTCTATTTCAGATAGATGCTGTTCTTCTGAACTTTCTATTTATCAAAGAAACCTGAAAAAAATCTACTCTGTTTTCAACATAATAATTGCTTTTTGAGCAGCAAATCAGAATATTAGAATGATTTCTGAAGGATCATGTGACTAGAGTAATGATGCTAAAAATTCAGCTTTGAAATCACAGGAATAACTTGCATTTTAAAATATTTTCAAATAGAAAACAGTTATTTTAAATGGTAAAACATATTTCAAAATGTTACTGTTTTTGCTGTATTTTGGATCAAATAAATTCAGGCTTGGTGAGCAGAAGAGAATTCTTTAAAAAACAAAAATCTTACTGTTCAAGAACTTTTGACTGGTAGAGTATGTTAGCCTATAGTCTGAAGTTAAAGAAAAAAGGTGAGTCTGAGATGTTTATTTGACAGTGATTTCACATTTCTTGTTTGCATGAAGGCTAAATACAAATAAAAGGTGAACATTTCTGTCCCCCCCCCCATTCTAAAATATTATATAGAATTATTTTATAGGAGGATATAAAGTTCATATTGACTTGTTCTGCAGATGGCACAGGCTTATTTTTCATAAGCATTAAACTTTGGCCCAAGTATGTTCATGTTGCATACACAGCCAATAAGCTTGCTGCTTTACATTTGAATGGCTGGTTAGCATCCACTAGAGCATTTTGTAGCACAGAGTTCCTCTGAAACCCTCCACCTTCCCCAGCTCCACCTGTACAGATCTGCTATAGGTTATATATGCTACTTGTGCAGCAGCAGTATACTCACAGCATCATATCTGCGCATGTATTGGCAGTATCAAGTTCCTGTACTTGCGTTGCAGCAGCAATAATCTACAACAGCAATAACCAACAGCAGCAGCAATTCAGCAGCAGCGTAGCAGATCTATTCCATCAAGACCAAACACATTAATATTGTCATGATACAACTGCATTTTTTATCAAATAAATGCAGCCTTGGTGTGCATAAAAGACTTCCTTCAAAAACATTAAAAAATCTTAACAACCCCAAACATTTGAATGGTTGTGTATTAGAACAGTGACGAAGTTTGCAAAAAAATCTATAGAAACACAAAAATACATGCAGATGAAAAACAATACATAACTGAGATCCATATCATCTTTAATTATTGATCACTTTAAAACCCGATTACATTAAGGCTTGCATTAGAGTGATTTCACACAAAATCAATATATGATTTATAAAGATGAAGGCGCTCTGGTGAATGTCTAATGCAGAATTTACATTAAATGTCAAACCCTAAAATAATTTTCCATTCTTCAAAAAAGGCAATGACTTGGATATCTAAAAAGACTTCATTTTTTGGATCTATGCCTTGACAACAGGGGTCTGCGAAGAGTTTGGATCCAGAATAAGGGTCTTGTTTAATATAATCTTGCTGTAAAATAACTTGTAGGAAATGCATTTGATATGCAGCCTAGATCTATTACATGGGTAAAAGAAACTTCTCATTACTTGCCAAAGACCCATTCACTTCCTGTTTAAAATAAGATTATTTGATGTTGCATTCAATATAGTTGGAAAATAACCAGCACCTGAAATAAAACGCACTGGACAGCACTGATCTGTCCATCTGTATAACATTCTTCCATGAGAAACTCTCTCCCACACATACACACACACACATTGAGCTTAAAGTGCACAATGTACAGTGTTTTCAGTGTTTTGATGAACTACTTTATCAGGAATGCAATGTTTCCATAACACCCTTTCCAGGTGCAGTTACAATGTCGCCTGCAAATGCAGGCAATACAGTAAGAGTACAGGTGTTTAAAACACCTCATGAGAAGCCATGTTGGCCTATAATCAGCCTGATTTGCCTGGCACCCCTTGGGTGAAAGTACAAGGGCTGAAATATTGCTGCGTTTGTGGATTTGACACACTGTGACCCTAGAAAATTTGATAAAAACTATGATCACAAAATACAATTCACTCTTCAACATTCATCCACAACCTGCACTCTCTCCATAACCCTGTGCGATGAGCTTCTTCTAGATCGGTCTTTTCCTTGCTTTATTTCTCTTCTCCATTACTGTGGGTCTTGTATTTATCCAGGAACTCGGCGTGCTTCTGTCTCAAGATCTCCTGCTGCTTCTTGAAGCCGTTCACTCTGAGGAAAACCAGAAAGCAGCATGGGTAAATAAATTTTTTACAATTTCTAAAGAAAATATGAATGTACTATCACATACAAAACTCACTGTCATTATGCAAGATCATGGTTTATACCAAATGAGAGGTTGTGAGGGAACTGCAGTGGGTTGATGAAACGCTAATAATTATATATCAAATTTAAAATTTAAATAAACAGGGCTGCACGATAATCTAGCTTAGTGCAATTATGAATCAAAGGCTGTAGTCTGATGTGCTGTGTGTTTCACAGTGAAGCGCAGTACTGTGTTCAGTGCACATACGAGCAACTAATGATCCAGTGTTTTCAGCATCTCAGAGTTCACTCCATCTCTGTATGTTCTGAGGGTTTAACATTCATCTGGAAAGGCAACGTGCAATAGGTTTACTTTCTTTACATATCTGCAAGAATATAATCTAATGCACAGCTATAGCCATGGGTTATCCCTTACAAAGAGAATGTAATATTGATTGAAACACTATCACAATTAAAAAGAGTTCTGTGAGGACCACTATCATCAAAATGATTGACACTAAGCATAGAGTTTGGATTAGGGGTATGGATCTGTTCTGGGCAAAAAACTCCCTGCCCATCCATGCAGCCTGTCATGAATGAGCAGGGAGAGCCGCAATAACCCCCTTAGGATAAACAGAGCAGACCAAAGCAGATATCATTAATGTGCTTAAAAATATTTAACTGTAACAACATTATTCATGATAAAGAGAGTCTGATTCAACAAGGAATATCAGAAAGCCAAGTCCTGACTGTGGTGAAAGGAGAAGTTGGGGATGGAGGAGGGTAATTTGCTCCTGCGATAAAGCTGCTGAATAATACTGAATAGGCCTTATAGGAATGCTGTGATAGGCGTCATATTCCTATAGGTAGATGTGGATCAGCTGAGAATCAGCCGATGAAAGCTTGACTCACGTGATCTGCCAGAACTAACACTATACACTTGATTTTTTAATGTATTTTAAAGTCCAGCAACAGTCAAAATAAAACAGTAAAAAATTAATAAATAACTAATCTATTTACTTGCACGTCATGTGACCATTAACTGAATTATTAACTTAAAATCTCAGGGAGTACTTCAATTAAATATTTTACATCTAAGGAGGTTTGGCTGACAAAAAAAATGTTTGGGTTCTTGTTACTTACTTGTCCAAAGTCCGATTTATAATATTCCGGTCCCACAATACAGTGCCATCATGCAATTTAGCATTATCCTAAATACCTTTTTTTTTGCCTCAAAATTCTCTGTCTTTATCCAAAGCAGATACTTTTTATCCAAAGTGACTTACAAATTACATTTACCTTTAGTACTTAAACCTCATTAGGTGGCTGACTGAGTTGCTAATAAAGAACAAATCCATAAAGGCTGTCAAATAACATGAGATGAATCTATAATCATCTTACTTGATCTCTCCTTTACATGTTAACAATTTATCCCCTAACGGTTTCAAACGCAACAGCTTTTGTATTCAAAACCTCTGATGTGCCTCCTGAGGCGACACGTGTAACTTCAAAGCGTTAACCACCTGGCTCTTTCTTTGGATGTGTTGTAGATCTCACTGATGACTCTATCCTTCTCATCCATGAAGTTATTATGGACCTCTTCCAGTTTCCTGCATGACAGACCAGCCCAGAGGTCAAAGGTGAACAGATTTACTGCCAACATATATATTTGGAGGGGTGAACAGACATCCACGACGTGCCCACATAACTTTAGGGTCGCATTTAAAAGGGCACACAGGCACTGACAGGGCAATAAAACATTTGATAATTTTTCAAAACATTTTAAGTGCACTTCTGCTACGCGTCAAGCGAGCAGTGTCTGTTTGTAGAAGATACTTAATCTCAGTCGCCTGAATTCAAGGTGTAAAAACATTTAGCTGATACTGAAAAGCATAACTAAACATCAGGGATTATGGGAAACCAGTGAACACGCTCTACTGGGGTTTGTCTGGCTCTGGGACAGACGAAATGAGTTTCAAAAACAAAACATCATTATCACGTACTCATCAGAAAACCGACACATGAACAAAAGAAAACATTTTGCACTGTGTTTCATACAAACAGTTGCAAAACACTCACTTATCAGTGCAGCATCATTCAGAGTGTGTTGGAAAATATTAGGATGGAACGCTGTGCATGTTGATGTCAATACTATGTATTAGCGCTTACCTGAACCCAAAGTAATGTACGGAGAGACTGAGTAGCATGGTTAGCACGCAGTAGCCCACCAAACGCATGTTACGTTTCTTGCTCTTTTCCTGCTCCTCAGCCGTGTTCTCCTGAGGCTGGGCCTGTCCAAACTGCTCCCAGTAACGCATGCTCTCTGCAGCCTCCGCACTGACAAACAGAGACACAACACTGGTCTTTCAGCCACTGAACCATAATCTTTTGTAACATGATTCTTAAAAATAAAGTTCCAAAAGGGGGTTTTAGCAGTGATTCCATAGAAGAACCATTTAGGTTCCAAAAAGAGCCTTTCAGTGAACAGTTCTTAAAAGAACTTAGTGTGAAGACAAAGATTCCACTTTTAGGAATCTTTTGTACACTGGAATGGTTCTATGGATGTTAAAGGTTCTTCATGGAACCAATAATGCCAATAAAGAAGCTTTATTTTTAAGTGTGTAACACATATACCCAAAATTATCACTGTCAACATCACGTCTCTTAAAAAAATATTTGTGTATTATTCAACCATTTTTTTTCATACTTTTACCTCAAATTGTACAAACATTCTTTTAAAATGACAGAATATTAATATTAACCACCAGATAGATTAATACACATTCTGAAGAAAATGTGACTGGTGCTTGTCTGTGCAAATCTTGTCACCATGATGATAGGATGCTCTGAGTGGTTGCTAGGGCGTTGCTATGCAGCTGTTTAAGTGTTCTGAGAGGCTTTCAGCATGCTGTTATGCATTTGCTATGGTGTTCTGACTCTGAGTGGTTGCTAGGGCGTTGCTATGCAGTTGTTAAAGCATTCTGAGAGGCTTTCAGTATGTTGCCATGGAGTTGCTAAGGTGTTCTGACTAGGGTTGCCACCTTCAGCGAGGCAAAATAAGGGACACCCATTCACGCACCCCCGATAAAAAAAAACAACCCAAGGACACAAATAATCAGTGAGGAACTCTTAACTCAACAATAAACCATGAGAAAACATGCTCAAGTATGTACACTTGCAACAGAACACATTAATATTGTTGTTTTAAATTTGATTATTTATAATCTTTAATTATTATTAGTCTTTTTTGACAGTTCTGCAGCTGTTACCTGGATGGGATGAATTTTTATTTTTATTCATGTATTTATTTATTTTTAATAATTTGCTTAAATTAGGATTATATTATTATTATGTCATTATTTGTCCCATTTCTTTATCTAAATAATTTAGCTTTTTTTTTTAATGCTAAATTGTATATGACATATGATTGTTTATTACGTATTTATGATTAATTTAAATTATAAATTAATAAATAGGGTCTAACATTAATTATAATCTATTAATTCATCTGTCTAATAAGGTCTAAAAATATAATAATTATGTCTACCAAGCTCTGATAATGTATGGAATATTATATTAACAGACTATCTAAATTTTAATAAAACAATAGGGCTATACCTTTAGAAGCACGGATGTGTCTGTCACTTTAAAGGTATGGTTCACACCCAAAAATTTAAATTCTGTCATAATTTACCCAGGTTGTTCTAAACCAGCATAAAGTTCTTTCTTCTGTTGAACACAAAATAAGATACTTTGAAGAATGTGGGTAACTAAACAGCTGCTGGTCCTCAGTAACTTCCATAGAGGAGAAAAAATACAATCAGTCATTGGATACCAGAAACTGTTTGGTTACCCACATTCTTCAAAGCATCTTTTTTTATGTTCAGCAGAAGAAAGAAATGATTACAGGTTTGGAATAACTTGTGGGTGTGTAAATGATGACAAAATTTTCATTTTTGGGTGAACTATCCCTTTAAGTCAGACAGTCCACCGCGAACAACTGAAATGCTTCTCTGCAATTCTCTTCTCTAATACTTATGAAATTAATTTCATTATAATTGCTATTAGTATTATAAACAGTGCAAAACACTTATTTGTTGATTCAACTATGTGTTGGCTTTTGTAAAATACGGGACAAATTGCATCCCATCATATTGATTTGATACGGGACGCATCATTTTACCTTTAAATACGTGAATATTCCGTATTTTAAGGGACGGGTGGCAACCCTAGTTCTGACTGAGTGGTTGTTAGGGCATTGCTATGCAGTTGCTAAAGTGTTCTGAGAGGCTTTCAGCATGTTGTTATGGTGTTCTGACTGAGTGGTTGCTAGGGCGTTGTTATGGAGTTGCTAAAGTGTTCTGAGAGGCTTTCAGCATGTTGCTATGCAGTTGCGAAGGTGTTCTGACTCTTGAGTGGTTGCTAGGGCATTGTTATGGAGTTGCTAAAGTGTTCTGAGAGGCTTTCAGCATGTTGCTATGGTGTGCTGACTCTGAGTGGTTGCTAGGGTGTTGCTATGCAGTTGTTTAAGCATTCTGAGAGTCTTTCAGCATGATGCTATGCAGTTGCTAGGACGTTGCTATGGAGTTGTTAAAGTGTTTATGCTTTTAGCATTATTAGTTATTAGGGTGTTCTGAGTTGTTGCTAGGTCAGTTTTAACATAGGATAATTGTCATTGTCATTTTTGACATAGGATAAATTTTATGAAATCTGGGATCAAATCTGTGCATTTTTTTTTTTTAAGGCCCCTGGTTTCTACAGTATATATGCCATATTATAACCTTCATGCCCACTTATACTAATTCAGTAAAATTCCATTTAATAACATCAGGTTGGTTAATAATGGAGCTAACAGTCACCTGGGTCTGTTGGTGGAGCTGGAGGATCTGAAGGCCGGACCTGCAGTGTACTGGTACCTCAGCCTGAGGTCATAATCTCGTCTGGACCCTTCTCTGCTCAGCACCCTGTATGCCTCGTTAAGCTGCACAAACTGACTGTGCAGACCGGGATTGGATGGGTCACTGTCAGGGTGCAACTGAAGATGAGAAGATGGACATTTTTGTTCATATCAAACCAATGACATTACCCTTTTATATACATTTATCAATTTAAACAATTCAAAGAACATGAACTGCACCTGCACAAAAATATTTAGTATCCTTAATGAATTGAATTCATAAAAACATCAGATTAATGCATGTTTCATATTTAGTGAATGGGATATGGCACAAGCCTCATCTTTATGACCTTTTCACCTTTCCACTCTCACTTGTTCTGTAAGTCACATCACTCATAAAGCTTTTATCTGCTTCTGACTTGGAAACAAAGCACCCATATCCTTGGTTTGTACCCTCATCTCCTGTCACACACACAAGCATGCAGTGGTTCTATCTTGCCGTCACTCTGCCTCCTTCACCCGTAAACAGATGTTTCTCACTCTCTTTCTCACAGACACATGCATAATTGTCTCACGACTTTTGTTTGTTGTTCTCTCACCAACATATTTAATTGCTTCAATTTGTGACATGTTGACAAATTATCCAACAAAACAAATGTGCCAAGTAAACTCAACAACTAAACAAATAGAATAAAATTCAAGAATAAGTGCCTAAAAATTTAAGACTATGGGAACATAATCGAACAGCTCTCTCTAGGGGTGAGGAGGTGTATAGCTAGGCATAATTTTTGTACAACCATACAATATTGTAGGAATGCAACAGGCTACTTTTTTTTTTTACCACTAAGGATAAACTATGCATTAGAGAAGAAATTCTGAGGATCCGCCTCAGTTTTAAACTAATGCAAATTGCAAAATGCTTTGATCACATCCATATTACTAACTCCTCATCCATTGTCAAAGCATATAGATGATGCAATAAATAAAACAAAATTTTAAAATAACTATAAAAGATAACGGTAACACTTTACAATAAGGTGTCATTTGTTAACATTAGTTAATGTATTAACTAACATGAACAAACAATGAACAATGCATTTATTACACTATTTATTAATATTTGTTCATGTTAGTTAATGAAAATTCAGTTGTTCATTGTTTATTCATGTTAGTTCACAGTGCATTAACTAATGTTAACAAGCACAACTCGTGATTTTAATAATGCATTAGTAAATGCTGAAATTAACATTAACTAAGATTCATAAATGTTGTAGAAGTATTGTTCATTCTTAGTTCATGTTTACTAATGTTAACTAATTAACCTTATTGTAAAGTGTTACCAAGATAACTATAATAATAACTATAAAAGTGTCCAAACTGGTGGATGATAATGTTTTAGTTAATATAAGTGATCATAACACTAGACTCTATAACCAACATCACTCTAAAATAACAGAAAAATCCCTAGAAAATAACCTTTTTAGATTTGTCAAAAAATGCATTCTTAATTTGCTCCAGCGTAGCATCTGGTTTCACCCCGAGAAGTTCATAGTAACTGGTTGATGACCTATAAACAGAAAAAGAGGCAATGAAAACAAATCATTTCTCAACACTGTCTTCATGATGACAAGATTACAAAAACTACACTAATAGTCACTCTACAAAAATAATATCTGCAGCCAAATCTCACAGCCTTGATGATAATTTACAAAATAATGTTAACTAATATAACAGCCTGATTAGCAAAATAAGTCAAAAATAGATTTTTATATTTTCTAACAAAAACGCAAATGTGCTAGTCACTCTGGAAATTCTTGGGGGTTGTTAAGTAGTAGCTAGGATGTTCTGAGCCAACAATTATGCCTCTATAATATTCTGGTCTATAGATGACAACATCAGCTCTGAAGGATGCATTTACATAATTGTTCAAATAAAGATTTACAAAAAAAATCTCACTGCAAAAAGTGAATTTCTTACTCAGTGTTTTGTTTTTCAGTACAAAAGACAAATAGTCAGACTTGTGAGAAGTAAACTTAAGTTGCAAATATCTTTTTTATATATTTTATTCTGTGGCAAAAGTGGGCTTTCATAACGTATAGTATTGCTATAGTAGAAAACACAGGGACTCAAATTTGTTTTAAGCATATGAGCTAAACCATTTTGGTTTTGGAAGCTCCATGTATTGTTATTGCTGAAATGAAAATGTTTCATCTGTATTCAACAGATAAATAAAATTTGGTTGTGCATACCTGTACGCAGTACAGAGTGAGAACAGCCGCTGAGAACTTTTACAGAACCACAAACAACTCTGACAGAGACGAAGATGAGCCTTCAACTGCATGATGCGTCCGTAGAAATAACCTAGATGAGAATCTAAAGAACGGGTGAGATAAAGGGGATTATTATGGGAATAACATTAGTATTCTGGATGTTTTGTTTTAGATTTTGCTGCAGTTTCAGCATGTTCAATGCATCCTGTGTTTTGTTGCAGTTTCAGCATATGTTGAATGTGTACTGTCTGGGTCAGGCTTTATAATGTTGTGTTTAAGTTTTAGCGCGCTGAATGCATGTTGTGTTTAGAGGAAACTTTATCACGTTTAATGCATGCTGTGACGGGATGAAGCTTTATCGTGTTCAATGCATGTTGTTTTAGCTTAAAGCTTTATCATGCTGAATGCACATTTTGTTTGAGTAAGGTTTTATCATGATGAATGCATGTTTTGTTTTACTGAAGCTTTACATGTTGAATGCATGTTGTGTTTTGGTGCAACTACATACCGCTCAGCAGGATCCCACTGAAATGCAGCCGGTCAGCACCTCTGCAGGAGATCCTGAATGGACACGAGAGATTCACACACACACACACACACACACACACACACACACACAGTTTTATATAATAGTTTAGGCCACTCTTTGACATCTGAAGTTCTTGAATTGATCTAATCACTACAATCTAAACTCTATAGTCTAATTATTAAGTGTAGACATTATTAATCAATGTAGATTTATCAGGATCTTACTGTCATTGTGTGAACAACAAGGATCACATACACACCAATTCACTACATAGCAATACATATGTTTCCTATCCAAACATCTACATTAACTAAACATCATAAACCTGGACAACTGTCCAACTGGAATCTATGACCAATAAATAATAAAACTTGGCAGCTGTCAAAATCTAGAGAGCTGCTAACGTTAACTAGACAGTACTTTTCGGCGCAAAACACGGCTGTCTCGGGACAAATGAGCCAAAAATGCTATCTAGTCAGCTCACTAGGTTTGAGACACAGCCAGTGAAACAAATTAGACGGTAGCTAATGTTGTTGTTCATTAATAATCTAAAGTGCATTTCCATGCCAAATAGGACACGATCTTAAAACCGTCTCATAAATGTCTTGTAGCGTTTTATCAGTTTATGTGACACAATACACCTTCCAGTCGACTTATGCTATTAGCTTAGCTGCAATGCTAAAAACAACAACAACAAAGTTAAAGGAAGCGTGTATCTTAGCACACAAACATTGCTCAAACGCGCTGTAAATCTCATTAGCGAGACATAAATCAGCGGATTAAACACAAATAACGGCTTCACCTTCATTCACGGACACGCGCAGGTCTGCTCTCATGTTCTGCTGCTTTCATAACTCTTTCATAACTCTTTCATAACGCTTAACCGGCGCTGTTACATAAAAGTGCTTCATATCAGACATACTGCAGCTGTTTACCTGTTTTCAATGGGTTACCCTTTATTTACATTAATAATATAATGATATTGCTACAATACAATTGTACATTTTAGAGAGAATTAGATATGCATTAATATTCATATTAAATATTATTTAATATGAGAATTCACAGTAGAATTCATTTATTGGTTGCCCTTCTTCATTGTTATTCTATAATATTAAGTGAGAATTCGCTTATTTATTGGTCATAGATTCCAGTTGAACTTTTTGACAGCATAAAATAAAATAAGAACTATTTTTGGACCTTTATGTATTTAAGAGAAATAGTAACTTCACTAGTAACTGGAGTAACTTCAGAATAAATAGCATCTTAAATAAACATTTGCTGTTTTAGTATTGTAAATAAATTAGACATGTTAGTATGTTTTTATGTTTTGTGTTGTTGTCACTTTAATGTGAGGATTGTGTAACCCCTGTAGTGATTTTTTTTTGAAGAAATGGAAACATACAGATATATTCACTATACTTATAAAACCATTAAAATGCTGTTCTGTGCATGCACTGGTTAGTCGGATCAGCAGCAAAAACACATGAACATGCTTCATGCAGTAAAAAAGGCATTTATTTTCTGTACAATTCAGAAAACAAGAATGAAAGAATAACTAAGTGCTTAAAGGTCCATTCAGTTTGCTTTTAAGAAAACAGAAAATCTTTGCAATTCTGTCATTGGACGTGCTATGATGAAAGGCTCTCCACCTTTAAACAAAAAAAAAAGAGAATATTGGTCATGGTGATTCCTCACATATAATATGTCCATAAATAATAGCAGGCAAATGCAATATTGACCTCAGAGAAAGAAGGGAAGTGATGATCAAGAATGTAGGCGGCTCTGACACGTTGCTCTCCTTCACTGTTATACTGAATGGCTTCCAGCAGAGGAACACCATTTAACCTCGTAAACTCCTCCACCACCTGTTACAAGCAGGAGGACTTGCATTACATTTGCTTGTTGAGTCATTCCAAGTAAGCCTGTCATTAAGTTTCTTACAAAGATCAATATAAAATGATTTGAAGTGCAGGGTTATTATCGTTAACTAAAATTAAAACTAAATTTTTTTTATTTTAAGTAAAACTAATTAAAAAAAATGACAAAAACAGCAAAATTACCAAGTTTCAAATTAAAATGAAATTGTAAAATATTTAAAACGAAAACTTATTAAAAAAAGTTAATAAAAACTATAATAGTATCGCAATATTTGAAGTGAGAATGGATTCTTAAATGATCTCATTCACCTGTGGGCTGCTGGATAGCAGCATGTACAGCACTTCCAGGCTCAGGGTGACCACCTCCGGCTCGGCCATCTTGAGTGTGGCACAGAGGGCAGTCAGCAGCCCCGCTTGTGTCAAACCAACACAGTGTTCTGTGCCATGATGGGCGATATTACCCAGAACTCTCAGTGCCTTGTACAAACAACAATAATTGTGTGAGAACTAAATTTATCTGTATATGTTATCAAAATGTACATGTTGATATGATGTGAGTGAATACGAGTATAGTAGAATTACTGCAGAAAGAATATAAAACTTTTTAAAAACAATACAGTAAATTCAAGTAATCTATCAGCAGTGATTTACTATGACAGAAACACCATAATATAAAGTGAATACAGTCAAACAAGTATAAAAAAAAATTAAGAAATATTTCTACTAATGAAAACAATATGAATCATATATATATATATATATATATTAGGGGTGTAACGGTACACAAATATGACTGCTCAGTACGTACCTCGGTTTTAATGTCACGGTTCGGTATGATTTCGGTACAGCAGGGGGAAAAACTCAATTTTTTTTTTTTTTTTTTAAATAAACGGGTTTACTGAACAAGTTGCTCTTTCTATATAAAAGGTAAAGGTATATAATAGTTTAAATTTTCTTAGTGATAAAAATCTACCTCAGCTTATGCTTAAAACTATAGGGAGGCCCTTTTACATTATAAGGTTACAATTAGGCCTAACAACTTAACCCAAAATTAAATTTAATTATGGTACAATTTATTTTTAAATAGATAATCAACACTCAACTTAAAAAAATAAAATTGTATGCAAACATGTAAATTGCACATAATGCAGTTTTTAAATTAACTTATAAATAATAACATTTCTAGGCTATTTGTTAAAATATATTCAATTACACACTGGCTGTCATAGCATGTTTCATAACAGATTAATTTAAACATACATTAAATATTTAAGACTAACAGGTTTAGTAAAATATAATGAGTATATGGTGTAATATTTCGCGAAATGCTCTTCTCTAGACTTCATTTCTCTAGTGAACTAACGAGCTGTGGACACTGATGACTTGCTGAGGTAAACTAAATGCTACGTGACATTTTATTTCCACACTGTTTTATTAAGTGGGTCATATGATGCGATTTCAAGTTTTGCTTTCTCTTTGGAGTGTTACAAGCTGATTGTGCATAGATAAGATCCCTGAAGTTGCAAAGACTAAAGTCTCAAAACCAAAGAGATATTCTTTATAAAAGTTAAGACTCTGCCACGCCCTCCTAAAACGGCTCATTCAAACACGCCCCCACACGTCTACGTCACCATGTGGAAATATTTGCGTAAGGCGTGGTTTCAGTAACCGCAGTAGTGTTGATGCAGGCATGTCAGGGAGACGCTGTGTGTTTCTAGGCGAAAGCAAAAGCACTTTATTTGGCCTTCTGAAAGTAGATGCATTTAGGAATCATTAAGATTACTTACAACAGAGCAGCACAACCCAGGTGTTATCAACGCATTTTATGGACGACCGTTTCGTGAACCTAGGAGAGGAGGTAATTCTGACTTTGCTATGACAATCTGACGCTTCTGAATCAGCGACTGTATGTTTTGTTATTAGTTTAAGTATTTGCTATTGACTGTTCAAATGCGGAGTCTTGCGTGCGTGCTTGCAGTGTTCGGCCAATCACAATGCACTGTGCCAGTTGGCCAATCAGAGCAGACTGCACTTGTTGGAAGGAGGGACCTACAATAATGTACAGTATTTGAAATATAATGTGTTTTTTGAACATTAAAGCATGTCAACATATTCTGTTACACCAAATACACAAAATAATGATTTTTAAAAAAGCATCATATGACCCCTTTTTATTAACGTCTTTCTGCGGTTGAAACACTGATTGAGCCATTACATGAGGCATGAGATGTTCAGTCATGTTTATTCGTGTTAAAACTAGTAGTAGAGGAAGGAATGATCGCGTTCACTCGCGCTCTGCTCTGCTCAAGTCTGCGGCGCGTCACGGCTCAGACATGGAAACCGGAGCTGATCGCGGCTGCTCGAGTCAATGCTTGTGTTGGGTTTATACCAGCATGTTTCTAAACCGTCCCAGAAGCGGCTCTCCGAGGCGTTTATACAGCAATCTGTCATGCCACATCAAAGACTGTCAAAACACCATTATTTATTTGAATTTCCTGAAAAAAACAAAAAAAAACCTGTATTCGTTTGGTACACATGCGTACCGAACAAAAAGACCCGTACCAAAACGGTTTGGTACGAATACGTGTACCGTTACACCCCTAATATATATATATATATATATATATATATATATATATATACAGTGGGTACGGAAAATATTCAGACCCCCTTAAATTTTTCACTCTTTGTTATATTGCAGCCATTTGCTAAAATCATTTAAGTTCATTTTTTTTCCTCATTAATGTACACACAGCACCCCATATTGACAGAAAAACACAGAATTGTTGACATTTTTGCAGATTTATTAAAAAAGAAAAACTGAAATATCACATGGTCCTAAGTATTCAGACCCTTTGCTCAGTATTTAGTAGAAGCACCCTTTTGATTTAATACAGCCATGAGTCTTTTTGGGAAAGATGCAACAAGTTTTTCACACCTGGATTTGGGGATCCTCTGCCATTCCTCCTTGCAGATCCTCTCCAGTTCTGTCAGGTTGGATGGTAAACGTTGGTGGACAGCCATTTTTAGGTCTCTCCAGAGATGCTCAATTTGGTTTAAGTCAGGGCTCTGGCTGGGCCATTCAAGAACAGTCACGGAGTTGTTGTGAAGCCACTCCTTCGTTATTTTAGCTGTGTGCTTAGGGTCATTGTCTTGTTGGAAGGTAAACCTTCGGCCCAGTCTGAGGTCCTGAGCACTCTGGAGAAGGTTTTCGTCCAGGATATCCCTGTACTTGGCCGCATTCATCTTTCCCTCGATTGCAACCAGTCGTCCTGTCCCTGCAGCTGAAAAACACCCCCACAGCATGATGCTGCCACCACCATGCTTCACTGTTGGGACTGTATTGGACAGGTGATGAGCAGTGCCTGGTTTTCTCCACACATACCGCTTAGAATTAAGGCCAAAAAGTTCTATCTTGGTCTCATCAGACCAGAGAATCCTTCAGGTGTTTTTTAGCAAACTCCATGCGGGCTTTCATGTGTCTTGCACTGAGGAGAGGCTTCCGTCGGGCCACTCTGCCATAAAGCCCCGACTGGTGGAGGGCTGCAGTGATGGTTGACTTTCTACAACTTTCTCCCATCTCCCGAATGCATCTCTGGAGCTCAGCCACAGTGATCTTTGGGTTCTTCTTTACCTCTCTCACCAAGGCTCTTCTCCCCCGATAGTTCAGTTTGGCCGGACGGCCAGCTCTAGGAAGGGTTCTGGTCGTCCCAAACGTCTTCCATTTAAGGATTATGGAGGCCACTGTGCTCTTAGGAACCTTAAGTGCAGCAGAATTTTTTTTGTAACCTTGGCCAGATCTGTGCCTTGCCACAATTCTGTCTCTGAGCTCTTCAGGCAGTTCCTTTGACCTCATGATTCTCATTTGCTCTGACATGCACTGTGAGCTGTAAGGTCTTATATAGACAGGTGTGTGGCTTTCCTAATCAAGTCCAATCAGTATAATCAAACACAGCTGGACTCAAATGAAGGTGTAGAACCATCTCAAGGATGATCAGAAGAAATGGACAGCACCTGAGTTAAATATATGAGTGTCACAGCAAAGGGTCTGAATACTTAGGACCATGTGATATTTCAGTTTTTCTTTAATAAATCTGCAAAAATGTCAACAATTCTATGTTTTTCTGTCAATATGGGGTGCTGTGTGTACATTAATGAGGGAAAAAAATGAACTTAAATGATTTTAGCAAATGGCTGCAATATAACAAAGAGTGAAAAATTTAAGGGGGTCTGAATACTTTCCGTAACCACTGTATATATATATATATATATATATATATATATATATATATATATATATATATATATATATAAAAAATTACAATTTATAAATAAAATTAGAATTAAAAAAAAATATCTATTTGATTATATTTTAAAATCTAATTTATTCCTGTGATGCAAGAGAATCTTCAGGGTCACATGATCCTTCAGAAATCATTATAATATTCTGATTTGTTGTTCAAGAAACTTTTATTATTATTATTTGTATTATTATTATTATCAATGTTGAAAACATTTGTGCTGCTTAATATTTTTGTGGAAACAGTGATAATTTTTTTCAGGACGCTTTGATGAATAAGTTTAAAAGCTTTTAGAACATTATAAATGTCTTCACTGTCACTTTTAATCGATTTAAAATATTTTGTTTTAAAAAAATCATAAAACTCAAAATTTTGAATAGGAGAGTAAATTATTCTCAAATAGTTTTCATGTATATTTTTTTCAGTACTTTAATATGGGTCAGTGTAAGATCATACACCTCATAGAGGGTCGCAGCCCAAAAATGTAGATATGTTAGACTGCTGTACATATTGCATGCTGGTTCCTCACCATTGAGTTAATTCCTTTAGAGAAAGACAGAAACTGGATTAATATGGGAACCATATTAAGAAGCAGCAGGCCAGAGCAGAACTGACTGGAACCAGCTGAAAAAACACAAGACAGTGCATCACAGTTATAATTGTGAGAATGGTGTTCTCTCCAATAAACACAAGTTACTTTGAGTTTGAGCTTTAACTGGGATGAATAATTGGGGTGTTAATCAATTTAAGCACATGCATGCTAACGTCCTGCTCACCGGTGAGGTTGTTGAGCGCCCACAGGCTCTCTCTGGACAGAGCAGGATGAGGGTGAAGGTAAGCCTGACTAAAGACACAGAGCGCGGCGAGGAGACGAGTGTCCTCTGGCATTACATCACCTCCACTGACCAGCAGGTTACCAAGGCAACGCAGAAGAGGCCAAATGAGCTGCACCGCAAAAACAAAAGTCACAGTCCAGAGGAAAGCAGGTAAGAGCAGTTTTTAGAGGATGAGAGAGCCATAATAACCACATGATCATTCTGCTGATGAACTGGGCAATTTGTTCAGTTTATAGAAGTTCAAATATTATTATGTATGAGAAAGCACGACCTTGCTTTGGCATCAATTCCATAATTCCAACATAGTTTTCCTGAGCTATTCTAATTCTATATTAATTCCCTCTCTCTCTGATAAGAATGTATTATCTTAATATATATTAAGATAATACATATAAAATATTAAATACAGTACTTTGATTTTTTTTATAATATATATATATATTTTTTCAAAGTATATTTATTATTTTATATTTTTTTATTTTATATTTTTTTATAATATTTATGCAACATTTTCTGTGTTCAACTTTAATATTAAATATTACTTATTTTTTAAAATTCATAAAATAACACACACACACACATATATATATATATATATATATAATCAAATTACTGTATATATTCTTATATTTTTCTGTGTTCAATTTTAAGATTAAATATGACTTGTTCATAATTCATAAAATAATGTAATAGTAAGCATGGATTATAAAAGCATTGATAATTAAATTATATATAGACAGTGTTTCTATTCAGTGAACACAATAATTTAAAATGACTCTCATCCTAACCCAGATGTGCAGTATGTAGGTGATGTGGGTATAAAATGTTGTGCTGTAATGACTTACCAACTCTTTTCCACCCTCCAGGTTTCCTTGAGCAACAGCGCCTCCTAGTGTTATCAAAACAGCACTGCACTGCGAGAGGGCGCCTTGAGCGATCAGCAACGAGTTATCCAAATTACTGCAAACCACAACATCATGTCACAATTCAGCTGATGTTTTACCGACTAGCCTCTTTTTGTTCCAGATAGAGATTGAAAGAGTAGTCATGCCATCTGGAGGAACTGGCACTAAACAGGTTTTAGCACAACTCTCCATTACTCTGTCATTGTTTAGTAAGTTTTTAATGAAAGGAGAAAAGACCACACCTGCTGACTAAATAGTGCAAACACCACGTACACTCAATCGCTGGCCCGTAACCAAACTCAGGATCTGGAGTCAACGCTGAGATCACATGAGGGACTATTCCTGAAGCCATGACCGCTCTGGGGTTTCAAATATAAAACAAGGACAGAAAAAATTGTGATGAATATCTTAATATTTTTCATTAGCATTAACTTTTTATAGTAAACTAGCAATTTCAGTGTGCCAAGACCTTAGTTCACTTGTCACAAATACTGCAAATGAACATAAATAAACAAGTTGTGGTCACTTACGGGATGATTTTTTCAGTTGCGTCTTTTGCCTGTAGCAGCTGAGACAAAGTGAAGCCAATCGCCTCCACAACGGCCAAATTATATCTCTGATTCTAGAACAGAAAAACAATCTTACTATTTCATGATCTCAAGAACATGTCCAAGTCACATTTCAACCCAAATTAAAAAATAAGAAATAATATTTTGCTAAAAGAATAAAAAAATGCATTATGACAATATTAATATTAGATAAAAATTTAATTAGATTAGATAAAAATAAAAAAGGAAAATATTACTCTTACAGTAATGAGAATCACTGAGAATAAGAACAAAAAATCCACAAAAAGTAATATGTCTGGATGTGTTATGATATTTAAATTAAAAATAAAGAAAAAAAGAAATAGTTTTGCTTAAAGATTTTTGTTGTTATTGTTGCATTGTGACATTATTATTTATTTACTTCATTTTTTTTTTGCATTACATGACCCCCACCCCAAAATTCCCATTACTGTGATATAAAAAATAAAATAAAATAATGAAAAATGTTACTCTTACAGTACTGAGAATCACCACTGATAATAACGAGAACATGCACATAATTATCAGTTGTCCAAAAAGCTTTTCTTCTTTGCAAAATTATTTTTTTTGTCTCTTTCTTTTGACTTAGGATGAAATATAACCCATATTTTTTTTGTGAGACTCCACCTATGAGAATGCATTCAGAGACGCTATAACATTATCAGTATATATGCTAAGACTTGATTTAAAGTCGATTATAAGAGTTAACAAAAGTAATAGTTTACTATTAGTAACCTAAATGATCTTACATGAATGCAATTTGCAAGTGCAGAAACTATTCCCTGAGCTAGAAGCTTCTCTCTAACCACAGCGCTGTCAGGACACAGATTTCCCAGAGTGTATAAAGAAAGCTCCTAAAGGAAAAGACAAAAGAGACAAATTCATGAGGGATGATCGATTACATGCCTCTGACACTGACTTCAAAGTGGTAACCCACTGACCGTTAGCTTGGTGCTCTGACTGGAAAGGTAAGTGAGGAGGTAGGGGCCGGCAGGCAGACAGGCCTGACCTACACTGGGGTGAGTGGAGTGAGACAGCTCATGCAGACAGCGTGCCGCTTCCAGCTGACACTGAGCATTATGGGAACTGAGCTGTCCGATCAACATGTGCATGCTGTTCTCTGATCTGAAGAAAAACACAGGCAATGCATTAGTATATACACTATCTTTGGAATAATGTTTTTTTTTATGTTTTTGAAAGAAGTGTATTATGCTGTGCATTCATTTGATTAAAACACATAAATACAAATATTATTATAATTTAAAATAAGTAAATATATGATAAAAACTATCTAAATATATAAGAATAAATAATAATATAAATTATATTAAATTTAAGTAGCTATATTATCTTTACTATATAAGATAATTAATAAGGATTATAATTAAATATAGTTCATATATTCAATGTCAATGAAAATTGTGCAAATGTGACATTTTCATGACAATTAAGCACAATGGCAAAAAAAAAAAAAAAAAATCCTGTTCCTAAAAGAAGCTTGCAACATGTAAAATTTTTCCTGTTTAGTTTAGGGCTGAAATATGACTGGTTTTGTGAAATTTACTCCTACACATTAAAATATAAGTTGTAGACCTCCTAAAATAAGGCAAGGCAAGTTTATTTATACAGCACATTTTATACCCAAAGGTAATATCAAAGTGCTTTGCATAAAAATGATTTTAAAAATAATAAAATAATCATAAAAGATGACTAAGAAATAAAACTAACAATAAAAATTCTAATAAAAATGGATTAAAAAATGTATTCATTTAAAACAAACAAGAAGAGAAAAGAGACATATAAACAAGATGATGCAGTGCAGCAAATAATATAAAGTAAACTGTGTTGATATTGAAGTCCTACTTAATGAAAGTGAGTTGGCTCTCTGGGTTTCTTAGTGCTTTTCGTAGAGATGCAAGACGAGCTGCTTTCTCCTCACCCCCAGACTGGACTCCACGAATCATCTCTCTGACCTAATGTTATACATACAGCACACATGCTTCATAAGACATATAAGCAATATTTGTAGTTTTCTAAGAATGGGCTCCTTCCTTTCCCCATACATGCAGTACATAGAAGAGAAATAAACCCAAGCATTTCTCTCTGGAGACTGACCTGTTCAGGTGACCGAGGGGTGGAGCCAGGCTCCGTGGAGTCTTCCTCCTGCTCCTCTTCCTCATCCACATTCTGCAGGAGTCTCTTACTGACGAGCTGTCTGTCTCTCCGTGCCTGTCTAAGAGCTATGAGAGGATGAATACATAAATAATATATATTATTTTGCCTACATTAATACATTACAAACGGATATAAAATTAACAAAATAGACTGAGAGATGAAACACACCTTTCTCAAACTCTCTTCTCTTGTGTTTGAACTCCTCCAAATTAGTGGCAGATCCACTTGCTTTGTGACGGAGGGTTTTCAATCTCCACATCTTTAAGATGACTGTTCACTGCATCCAAATGAAAATGTGTGCCCTGATTATCGTATTATTTTAATGTCCATCTATTTCTCTCATCACATATTCCAACGTGTTTATTAGCCTGGCTTGCTGTGGTTGTTTTAAAAATGTGAACCGTGAAAATGACATTTCAAAATAAGAGTTTCATAGGACCAGCTAAACAGATCCTATTATTATTATTATTAATAATAATAATTATTATTATTATTAATAATAATAATAATAAATGGTTTAAACAGTTCGTTTATAGAAATTTTACTGTTAACAATCCTGTTTACAATCCTCTCACCCTCAACTGTGTTCGTGTGGCTTTTATTTTGTAATTTTTAAATCCAGGTGCATCCCTCGCGTTTCGCTTCACACTTCTGTGAAGAAGACTCGAGTAAACGCTAGCAATTCATCTCGATGCCATTAGTAAACAAACTCAGAGTACATCCAGAGTTTCATTTCCTGTTTCTAGGTAGGTGACTATGACAAATTTGCGCTTTTACTATTTAAATAAATCTAGAAATTCAGGGTTTTTATTTATCCAGTCCAACACAGCATGAAGGCCACATGTTTCTATGCATGCTGTAATATTGTAAACACTACAGTTACGTCGTGTCAAATGACTTTGCTTTTTTGAACATATTATCTTATAGCATTTATAATGATCATGCAATACTGACCACTGGTTTCCAGTTATGTATAGCAAGGTGCCAAGATGTGGTTTGTATGCATGTTGATGTATTTCAAAGCGTAACTGTGTTGCCCTGAGAGCCGCTTTATTCTTTGTAGTCCACATGCGTTATCACACATGCTCGCCTCTTAACTCTAGTTCTCAGACAAATATATATTTTTCTTTATTCAGGTGACAGAATCTCCAGAGGTTTATATCCACTATGTCAAAGGCAACCAAACGCAAGCACGTAGTCAAAGAAGTTCTGGAGGACTATGTCACACCCACTGAAGACCAGCATATCATGAGGGTACAATTACAGTTTTTGAGATCTGTAAGGTTTTGAGAACTCAGTATTCTCATTATACCATGATACTAATAATTCTACACCTCCTCCACATCACAGGTCGTGGGAAGTAATGGCAATAACCTCCATGAAGCTGTGACTGGCAGTGGTGAGCGCTTCCTTGTCAGTATGCCTACTAAATTCCGCAAGAACATCTGGATCAAACGAGGTGAGTTTGTTTTACCTTTCGTGGATATATAACGATTCTGTTCTTAAAAGACACTAAAAGGTTTTCATGGTCTTTCTGTTTGTTAGGAGACTTTGTCATTGTTGATCCCATTAAAGAAGGAGAGAAGGTGAAAGGAGAAATAAGCTTCATACTTAACAAGGACCATATTCAGTACCTGAGAAAACTTTGTGTCTGGTAAGGCCATGTCTTTTTTAATATTTGAATTGAATATTTGACACCCTCAAGTTGTTCTAAATCTGTATGAGTTTCTTTCTTCTTTTGAACACAAAAGAAGATATTTTGAAGAATGAAAGAGTCCATGGGGACCAGAAACATTTTGGTTACGAGCATTCTTAAATATCTTTTTATGTTCCACAGAAGAAAGAAACAGGTTGAGGGCGAGTAAATGATAAAAGTTTTGGGTAAACTATCCCTTAAACTTAATCCTGAAATATTAAGGATATTTTTTTTATTTAAGTTCTGTTTTAATTTAAAAACCTTTTGATTGTGTTTCAAGAAAACAAAATTGAAATGTTTAGTAAACAGCATTTTCACTCTTCACACAGGCCAGAAGGATTCCAGGAGGATCGCACATCCAGTGAGAGGAACAAGGGAACACCTAAAGAAAGAAGTGAAAGAAAAACAGAGGAGGAGGGTGACAGCGACTCTGAGGATGACGACAGCGATCTTTTTGTAAACACCAATCGTGCCACTGTTCTCTACAGTGAGAGTGAGGAAGAGACTGATGAAGGTGACGATAATGAAGAGGAGGGAGAAGATGAAGGAAGAGCATAAAACTGCAAATGATACTGGAAGGTGCTTCCACCACAGCATGACCAAGAACAGTTTTATATGAATCTTAATT
Source organism: Schizothorax lantsangensis (assembly GCA_027422415.1). Taxonomy (NCBI): domain Eukaryota; kingdom Metazoa; phylum Chordata; class Actinopteri; order Cypriniformes; family Cyprinidae; genus Schizothorax; species Schizothorax lantsangensis. The sequence continues at coordinate 17,450,443 of CM049861.1, read as the reverse complement.
GGGCTTAAAAATCTGGGAAAAACTACAGTGATGCCTGAGACTGAGCTAATTTTGCATTGAATGATTTCTCTCTGATGGCTTTCAGAAGTTTCTGCTTTAGTTTAATTTGTTTCAAATATCAAATACATTTAGTTTCATTAAAAGAAACATTGTATATTATAATTCTTGTAAATACGGTGTTGTAATAAACTTTTTGTACACTTGTCGTTTTAGCTGGTTTAATACTCAAAAGTAGTACATTTACATTAACTCACTGAAGTCAGATTTAAAATCATAACTAAGACAAAGTCAGCATGAAATGAGTTTTTCTCATTTTCATTTTTAATTGGTCTTTCTCAGGGTTTCTGTGTCTTAAAAAGTCTCAATTCACACTTCCACAAATCAAATTAAGGCCCTAAAAGGGTCATAAATTGAAACAAATTCTTAAAAGCATGAAGTTAAGGCATTAAATGTAGCATGCGCCGCAAGTTTTTTTTTTTACACCAATGCAAATATCTGAACACTTGACACAAACATCTAAATACTTGAGGTGCAAAATGAAGATATTTAATTTTGTTTTCTGACAAATCTAACCAAATTAAGTGTGAATATGCTTAAAACAGGATTTTAGAAAAGATGTAGATTTTTAGACATTTGCACTTGAAATCTGAGGAAGAACATCACTTTTTTTGCAGGTACAATAAAAGTTATGACTATTTAAATACTCTAGTTATTGGGAGCAGTGGAAGTTGTATTTTAAATGTTCAAGTGTTTCTTCTACAACTCATTGTGTGCTCCCTTATTGACAGTGTTCCCTTCAATTTATTGCTTCAATTTTCTTTACTTGGTCTTAAAAAGGTCTTTAAAAAGTCTTGCATCACAAAACCTGCAGAAACCCAGTTTATAAAACCTTTAGGCAGTTATTGAAGCAAAATGTGAAAGTCAAGAATATTCAAAACATTTATACAAAATACCTTGCAATGCATAACACCAGTTTTCAAGTGTTCGGTAGGAATGAGAACTTGAAGTAAAAAAAGTTCAGTCTGAACTCAGTCAGGTCTAAGTTTGACTCTCAGCGTTGCATTTCTGCATTCAGGGCTGGGTGTCGACGTTTCATTCCAAAGTTGGAACATCTCAGCTGGGCTTCGCTTGTGCACCAGGAGGATGGTGTGATTCGCACAGGGTTCCTTGGGCTCATTTTGGGGGAAGTCAAAGGTGAGGAAGGCAGGGTGGTTAATAGGGTAAACTCCAAGTCTCAGAAGACACATGCCCATGTAGACATCGTCAATGGGGAACAGATGAACCCTTTGCGACACCTCCAAAAGCCTATGTGCCAGAGAACCAGAGTAAAGCACCCCTCCTCCACCAGGGTATGATGGGTACAGCCCTTTATAGAAACTCTCCGGGATGTAGTACTTAGTCATATTAGAGCGTATAGGTGCTGCATTGCTTATCACGTCCCCCACAACAAACGTCTCCATTTTATTTGCCTGCCTGGATCCATTTGAGGAGCCTCCGTCTGCCTCCTCAGCCAGCAGATAGTCTAGGACAGCAGGTGTCCTCACAAATACATCATCATCGCCCTTAAAAATGAAACGGGCATGCGGGCATCGCCTTGAGAACCAGTCCCAGAACAGCACGTCCTTCAAGGTGAGGTTGAAGAAGGTGTCCATGAAGTCCCACTGGATGATATCACCATATTTTTCACTCTCTAAATGCAATTTCTCTTCAATATGCAAGTATTCGGACTTCCCCAGAAGGAAGACCCTGCGGACAAGCCTTTGCCTTCCACCTAGTGTTTTTATATTTCCTGAACGCCCCCATGTGTCTCTTATGGCTTCCCTGTTCTCAAAGTTTGCAGTCTGAGTTTTGATGGCCATGAGCAATGTTGGTGCCTTTTTCTTTGCTTGAGCATCACAAACATCTAAAGGATCTATTATCAGTGGATAGTCTCGACAGTGCATGGTGGTTACAAAATTCTTCATCTGGATTGGTAGTTTGGCATAATCTGGCATTGTATTGTTAATCTCACAATTTGGAGAATATCTATCTCCAGTCCTTCTGGACATTTCTGTTTTGTAAGAAACACTGGATGGGTTTTCAGCCAGATGAGGCCTTAGGATGGGGTTATATTGGCGATCCGTCATGTACTGGAGGATGTTCCACAGAGGGCCACTGTCTAGCTCGCTTCTCCAGAAGGATTTCACAGGATGAGGAGCCAGATCTCTGGAGTGTTTGAGACCGCTGGCGGTAAAGTGTTTCGGCAGCACAGAATGAACAACACGTGCACCACGGGGTGTCCCATGTTTCATGATATAGCACACAGAAATTGAGACATAGATGTAGACTGGGAGCAGCAATATGCACGGCAAACAAAAGAACGCGATCTGCCGGCGGCATCGACGCAGATATGAAGCCATAAACTGAGGAAAGAAAGATTAAGAACGTTAAATACATCTTCAAATGTGATGGTTTTTTTTCTCAATCACTTAGACTAGTTCACAGGTGTCACTGGTGTAATTACAGATTATTTAGACAAAGACAAAAATCTTCAAAAATTCCCTATAAAAACCCTAGTTTTCACCAAAATGGAATGGTACGTTTTTTGTTAGAGCATAATATATTATTTACATTTACATAAATTCATGTATTTGCATATTTAGCATAAAATGTAGGCCTAGTAGCTAGGTCTAACCTATATATACTACTTAAATAGTAGTAGTAGTAATAATAATAATAAAGTTTATTATAAAAGTATTTAAATTTTAAAATTATTTAAATAAAAAACACTTTAATTTAAAACTATACTAACGAAACAACTCACAAGGTGAGACCTTTTTAGCTACTCTAAAAAGCTAAGCACAGCAGAAAAAAAATACAGCAGATATCGTTTTCTCTTTGTGATTATTTTATTGTTCCAAAAACGAAACGAAAAGAAAACTGCTAACTTATTACTAAACTACTAAATCGCTTTAAACTTACCGTGTTTTCCTGGTGGTGTATTTTATGATGAATTTCGCGTCATTCACATCGTTATTCCCATAATGTTCGCGAAAGCTAAAAGACAAAGATATGTGGAAACGTCTTATTACAAAACAAACCAACAAATATGTTTTTAAAAGTAAATTCACATTCCCTTGTTGCTCGTGGACTGTGGAGCGCGAGAAGTGACCTCAGGTGTGAAGTTCAGGTGTGCGTGCGCGAGGCCACGCCCACGATACTCACTTGTGATGAAAGACGTAATAGAGCGGGGCTAGTTGTCACACTTTTTTCTCTAGTGAATATTTCTCAGGGGAGTAATTTTAAAAGTCTAAATCTGTATAGCACACATCTTTTAAGTATCGAGTACCAAAATATGTTTGAACAAAATAATTAAAAAAATAAAATAAATAAATAATAAAATAAAAGTCCATCTTTTAACCTAAGAACCTTTTTGAGAACAACCTCCACATGCAATACCAAGCTCTGTTGTCCCCTATTTACTTTAACAATATACATAAACACAACTGTTTTTGTAAATTGTGGTTTCATTCACTCAGACTTCTTGTTTGACAAGTATGGTGAGTTGTCACCATATATTGCATTGCCATATGAAAGCCCCACAGATAACAAGTCAGTCCCCTCAGGGAGAAAGATCAGTTGATCTGCATTACAAAACAATATCAGTATCACTGTTGATGTTGATTAGAATCTGGAATTTAGAATCAAACATTTTTATCAGTGTGATCATGATATTAGTATGAGCTCACCAGACCTTTTGTATGGAATCAATCATGGGTAAAGCACTCTCATCTTCTCCCCAGGCAGCTCGCCCACAAACTCATCGTCTTCAGGCTGCTTGTTGATAAATGTGTTCCATTCCAAGCATTTAAAAAAAAAAATCTGTCACCAGAAGAACCAATCCTTGACAGAGTCTTGGTGAGACAAGTCGAGCTGGTTAAGTAGGGGTAACATAACTTTGAGTTCCTCTCTTGATTCATTTTATATATATGTTTTTAACATCTAAGCAGTAATATTACTATTGAAAGTTACACTGAAAAGAAAAACTGCTAGAAATTGCTAGAAAATTTCACAATCAGTTACAAAGAAACAGTAAGTAACACTGAAATAAAGTTAAATTCTGAAGTAGAAAAACATGCAGAAAACATGTTAAGTAGTGCTTTCTTGTAAAATGTACTTCAATAGTCTTTGGTTTATTTAAAAAAATCAAAGATAAATATTTCATGCTTTATATGTTGTAAAAAATATATTTATTATTTTTAAATATTTCGGTAACACTTTACTTCGGTAATAAGTTCACATTAATTGCCATTAGTTAACTGCGTTATAGTTAACATGAACTAACAATGAAAAATACTTCTCAAGTGTGTTTTAACTGTACTTAATGTTAATTTAAACATTTACTAATACATTATTAAAATCAAAAGTTGTATCTGCTAACATTATATAATGTAAGTGAGGTAATATTAACAATAACCAGTTAATGAATGTTAACAAAGATGAATAAATACTCCAACAAATGTTTTGCTCATTGATAATTAACTTTAGCTAATGCAGTAACTAATGTTGTCAGGGTTCTGTCACTTCAGTCTAGTGTTATTCATGGTTTTGTGACCGAGCCCTGACACTCCCTTCATGTCCTGTTTTTATGTGAGTTCGAGTGTGCTCGATGCTGTTATATGTTGTAAAAAAATATATTTATTATAATATTTCGGTAACACTTTACTTCGGTAATAAGTTCACATGTTGCCTCTGTGAGTTAACATGAACTAACAATGAAAAATTTCTTGTGTTTTCTGTTTAAGTTCGTGTTTACTTCATTGAAAATCAAAAGTTGTCTTGTTGAATGTGTGAGGTAATATTAACAATAACCAGTTAATGAATGTTAACAAAGATAATAAATACTCCAACAAATGCTCATTGAATAACTTGTAGCTCATGCAGTAACTAATGTTGTCAGGGTTACCTTCAGTCAGTCTAGTGTTATTCATGGTTTTGTGACCGAGCCCTGACACTCCCTTCATGTCCTGTTTTTATGTGAGTGCGCGGCTTCGAGTGTGCTCGAGCCGCGCGCTCTCTCGTCTGCGTGTCTTGTTTTGTGTTGGAGCGTGGTGTTCGGATCCCGGCTCTCATGTCTTGAGTCTCATGTCTTGAGTCGGGGTTCGGACACTCGCGCTCCATGTTCTGTCTCATTGTGTGAGCGTGCGGCTCGAGTTCGCTCGGCCGCGCGCTCTCTTGTCCACGTGTGTTGTGTGTGTGTGTGTGTGTTGCACGCAGTTCGTGTTTTTATCGGCTGCGTGCATTCATGTTATGTCTTGTGCTGTGTGGCACGCAGCTCGTGTTTTTCATTGACTGCGTGCTTTCATGTTGTCGTGTCTTGTGTGAACACGTGGCTTATGAGTATTCTCATTAGCTGCGTGTTCGTGTCCTGTTTTGCACATGGCTGGTAATTTGTTTTGCTGGCTTTTTGTTTTGTGTGAGCACATGGTTTTTGTCTTCGTTATCTGTGTGCCATGTGCTCTCATGTCAATTGTCTTGACCCCACCCATCTTGTTACCTGATTATTGGTTAATTTGCCCCACCTGTGTATCTCATTACCCTCCTCATTTGCTCCCTTTATAATCTCCTTGTGTTTGCAGTCCCGGGCCAGTTCGTCATTGATGTTACCCTGGATGTATCCTGTTCCTGCCCTGCCCTGCCCTGCCTTGTCTTGTCAAGCCTTGCCAGCTGTCCTGTTTTTCCCCTACGGGGTAGTTTTTGTTGGTTTGTTTTTTATTTTTAATTAATAAAAAGCCCATTCTCCTGCACCACTGGGTCCTCGCCTCATCCCTCTCCCCAACCCTGACAAATGTTACCTAATGTGGCCTTAAAATAAAGAGTTTCCCATACTTTTCCTCTAAAATGTCTCATTGTCATCAATAACTTAATGTAAGTGTATTCTTTGCATGTGTTCAATGCATTCATCTGATGTCAAATGTTTTTGCAAATTATTTTCAATAAATGCTCTTTTTGGACTGAGGACTTCACAGTACTTTTCAAGCACTTTTATCTCTAAAATGCAAGGAAAATTTGATTCCTCAAAATATTATCCAGACCTGTACACACCATAGAGACAGAGGAGGACGTATATTGTCTGATATTAAAATGAGTTGTTGATCAATATAAGTTTTCAAAGGCCAGTTGTCAAGTTTTTACCTCCAGTCCCCATTAAAATTTGGTTGCATCCTTGATACAACTCAAAGTTCTGTCAAAGAACGAATAAACTGTTGACATGTATATCACTCCAAGAAACAGACATACATCCTGATGAATTCATTTTTTAAAATGGTAGGAATTAAGATTTATTTTTTTCCATATGAACAAGTGGTTTGATTTTATTTATTTTTTTACAAGTACTATTTTTTGAGAAAACTTGCAAAAATTTCTAGCATATTCCAAGTCAAGAATGAACATGAAAAAAGGGGATTTATTGCTGAATGTCAAATGAAAACTACACTTTCACCGTGTGAATACGACTCAGTTGCTGCGGTTACCATGCACCCATCTATCTGAACCACTAGAACATGCAGAGGGAGGGACTCTGCCTCTCTTCCCAGGCAGAGAGGAAGAACAGAAGAAACAGAGAGAGAGAAAGACAGGAAGAAAATCAATCAGTGAAACAAGCGGTGCTTTAAACGACTGTGTGCACACAGAATGAATCTTGAGCATGTGTGTCTGTGTGTGTGTGTATGTGTAAGTGTGCATCTGCATGTGTGTCGAAGTGTAAGTGTGCAGGTGGCGGGTTTGTCTTTTCAAATGTAGTTGTAGGTTGCTGGGCTCTGGAAGTAGGGGTTTACACTTTAGAATCCACCTAAAGTAGCACGTCTAGTAGCCGAACACGCATTGCTTCGAGCAAGTCTCCAACTTGCATACAGATGTGTCAAAAAAAGAGAGCGCGGACTGGGAACGACCCCACTGAAATAAAACGAAGGAAAGCCAACAAAACATGGAGCATTCGCAGATAAACACATCTGGTCGTATCGTTCTTCATCGCCTTCCCAGCATGACACAGACACGACGGGCAGTAATGGATCTGTTTTATGGGCAATGCAGTTTTCGATGAAAAGTCCTGAGACACAGTGCGGCTTAAAGCTGCTGGCATAGGAATGGGAACGTGTGGGAGAGAGATGTAGGTCCGTGTAGGCTGGAATCAGGCTGGATTGGTTCCTCCGCAGGTCAATGACTACACAAGGAAGGAAGGTTACAGTGCAATGAGCTCGTGTCACCACTAGGGGGTCCGGTTTAACCCTTTAGCGTTAACCCAGAGCTCCCTTTCGACAAAGCCAACATCCTAAAAAGAGTACAAGCATACGTATACACACACAGGTGCACGTCGAAACTCACAACACGCACACGCACTCGAAACGCTAACCTGAAGACGAACACAACGCGAACGCACGAACGAAACGCGTTCTCGCACGAAACTGCATACACAAAGACACGTACGTATACACTGAGGTTAAACGATACTCTCACGCACACGGACAGAAGTGTAAACACATTCATTGGACGCACAGACCACCATTTTGAAAACCCTGAACACCAGGGCCGATACTGCGACTCAGCGTCATGCCCTGTGAACTCCTGCGTACCTCTGTTTCAATGGAAACAATATGCGACAACCAGTTGAGAGAAAGGAAAATGTTGAACGTAGAAACCAAAGACGAACGCAAACGGCGCTCAGATGCGCGAACGATTCGGCATCCGATGCAATTTAACGTCGGTTATGTGTGCGCATGAATCCTAGTCATGTAAACAAACACCTTACACAGAAGTGATTCGATATTGCATGGTGTCTGAATAATATCACAGTTCAAATGGGGAGATCCTGAACAAACGAAACAAACGAACGAAGAAAAAACAGAAAAACATGTCTATAAAACCCAAGAGTCTGTTTTTAAGAAAGGCTACAAAACTTCAACTGAACCTCCCTCGTCGGCAAACAGCAAAAGGCACCACAATATTATTCTATTTCTAAATCGTGAAAAAATTGGCACGTATTTCTTCTTCGTAATGCTGTAAATCAAAAAAAGGAATTACATATAAATAGTTTTCCCCCTATAAAAAAAGACTTTGCTGCTAGCTAGTAGACAATTTTTGCTGAAATGAAAATAAATATTTCATTTGTTTAGAATATCTGTCTGTTATATAAAATAAAAAATATTTCTCATAGGTGCAGGTCTATAGCATATCATTTGTTTTACGCTCCTACGCAAGTTTGTTCGTCCTTGCTCTCGTCGTTCTTTTTTAAAGGGGTGCATTGTCCGGTCTGGACCGTGACTGCGACAGTTTGTTGGCCTGCACGTTTCCCCGGGAGCCCGAGCGTCCCGTGTTGGTGAAAGTCCGCGTGTCGTTGGGTCGGTAGATGGTGGCCGGTTCGGCGGCGTTCATGTTCTGCATACTGAGAAACGGCGTGCTCTCGCCGTGGCCGAGGTCACCGACCTCATCGTCCTCCCACTCGCTGTCCGACAGGCAGCTTTGAGAGCTGTAGTTCCTGGGGCCCGGCGTGCGCTGAGACACGTGGCCGTTTGGCCGCGACCTCCTGTGCCAACGGCGGCCGTTGTTGCTCTTCTTCGGCTGCTCTCGGGAGGACATGTACTCCTGCGTTGTCTCATAATCCTCATCGTCCACGAAGCGGTACGGGCTGGACGGAAGGGAGCCTGTGCTCTCCGCCGTGTAATACGGGCGTCGGGATCGCCGGTAGCGGTGCAGGAGGGGCTGGTCGTCGTCGGGCGTGTAGGCTGCCATGGCGATGGCCGAGGCGGCGGGTGGCAGGGAGAGGGCGTGGTTGGCGTTGGGCGTGGTGATCTGAAAGGTAGGCACCTGCGGGGGCAGTGAGGAGTGAAAGTCCACCGGAGATAGACGCGCCGGCGTAGTCAGAGCAGACACGTACCTGCGAAGACGCAGAAAAACATGGGGTGAGAGACAGGACGGAAAAATCTTTTAAATACACACTACCTTTAATAAATTCAGGGTCAGTGAGAAGACTATAAGAGTCTCAGCAAAGAGCTCAGAGCTCAGCAAAGCTACATTTATCTAATCAAAATTATTCCAGTGAAAATTAAATATTTTTACAGTTTAAAATAACAGTTTCCTATGTTATGTTGAAAACAACTGTGTTGCTTAATATGTGATAAACATGATTTTTTTTATACTTTGATAAATAAAAAGTAAAAAAAATTGAATAGAAATCTTTTGCATTTCTTATTATTATCAATGTTGAAAAAAGCTGTGCTGCTTGGTATTTTTAGAAACGGTGATACATTTCTTTTCAGGATTCTTTGATGAATATAATGTTCAAAAGAACAGCATTTATTTGAAATAGAAATCTTTTATAACATTACAAGTGTCTTTACTGTCATTTTTTAATCAATTTAATGCATCCTTGCTAAAAAAAAAAAAGTATTATTTTCTTTAAAAAAAAATCTTATTGACCTCAAATATTTGAATGGTAGTGTATGTCTACTGCATGTTATAATTTATATGAATATTAGCACATTCAGAACAATATTTATAGGGAACAAAAAAATAGTTTTTAAATCAATGATTTATGATGAATCAACCAGTTATAATGACATTATATCTAAACTACACTAAATACAAAAAAAATCCTAGAAAGCAGTTGAAAAAAATAATGCAATAATGCATTATTTTATATCGCAAAAGCATTTAACTAAATATTTTCACACAAAAATACATTTTTATTTACTGAATCAGCCTGTTTACATCAACCATCCAACCAAAACAGTTCATGAAAATGAATCTGACTTCTACTTTAGAGAGAAAAGACAGTGTAGAAAAAGCAGAGCAGTAGTGTTTTTGTACACAACACTGCTACCTGTTGGAAAAAAATAGGAACAATGTTTTGAAAGGAGGTACATTTAATCATTTAGCAGATGCTTTTATCCAAAGCAACAAAGGAGGAACATGACAAGGTAAGTTAAGTTACTGTCAACGCTACAGAACATATCTGAGATCTGCTAAAATTGTGCTATGGTTCAACACCAAATATCAAATTCCTGATCAAATAAAGCTTACAAACTTATTTAACCAACAGGACAATCAGCATTCTTTCATTTGACCACAAATATGCTCAGTGTCTTTTATCTGTGAAGGTGAACACTTCTTATCTACTGATGTCGTTTCCTTTTTCACTCACCTGTCACTGTGAGGTGAGTCCCGCAGGGAGTCGTAAGAGTCTCCGTACTGTAAGGAGCACTGTGTAGTGTCAGGATACCCACAGTATGCTGCTCGGCGGGCACGAGCCTCCATACACGCCGGGCTGCTGCATTTACTGGTGCCAACAGAGGAAGAGAGTGCCCCCGACTGGCAGTCAGAATGTAAGCTGTCCGTCCGCTCCATACTCCATGTGCGCTCCTCGTGCCTGACAGGCGGGAACAACACAAAGGGAAATAGACAATATGTATTTTTTTATTTTTTTTTGCAGAGAAAACTGCAAAAAAAATTGCAAAAAAAAAAAAAAGAATAAATAGTTAAGTAAGATTTTTTATTTTAAAGAGATTTAAAATAGATCATTTATTCAGGATGCAATAAATTGGTTAAATTGGCAGTATATGAAAAAAAATGGTTCTTCACAAAAATAAAAATCACAAAAATATTAAGCAACTGTTTTTAACATTAATAATAAGAAGAAATAACTGTTTTCTATTTTAACAGCAAATCAGCATATTACAATGATTTCTGAAGGATCATGTGAAAATTCAGCTTTGCATCACAGGAAAAAAATACATTTTGAAATATATATAAAAAAACAAACTGTTATGTTAAATTGTATATGTGACTTTTTTAGTATTTTTGAACAAATAAATGCACCTATATTTAAAAAACCCAACCTCGTACATACATACTAATATACTATATTATATATATATATATATATATATATATATATATATATAATAGTGGCAACAATTAAATGCGATTAATCACATCCAAAATAAAAGTTTTTTTTTGTACACAAAATATGTGTGTGCTGTGTATATTTATTATGTAAATATAAATACACACATGCATATATATATTTAAGAAAAATACGTTTATATATTAAATATTTATATATAATAAAATTATATGAATATAAATATATACATGTACATATTTTCACAATATTCTGTATGTGTGTCTATTTATCTATTTATTATATACATAATAAATATATTAATTATTATTATTACTTAAACAAAAACTTTTATTTTGGATGTGATTAATCATTGCCCAGAATATATATATATATATATATATATATATATATATATATATATAGATAGATAGATAGATAGATAGATAGATAGACAGACAGACCGATAGACAGATAGATAGATATATGTAAATATATGCATATATGAGATTGGAAAAATATTTGGGGTCCGATGGAAAAATAGATATATGTAAATAGTTTTGGCTAGTTAGGTTAGTAAATGAACAGCTAAATCGACAGATGGACAGAGGATATATCAAGTCAAGGATCTATATATGGATATATTGGCAGATGAATCAGTCAGAGAAGAGTCAGTACCGGTGACTGGAAGCGTGAGAAGCTGTGGAGGTGTGGTGGGATCGTGACGACATTCGGCTGCCCGAGAAATTGCCTGATGTCTCTGTTCCGTGTCGTACTACTCGCTCAGTTGCTGGGACATTCTTAGATATATACTGCAATATAAAGAGTAGCATGAGATTGTGTCTTTTTCACACTTGAGTCCTAACCTAAATTTAATTACATTTGAAGAATGCTTAGTCATCAATGTGAGCGCCACAGGAAGCAGTTTATCACAATAATGCAATAAATTGCGATTTACTTCTGAATTGCTGTAACATCCAGAAGAAACCACACTGCAGTTCACATAATCTGAACCCTTTTCAGAAATACTGGACTTTAAGAACTTTCAATCTAATCTAATCAAACAAACAAAAAAACCCAAATCTATGTTTTACACCAAAAGTACCAAAAGCAACATTAAATGCTTTCTAAGGCAATCTGCCTGTGAACACTTATTTAACTTGTATGCTTTATCATGCCTTCAATGACTAAATCTTCAGAATATCCAAAAGATATACCATCATACAGGAAATGAGAGGCAGGCAAACTCACATCCACCATGGGGATTTCCTCAGGGCCGGGGCCGGGATGGTTGGGTCCGTTGGCCAGCATGCGGTTCGGATGCTCTGCACACATGTTCTGGTGCAGGTGGTTATGCAACTTCTTTCTGTGTTTCCTGAAGAAAGATCCAATCTCAAATCTGATTTATACAATGACAGCAAATACTCTAATATTTAAAACAGGAAATGACCAAGTATCTACAGAAGATGTACTAACCTGCTAAAGTGAAACATACAAAACTTACATTGATTTGGTGTAGATTAAGGCTAGATGGCATGACCATATATACATACAGTATATTGTTTTAATGATAGGAATAATATTATCATGTAGTTTGTATCCAGTAGCAAATATAAAATTAATTCATTATAATAATTTTAACAATAATTATTTATTTGAATTATTAAAAAATAGTCATTGCCAAGGTCATATAATTACATTTTATTTGGTTAGATTTTGCTTATACCACCCAAAGGATGTAAGTGTTTTTTTTGGTATGCGTTTTAATTTAATGTGTGAATGTGCACAGCTCTTTCTGGCGATCGCTAGAGTTCCCGGGGCTTACTTGGTTTTGCAGTATGCCACCACACACACGATGCCAACCACCAGCAGTGCCACGCAGATGCCCGTTATCGTCAGCACACGTTTTTGGTACAGCTCCTCAGCCTCTGAATGAACGAGAGCCATGGACAAGCACACACATATGCACAGACGTACACAGAGACAAACACACATGTACACGACGACCATTGAACACAAAGACACACATACATACAAAACACACAACCGCTGCATCAGTGGCAGCCTTTAAACCATGTCAAAACTAATTCATTCAGCCTAAAACATTTTCTAACTTCAGTCTACATTTCATGTTATAGTTGTAAACAGCCATATTTGTCACTTCTAAACAGATTTATTTAGTTAAAGGGACAGTACAACTAAAACTGAATATTCCGTCATTATTTACTAACCCTCATGTTGCTGCAAACCTGAATGATTTTATTTCTCCTGTGGAACCAAAAAGGAGACGTTTAAAGCTTTAAGTCCAAACTACAAGTTCCAAATAATGAAAATGAATGGGGACTGGAACTGTCAAGCAAGATTTTCAGTGAATAATAACATCTGAAGCTATCAGGCATCTTGGAAAATATTGCACAAGACATATGAATGACTTTTATGATGCTTTCATGGTGCTTTTTTGTCCTTTTTAGAGCTTGACAGCCCCAGTCCCCATTCACTTCCACTGTATGGAAAGCTGCTTGGACCCCAATATACAAATATAATAGGCCTATATATGTAATGTACATGTATATTCATCCTAAAACCCGTCAATGCATGTAAATGCAAGCACTAAAAGATAGACATGTATTTAATTTTTTTTTACAAATTAGTTTTTTTACATATATGATGTAAATGCATATATGAATAAAATGTACTGTTGACATATATGGTTGCTACATATTATACTAAATTAAAAATCATCATATAGTATTATGTACATATGAACATATACAAATTTCACTATGGGGATTTTATATATGTTATAATCTTACATCACGTTTGTGAAAATTATATATCACCTTATAGGTAACATAGCAATATCATATATCTTGATACATTTCAAGACATTCTGCAGAACATCTAATTTTGTGTTTCACGGAAAAAAAAAAAGTCAAACAGGTTTAGAATGACATGAGGGTGAGTAAACAATGATTGTCATTTTTTGGGTGAACTCTCCCTTTAAACCTAAAATCTTTATTTTTAATGGGCGCTGAGGTGCATCAGATGTCATTTTAAAAACACATTTCAGATGGCTGATATCAGGTGCTCGGCAGCATGGGAAGGGTACAGCTGTGGTGCTTTCTCTGTCTGCCAGGGTTTCACATAAAGCGCATTATGCTGAAACAGTGGGAGAACTTTTGGCTACCTCCAGGACTGAAACCATACTGTGCAACACTGGAAACTCGATTTTTTTGGCTAGAAGTGTTTATAAAATGAAATCTCCACCCCTCTGAAAACCCATTACATGCATTATTCTATATATAAAATCCTATGACGTCTGAAGACAGAGCAGTCTGAGCTTATAAGTCTTGTGTAAAGCATGCCTGTAAAATAGTTAAAACACACAAACTGCATTATAAGAGCTCTTTGGAGAGGGTTGTTCATAAAACCCGATTAAACTTCACAAGCAGTTTTTTCGGATATTCGTTATTACAACTAAATGTGTTTAAAAATCAACATGAAATCAAAAATAACCCAATTACTTTCTTAATGTACATTCCTGGTCTTTTTGTGAATGATTCATCAGTGCACATTATTGTGAAGTAATAAATTATTGTTTTATTTCTTCATTTTCTTTTACAATAAATAAATTAATATATTTATAATGTAAAATATTTAAATAAATAAATAAATAAATGTATCTTAAATTATTTCATTAAAACTTTTCAAGTTCACATCTAATTTCTTTTTATATACTTTAAATGCTTTCAATATATATATATATATATTTTTTTTTTCACATTTAATTTTTTGTTTCACTCTGAAATATTACAGTACTAATTAAAAAGGGTTGCTAACACCATTTCATGTTGACTTTAAAACTGATTGGAGGGTAAAAAACATACATTTTGTCAAACAGCAAACCAAGGATTTGATGAGCAGGTTTTATGAAGACCGTCTATACAGATGCCGTGAACACATATTTTTATATCTGGGTCTGATTTTTGAAAACGAGAATATTCGAAACATCCTCTGGGGTGCTGAACGTGGGCAGCAACAGAGGAAGCATACAGAACATGAAAGGAGGGAACGAGAAAACGGACGGGAGAAAGGAGAGAAGAGAATTGAGGGCCAAACAGTAGGGGGATGAGTGTGTAATAAAAGAGAAACGCAGGGGGGAGGGAGGGGGGGGGGCGGTTGAGTCAGACACTGATATTGCATTGCATGCTTGTTACAGGAAACAGAGATCAGAGTACACAAAGAGAGAGAGAAAACGGAGAGCGAGATGTACCCAGACCAACGGCTAATGTACTCTAGTGGTGCAGACAAGAAGACAGGAGAAGAGATGGGCAACACTCATTTTACCCCTCACTCAGCTACCTGACACATATGTTGTGTGTAAATAAAAGTTTTATTATTATTTAATGCACTGCAAAAAAAAAAAAGTTCTTAATTAGTACATTTGTGCTGTTTTCCAGGAAAAAAATAGCTAACAAAAATATTTTTATGAAAAAATATCTTTAAAACAAGATAAATGTACTTGAGAAACAAAATTGCATTAGATATACACAACCTATCAAAAGTTTTGAATAATTGAGGTTTTTTTTATGTTTTGGAAAGAATTCTCTTATATGCTCTTTAATTCTCTCTAATGCTTCTATTATTATTACTACATATAAAAGTTTTTTTTTTTAACTTTCTATTCCTGAACAACAACAAAAAAAGTTGGATATTATCATATAATTGATAGTTATAGGAACCATTATAAAACATTTTAACATTTAAATATATTCAAATAAAACAACTTACTTTAAATTATAATAATATTTTACAATATTACTGTTTTTACTGTATTTTTGAAGAAATAAATGCAGGTTTGTTGGGCATAGGAGATTGTTGACTGGTATTGTATAAACTGTTTTCAGAGAATATATTGTAGTTTACCCTATTGACAATACACAGTCATGTGAAAAAGTTAGGACACCCTACTGAATTCCATGGTTTTCTGTATGGACATTATAAAAAGATTATCTGGTCCTTGGCAGGTCTTAAAATTTGGAAATTAAAACCTCAGATAAACAACATCACACGACATATCACACCGTGTCATTATTTACTAAACAAAAATAAAGCCAAGATGGAAAAGTAATGTGTGGCAAATTTAGGACAACTATGATTCAATTGCCTGTAGATCCACATTAAGCAGCAATAACATGAAGTAATCATGTTCTGTATGATTTTATCAGTCTCACATCATTCTGGAGGAATTCTAGCCCACTCTTCTTTAAAACGTTGCTCTAGTTTATTGAGGTTTGTGGGCATTTGTTTATGCACAGCTCTCACCACAGCATTTTAGTCAGGATGAGCTCTGGACTTTGACTGGGCTATTGCAACAATTTGATTATTTTCTTTTTCAGCTGTTCTGTTGTAGATTTGCTGGTGGGTTTGGGATCATTTCTGTTGCATGACCCAATATTGGCCAAACATTAGCTGTAGGAAGGATGGCATCACATTTGACTCTAGAATACTTTGGTATACAGAGGAGTTCATGGTCGACCCAATGACTCTGAGGTGCCCCAAATCATCAGCCCTCCACCAGCATGTGTGACTTTTGGTATGAGGTGTTTGTGTTGAAATGCTCTTTAGATTTTCACCAAACGTGGCGCTGTGCATTATGGCCAAACATCTCCACTTTGCATCTGTTCAAAGGACATTGTTCTAGAAATCTTATGGTTTGTTCAGATGCAACTTTGCAAACCTAAACTGTGCTGCCATGCTTTTTTAGAGAAGAGGCTTTCTTCTGGCAAGCCTTCCAAACATGCCATACTTGTCCCATATTTTTCTAATTGTACTATTTTATCATTTAACATGTTAACTGAGGCCTGTAAAGTCTGTGGTGTAGTTCTTGGGTTGTCTGCCATATCTCTGAGCGTTACATGGTCTGATCTTGGGGTGAATTTGCTGGGATGTCCACTCCTGGGAGGATTGGTGTCTGTCTTCCACTTGTGAATAAACTTCCACACTGTGGAATGATGGATTTCACATTGTTTGGAAATGGTGGTGTTACTCTTCCCAGATTGATGGCAGCAACAATTGCTTCTCTAAGATCATTGCTGATGTCTTACCTCCTTGGCATTGTGTTAACACACATGAAGGCTCCAGACCAGAAAACTGCCAAAACTTCTGCTTTTATAGAGGTGCTCACACTCACTGATAATCACTGCTATTTACCCCCTTAACTCCTATGTTAACAGTAAGGGTGCCCTAACTTTGTCACACATGGCTTTCCCATTTTGGCTTATTTTTTTTTTAAATATAAATAATGACATGGTGCAATATGTCATGAGTTGTTGTTCATCTGAGGTTTTATTTTCCAAATTTTAGGACCTGCCAAGGAACAGACTTTTTTTAATTTAGTTTATCTTAATGTTCCCCCCATACAAATAGTTGTCCAATGAGAAAACTAATTGCTAATTCATTCAAGATATATTCTCTAAAAAGAGAACCAGCCTTATTATCCTACACACAATTTTTCTTCTCAAGTATTTTCTTTTAAATTAGTTTTATGTTTGGATATTTTACTGGAAAACATGTTAAGAGATTCTTTTTTTGCAGTGTGAAGAATTACAAGCTATTCTAGACATCTTATTTTTCTAACAAGTTTAATCATATAAGCATAATGTGTTTAAATGTAAGAATTTATTACAGCAATAAACCATGGAAGGCTGTGGTAAAATCACTGTAACGCCTGGCCTTTAGTGGCTTATCACTTTTATAAAATGGTGTTTTGATAAAAGACATGAATTGCTACATTTCTAATAATAGCACAACTTGGCATATAATTCTTCAAATGATATACAGTCACAGAATAGGAAATATGCATTTTATAAATATTGATCTACCTGACTGATGTGTTTCCTATATTCCTAAAAATGAGTGTCGCTTTGTCAGAGCTGAAAAAGTAAATCAGAAGCTGGGAATGTGTTTGCTTGTTCAAATATAGGACAGAGAAAATAGAACGAGACGAGTCCTTATGTGAATATGCTTAATCTATGTCATCAAATTGACATTTTAAACCTTAAAAACTAAAGAATCAAACAAATAATAACTTCATACCCATGATTTCAATTCCAAGATGCTCTGCCAATGCAGAAAGTTGACAATGTAAAAAACAAGAAAAAAACAAGAAAACAGGTTTCAGGTAAAAATGTCCACTTGTTCAGATAGAGGCGGTTCACTAGAATGCGATCAGTGGTGTTGTTTGGTTGGTTTTGTTTGAGACATTGAGGTGAGTGACTGTACGTTCCAGTAACAGACAGACAATGCAGACACACACTGGCCAACTCCATGTTCCCCATAAAACAGAAACGAAACCAACGGAAATACCAGTAAACAAACAACACGGCTTTCTTGTTCATCGCATGTAAGCAAGCGTACAAATGCATGCAGACATAGACAGCCACACTTACTGCCATATTTACTAGACCTCATTTCTGGTTTAAGGTTAAGAAAACAAAAACAAAAAAACAAACAAAACCATTAAACAGAAAAGCACAATGTACAACACAAAAAGACTCAAGTACAGATGATGCAGACAAACATCTAATGATTCATATGCAAAACGACAATCAGATGGCTTTGGTTTAGTCACATTATTACATTTTCATGTATGTTTTTAAACTTCCACTGCAAATGTGCAGAGGTATAAACACATCTTGAGCTACGGCATGCATGATACTGGCAATACTGAGGGTTCCTCTAGTGGTTCTAGATGTCAAAGGTTAGAGGTTAAGGGTCATGCATCATGCCTCAAGCTCAGAACGCTGTTAGAGATCATACAAAACAACAGCATCAATATTTCTTAACAAACAGAACTTGATAGAAATGTTCCAGGTTCAATGCAAGTTAAGATTTACCGACAGCATCTGCATGTGGAAATTTTCTCATCGTTAAAATGAGCTGAAATTACACTTGCAATAACGCACTTATAATGCTATTACGGAGGATTTGAAAGCAGAAATATGTGCAGAGCCACTGAATAGATTACATATAAAACATACAATTCTGAAGAACCATACATTTTTGTTTTGTCTGCCGAACAATCAATGCAAAGATACACAGTAGCAAGAAAATCTACTAAACAGACTGTATTGTACATCATTTTGTACATCTTCTATACAAAATATATGACACAAAGATTGTATGATGTAAAAAAAAAAAAAAAAATCCAGTAAAAAATCTTTTTTTTTTTTTTTTAAACAGCCCCTTTCTGTTCTTCTGGAAAAAAAGACAAAATGATTTATTTTTCTATGTAAACAGTCCCTTTCTGTTATTCTTGTGTATTATGTGAAATTTACCAAGTTTTACATGGTCATGACAGCAGATGACATTCACATCCATTCAAAAGTTTGGGGTCAGTACAATTTTTCAAAAATAAATGAATACTTTTATTCAGCAAGGTCACATTATATTGATCAAGAGTGACAGCAAAAATATATATATATTTCAAATAATAAATATGCTGCTTTTTAAATGTTCTATTCATCAAAGACTCCTGAAGAAAATGTATAATGATTTCCACAAAAATATTAAACAGCACTGTTTTCACTCATAATAGTAAGAAATGTTTCTTCAGCAGCAAATCATCACATTAATTAATCATCATATTAATGATTTCTGAAGGATCATGTGAACTGGAGTAATGGTGCTGAAAATTCAAAAATAAATTAGATTTTAAAAATAGAAAACACTTATTTAAAATTGTAATAATATTTCACAATATTACTGTTTTTCCTGATTTTTTTTAGCAAATAAATGCAGCCTTGCTGAGCATTAGTGACTTTCAAATACATTAAAACATCTTACCGACCTCAAACTTTTGAACGGGAGTCTATATTGTTTTGTCTTGTTTTTTAAAACACCACACGTGCAGTACCATCCATGCAATTTTGGGGCTGATATAAGTTCCTGTGTTGACACAGATGCTATCATTGAGCTTAACTTGTACTGAACCCAGAACAATCCATTAAATGATATAAATGAGTGCCTGTCAAACATGTCATGAATCTGTCTAATGGACTAATTCATTTATTAATCTAACTCTGTTCTATGGGAACATAATCTATATGTTAACATGCTTTATTGTATCATTTGCATTATATTTAAACTCTTCTCCACTTTCCATTATCCTTTGGAAAAAAAATCTATTTTTTATAATATATCAATGCACACTAAATCTGTTCACATCCATGAATTTCTACATAATAAACCAATATAAAAACTCTGAATGGACAAACAGAGGCAGACATGTACATGCGCACACACATCATAGCCAGCATGCAGCTTCAGACAGACAGACAGACAAACAGACAGGAAGAAGAAATGGACATACTGTAGAAACCGGCCATAACGGAGGTTTGACAGCGTTCACCGGTATAGTCATTTGGACACCTGATGGAGGGAAACAAACCCACAGAGGGAGAAGGAAGGAACGAGAGGGAAGGGGTAGAGGAGAGGGAGACATGAGGAGGAAGAGAGAGAGAGAGAGAGAGACGAGAGCAGAGAAACATGCAGTTAGAACAACAGAGAACAACCCCAGCGAGCTGTTCCACCTGATGATGTCATCGCTGTGATGTCACAGCCATGCTGGATGAGTTTGAACCTGAGGAAAGAGGGTCCATGTCATTTCATGCCATTTTTATGATGGGTCTAAAAATATAGGCATTGTGGGAAGCCCAATTCATTTTAATGATATAGAACTGTGTTCTGAGGAGTGTTCCTGTGGCTCAGTGGTAGAGCATTGCGTTAGCAGCGCAAAAGGTCATGGGTTCAATTCCCAGTGAACACACATACTGATAAAAAATGTATAGCCTGAATGCACTGTAAGTCGCTTTGGATAAAAGCGTCTGCTAAATGCATAAATGTAAATGTAGAACTGATTCATTCAGAGGTTCAATTAGATGGCAATTCCTCAAGGGGGCGCTTACCCGCCTCAAAAACGCCACTGTCCTCCATTGGGCCACAATCAAATATTATTTATATATATTACCTTTTTTTGTTTTACTGGAGACATTTGTACACACAAAAATATGCTTGTTAAATCTGAGTAAAAATGACTAACTTTTTATTTATTATTTTAAATTTATTTTTTAAAATTATTTCTTATATTTATATTTAATTCAAAAATGTAAATATTTTTATTTGAAGTTTTAAATAAAACAGATTATTTCAGTCTATCTATGAAATTTCATGTTTCATTCAAATGTTACTTGCTATTTCTTTGTAATTATTTGTAAAATTTACTGGTACACTCTTAAAATAAAGGTGCTTCAGGATGCCATAGTCTAAATGCTTTAACATCTGAAGAACATCTGTTTCACAAAAGGTTCTTTGTGGTGAAAGCAGGTTCTTCAGATTATAAAAAGGTAAGAAAGAGATGGTTCTTTGTGGAACCAAAAATGGTTCTTCTATGGCATCGCTGTGAAGAACCTTTTAAGTACCTTTATTTTTTAAGAGTGTATTTTTGAGTGATTTGATTTCAGTGTATGAATTATCATTTATTGTCATCACAAATTATTGGTGAAAATCAGTCCATTCCTTTCAAGTAATGCCTGGATGATAGTGAGAGTTTAATAGGCATTGAATTCTCAATAATATGATGATATGATAACATGTGACATGCACATTCATATTTTTATATTTCTCATACTCAATAGGTGTGTTTGACTTCAGTTGGATTTAAGCGCTTACAGTCAGAGGAGGAGTAGAAAAGGGAGACATGAAGTCAGACACTTTTCTGCTTCTCCTGCATTTGCATATTTTTTCACAGATGAAGTGGATTAGCTGCAACATTTGTCAAATACACAAATGTTTCAGATGTTTCCATAAGGCACGTTCACACCAAAGACAATAACTGTAATTATGACAATAATAATATGTTTTAAAAATCATTCTGAATGTAAAAGAACCACCACAACTATAACAATAACAGCACAGAGGAACGATATTATTGGAATCACTTTTAAAGCGATTGTTTTCCAGCTGATGAATGATAAAAACAATAACAACCAATCAGAATCCATCCTGCTTTAAAGAGCTCAAGCATTTAAAGTGTCAGAAAACAAAACTGCAGCATGTTCTTATAATAAACAATACATTATTGCGGGTTGGTGTTCACGCTAATATAGCTATCATTAAAGTTATCGTTCTTTCTCAACATACTATTTAAATACAGTGGGGTTTATATTTTTTATCAGTTTTATTTTTATAAACATGACAGTTGTGTGCAGCGCTATGCCATTTTAAGCATGCCATAGGTGTCCAAATACTCTGGAGCCACTGTAGATCAAACATAATGAAACCTAATCTGAAGCTTTACGTCTTTACTTCCTCATAAAATGCCAATCAGTTCCACTTCTGTGATCGTCTATCAGACCTCATGTTAATGAGGAGCATGTCCAAAGACAAACAGGAGCAAAATAAAGTCCCTAAAAGCTTCATAATGGTGCCAAAAGCTTCATCTAGTCACAGGTTTTCATTATTTATATACTGAGGGTATTTTAGAGTTCAGTTCTTCTGGGGAATTCAGCTTTCAGTCTGTCTGCAGAATTTACTGCAGAGGTCATTGGGACAGGCTGCATTTCATTTGCCTCAGGAGCTACAGTACACACACACACACACACTGAGATGATATGTTAAAGTAATGTCTCTGAAATAGAGCTGGGAGGTATGATATATATTCTGTAGAATGGTAAAAATGTGCCAAACGGTAGAGATTTTGCTAAACATGTTATACTGTGGTCGATATATATTTGTGCTTTAAAACCTTAATTTAATATGGGAAAATGTATTTTTGACTTAACTAGTTATCCAAAGAAAGGTAAAAACATTTAAACAATTAATCTTATTATAACTATGCCCACATTTCATATTCATAAATGCCAATTTACTAATAAAAAAAATCCAACTTTATAAAATATCAAATAATACCAGGCTATATTAAAACCAGGCTGTATAATAACAGTATTAGACACACTTTAAATAAAAAAGAGACTTTGAAGCTATAACAGCTTTATAAATCAATTAAATTAAATATAGACTAAGAAATGTCTTTTGTAAAAAAAAATTCTATATCATTAATGCCACCCAAGATTTTTTTCCTTTCTGTTATTTTTGTTTTTAAGTCATATACCTTATGATGTTTAATGTTTATATTTTATGCATATATAATTAAAATACTCAATGTATTTAACTGAAAAATAAAAAATATAAAATATACAATTTTATACAATATATATATATAATCACATACACAAATATATATATATACACGTATAATCAAATGAGATGAAGTATGATTCATTAGTAAAGTATTTCATATACTGAATTTCCACCATGATTTACTGTTACCGTGATATAAAACATCTCATACTGTGCTAAAGGATTTTGGTCATACCGCCCACCTGTACTGTGAAGTAAAGCTTCAGTGCTGTTGAAGAAAAACTCTCAGGCATATAAGTGAATCATTGTGTCAAGAAAGCCAAGAGCAACACACACTATTTTCAAATCAGTCCATGCTTCCCTGAGGGCTATTAACCCTTATAGCCACTTCAGACGCTCTGTTCTGTAAATTAAAGAGATTGACTCGACAAGTCACTGTTAAAGGATCTCCCCAAAGGATTTGAGCTTTAAACAGCTTTAATGGGTTTGTTTCTCTTCCTTTAAAAAATTGGCGCATACACCATAAATCTGCGCTGCCCTGTCCATAATGGCTGATAAGAACAGAGCATTGTGTCCGTGGTATCACAGGGGAGCAGTAAGTCAGCCTACTATTGATAACGCGGCTGTATACATCTACAGAGCTGACAGGCGACACGGCAAACCCTGTCCCCTTCCTCCAGACCCTCAGACACACTGTCATTTCTCTGGCAATTAAAGCTCAAGAGTCCAAGCTCCAAGAGTCGGCTTCTTTCCCAGCAAAGTCCCAACAAAACTAAACTTACACAGTTTCATGAGCAAATACATTGTAGCAATGGGTGTCATTTAGAAATTAATAGAATTTCTTTTAAATTCCCAAATTTGAACTGAAGCAGCAAATAGAATGCAGAACTGTATTCTGAATTTGAATTGAAAGGAAGTAAAATTAAAACTGAATAAAATTAAAATAAATTGACATAACTTTTCTAACTGTAATGTTATCAGCATGGATTACCCATAAACATGTTAACATCCACACAATTACAGAAGGTGGTAACTGATTTGCTCTGATACAGTTTTCTCTAATTGAATTAAAGCTAAATTAAAATAAAATATAAATATTATAAATAGAAAATCTTAAACTTCAATGAAAATTAGAAATGTTGCCTTGGCAAATAATTGAAATAAATATGTTTAAAATGAAGTACTCAAATGACTACAACTAAAATAAAGATAAGTTAAAGCTACGCTAAAAATAAATTAATAAATAAAATTACAAAAGCACATAACAAAAGCACTACAACTTAAACTAAAATTTAAATAACCAAAAATATTAAATAGAAATCTAATTCAAAATATTAATAAGTAATGGTATAAAACAATACTAAAATAACACTGCTTCGATGGTAGGAAAAAACCTTATGCAACTGTAAACTGTGAACTGCGTTTCATTTTTGTGTCATTATTTTGAATTTACACACGTGGTCAGAATTATTGGCACCCTTGGTAAATATGATTAAAGAAGGCTCTGAAAATAAACCTGCATTATTAATCCTTTTGATCTTTTATTTTAAAAAATCACAAAAATCTAACCTTTCATTGAACTAAAACAATTGAAAATGGGGGGAAATATCATTATGAAATAAATGTTTTTTCCTCAAATACACGTTGGGCACAATTACTGGTACCCCTAGAAATTTTTATAAGTAAAATATCTCTGAAGTATATTCCCATTCATATTTACAATTTTAAGCACTCCAGGGGGATTATGAACATGAAATTATCCAGCCATGGCTTCCTGTTTCACAGAAATATAAATAGGAGGGAAAACTAAGTCCAAATTCCCTTAATCATCCATAACAATGAGAAAAACCAAAGAATATATTTCTGATGTGCAGCAAAAGATAACTGAGCTTCACAAATTAGTGAAGTGGCTTTAAGAAAAGAGCTAGAGCAGTGAAAACTCCCATTTCCACCATCAGGGCAATAATTAAGAATTTCCAATCAACATAAAATGTTATGAATCTGTCTGGAAGAGGATGTGTGTCTATATCGTCCTAATGCATGGTGAGGAGGAGAGTTTGAGTGGCTAAAGACTCTTCAAGGATCACAGCTGGAGAATTGTAGAGAAAGGTTGAGTTTCGGGGTCAGAAAACCTTAAAAAAAAAATGGTCAAACAGCCCATACATCACCACATGTTGTTCGGGAGGGTTTCAAGAAAAATTCTCCTCACTCATCCAAAAACAATCTCCAGCATATTCAGTTATCAGACACGACTGGAACTTCAAGTGGGACTGGCTTCTATGGTCAGATGAAACTAAAAAAATGAGCTTTTTAGCAGCAAACACTCAAGATGGGTTTGGTGAACACACGGATAAAAAGTACCCCATGTGTACAATGAAATATACTGCTGTATTTTTGATGTTGTGGGCCTATATTTCTGCTGGAGGTCCTGGACATCTTGTTTAGACACATGGCATCATGGATTCTATCAAATACCAACAGATTAAAATCAACAAGTGACTGACTCTGTTAGAAATCTTATAATGGGCCTTGTTTGGATCTTCCAACCGTACAATAATTCAAACACAAACCTCAAAAGCAACACAAAAATGGGTCACTGAGCACAAAACCAAGCTTCTGCTATTTCCCCCCATTTTAAATTCTTATTCTCCAATGAAAGGTTTAGATTTTTTTTTTTTATATATATAAAAGATCAAAAGGATTAACAATGCAGATTAATTTTCACAGCCTTCTTTGATCATATTTACCAAGGGTACCAACAATTCTGACCATGTGTGTATATAGATTAACATGTTAATTTGACAGCCCTATTTGGAGTAAAAATAAGCCCATAAACAATGACATTAATATAAGCTTAAGGGATTGTCAAAGTGAGATAAGATAAAGTTAATGTATTCTGAATGTGTGTAACTTACTTGCAGGACAGCTGATTTATACCATGTATGAAATAACAGTCTCCACCGTTAACGCAGTATGTCTTCTCGGTTTCATTGCACTTTCTGGCATGACTTGAGCCCGGAGACAATGTAGTGGTTACTATAGAAACATACGGACAAACACACAAACACACAGATTGTCAGAGATCAGCATCATACACATTGTGAAAAATGTCTCAATGTCTGTATTCAGAATGCTAGCATATAAGTATACTGCACAGTACACGCTATGGAAAAAAAGAATACAAAGCTGTCACTGTGGTGGTAAGGTTCAAAAGCTGAAAGGTACATCTTTTTTGATGTACCTTTACAAGTATTTTGAAAGCACATATTAGTACCTTATGAAAGGGTACCACACTAGCAACAGTTTTGAACCTTTTTCTGAGTGTATACTGTACACTGCCTATTTTTCAATAATGTGAAACAGAATGCAGTATGATAAACACTTAAATTGTAGTATGCTACATTATTGTCACATGACCTCAATACTATGTTTAATTCAATGTGTGGCAGCCAGTTTATGTTTGACAAAAATGTCCTTATTTTTTAACTCACATAACACATAAAAACCAGCCTACAGTTTTTCATAGACAACCTAGGAAGTCAGGGAAGGTCTCGTTTTTTTAAGTTTCATTACAAGCTGCTCACCATCGGAATTAAAAAAGCGATTAATGCATGAAAATTCTGACATATAATCCATTTAAAAATCACAGCACACATGGAAGTTTGAGTGCATTGCATTGTGGGATACAATATTACACGTAGTGTGCTACATAAACTGTTAAATTTAAATAAGAATAAATAAAACAAGAAAATAAATATTAGATGAAAAATTAAAATGTAAAAACTAAACTGAAGTAATAAAATTATTATAATTAAATTACAATGAAATTCTAAATAGAAATACAAAAACAACAACTAATAAAAAAATTCAACAAAACCACAAAAATAACAAAATTAAAATTAAGACAGAAAACATAAAAAAGCTAATAAAAAACAAAAACATAATAGTGTAGAAATATATGGTATTTCATAAAGAAAATCAGCACAATGTACACAATATACAAACAGCATTGGACCCTCTTCACAATATAGTAGATAATAGACCATTCGGAGAACATCCAACATTATATAAAAAAGAAGAAGAAACTGGATTGTAAAAGTGAAGCAGAGGCAAATCAAACTTTCATTTTACCAACCTGGACAACAGAATTTTGTTAAACATTCAAAAGTTATTAAATATATATTTCAAACTTCAGAGTAACTGTTTCTGTCATTATTTATTCACCCTCATGTTGTTCCAAACACGTATGACTTTCTTTCTTCCATTGAACTTGAGTTTTCAAGCTTGAATAAAGACACTAAAGGATTAAAATATCATAATAGAAATTTGGATGAACTCCTCGTTTAACATCAGAGGATCAGAATTATTCCTGTTTCTATCTGTACACGGCACTGCTAAATATTTCTCCAATATGGCAACAGAACTGAAACTGCACACACACACACACACACACACACACACACACACACACACACACACACACTTCCACAAAACACTGTATCATTCTGTATATAAACCAGAGTGAGACACACACTGCCAAATACACATGGCAGATGGGAGGATGTTCTCGCAGGCATTGCTGGCTCACAGCCACACTGAGGGTTCAGATATTCTGCAGTGTGTCAGAGTCACGCAGAATCAAGCTGCGTACTGCAAACACTAGCACATCACATTAGGATCTCTGCAGCCAGAGACACGGGGAATCCATGATCCAATCGTCTGCCCGGACAAAGAGCCAGACGGAGACATAGTCAGAGAGAAACAGTTAAGAGTGACAGATATAAAGAGAGAGAGGGAGAACAGTAGCATGCTGCACAGCAATGCTATCTTTAAAAACAGTATGTGAAGCTGCATGCAGCATGCAAGAAATATTTCTAACAGTAAGGTACAATGTTGTCACATTACATTACTTACATGGTTAAATTGGGTTAATTCAAGATTGCTTTCTGCTTTTGATTCAATTCAGTATAAGAATGTGTCCAATTATAATCAAATAATAAGTCAAGAATGGTTTACAAATGGCTCAAAAATAAAACTATGCTGAAAATCCATCATTCACCACTTGTAAATGGCACTTGATCTGTGCATATTTCTCTCCTGATTCAGACGAGATGACTTTTCACTGGAGAAAGCAATATTATGGATAGAAGACACGTATTTTAGTTTGAAGCCACAATTTGAAGTTAAAAACACCTGAATTTGTTTCTTACAAACTAACAACAATGCAGTTTTTACTTCACAAGATGTTAAATTGATGGACTGGATTCATGTGGATTACTTGTGGATTATTGTGATGTTTTTATCAGCTGTTTGGACTCTCATTCTGACGGCACCCATTCACTGTAGAGGATCCACTGGTGAGCAAGTGATGTAATGTTAAATTTCTGAGGGTGAATACATTTTTAGAAATATTTTATTTTTGTGTGAAATTGAAAGGTATCCTGTTATGGAAATAAGCATATTTATTTTGCATTTAAATCCAATTTTGAGAAAAATGGTCTGAATTTTAAAGTTTGATTAAAAATGAGTCAAGGAAGAGATGTTAAACATCACATTGCTGTAATAAAGTCAAGCACACTGCGTTGTGGCACAGGTTCTCAAACTTGAACTGACTTCATATGCTTTGTGCACTTTAATGAGTGGATGTTGACGGACTGTCACGATCACAACTCCTCCCCTCACGAGTCACAGATCAAGAGAGCAGCCCGCAACACTCGTGTCTGTGGAGAATGGACCAACTCTGATGAAATCCATGGCAACTGACCAAAACAATGTTATTGTTACAGGAAAGTCTTTGAATAATTATGTAAATCGGAATTATACATTCCGAACACATTTGCTGATATGCTGTGTAAGTATTTACGGTCGCTCTTCCCTGATGACAATAAATAATTTCACACCCATAAAAAATCCACACCCCTCTTCCAATGTCTCTGCTTCCCTTAGTTTGAGAAGCTCGGCATTGTGGGATGCAGTATTGAACACAGTGTGCTCTGATGAATACTGCACATTGTGGCAAATGTAGTAGGTCTGTGATTTCTAACCAGTTATACATGAACTTCCAGGGGTAATTGGAAACATCAGAATTTTCTTGTTATAATTTCTTGTAATAAAAAAAGAAATAAAAGAACCTGCATTAAAGAAATAATGCTGTCAAAAAAATAAATAATTTAAAAACAAAAATAATGGTTTCACACATTTAGTAGCTTTTTTCAGTTACAGATAGATAGAATGATAAAACAACAGAATGATAGAAAGAATGATAGATAGAATAAAAGATAGATAGATGATAGATAGAACGATAGATAGATAGATAGATAGATAGATAGAACGATAGATAGATAGATAGATAGATAGATAGATAGATAGATAGATAGATAGATAGATAGATAGATAGATGATAGATAGATAGATGACACTAACTGAATCTCCTGATTTTATTGCACTTCCACCTCCCAGACACCAGTGGTGCTGGGCAAAATGCCTGAGTGTGTGAGTGTGTGTGTTTGTGTATTAGTCTCAAAGCCGTAGTGTTTCTTTCCTCCTGTGTACTAATTAGTGACGTCAAAGTGAGCCAACAAAATGTTCTAGTGCCATAAAGTTACTCCAGTTACACGTCTCATCTGATGTGTAGTTTTAACTTCAATCCACAGTAAATCTGGCTCCTCACAGCGCAGAGAGTTACACAAATGCACCTGACAGGATTCTGCTTCAGTTATTATTACAACATGTCATGCATTCATGTCGATAAATAAATACACTCTCAGAAAAAGGTATCACTGTGGTGGTATCCTTTCAAAAGGTACAATTTTGTACCTTATTTACCCCTAAAGCGTGCATATCAGTATCAGCATATCCTGTCGTTTGAGGCCGGCTTTATGTGACGTATCTTGTGTCAGGTATAAAGCAGACACAACTTTGGTGAGACCACATGGAGTGACAGCCCACCACCTGAGCCCTGCCATTTCATAACGAGCTAATTAACTAATTAACATGCACACACAAACACACAGCACAGCAAAGACAGAGAGCGAACAGAGGGGCATAAAGAGAGAACGAAAGCTGTCTCAGAGCACAATAGTCTGAGTCTCTAAAGGTCACACATCACTCCAGCAGGAAATGGAGGAAAGCAGAACGATATAACATTCAACCTTACATCTGTCTCAAGCATATGTCCTCTTCTCTGCAGTGACAGTGTGTGCTATCGAGCTGCTAGCCTATAACTGTTTCCTGTGAGACAGACAAAGTGGTCCATCCTCCTTTGTACCTCAGTCAATTCTGAGGATGAGGTTTGTAATATTGGAGATATTTGTTAGCTAGAAAGAAATTTAGTTTGAATCTATTAATTCTAAGCATTGGGGAATACACAATATAACGTTTAAATTTAAATGGATAGTTCACCCAAAAATGAAAATTACCCCATGATTTACTCACTCTCAAGCCATCCTAGGTGTATATGACTTTCTGCTTTCAGACCATTATATAATATATAATATATTGGAGTCCTGGCTCTTCCAAGTTTTATAACGTCAGTGAATGGTGGTCGAGATTTTGAAGCCTAATAAAGTGCATCCATCCATCATAAAAAGAGCTCCACATGGCTCTGATGGGTTACTAAAGGCCTTCTGAAGTGAAGTGATGCATTTTTATAAGAAAAATATCCATATTTAAAACCTTTTATACCATAATCTCTAGCTTCCATTAACTGTCATATACGCATGAGAAAGTGGTGGATGATATATGTAGGTGTAGCTTAAGCGCCGATGAGAAGTGACGAACGCGTAAGCGCAGAGGAGAGAGCAAAACAAGACACTGGTCAAGACTTAGAAAAACAAAACAAGGATTTGTAAAGAAAAATATTGGAGGATTTCGATATAAGCCAAGTGGAGACTAGGGGTGTCCCCAACTAAGGATTTTCATAGTCGAATCGGAATTTTCGAATCTTGCCAATAGTCGACTGATAGTCGAATCATATGTTTGGGGGCGGGGCAAAATACATTACCAAGAGTCAAGTCAGACATTCAACAGTCATAATTACTCACCTTAACACACAGGGAAAATGTGTAACGGACGCCTTGCAGATACAAACGGGGTAAATAATGTTTTATGTTTTGATTATAAGATAGTTAAAGGTCCCATATTGTCAAAACTGAAATTTCCTGGCTTTTTTCATGATAACAGAGATCTAGAGGCTATGTAACTACAGGTGCAATTAGAATGTTGTGAAAAAGTAATTTTTTTCTTGTAAGTTATTTCAAAAAGTGAAACTTTCATATATTTTAGATTAATTGCATGTAAAGTAAAACATTTCAAAAGTTTTTTTGTTTTAATTTTGATGATTAGAGCTTACAGCTCATGAAAGTCAAAAATCAGTATCTCAAAATATTAGAATATTTACATTTGAGTTTCAATAAATGACCATCCATACAGTATAAATTCCGGGTATCTCTTGTTCTTTGAAACCACAATAATGGGGAAGACTGCTGATCTGACAGTTGTCCAGAAGACAATCATTGACACCCTTCACAAGGAGGGTAAGCCACAAACATTCATTGCCAAAGAAGCTGGCTGTTCACAGAGTGCTGTATCCAAGCATGTTAACAGAAAGTTGAGTGGAAGGAAAAAGTGTGGAAGAAAAAGATGCACAACCAACCGAGAGAACCGCAGCCTTATGAGGATTGTCAAGCAAAATCGATTCAAGAATTTGGGTGAACTTCACAAGGAATGGACTGAGGCTGGGGTCAAGGCATCAAGAGCCACCACACACAGACGTGTCAAGGAATTTGGCTACAGTTGTCGTATTCCTCTTGTTAAGCCACTCCTGAACCACAGACAACGTCAGAGGCGTCTTACCTGGGCTAAGGAGAAGAAGAACTGGACTGTTGCCCAGTGGTCCAAAGTCCTCTTTTCAGATGAGAGCAAGTTTTGTATTTCATTTGGAAACCAAGGTCCTAGAGTCTGGAGGAAGGGTGGAGAAGTTCATAGCCCAAGTTGCATGAAGTCCAGTGTTAAGTTTCCACAGTCTGTGAAGATTTGGGTTGCAATGTCATCTGCTGGTGTTGGTCCATTGTGTTTTTTGAAAACCAACGTCACTGCACCCGTTTACCAAGAAATTTTGGAGCACTTCATGCTTCCTTCTGCTGACCAGCTTTTTAAAGATGCTGATTTCATTTTCCAGCAGGATTTGGCCAAAAGTTGGTTAAATGACCATGGTGTTGGTGTGCTTGACTGGCCAGCAAACTCACCAGACCTGAACCCCATAGAAAATCTATGGGGTATTGTCAAGAGGAAGATGAGAGACACCAGACCCAACAATGCAGATGACCTGAAGGCCACTGTCAAAGAAACCTGGGCTTCCATACCACCTCAGCAGTGCCACAAACTGATCACCTCCATGCCACGCCGAATTGAGGCAGTAATTAAAGCAAAATGAGCCCCTACCAAGTATTGAGTACATATACAGTAAATGAACATACTTTCCAGAAGGCCAACAATTCACTAAAAATGATTTTTTTATTGGTCTTATGAAGTATTCTAATTTGTTGAGATAGTGAATTGGTGGGTTTTTGTTAAATGTGAGCCTAAATCATCACAATTAAAAGAACCAAAGACTTAAACTACTTCAGTCTGTGTGCATTGAATTTATTTAATACACGAGTTTCACAATTTGAGTTGAATTACTGAAATAAATGAACTTTTCCACGACATTCTAATTTATTGAGATGCACCTGTATAGAAGTTATTAATGTTCTGCATTTCTGTTTTGAGCTGCCCGCGCTGAAGATGACCAGTAGAATGAAGCATTTGATAGCAGGTTTTTAATCAATGGGATTTAACTCATCATTTATCTCATATAGAATACAGTTCATTATTTATGCAACATAACATTAATATTACGACTTATAGGCTGCACAAAACGCCCCGAATGCACGTGTCTGCACAGCTCTGAATGAACTCCTTTTGTGGACGTGTTCTTCACGCAACAACGTGCAGAAACACGGCAAGTTGGCAACTGAACTCTAAAAATTCACAGCGTTTTATTATAATAGTGTTCTCATTATAATGTTATTTATATGACAGTCCCAGTCATAGTTATTAATATTCTGCATTGTTGTTTGTCCTGCTCGCGCTGCGTGCTGAAGAGATTTACCGTAGTACAATGAAGCGCTTTACTGCAGCATAACTCAACCAAATGCATTTTATACAAGATAAATAATAGGCTATATAGCCTACACTACATATATAAACCGGCTGAAATGTTTTGAAATCACTTGTACCCTACTTGATCGAAAAAATCCAGTCTTTCACTCTGCCTGTGTCAATTTGAGTCGTGTTAAAGTTTTAAATCCTTGCCGCCAAAATGCTCCTCTGTCAGTCACGGTTTATGGAAAGTGAAACTTAAATCTATGGGGGTGGTTGGATTTATTCACGCACGTTAAAATATTTATTTAAAGCTTCTTTCTTTTCAGATTCTTATTTACAGCATTATCATAATAGGCTGTATATTAACTTATTGGGAGAAAACCGGTAGTTCTATGTGAAATCAGACATTGAGCACCCCCATATAGCCAAAATGGCATGATCATAAAACCTCTGCGAATATTCGACTGTGAGATTGGGAGTCGAATTAGGCTCCTCCTATCGAAGCATCGAATCGGCGACTATTCGGGGTCACCCCTAGTGGAGACTGATTTTACTTTGCTGTAAACAAAACTTGGTTCTTGCGAGACTAGCATATTCTCACCGGAGCTTATGATATGTCTTACATGATCTGCTGGAATGCCACTCTCTTGTGAATGCGTGTACGACAGTGGAAGCTAGAGATTATGGTTTATAAAGTTTTCAATATGGATATTTTCTTACACAAGTGCATCGCTTCATTTCAGAAGTCCTTTATTAACCCCACAGAGCCATATGACGCAATTTTTATGATGGATAGATGCACTTTATTGGGCTTCAAAATTTCGACCACCATTCACTGCCATTATAAAGCTTGGAAGAACCAGGACATTTTTTAATATAACTCTGATTGTTTTCATCTGAAGAAGAAAGTCATATAACATTGGACAGAACACATGCTGGGTTAATATTTTACCCAACATGCTGGGTTGTTTTATTTAAGTCAACTATTGTTTAAAAATTATTATATTACTGCCTTAAAATGGTCTGGAAATTTTAAATCACACATAGAATTACTAGAGGCAACAGCAATAATAAAAAGATTAACATTTATTATCAAGAACACATGGACAAAATACTAGACAAATTGAATTTATTTGGGTGAATACAGCATAGTTTACATACATTTAAACTCTTTTTACAAGCATTTTAGAAGTAAAAAATTTTACATTTAAAAGTAGCATTTTAATTTAATCATCCAAAAATGAGAATTCTGACATTAATTACTCACCCTGATGTCGTTCCAAACCCGTAAGACCTTCGTTCATCTTCAGAACACAAATTAAGATATTTTTGATGATATCTGAGAGCTCTCTGACCCTCCCATAGACAGCAAGGGTCCTTACACGATCAAGGGCCAGAAAAAGTACCAAGATGATCAAAGTAGTCCATGTGACATCAGTCTGTCAACTGTAATTTTATGAAGCCACGAGAATACTTTTTGTGCAAAGAAAACAAAAATAACTATTTTATTCCACATTTTCATCTCTACTGTTTCTCTTGTGAAAATGCGTTCATGACAGTCCATGACGCAAGCGCATGATGACGTTGAACATATGGCGTGCTGATGTTGAACACAAGGCATGTGTTCAACGTCATCATGCTGGATCTGGAATAGCGCTTGCGTCATGTACTGTCGTGAACGATCTTAATTTGTGTTCCGAAGATGAACGGAGGTCTTACGGGTTTGGAACGACATCAGGGTGAGTAATTAATGACAGAATTTTTATTTTTGGGTGAACTAACCCTTTAAGTGTATTCAACCATTTTCTGTAATCACTTTTTACCAAAATAGTGCTAATTCTCGTGCCGGTGTGTCGCTGAAATCTGAGCCGGTGAAGGGCTGCTGATCGCGGGTCAACTGCGAACTTCAGACCGTGGCCTCGCAGTTCACTTGTAGCTGAAAGATGCCGTGACTGACTCCAAAACCTGCTCATAAACAAACAGTACTGAGATTAGAGAACATATTTTAATATCAAATTAAATTAAACTCAATATTATAATGAATAAAATCCATTTATGTTAAGCAAGGCAAAAGGTGTTTCCATTGAGTGAAACGACCGCTGCTGATGCAGCTGACTGGCTCATCCTTATGTTGCATTGCATATAATAATATAATTTACAGCACAGTAAAGACTTGAAAGAAATGAAATAAAACGTATACAAACCTTTATTTCGCTGAAGAAGTGCACCAAATCGGCGTTGGTGGCACTGAGAACCGCTCTCTCTTGTAGGACGCAAAAAGCCTGTGCTCTGACTGTAACTCAGCAGCTGGGTTGTTTCATCGGAGAGGCTCAACCCAGCGGTTTGGGTAGAAAAAATAACCCAGTATTAAAAATAACCCAGCAGCTTAGGTACAGAAAAACTACTCAGCACCTGGGTAAAAAATATAAAAAATAATCCAATAAAATGACCCAACAAGCTGAACCCAGCATTTGGGTTAAAAAAAATACCCCAGCAGAACCTGGGTAAAAATATTAAAAACAACCCAATAAAATGACCCAACAAGCTGAACCCAGCATTTGGGTAAAAAAAATAAGATTTTTTAGAGTGTAATAATGATTTCTTAAGAATTCAGATTTAGCAATCACAAACAGCAACTGATCCTGACTAAAAACATTAGACTGAATGTGCACAGTGAAGCGTTACAACAAGAGAAATAGATAGCTTGTGTGGCACTCAGATTTAATTAAAAATGTTCTTAAGTTCCAATTATGAATTTCTATTGAATTGAGGTAGCGAATGGGAGATACAACTGCAATGTGAATTTGAATCGATAAAGAATTAGAATTTTTTGAAATTCAAATTACAATTAAAAAATGTTTAAAATGCTTCAAGTTTTGAGATAGATAGATAGATAGATCTAGAAAACCACATTTACTTGAGTTTTGATGCCAAACATAAACAGACATGCAGACAAGACATGAAAAAGTTGCAAAAATCTACATACACATTTGTTTTCTAATCAATTTCTTGAACATTCCAATGTTTTCTGCAGTGTGTGGCTGTGTGTTTGTGTTCGTGGATCATAACAGCATATGTCTTCCTCCACAGGGGGGAGATGGTGAGTTTATCCAATCATGACTGAAAGACAATAATGTTGATCAGGTGCTGCACTAGCAGTGCATCTGTTCTCCACTTTAAATAGATCCAGAGAGAGGCTTTTAAAGACTGCACATATTTCCCTCCGTCCCGTAGTCCATCCTGGTGTGGCAGGATATTAGCTCCATTAGCCTTGGCTCTGAGCCGACGGATGGATGCGGACAGGCAGGAGAACATGATTCACGACCCAGCGAGGGGGGTCACGGGGAAGGCCGTAAGTCACACGGGGCCTGTACGGGGCATCCGATCCACTCTACTCAACCAGGTGCCGATCAATGACATCGAACCACTTACAGGCACTCCCTATTCAGATGCCATTCACAGACATGTCCATCGCAAGAGTGATCACACGCGCGCAGAAACGCACATGCACACGCTGCAAAATGCATGTGGGGGAGGAGGTGGAGGGGAAGCAGGATGGATGGAGAGACAGGCTAATGAAAAGAGGAGTGAATAGAAGCAGGATAGAGGAATGAGGGACTTGAAGGAGACAGATTACTAAGAAGGAGAGCGACTGACGGGAAAGAGAGAGAAAAAGGGGGGTTAAAAAAGACCGGTTCGTACTACAAAGCCTTTCTGAAAAAAATGCAGTGTGTGTACTGTATACTGGACATTTGCCTATGCATAAACTACACATTTGCATTTACATTAATTTAGCTGTTGTTTTTTAATGCAATGTCCAAAATGAGGAAATTATCATAAAGGGGAAAAAATATGAAAAATATTAGAATATATATAAATGTGTGTGTGTATACAGTTAGGTCCATATATATTTGGACACTGACACAATTTTCATAATTTTTGTTCTGTATGCCACCAGAATAGGATTAAAATGAAACAATCAAGATGAAATTGAAGTTCAGACTTGAAGCTTTAACTCAAGGGGCTGAACAGAAACTATAACATAAAATGGAATTTCTTATGGAATTACATCCATTTTATCCACAGCACCCCCCCCCCCCCATTTTCAGGGGCTAAAAGATAATTGGACAAATAAATATAATCATAAATAAAATGTTCATTTTTAATATTTTGTTGAGAATCCTTTGCAGGCAATGACTGCCTTAAGTCTGGAACTCATGGACATCACCAGAGACTGGGTTTCCTCCTTTGTTATGCTTTGCCAGGCCTTTACTGCAGCTGACGTCAGTTATTTGTTTGTGGGTCTTTCTGCCTTTAGTTTTGTCTTCCGCAAGTGAAATGCATGCTCAATCAGGTTGAGATCAGGAGATTGACTTGGCCATTGCAGAATATAATTTTTTTTTTACCTTCAAAAACTCCTGGGTTGCTTTTGCTGTATGTTTTGGGTCATCGTCCATTTGTACCATGAAGCGCCGCCCAATCAACTTTGCTGCATTTGACTGAATCTGTGCAGAAAGTATATCTCTATACATTTCAGAATTCTTCCGGCTGCTTCTGTCTTCTGTCAGGTCATCAATAAACACCAGTAACCCAGAGCCACTGGAAGCCATGCTCATGCCATCACACTGATCCACCAGGTTTCACAGATGATGTTTTATGCTTTGGATCATGAGCTGTTCCAAGCCTTCTCCATACTTTTTTCTTCCCTTCATTCTGGTACAGGTTGATCTTAATTTCAGCCATCCAAAGAATACATTTCCAGAAATGGTCTGGCTTTTTTTTAGATGTTTTTTGGCCAAGTCTAATCTGGCCTTGTTTGCACCTTGTGGTGAACCCTCTGGACTTTGACAGTGACACGTCTGCCTCCTGGAGAGTGTTCTTCTCTTGGATGGATGTTGTGAAAGGGTTTTTCTTTACCATGGAGAGGATCCTCCGATCATCCACCACTGTTGTCCTCCGTGGATATCCAGGCCATTTTATGTTGCTGAGCTCACTAGTGCGTTCTTTTTTTTTTTCTCAGAATGTACCAAACTGTTGATTTGGCCACCCCTAATGTTCCTGCTATCGCTCTAATTGATTTGTTTTGTTTTTGAAGCCTAACAATTGTCTGTTTCACTTGTATGGAGAGCTCCTTTGACCGCATGATGTGGGTTCACAGCAACAGCTTCCAAATGCAAACGGCACACTTAGAATCAACTCCAGACCTTTTACCTGCTTAATTAATGTAGAAAATAATGAAGGAATAGCCCACATCTGTCCATAAAATGGCTTTTGAGTCAACTGTCCAATTACTTATGGTCCTTTGAAAAAGGCAGAGTGCCGTAGGTAATCACAGCGTGCTGATATACAGCCTCATCTCACGTCTACAAGTGTGATATTGCTTTTATACAACAGTTCAACGGCACGAGTGTGTAAATACATAAAAAACAATCTAGTTTTGTGCAGAACTACTTCCTTCCGCCACGGATTCAAATTTAAAGTTGACAGTTTAACAGCTGAGCCCAAGCCTCCATTACTAATTTCAAAACATTACTTTAGAACTAGTAACGAAGGAACGTTGAGTTGATTCATTAAAAGCTTATTGTATTACTGTATTAAAAGCGGTGTAGAGTATTACGAGAGAGAGACTGACTCAGCGAATAATGATTACCTGAATCAGATCCAGCATTAATTCTTCATATCAATCTCATAATCACAATAAAACATTAGTTTGAATGTCTGATAGGCTCGTACTATCCTTTCATCTGTTCAAGGTGATTCATGATGACAGCAGTGCAAGCATGCAAGCTGGTTTTGAAAGTAAAAATAACTTCCTTGTTCAAAACTGCGCTTTAGTATTTTTCAATTTAAAAGTCTTTACTGCTGACTCATAAAAACAGTCTCTTGTCGCCATCCAATGGTGGAACAATGTAACAAATCACGAACACACACACACACACACACACACACACACACACACACACACACACAGTTTACCAATACTAAATACTACTATTATTTATATAAAATATTATTTATTGAATAATAATATTCAATAAACAACAGCCATCATAAAAGTTGCTAGGCAATTCAATCAAAAGTACAAAGGCGGTGCTCTGAGATACAAAATTAAAGTTAAGTAAATGAGATTTTGCCAAAACTATTTCTCTGGAACACATAATAGATTAATGAGACCAAAGACTGCTCGTCAGATTGACCCAAAACTAAATATATCTCATGTTTAACCACTACAGACACATCAGAGCCAGCGGTAAATTCCAGAAGATCTGGCCAAGGTGAGGCGCTTTCGGGCGGCTTCACAAGCGCTGAGGTCTGCATTTCTGAGGACCCGACCAGATTTCTTGCGACGCGGGATTAAATTCCCGAATAAAACGCGGTAGCGGTCGGTAACTCTGGTATAATTTGAACGGGAGCGGGCGGTCTAACAATATCCTGTACCCGAGGTCCTTTCAGAACAGCATATCTGCGCTTTATTCTTATTGACCACCTGTACAGCCTGCACTCAGGACTGTTATGCACGCGCTGCACGCATGAACCAGTGCTTTCTGCGTCACGCATTTTTTATTTTTTTTTGCGAGGTCTGTGCGCAGCATGTGCATAACGA
This sequence comes from Schizothorax lantsangensis, assembly GCA_027422415.1. Classification (NCBI taxonomy): domain Eukaryota; kingdom Metazoa; phylum Chordata; class Actinopteri; order Cypriniformes; family Cyprinidae; genus Schizothorax; species Schizothorax lantsangensis. Next base: position 17,410,619 of record CM049861.1, on the reverse strand, counting down.
TTCTCAGAGCAGGCTGTAGCTACCGGTGATAAATATACGGCCCACAGACAGAACAGGCAGGTTGTCGATGAGTGACAGAGCAGAATAAGGATGGAGCAAAGTGTGGATACGCTGTCCATGAAGGACGTTCAACTCGGTTTTGTTTATATTTTGCTTAGCCTATAATTTTAAATGACAGATGTTGTAGCCTATTTATTTTTTATTTTTTCTCTACAACACTTTTCCTACTGTGTACAGCAAAATGTTAAACGAATTTAGTATTTTGACAAGACTAATAAAAATAGCTAACAGGCTATTTTTGTACAACCTACATTTTTATTTTTTCTCTCTGACACTTCCACTTCCTTTCCTATTGTGTTGTAAATGTTAAACAAATTGTATCTAGACAAGACGAATAAAAATAAGAAATAACATTTTTGTACATTTTTTATTTTCTCTGTGACACTTTTTTTCCTACTGTGTTGGCAGCAAAATGTTAAACGAATTTTGTGTCTTAAGACAATTTTGTGCAGATTTTTTTTTTAAAGATTTATTTATGGGCTTTTTATGCCATTATTTGGACAGGACAGTGTAGAGTAGACAAGAAAGCATTGGGTGAAGAGAGAGGGGAGCGGGATCGGCAAAGGACCACGAGCTCGGATTCGAACTCGGGTCGCCGTGAGCACAGTTGCGCTGTATGTCGGTGCACTAACCGCGAGGCTATTGGCGCCGACGAGTAGCGGAAATTTAAATGTGAGATTCTGGAAACTAGATCTAAATTTAGCAGGAACGGTCGAGTCGGGAAGAAAATTATTCTAACCGGACAGCGGGTGAACAAAGAATGAATATATAGCAGGAGAGGGTGGGTGCAGAATAATAGGGATAACAGCTGCGAATGGAACGGCTACGTTGACCGGAAGTAAGCTGTTACACCGCCGTAGCCGAGAACATAAAAATCATTAAGCAACCGTAAACAAGACAGCGCAACGCGGCATTCAGTCATTTATTTAAATACAAATGATGGATTATGAGGAGGATGTTTAGGCAATAATTACATTGTTCTCTTCACATATCTTTAGTCTCAGGGCTACCTGAGGTGCTGTTGCTAACAGCAGACATATCTTTGTACAAACGAAAAAAAATCGTTAAAATTAGCTTAAATTTAAAACATAATCAACACAGATTAAATGAAAGACTAATGGTAGAATCGTATACTGATGGAATTAAATGGTATATACTAGGGATGCACGATATGAAAAATTTGAACCGATACCGATAACCGATAATTAAGTCCTTCTCATGGCCGATTCCGATACCGATAACCAATAAGTTCATATTTTTATATTATAATTATATTATATTTATAATTATATATAATTATTATATTTATAATTATATTATATTTATATTATAATTTTCATATAATCTGCAGTTTGTGCACCCAGGAGAATACAAAATCTAAGATGCACTGATGAAACTGATATTTTAGTAGCTCTGGCCTAACTATAATAGCAAACATCAGTCCTGACTCTTCAAATGTTTTTTTTTTTTTTTGTGTAAGGCACCACAATACATAGTAACAGAAATGGTTTAACAGGCTACGGCCTGTCTCCATAGAAATGTTAAAACGGGGTAAAAAAGATCGACTGAATTAAAACTTTTTC